>CM059044.1:15967009-17217009 GCA_030279155.1 Forsythia viridissima
AGCAATTTCTTCTTCAAGAAAACAGATAAAGTATGAGAGTTTAAATAAATGAGCTAAACGTTGATGCCACAAGGTGGGATTCAGACGAGTAGCAAGAAGAGAGAAGCAAAAAATCTCGTAAGTGATGAGGGACCGTGCAAGGGGAAAGGGAGGTCTTCACCCTTGGTTGGACGGTCCTCGACGTCCTCAAGCTGATTGGTTCTCTTCTCCTTGTCACCGGTTCTCTCGATAAATCAGCTCTCGCACGTCTGGACAATTTTTCCTATTGTGCACCCGAGTCTGGTGTATGCGATAGAACATGGGTAGAGGAATAGCTGGCTGGAGAACTACTACATGCGTCCCAGTAAGGGGGGCTAAGATCGTCTCCGTTTGATTAAACCTCATATAGAGATTGTTGTGTGCCTTAGGAGAACGCTGACCTCGATAGTGGTTGATGCGAAGGTCCGAAGAGCGTTATCCTTCATTGTGGTAGCGATCCATTTTCTCTCTTTCTGCCTTCTCTCTATAGGTCTTGGGCTGGTTATTCTGGACGTCTCTCTAAAATGAGGAGCGCATGTGGAGCTTGGTCACCAGTGCATCCAGTACCTTGTCATCAGTGACATTCTTGATTTTTTTGATGACACTGCTGAACCTCTTGAAATAACTCTTTACCGACTCTCTTTTCCTTTGTCGAATTTCATGGAGTTTGATGATATCTACTATCATTGTCCAGTTGCCAATAAAAGTATTGATGAATTCCTACTTGAGTTGCAGCTAGCTCTTGATGCTCTCTGATTTCAGCTTGTTGTACCATCTATTCGCATCAGAGATGAGGGTGGTGTAAAAATTCTGGAACTTCACAGTCGAGATATTACCCTGGAGCCTCGTCTTATACACATTGATGTGATCCGTGGGATCACCTTTCCCATTGTACTTTTCTATAGAAGGCATTTTGAACTCGACGGATAGTTCCTTAGCCTTCAATTCCTTGGAGAACGGAAGGTTATCATCATAGTCATCGAGGTCACATTCCAGTTCAGCTCTTTCATCCTCGAACCTCGCATTTACAACCTTGCTACACCTGTTGTGCATTGGTTGATAAGGAGATATGGAGAATCCAATTCCTAATCTGTTAAACATACTAACAGATGCATCCATCTGGTTTTCTCATACCAGAAGAGGTCTCTCATTCTGGTTGTCTTGCGAGGGCTTAGGATTTACGTTTTGAGGGTTCCTACCATTTGAAATGAGCAGGTCATCTTGAGATCGACGACTTCCAATCGAGTCGGACATCAACGGGATTTGCCACTCGCGGTTATGCTTGGGTCTAGGCTGGGGAGATTGATTTTCCTACCACTCAAGCGCTGTCTTCATTCGGGCATTGTCCATCTTCAGGTCCAGGTTTTCTTGCTCGAACATCTGTCTTTGTCGTTGTCTCCTTCTCTAGCGATCGATTATGTTCTGAAAGTCTTGAACATTTTCTTGCCACTGGTCCGTGTGGTAAGACTCGACCTCTTCTTCCTGAGATTTGTCTGTCACTATGCTATTCTTGGTAGAAAACATGTTTTTACCACAGTTTCTAGTTTCTGGTTGTGTAATATATTTTCTTTTCCCACAAATGGTGTTAATCTGTTGACGTCAGAATCTATACTATCCACGTGTCAATATATTTTTAGTCAATCCTCTGCTAGTCTGTATGTTACCTATACACTATGACGACTGTTAGGCACCAAGATTTCAAGGAAAAAATAGCCCAGTGATCGTTGGTACTCTGACGATTATGTCAACTGTCGGTATATGTAAGTTACAACAATATACGAGAGAAAGTATATGGGTGTGTGAGGGACAAGTAGGCAGAGAATTGAACAGAGTTTAAGGGTGAGAATAATGCGTATCTTAGAACAACCGAAAATATTGTATTTATAGCTTCAGAGTTCTAATTGATTTAGGTAAGCAATCAATTAGATATCTGATCGGATCTTCTTTCCTTATATGATAAGGGTGATTGATTGGCAATGCAATCTCCTAGATTTTAGTCTTTATTTGAGTTGATTCTTATTATCACGTTGTCTAATCTTTATGTGATTGAGATTTGATTTTCTTGTGGGGATCTGCGTGTCAATCAAACGTAATCTTTCTTTGAATATATCTCTGGTCAATTTGAAATATCGTAATGCCTGTGAGATATGAAGGATTGGGAGACCGACGAAGAGCCCTGGGCCAGTTATGAAAGTTAGGGCCTTCATGGGCTTCGCTGTATGTGGTTCAAGAATGCTAAGATGTTGCCAGGTCTCTGAGGCCTTCTACGAATTCAAGAGGCTCTCACTGGGCCTCCGAGGCCTTCGCGGAGCCTAACTTGGGCCTAGGATGCCTTTGCTGATATAGAGGTCTTACCAAAATCTGGTAGTAATAGAACTAATACATAGAGTGTATATTTGTTTGTGTGTCTTGTCAATTTGGTTTAAGCATGCCTATTAGTCAAGGGTTTATAACTCCAATAACTGTTGTTTGTAATATTTTGTTATCATAGTGGATTTAAATGTTCTAATGCCGTGTATGTTTTCCCTAGTTTGAGGTTTACTATTTAAATCTACTGTTGAGTTTTATTGCTTCTATTTACTTTTGTGTATGCAATTCTGCTGACTTAAACTAGTTAATCGTCCAAATTAAAAGTTATTCAACACGCTCCAATATATTCATTGCATGTTGAACATGTTAAATAGGTCAATTCGTTTAAAAAATGGACTCGTACGCTTAAATTAGGTAAATTAATAATTTGTCTAAGATAGTTAAAATTCACATTTAGACATTTATCTTGACTGTCACAGTAAATGTCAAAAAATTCAAAACATATCTACGCAACATATTTAATTCTCCTTCTAGGTTGTTCTATTCTAGGTCTAAAGTGGTATTAGAGAGGGTTCACTCAACTTTGAGTAAAGATCCATAGACCTATACAAGGACAATTTTTCTGGATATAGACCTCATATGCTTGATAGCACGAAGTTGACCTATTGTAAGGTTCGTATGAGAACTTACATTAAATCCATTGATGAAGGAGTTTTGAATTCAGTTGTGCATGTATTTAAACCATCAATGATTACATAAGGATGCATTACTAAAATTAAACAATTTGATAAATGGGGTCCTGATAATTTTAATGCTAATAATTGAAATTCAAAGAGAATAAATTGCATTTTCCCATTTGTTAATTCTAATCCGTTCCATCTCATCTTTATGTGTGAAAATGATGAATAAACTTAGTATTAGCACCTTAGCTAGATGGTAGGGGGATCCTTGTGCCAATGGCAGTAAACAAATGTGTTGTCGTGGGCGTATTCGGTGGAGAACGAAAGCAAAGTAGTGTTGGTTTACTTGATGCTTGGGTAGAATTAGCCTAAATTCAAGGGATGAAAGGCTGCAGGCAAATTAACAGAACTTAGCTTAAGGCAGCTTAGCACAAACGAAGTTAGTAATATGATTGTAGGTAGGCTTTGCTGACATGAAGAGTAACTATTGGGAGGCAACTACATTCTAAACCTGGCATGGGCAGATGCAACCTTTAGTAGGCAATTTTAGAAGTCATGGTAGGCAGCTATTGTGGCCAGATGGCATCTATTGGTTGGTGCCAACTTACTATAGCAGTTGGGGGTGTCAATTCCTTACATTTCTGTATATTTAGTCAATGGATGATCATATACATGAGTTTGTTGTATACCTTCAGTCCTTAGTTGAATTCCTTGTATTGAGAGCAATAAAATGTTGGATTTTTCCATATATGCTGTGTTCCATCCTACTTACTTTACTTTGTCCCTAAAACCCCAATTGTGTTGTGTTATAAAGTGAAACATAAGCTGACTGCATGTGATCTCATAGTGCCATCACATGGCTCAAATTTTGGTATAGTGTTGGACGTACAACTTAGTATCAGAGCTAAGTTGTTGATCATGGAGAACTAAAATTTGAAAGATCGGGTGGCTATGTTAGAGAGCTTTGTTGGTGCTCCAATGTTTTATGATATTGTCAATGTGGCTGTGCAAACACATGATCTAAGGAAAGTGTACGACGAGTTAAAAGGTCAGTGTGATGCTTTAGTTGTTACTATGGACGTACAATCTTCTTTACTGTGAAGGAAGTGTTGGGTCTCACAATATCTTGACAATGAAAAATGCATTTCATAAAGCTTTCCCAAGAGATGTCATAGGTGCACCAAAACTTCGTGTTCCATAGCCTAAGCAGTTCAACAGTGCCCGAAATGTAAAAGGAGTTGGAAAACTTACTTTGGGATATGGGGCAACATTTCAAGGATGGTCGTATTCTTGATGAAGAACAATTTAATATAATTAGTATGTATCTTACTGGTGATGCCAAGTTGTGGTGGCAAACTCGACTGGATGATGATGATGATAAGGACATGCTACAAAAAGAATTGAAGGATAAGTTCATGCCTTGCAACACAGCTTGGGTTGCAAGAGAGTCCCCGAAGAAGTTAAAACAATCAGGCACAATGATTGGATTATGTGAAAGAATTCAGCAGTTTAATGTTGGATATAAAAAAAATGCCAAAAGGGGATAATTTCTTCAATTTTATGTTTGGATTGCATAGTTGGATACAGGCTAAATTACAAAGGCAATGTGTCAAAGATCTTCTTTCGACAATGCCAGTGACAAATTTCCTTGTTGACTACAAACTGGGTAGTAATTTATGTTTTGGGAGGAAAGGTAGTGATGATAGAAAACACAAGTCTTGGTTTTCAAAAAAAGGAAAGAAGACTACTAAGAAGAAGGGGCAAAGTGATTCCAAGTCAAAGGACAATGATAATTCTGCTAGCAAATCGAAATCTTATAGTGGATGTTTCATTTTTAGTGGAACTTACTGAGCTAGAGACTGTCCAAAGAAAGAGAAACTGAATGTCTTACACTGGAAGGAAACGAAGAGCCTTCTAGTAAGGTACCTACGCAAGTCAGTCCTCTGCAATTCTTGAATGCCATTGCTATACGGAATGATGATCTATGAAAGAGTCTGATGCACGTGACGGTAAAAGTAAATGGAATGGTCGTAATGGCGATGTAGGATACTGGTGCTACCAATAATTTTGTAGCAACACGTGTGATTGAAAATTTTGGACTAATGATAAGTAACCTCTCAGATTAAGGTCGTAAATTCTATAGTGAGACCAATTAACGTGCGGCACAAACCACTCTTCGGGTAGGCGAATGGTAGGAACAATGTGCATTGATGGTTTTTCCACTAGATGATTTTGACTTAATCCTCGATATTGTGCTCTTTATTAAGGTAAGAGCTTTAGCAGTACCTTATTTGAATGGATTGCTCATAGTAGATGAGCATCATCCGTGCTTCGTTCTGGGTGTGTGTGTTGGAAAGAATAAAAGTGAGGAAACGTTGCTGCAAGGATGCATGCAATAGGCTAAAAGTTTAAGGCATGACTTAAAAAGAGAGAAACAACATATATTGTAGCTTGGTGGAAATCAAGGATAATCACGTGGTGGAACTACTTGATCCAATTGCTACACTCTTAGAAGAATTTGTAGATGTTATGCTATTTGACCTTCCAAGGACCCATTCTCCTTGTTGTACTGTTGACCACAAAATTGAGTTAGAACCAAGTACAAAACCTCCTACACGAGCTCCTTCTCATATGGCCCCTTTAGAATTGGAAAAAATGAGGAAAATAGTTGGATAATTTACTTGATAGTGGATTGATTTAGCCTTGAAAAGCTTTGTTTGGTTCTCCGATTCTGTTTCACAAAAACCAAGATGGTTTTTTTGGATTGAGAAGTATGGGTTTTCCACAACAAAATTTTATGTCTAGGGTTTTGTTGGCAACCGTTTGAGCCCCTAAATGTTAGTAAGTTTGTTAGCCCTCGGGATTGAGATCTCGGAGCGTTACAATAAGACTTTTCTCAACCTCTCAACTTTTTTCTACACAAAACTAGAACACTCAATGTAAGCCCAACACGCGCACTTACCTTTTTTTCTGGATTTCTTTCTTTTTGTCTTCTATGTTTAGCTGTCTATTCGTGTTCTTTGTTCGCCAACTTTATAACCCTACTAAAGAATGTGGATGTATAACAATATTACACACAAGTCCCTAGTTTTTATTACAATCATCATCGGTCCTTCAACTATTTATTTTATAAATTTTAGTCAAACCTAAAAATCTCCACTTTGACTCAAATTCTCCAAATCATAACACATATTAATATCCATCTTCGTACCCTTTTATTGGTAAATGTCACCGTTCCTTGGTCAATATTAGTAGACATGATTCGTATTCAAATACTAATCAAATCTAACTTTACAATTTGACTTCTTCGCACTACAATCTTGATTTCTTGTCATTGTCCAAACATTAAATTTTTGGCACTTCACGATCTTTTACAATAGTAGAAGACTCTTCGGTGTGACTCCAACATGACAGCTCACCTAAGTATGATTTCATCACCATAGTTCCACTTGAAACTGTCTTCCTTATTACCTCTCATTATTCTCAAGTCACTCCTTATTCAGGTTACATATGATAAGCAAATTTCGAATTCAAAATCCAATAGTTGGCTGGACTTCCATAATCTTTAATAGACATAACATCACATTCAAGAAGATAGTCGTCGTCAAATAGGTTTGTTGAATCTGAAGCCTCCTAGAACTCTTGATTTTTCTTGTTTCAAGAATTTCTCATAATTTTTGCTGACGTGTCCCTTCTTGTGAGAATAATAACACCCCACATCTTCGTAGATTGAGATTGATAACGATCATCTCTTTGACTATTATTCATTCCTCATGATTCACCTTTACCACTCTTAGTGTCAGACGAAAATTTGATCTCCATTTATAGTACCACTTGACTTCTTAATGATGACTGTCTCTAACAAAGATGTATAGACCTCATTCATTATCATAGTGCTTTTCCAACCAATGGCATGGTCACCATTGTCACATGTGATATAGGTAAGAAAGATATCAAAATGATTTCCTTATCGTCGTCCTCGATCTTGACATCAATATTTAACAACTTTGTCATGAACTTACTAAGCTTGTTAGAATGATCTATACCATCAATATTCTCTTCTATCTTCAACTTACATAATTGTTTCTTTGAATACAATCTATTTGTTAATTTAGACATGTACAACTCTATTAATGTTTTCTAAATGTTAGGAGCAGAATTGCCATTCAAAATAGTGTACTGTACACCATGTGCAAAAGTCAATTTGACGTACTAATTGTCTTCACTTCCAATTCTTCCAACTCTGCATCTTTCGTTCATTCTGGCCTCTTATCCTTATAACGCATTGTAAATTCCTTTTTGTACAAGAACATCTTAAAATGTCAAATATTATAATTATTTTTTTTCTTCAAAATGCTTCACCTCAAACTACAAAAAAACAAAAATGAGCACAAAAGAAAGAAAACTGCAAATTAACTGTGGTTGGCAAACGGTCGAAGACCACAGGAGAATAAAAATATATTAAGTTAACAATCCTCGCAATACAAGGGTTTCCTCAATCTCTCAACTCCTTATATAAAACTAGAAGCATATCTTTATTCTAGTTTTCTTTCTAAACATTTTCTCTCTCTACTTAATTGTCCATTTGACAGCCATTGTGTCTCTATTTCTCTGCCATGTGTTCTTGTTAATTGTTTGTGTATGTATATACATATTTATGCACAATTCTTCCAACCCTAATAACTTTAATCCTTTTTATTGGCACATATATTCTTTTCTTAATTTTCCTCATTTCATACCGACTCATGCTCTCTATCCGTCAACTTTATAATCCTACTAAAGAACGTGTATATATTATTACACCCAATACCCTAATGTAAGGAATTGACGTACACATGCACATCGAAAATTAAATCTACAATTTCTATAAGTCGGATCATCCTTGTACTTAGATAGAATTCATAATAGAAGTTTATCTTGATGAACATCGTAGAATTTGATTATTTGATCAGCTGGAGGTGTGATCTTCAATACCACATCTGTTCAATTGTCCAGCCATCAATTGTAATCTACACAGCAAGAACATATCTGGATTTCTACGATCAGAAACATATAAAAACAGAACTTTTGGGAGTAATTATATTGAGTTGTCTTTTGCTTGTGCTAGCAAGTAATGAAAACCAACTTCTAAAATTAATCTGTTGTACTTTTGTATTTATAGGCGGGGCTAACTCTAGTCCTAATTCTAGTCTAACTAGAAACCATCAACAAATGGGCCCAATTAATTAATCTAATTAATTAATTTAGTCCAATAAGTAATTAAGTTTGACCCAACTAATTGGACCTTGGATAGTAATTCTTACAATCTCTTACTTGGACAAGGTCCAAACTCCAGATGCTCAATTCTCGTCTTATGTGTGTGACCCATTAGGTTCCCATTCACAGATGGCAAATGCAGTGATATTCTCATCGATTCACCTAGATCGATCAATTCACGTCGCCGTCCAAGATTGACATTTAGCAATGTGTTAAGGAAATCCATGTAAAGGAAAATGTCATGTGGTATGACAAAATCAATATATGTGCGGTTACTGTAGAAATATAATCACTTCATCAATACAACCCAATTGGTTAAGAAATATGAATCAGCGTCAATCTCATTTCAACCAATTATATTATTCACCTCAACTCTTTGTTGATCTAATTTAGTTATGATTGAAACATTTTCAACTCATAACTCCAACTCGGGTGAGGAAATTTATATCAACTTAAGTGGGCAAAAATTAGGTTATAATCTCATATTTTTCAGGAATGACGAATCTTCATATTGGACATTCACAACCTTCATATAATTTTCACTATATCCGTAAGATGTCTTCCTGGTGACTCATAATCTTTGAGTCTCATAAAACGCTCACCAAAGTATAGCGGTCCTCACATAAGATTCTGTTATGTCTTAAATTCAAAGGACCAAATCCACTACTGTGCATTAGAGATTGACCACTGACACTTGGATAATTATCCATGTAAAATCTATAGGCGAATAATCCAATGTCATGTTCTCATAACAATGTATTCATATGTTCATTCAGATGTCCATCTACATCTTAGCTAGTGAGATCAGGTACTTTCTTCAAAAGAAATGCAACACATGTTAGTTTATCTGCAATAATGATATTCCTATCTCATTATTACTATGACTAGGGATATTTCAAGAATAAGTTATTTATAACTTGTATCTCACAATCACAACACCTTGTGATTAACAAATTACTATGAACTTTTTTTCAGACTCTATTATTTTAAATAATAAAATTTAAAAAATAACAGATCTACCATTAAAATGTAGACAAGCATTTAGTTATCAATTTGTTCATATACATCAATATCTAACAAAGATTATATCATAAAATATCCTATACAAACTAAATTCAATCACTTAGGTATCTTAATACCATCAGATTTAGCATGACCATCATGCTTGTGCTAGGATAACAACTTTGTCAAAGGATCTACTACATTATCATACGTCAGGACCCGTTCTATCTTTATGTCATTTATTAAGATTATCTCTCTGATGAGTTGATACTGTCTCAATATATATTTGGATCATTGATGAGACCTAGGTTTCTTCACTTGTGGGATGGTTCCATTGTTATCACAATACAAGGTATTGGATCAACAATGCTAAGATCTACTCCAAGTTCAGTAATAAACTTCTTGATCTAGATCGCTTCATTTGCTACTTTTAAAGTAGCTATATATTCGACTTCTGTAGTTGAATAAGTGGTCGTTTCTTGTTTGGAACTTTTCCAACTGATCGCACTACTATTTAGAGTAAATACATATCCGGATTGGGATTTGCTATTATCTTTATCAGACTGAAAACTGGTATCGACATAACCTTGAACTCTAAGATTATTTTCTCCATACACCAAGAACGTGTCTATAAATCTTTATACCGAGAATATATGCTGCCTCTCCTATATCTTTTATGTAAATTTTTTTTGGATAACTACAATTATATTGATTTTAGCATCGGGACATCGTTTCTTAATAATAGTATGTCATCCATATACAAAATTAGAAACACAACTTTACTCCCACTTACCTTTTTATACACACATGGTTCATCTTCATTCTTGATAAAATCAAACATTTTGATTGTCACATCAAAATGAAAATTCCAGCTCTGAGAGGCTTGCTTTAATCCATATATAAATTTCAGTAGTTTGCATACATTGTTTGGCTTTGTAGATTCAAAACCTTCGGGTTGTATCATGTATACATCCTCACTAAGATTCTCATTAAGGAATGTGATTTTGACATCTAATTTCCAGATCTCATAGTCATATTATGCTGCTATCGCAATCAGAATTCGAATTGATTTAGACATGGCTATTGATGAGAAAGTTTCGTCAAAGTCAATTCATTGTCTTTGCTTGTAACCCTTCGCAACCAATATTTCCTTGTAAATATGAACATTACCATCCATGTTGACATTTTTCTTGTAAACTCATTTACAGCCTATTGGTTTTATCCCTTCAGGTGGGTCAATCAAGGTCTAAATCTTGTTTTCATACATAGAGTTCATTTCGAATTCCATGGCTTCCTGCCATCTCTTTGAGTTAACACTTGACTTCAATTCTACATAAGTAGTAGGTTTATCTTCCTCGATTAATAATACATTACTAGTAATTAGGAGATCGTGCCTCTAAGGAGAACGAATGACTCTACTTGACTTACGTAGAGCTGGCATGTCCTTGGGAATTGGCAGTTGCCTTTCTCAATATGTGCTTTATCATATGCAAGCTCACCTATTAGATCATCTAATTGGTCAATTTTATTTGTGGTTTCTTGTACTTCTTCAAGATCTACTTTGCTCCCATTGTTTTTTTTAAGAATACAACATGTTTTGATAGGATGACCTTAATCTCGATGGGATTGTAGAAATAGTATCCTGCAGTTTTCTTGGATACTCCACAAATAAATACTTATCAAATTTAGCTCATAGCTTGTCAGATTCAACGCGTTTTACATAAGTGTCGTAGCCCTAAACCTTCATATATGAAATATCAGTTATTTTTCCCTTTCCATAACTCGTATCAAATTTTATTAACCGATTTAGATAGGGCACAGTTTAGTGTGTAGCATGCAGTGTTAAGTGCATATCTCCAAAACGAATTTAGAAGAACTGGGCAGCTCACCATTGATCGCACTATATCAAATAAGATGCAATTTCTCCTTTCAGATACACCATTTTGTTGTGGTGTATACGGTGGAGTCCACTGCTAGAGAATCTCATTCTCTCTTATATAGTATAAAAACTCACCCCTTACATATTCGTCTCCTCGATCAAATCTAAGTGTCAAAATATTTTTCTCATTTTGCATTTCTATTTCTTACCTGAATTCCTTGAACTTTTCATGGGATTCTCTCTTGAATTCCATCAAGCATATGAAACCATATCTAGAATGGTCATCTGTAAATATTATGAAGTAAGAAAAGCCATCTCTAGAATCTATAGACATTTGTCCATATACATCAATATGTACAAAACTCAAAATGTCTGCAACTCTGACTCCCTTTCCAGAAAAGGGGTCTAGGCCATTTTGCCCAACGAGCATGATCCACACTTATCAAATAATTCATAATCATTTGAATCCAAGTATCCATATTTATGTAACTTGGTGACGCGTTTTCATATTTATGACCTAGTATGCAATACCAAAGATATGAGTTTTTTTGGTTTTATCTCTTTTATGCTTTGTAATTTCTCTTCTAATGCCATTTGTTTCCACATTGAAAACATGGATCAGCAGACTTGGTTTTATCCTTGTTTGCTTTAACTGTTTTTGGCATATTTAGCCTTCTTGGATCCTTTCTGAAAGGTTTTTTTTTTTTTTTTTTTTTTTTTGAGATTTTCTCTTAGTGTTCTTAGAGGTGTCAATAGCCAAAATTTGCTCATTCCCTTGGGCTCAACAGTTTTTTTAGCATATTTAGCAGCTCGGGTAGGGTACACTGAATCTTATTCATGTTGGAGTTCATAATGAGCTGTGAAAAACTATTAAGTAGGGACTGCATAACTAAGTCAACACTCAGCTCATGATCCATAGTGAAACTCAATTGGTTTAATTTTTAATAAAACAAATTATCTTCAGTACATGATCACTAACTAAAGATCTTTTTACCATCATACCATCGTATAACATTTTTGGATGTCGCATACCATTCAGTCTGTGACTGTTTATCATTCAACTACTTGAAATGATATATATTGGTATAGTCACCCATACCTTCATACAACTTTTCTAACTCATGTGACATACTGTAAACATCACATGTTACATTGTTATTGTCATCACTGTGTCTATTGTAAGCCTGCACGTTCTCCGGTATAGTCTCCTCAGTAGGAGCTTCCGGCATTGGCTACTCAATGACATATCCACTTTTTCTTTTTCATGCTTGAGAACATCAAACATTAATCAATATAATCGGTTAGATTCCCAGTAGGCTATGATCTCTTTTGTTTTATTAGAACCTTGAGTAACTCAACAAATCCTAATAAAACATCCAAGTAGATACTTCTATCAATCACATTTCTATGTGACTCCTAGATCATCAAGTAGACAACTTGTTGTCGCACACATCTTATGTGTTTACTTGATTATGCCCATAAAATTTTATTTCTTTGAATGACTAAAAAAAATAAAATTTTAGTTAAATTCGATCCATTGTTTAGAAACATCAAATGTTTCATAGTGAAAAACATATCTATGAGGGAGCAGCCTTGAGTGACTCAACAAACTGACATCGATAATGGACTCAGGTTTTTCACTATAACAATGGAAGACACGTTGTATTAACAATTTAATATGAATTTAATATTTTGATAAAGAGGGGTTTATCTCATCACATTTATATATATTAACTAACATCCAACATGCAATCAATCATACATAATAATAACTGTAGACGATTATAGACTTTAACTATTTAGTCTTCCTGAGCTAAAAGAAAGACTAGTTGGTCAATTCTTAGGGAACATTGCATTCAATCATCGAATGCTAAATACAATCATCTCCATCTCATGCTGTAACTTGTATCATATACTCATTGGTTCCTTGTGGCACAACTGCAACTTGTATCCTACTCTAATTGGCATGCAGGCCAGATTTATGGACATGTATGCCCATAATAAATAAGAAGCTCAAAAACCCAATTAAATAAATAATAGGCTTGCAGTCTCATTAAATTAAATAATAGGCTAGCATGCCTAACCAACAATCAACAGAAATAATTAATCATACAATTATTCACATGGGTCGAGTCCATAATCATCTACTAAAAATCTATTTTAATATCTAATATTAAAAATATATTAATTTCTAAATTTGTAGCTTTGACAGTGTAAGTAAACGGATTTTAAAAATTTATTTATCTTCTAATTTAAAGTCATACCCTAAATTCAAGATTAAATAAGTATATGGTCAAAATTACATAATTACAAAGTAAAAGTCAAAACTTAATACGATAAAAAATTTAAAAGTATGATTTAAAAAGAATTTTAGTCAATATTGAATATTTGACCGGCATTAAAAATTAAATAATTACAATTTTTCCAAAAAATAAAATTTAAAATTACATTTGAGATCCAATTTTTCTTTTAAAGTTTGAGGACTTAATGTGCAATTTTTAAAATTGCACATTCAGCTCTTAAGATTTTAAAACAGTGGGTCCTTCAATGCAATTTTGAAAATTTCACAGAGGACCTCCTTCTTATTTTAAAACAGTATATTGCATAAGAGGCCCTTTCAGCTCCTTTTGAAATTAGCAAAATTGCATGGGAAGCCCTCTTCCCAAATCCGAAAAACACGTTGAAAAACTGCAGATTTTTTTTTATCTCTAGGGCGGCGCCACCAATAGATCGAATAGAGTTGGTCGTCCCGTGTCTAACACTGACGGCCATCGCCTTTACGTGTTGAAGAGCAGTAAAGCTGCTGTTCGAAATGGTCGGCGTCACTGCTACTTATAGCAGTAGCGCGTGGTGTTTACTGTCGCCTGTCGGACACCATCTGCCGGCGACAGTAGCTTCCAAAGCACCGCCGCCAGTTACCGATCCGTTTTCTGGCATGCTTGACCCGTTCCGATCAAATCCAAAATTGAATTTCAAATTTTTTTAAAACCAAAATTCATAATTTTATTTTAAACTTTCAAAACTCAAATCAAATTAATACACCAATAACAATTATTATTCTATTCATCAAAGCAGTCTAACAATCTCTAACAAGTAATAAGGTAGTCTCTGATACCACTATAAGGAATTGACATATACATACACAGCGAAAATTAAATCTATAATTCCTATAAGCTGGATCATTATTGTACTTAGATAGAATTCGTGATAGAATTTTACCTTAATGAACACAATAAAATTTGATTATCTGATTAGTTGGAGGTGTGATCTTCAATACCACTGATGTCCAATTGTCTAGCCTCCAATGGTAATCCACACAGCAAAAACAGATCTGGATTTTCACGATCAAGAGCTTTTGAGAGGAACTTATGGAGAATGTTGGTACCAATTGGGTAAGTTGCCCAATTGGTACCAGCATTCCATTTAAGTTCTCCTTAATGGGAGGTCAAGGGTTCGAATCGCTGGGGACGCGAAAGAAATCCAGTTTGGAGCCCAACCTCCAGTCGACAGTACGTAAGTTAACGGCGCACAGAATAACCCCTGGGTGAAATGCCTGTAGGGGAAAGTCCGTGGTCGTTACAAAAAAATGCGCGTTTTTTCTTTTTTTTTTGCGAGTCTACAGAAAGGTAAACCCGGCTGCTTTGATACCATTTGTAACGCCCCGAAATTTCTAAAGTCTCGGAGAGTTAGTAAAATTCATAAACATTAAATATTGCAGAAAAATGACTTAAATAATAAAATTTCAATTGTCAGTCAATTGGTTAAATCGTAAACAAATAAGGAAATATTTATTTAATGCTAAATAACTTGAAAATTGTGACGCTAATCGTCTAAAGTATCATAAACAAAATTATTTAATTTGGCGACCATTGGCTTGACAACTCCACTGACCTTCCACGCATCCATCACATTAATCATTACCTGAAAATCATTTAAAATGAGGGATGAATATAACTAAATATACTCAATGAGATACTTGCTATTTCCACAATCAATCCAAGTATTATAATTAAGCATGTAATTAACTTACTAAACTGAACTGTGAATTATCACACCATGACAATGATAATCCATGCAAGCGCTGAAAATAAACTGAAACTCAAAGGTTTAACTGAACCTAAAAGTTTAAATGAACTGGTTCATGATTCTCCCGAAGGAGCACTGAAATTAAGTAATCAATTTACATGCGCAAAAATAATAATTAGAAAGTTGTAGACATCAACAATAGCACGTAGTATCTCACCTTATTTCGTGTGAATGATTGCACTGAAAAAAATGAATGAAAAGCTTGGAAAAGGGTGATGCAAATTCATCTGCTGGCTGGAACTTGATAATGACATTGGGAGGGAGGGGGGTTATATAAATTTTATATAGGTTCAACATAGGAATTTTTTTAAAAACTCTAACTCTAGTAGTATAGGTTGAATAGAATTGTAGGTATTTGAAAACAATAGGAGAGAGAGAGAGAGAGAGATAAGCTACATAATTAAAACATTGGAAAAAATCCAATCACGTGAAGTGCCGAAAGATGATGATCACAAGAGAGTCCATTTTACAATAAAATTGTCATAGAAATCTTTAATCGACTCCATCTCGAGTTTAGCTTATCTAAAAATACTTTTTCTTGAGCCGATAAACATAAATAAATACGAGCTATCCAACGAGTCCAATATTGAAATACTAAAACTCAATATTTCACTAATTAATTATTTAGTCCACATAAATTAATCGATCCTAAAATTTATTTTCACTTCGGTCCCTTGATAAAAAAATAATAATAAAAAAATTCGGGATTTTACACTTTTGCTTGTGTTAACAAGTAATGAAAACCAACTTCTAAACTTAATATGTTGTGCTTTTGTATTTATTGGCGGAGCTAACCTTAGTCCTAGTTCTAGTCCAACTAGAATCCTTCAACAAACGGGTCCAATTAATTAATCTAATTAATTAATTTGGTCAAATAAGTAATTAAGTCCGATCCAACTAATTGAAACTTGGACATTAATTCTTACACCTAATTTCATTATAATTATTATGGTTCCTTCAACTATTTATTTCTTCAATTTTGGTCAACACTAACAAATGGAACATGTTTACTCTTTATTTTTTTTTTAATTATTTTGTTGTTATTAATTATTACTTATTTTATTAATTAAGACTTATTAATCATTTGATAAGAGACATGCAATTTTTGATCGTGAACTTTTGAAAAGAGGGTCGAGACAACAACATGAAAAGTTGTTCAGTTTTAGGTTTATACTCAGTCTAATTGCTAGCTGTTTAAACTTAAAATATGTGTGCAGTTACTTTTTTCTATATTTGAAGATGATTTTTTCTTTAATATGGGTACATGTGTCGTATTAGATGTCAGTTTATATATATAATTGTTGTAACAACCTTAAAAACTCTACGTTCACCATAAATGTCATTTCTTTACCATACCATTTCAAAATTAACAGATGGTAATGAAATATTTCGATTTAAAAATAATAGTCTAAACATGTGATTTAAACTTTTCTAAATAAAGTTCAAGTATACACAAACTAAAACCGAGACATTTTCACGGGGACATGTTGATAAGCCAAGAATGACATGTAGTGTTGCAAATTGAAGAACTTGAAAACTTGAAGAACACAATATGAAATAATTGAATTAATTATTTGGACACTATTTTGCTTAAGGATTACTTTATTTTATGAAATCTATAACCAATTATAGATTTCTAAACATCAACCACGAAATGGTGCCTATTCAAGAAGTAAAAGGCATGGCTATTCAACAAAAACCACCAGAAATTCAAATCCATAATTAGCCTAATGGCTAGTTTCGGAAATCCATGCAATAGTATGGTTATGTGTGTTGCTATAGCATAAGACATTCAAAATCCCCTCATGTTTTTAACCAAAGGGCCTTGCTATAGCTAGAAATTTTGCAATTTTGCCTATGCTATAACAATCCCCTCATGTTTTTAACCAAAGGGCCTTGCTATAGCTAGAAATTTTGCAATTTTGCCTATGCTAAAATATCTCTTGTTTTTCAATGAATATCCCCCGTCCAAATTTCTTAGTTTCAATATATTCTTTGAACAATATACAACAATCCCCCATTTGTTCAAATGATTATAATGAACACAGAATTCAATCAAGCAACAGTTGTGCATAAGGTAAAGATATCTTTCAATTTGAATCTAACCATAGTGTAATCCTCACAAAGTAGCATTGAAATCCCAGGTGGCATGATAGCTTTGAACCTGTTATTCTTAGTGACGATACCGGTGAGAACACACACATAAATGTCATGTGTTCCAAGTTAAACTCAACCCGTTTGGTGCATTTTATGGCCCTGAACTTATCCTAATCGTGAACTTTTAAGAAAGAAACTCCAACTCTCTATTGGAGTGGCACCACCCTGAAATTCATATGGGTGAAGTTATTCCAGTACCTTTGTTATGTTTAGAGATACTTGTACCCTATACCGAACTTTATTTAGAGTTTATAACTCACCCTCCAACCCGTAACAACCATCACTATTGATCTAGGATAGGGTTTAAAAATAAATGATAGAGTGTCGAAACTATCTACTTATCAAATGACTTGTTGTTATCATTTGAACATGAGTTATTGTTTTAGTATAATCATTGGTTGATTTTTAATTGAAGAGTTTCAACCTCATCCTACTTGATGTAGTCTGTACTAATTCTCTAGTGAGTAGTTTAGTAAACGGATATGCTAGATTCTCGCTTGATTTCACATAAGTAAGTGAAATTATTCTAGTTTTGATTAATTTCCTCACATAATCATGTTTTAGACTCATGTGTCTATACTTACGATTGTACACTTAATTATATGATTTTGCTAAAGTAGTTTGACTGTCACACAAGATAGCTATAGAAGATGAGTTCTTTTCTCCTAAAGGAATCTCATACTATAAATCCCTTAGACATTCAGCCTATTTCCCGATTTAAGCTAATGCTACAAACTCAGATTCCATAGTTGAATGTGTAATAAAAGTTTGTTTCTTATATTTCTAAGAAACTGCACCTCATCCTAGAGTAAACACCCAGTCCAAGGTAGATTTATTTTATCTTGTACTAGAAATCCAGCTAGCATTAGTATATCCCTCTAAGATTTCTGGGAATTTGGAATATTTTAGACCTAGGTTCTTAGTTTTCTTTAGATAACCAAGAACTCTCTCAATGGCTTTCCAATATTCCTTACTTGGATTGCTAGTAAACCTACTAACTTTACTTACAACATATTCTATGTAGGGAAATGTACATGGCATTGTATACACTACCTCCAATAGCACTTGCATATTCAAGTTGTGCCATAGGTCTTCCATTATTCTTCACTAATTTTATACTCCCCCACAATAATAGACTTACTTATATTTTCACACAAATTAAGAAAACCTAATTAATATATGATGGAGCCATAAATTTTACTTATATTTTTCCTAATATACCTTTACATTGAATAATGATAGTTCATATTTGTTGATAACAAGACATATTAAATAGGGACATATTAAAAACTAAGAAATCAATTATAATATCTGATTAGTGTATTTTAAACGCTTATTTTTGTTTGTAAACTTAGTATATATTCACTATATGAGCAAATTTTTATTTAAATGAGTTCAATTATTGTATACGTAGGTACAAAATCCAATTTGGATGAGTTATAGCAAAAAGGAAGAGTTTGAGTCTTAATTGACACTTAATCGGATGGCACAAACATAAGTTGAAGCTATTAAAAAGCAACCGTAGTGAATTCAAAATTTTTGGGAGCAAGTATCAGATTTTGAAAAGTTCAGGGACTAATTTGCACATTGTCAAATATTTGGAAGACCACTTTGGAAGACTTTAGAAGGGTACCCGATTTGGCTTTTGATGAACAGTTTTGGTTCCTTTCTTCCTTAAACCTTCTTGATTTAGTCTAAAAGATTTCAAATGCATTCCAATAGGTCCTCACCCTTCTAAAGTCTTCCAAAGTGGTCTTCCAAATATTTGACAATGTGCAAATTAGTCCCTGAACTTTTCAAAATCTGATACTTGCTCCCAAAAATTTTGAATTCACTACGGTTGCTTTTTAATAGCTTCAACTTATGTTTGTGCCATCCGATTAAGTGTCAATTAAGACTCAAACTCTTCCTTTTTGCTATAACTCATCCAAATTGGATTTTGTACCTACGTATACAATAATTGAACTCATTTAAATAAAAATTTGCTCATATAGTGAATATATACTAAGTTTACAAACAAAAATAAGCATTTAAAATACACTGATCAGATATTATAATGGATTTCTTAGTTTTTAATATGTCCCTATTGTGAGACCTAGGTGCGGTTGTGCAAACTTATTGGAGGTCACACCTAGATAGCAGAATGCATTGTGCGACCTAGGTGCGACCTATGCTGAAAGAATGTCATAAGTATGGTCTTTTAAAGTTAAGTAAGATTAGGGTTCTTTTAAGACAAAACTTTCAAGGTTTCCCAAGGACTATAAATAGACCTCTTCTAAGTCCTTTGAATGGACACAATTGATGAGATATAAAGATCAAGAGCAAGGAAAATATGAATTCTTGGGGGCAACATTCATCACGGCACAATTAGAGATTTTGGATTAATTCAAGATTAAGGTTGTATATATTCTTTTTCTTTTTCTTCCAGATCATGATTTCTTTCATTATTATCACTATATTCATATGAATAATATCTGATTAGATGTTTTGTGTCTAGGATGAAAGATGAGACATCACGTTTTTTATTAATTAGAAGTTATTCGTTAACGTAAATTTATTAATTCTGGTTTGATTATTTATTATTCATTACTACCATTTTGATGTTTGATCTCTATTAAAATATTTTTGAGGTCTAGATTGCTTTTAAGAGATTCAATTTAGAAAAACAATAAATAAGATAGATTCCAATAATAGATAGATATTACTATTATGTTTTATAAAATCTTTCCGGATGATCATTGTGATTAAATGCATGTTTTTGTGTTCAAAATTTAACTAGAGATAGTTAGGTTCATATAGAGGTATAGAATTGATTGACCGTCGAAATATGTTTTTTTATTATATTAGGATCATCGATTTTTGAGCTAGGATAATAATTTGCGAAGACGAGTAATTAATAATTAATTGTTGAAATGTGATGGTGGATTTGTGAATCCTAGTATTTGTAAAACTTGAATTTGATAATTATTCTATTTTCGTTTACGAAATAATTTAGACTTTGTTGAATTAGAATATGATAATCTTAGAAATTAAAATCATAAACAAACTGTGTTAATTTTGTTAAAGCGAAGTTGCAATTGCTTTTGTAATTAATTACCAGTCATCGTGGGATCGACACTTTTCTTATCATTATATTATTTGTTAACGATCCATCCACTTGCAGGATTAAAATCGACAACAAGTTTTTTGGCGCCGTTGCTGGGAAGTATTTTTATGGATTATTACATTAATTGATCTTTTAGTTTTGATAAATTTTTTATTTTTTATTATTATTTTTATTTTTTCAGGTGTTTATTGTGCATGTCCCGTTCGAAAAATCTTGATCTTCTTGATTTTGATCCAGAAATCGAACGGAGTTTTCACCAAAGACAAAACAAAGGGAAAATAGAAAAGAACAAAAATACACAATTGGTGACAACAACCGAATCTGTGATCCACCGCCTACAGATATGGGTAATATTCACGCGCCTATGGTGCGAGCCGTTGAAGTCATCGAAATGGATATTCTTAGGGGCAAATACATGATGCCCCATATTGTTGATAATCAATCCAACATAATCTATCCGTTTTATGGACACAATAACTTCTAGTTGAGCCAGACATAATTAATTTGTTCTCAAACAATTTGCCTTTATATGGGAGAATTGACGAAAATCTGCACTACCACATCTCTTGCTTCATAGAATACTGCAGAAATTTCGAATATCAAGGTGTTAACGAAGAGGCACTCAGGATGAGACTTTATCACACACTTTGAAGGATAAAGCTCGAGAATGATTAGATTCATTACAGTCAGGAAGCATCACTACGTGGACAGATTTGATCCATAAATTCAAATTGAAATACTTCCATCTGGCCAGAGTGAATTGATTGAAGCATGAAATATCCAATTTCCAACAATCTAACTTGGAAAATTTTTACGAGGCATGAGAAAGATTCAATGAATTGTTCCGAAAGTGTCCAAGTCATGGTTTTCCTTTAGAGGCTTAGAATCGTTATTTATATCCCAAATTGACTCTCAACAGTCGTTCTTCAGTAGATTCTGCATCAGGTGGCTCTATCCAAAATAGATCCATTGGAGACCTTTACAACTTATATAAGATGATGAGTAAACAGTTTGTGATTTGGCCGAACAGAGGATCACAAAAAAAAAAAAGCAATATGAATGCTTAGGGTGAAAATCAATTCGCTGCTACTGGCAAAAATTGATTCATTGGCAAAACATATAGAAACACTGAAACATTCTCAGTCAGCCAGTATGATTTAGATGTCCCTTCTGATATGTGCAACTTGCGGGGCAAACCATCAATCATCATAGTGCCCTTTAGCTACCGCTGAACCACCACCACCTGAACAAGTCGCATATGCTCAGAATTTTCAGCGACATCTGAATAATCCTTACTTGCAGACTTATAATCATAGATGGAGAAATCATTCAACTTTCTTATATGGCAATACCTAAAATATTCATAATCTGCCAAATCGAAGAAGGCCACAAGAAAGAAAATGAGGATGAGAAGAAACTAGCAATAAATTATTAGAACAAGTGGAATCTGATTTCAAGGAAGTGCAAAAAAGACAGGATGCCTCAATGAAGATTATAGAAAATCAGTTCAGCCAGTTGGCTAAGCTATTTACCAAGTTACAACCAGGCACATGGCCCCAGCAACACTAAGGTAAATCTAAAAGAAGAGGTAAATGTAATTACCACGAGAAGTAGAGTTGAGCTGCCAAAAATTCATGTGAAGAGATTGGGTGTAGAAAAGAAAACTAAGTCCAGCAAAGAGAGAGAACACAAGTCAAAATATACGAAGAAACAGTTGAACAAGAAAAAAAGAACTCTTCACTAGATTATATTCCACCAGCGGTCAAGGCTTACTTTTCTCCAATTCCATTTTCTCAAAGGTTGTGAAAACATAAGCTAGAGAAGCAATTCGAAAAATTTCTCGATGTGTTAAAGAAACTACAAATCAACACACCGTTTGCCGACGCTTTAGCTCAAATGCCAAGCTATGCAAAATTTATGAAGGAAATTCTTTCAAATAAAAGAAAGTTAGAGGAGCACGAAACAATCATGCTTACCAAAGAATGCAGCGCTATCTTACAATACAAGCTACCCCTAAAATTAAAAATTCTAGGGAGTTTTATGATTCCATGCGTTGTTGGTAGTTCTTTTTTCAAAAAAGCATTGAGTGATTTAGGTACTAGTATTAATTTGACGCCTTACTCTATTTTCAGGCAACTAGGTATCGAAAAAGCTAAACTGACTACAATATCACTACAGTTGGCTAATCGATCTATCAAACATCCTTGCGAAGTTTTTGAAGATATTTTAGTGTAAGTGGACAAGTTCATATTTCCGGATGACTTCATTATCTTGGATATGGGAGAAGACAAGGATGTACCACTTATCTTGGATGACCTTTGTTAGCTACCAGACGAGTACTGATTGATGTACAAAAAAGGGCTAGTGTTGAGATTAAATGAGGAGCAAGTCACCTTCAATGTGTTCAGGGCAATTCAATTTCTAAGGTTCTCCGACTTTTGTTTTCAAATTGATATCATAGATCACAAGGCGCCCAATACTTTCACTTAGGAAAATATTTCAAATTCGTGGGACGCTTGCATTATGCATTCACATGAAGCAAACTCTGAATCTCCAGTCCTTGAGGAATGTGCCAGATATCTATATGGGCGAAACCAATGGAAAGAAAGAAGAGGTACATGGAGTTAGGCACTAGACTTCTTCAACCATTACTGTCCATTGAAGAAGCTTCGACTCTCAAACTGAAACAGTTACTATCTCACATTCAGTATGCCTATTTGGTGAATAATCCACTTTTCCAGTCATTATCGCAAGTTCTATCGATCAAGATCAGGAAGATAAATTACTCAGAGTACTTTGAGCATAAAAATCAGCTATTGGTTGGACTATCGCAAAAATCAGAGGTATTAGTCCACCTATTTGCATGCACAAGATACTTATGGAAGAAGCGTATAAGCCAACAGTGTAACATCAACGCATATTAAATCCTCATTTGCAAGAGGTAGTTTGGTTAGAAGTGTTGAAACTACTTGATGTTGGGATTATCTATCCTATTTTAGATAGTGCTTGGGTAAGTCCAGTTGAGGTGGTGCCTAAGAAAGGGAGAATTACTATTGAAAAGAATGAAAATAACGAGCTAATACCAGTCATGCTAACTACCAGACCGCGGGTTTGTATTGATTATAGGAAGTTGAACGATGCCACTTGAAAATATCATTTTCCTCTACCATACATCAATCAGATGTTGGAACGATTGGCATTTCATTCTCACTATTGCTTTTTTGATGGATATTCGAGGTACAATCAGATCCATAACACCCAAAAGATCAGGAGAAGACAACATTTACTTGTTGTAATGCCCCGGATTTTCTCAACTAGAAGGGTCACTAAAATAATCTCAAAAATATATTTGACGACTCCAAATAATATTTTCCATACCCTTGAATGGTTTTTAAAAAGGTAACTATTTTGAAAAATAACAAGCACGCAAGGAAACAAGAATTTTTCTTAAAATTTCCATGATTTTGCCTATATCGTGATAGGTGTCGCCACAATTTATTTGCCTATCCAAACAAATTCCAAAAATTCAAAAATAGAACTATATATACTTTGGACTACAGACTACAACATGTTAAAATTTTATACCTTTGCTACTTCGTTTGGTACGTAAAAATGTTAGTCGAAGTTGCCAAAAAACTGTCCCGGGTGCCTTAAGGCAACCCGCTAAAATGTTCATAATAAATTCATACGATGGAAATTTTGAGTGATTCAAATTTCATTAGAACACATAAAGGGCTTTCCATAGCCATTTATTTGATTCAAAACTCCAAACGTAGAAAACGTTATGATTTTTCAAAGTAGAGGCAATAAGATAAAAAATATCAGAAAATGGAACTAGAAATATCAAACTTGAAAATTTTACCGGCAAAGGAACCGACATCTCGTTTTCTATAATATTACATAATTAAAATACTAAATCAAATACTTAAAAATATCATATTTACATTATAATTGACTCGATCATGTCGACATCAAAACTTAAACTAAGTAAGGAAATTCCACGCCATGCTCGCTAGCTTACGCCATCGCATCAACGCCAACCAATTCAATCTGAAAATTTATTCATTTTGGGGTGAGTATTTCATAAGATACACTAAGTAGCCATACATACTAACATGTGGGAAAAATTATATGTAAACATAAATGCTCATGACATCATTTTTAAATGTACATAGGAACACATAAATTGGTAGCCAGCACCACATAACGTCATACGTGATTACCTTCAATCACTAACATATTAAAGTGATTACCTTCAATCACTATCATAATGTTCCTTCATAATTAGGTTTTCATGAAATTTAGATCACATCATAATTTTTCAAATGTCATTTAAAAATTGCACTAAAAGTAGTAAGTAAAACTAACTCGAAAAAGAGTTTTCGGTTAAAGTTGTGATGGAGAATGAATTATTCTGAACCTTCCAAAATCAAACCCACTAGCTTGCCTTTTATTTACGTAAAATTGTGCACAAAGTATGTGATTTAGGGGGTGATTGGAGTGGAACAAGAGATGAACCTGAAACCAAATTTAGGGCAGAAATAAGGTGATCTTCAAGACATTTTTATGGTCTAACTTTGTAGGAGGAAAAGTGGTGAATTTATGGAATTGAAAAGAGGGGAGAAAAGGAATATTTTTGGGGGACCTTAGAGACCAAAACCTAGGAGAGAAAATATGTGATCTTTGCTGTAAAATATTTTGAAGAAGAGCAAAACTGCTGGCCGAAATCTGAGAGACAAAAGGGGACTAATTTTCTCTTGATAAACACTGAAATTCTAAGCCTATTGTTGGGGTATCTTTGGAGGTTGAAATGAGGAAAATTAAGAGAAATTTTGGGTGGCTTGAAGTAAGGGGAAAAAAAGGATGCTTGGCTGGCCGAAATTGAGGACTGGAATTGGAGAAATTGAAGCAATTTTTCTAGTCTCCTTTTGTAATGTTTTTGTGGCTGAAATGAAGGAGAGTGGAGGGGGGGTTTAAGGTGGATGAATTCTGGGACAAAAATGAGGGGAAAATAGTTAACTTGAGGGCTGAAATGTGGAGAAGAAGTGGGTAAGAAAGTGTGGCTAAATGGATGATCATGGAGTAGAGGAGAGACTGGTTTCTTCACTGCTGTAGGGTGACTTTTCAGCTTATTTTGGGGATTTTTTTTTTTGGGCGGTTTTTGGCAGTTGGGAGGGGAGGGGAGGGAAACTTGCACGTTTTTTAGGAAGGAAAAATGGCAGGTGGTTTAGCAGAAATAAATGGTGGAAGGTGGGGGTGGGAATTGGCTGAAGTGGGAGAGATCATATGTAGTTAAACATTTGAGAATTAGGGGCTGTTTAGGGCTGATTTTGGCATGAGAATTAGGGGCTGTTTGGGTGTTTAATTAGTATAAAAATAATTGATTTGGTGATTGACAAAATACCTTTTTGTTTGACACAAAAAGATAAGGTAAACACGTGAAAAAAAATCTAACGCGACTAAAGTGTTTAAAATGCACTAGGAAGTTCGCAACGAAGTTGAAAATTGAAATTTATTTTTCGTGAAATTTCAAATGTCAACAAAAAATTTTTTGTCGTTACAACCCTCTCCACTTAAAATAATTTCGTCCTTGAAATTTAACTTACTTGGTTTATGAGGTCCAGATACTTAGCTAAAACATCTTCTTCTCTTTCCCAAGTGACTCCATCTTCCTCGTGTCTAAACCACTGAACTTTGACTAAATGGATCTCCTGGTTTCTCAAAACATTGACTTTTTTTTCTAAGATCACCGCAAATGCTTTCTTGTAAGTCATATCATTCCTTAAATCCAACGACTCATGTTTTGCCACATGCGTAGGATCATGTCCATACTTCTTTAACATCAAAATGTGGAATACATCGTGCACTGCAGAGAGTTCGGGTGGCAATGCCAAACGATATACAACATTTCCAATTTTCTCAAGAATCTCAAATGGGCCGAAGTTGGTCTTAACTTTCCTTTCTTTCCAAAACGTAAAATTCCATTCAACGAAACCACTTTAAGAAATAGTTTCACGCTGACTTCAAACTCTAACTCGTTCTTCCTTTGTTCGGCATAACTTTTATGACGCTCTTGCGCTGTCTTAATACTAGATCTGATCTTGTCTATAGCTTCTACCATTTTCTCAAGTAATTATAGATCCAAAATTCTTCTTTTGCCAACATCGTCCCAACAAATTGGCGAACAACATCAACGACCATAAAGTGCCTTATATGGTGCCATGTCAAAAATAGCTTGGAAACTATTATTATATGCAAACTTTACCAACAGTAAGTGACTTTTTCATTTACCAACTAGATCCAGAACACATGCCCTCAACATATCTTCTAGAATTTGAATGGTTTATTTTGATTTCCTGTCAGTTTGAAGATGATACGCTGTACAAAAATTCAATTAAGTTCTTAGAGCTCCTTGAAGGCTCTTCTAGAAATTTGAGGTAAACTTCGGGTCTCGGTCCGATACAATGAACAATGGCACTCTCTGAAGTCGCACAACTTCTCTGACATACAACTATGCTAGCTGTTCCAAACTAAAATTCATCCGAATTGGAAGACAATTGAGCAGATTTCGTCAAATGGTCTACTGCAACCCTGATGGCATCATGACCTCTTGTCGATCAAAGAAAACCCATAATGAAATTCGTTGCAATTTTTTTCCATTTCCATTGTGGTATATCCTCTAGATTTAATGGTCCTAATGGCTTCTGGTGTTATGTCTTTACTTGTTGACACACCAAATACTTAGACACAAATCGAGCTATAATTCTTTTCATGTTTCTCCACTAAAATGTGTTACGTAAATCCTTAGACATTTAGTTCCTTCTGGATGTGCGATGTAAGGAGCGAAATGAGCTACATATAAAATTTCATTCATCAACCTCTCATCCTTGAGCACGCACAACCAACCTTTAAACATCATAAATTTTGTCCTCGACTATTTCAAATCCTTTCCACTTTTTAGTTCCCACGTCAGCCTTGATTTTTTCCTCCAAAAGGGATCATATTTCTTAGCTATCACAACTCTATCTTCGAGTGTTGGCTTTATTGTCATACTTGTTATCATTGTTAATGCCCACACTGGCGGCGCCAACACTTCAATTCTTAAATTTTCAAAATCATTGATCAATTTCTCTTGCTTCGTTTATAACACTAACAATTGACCCATGTTCTTCCTGCTTAGAGCACCTGTGACTACATTAGCCTTTCCGGGATGTTACACGATAGTGTAGTCATAGTCCTTCACCAACTCTAAACACCATCGTTGTCTTATTTTTAATTCCTTCTGAATGAAGAAGTACTTGAGACTCTTGTGGTTGGTGAAAATCTCACACTTGCTTCTACTAGAACATTATCTAGTATCGTCTCTTCCGATAAGGTGCCAGTGAGACAGACAAGATATCTTTGATAAGATGCCTTAACCCTTGACCGTAATATCTAAACTCTTCACCTCCTCATTGCCAAAACACAACTTCTTCTCCAAAACACACAATTGTAGCAAGGTTATTTCTTAGCCAAACTATACCCAAAATTATATCACCACAATCAATTCTGCTTTTAAGATCAAACCATCAAAACTTTTCTGTACTGCCTTTGATATTTTATATATGTCTCTATAGGTCCTACTAATGACATACTAACCTCAAGTACACTATTATAATCCGTCAAATCCACAACAATCATACTTGGCAAAAAAATAATAATGAAGGAGAACTCACAATGATGGAAAAAGATAATATCTTTTATTATTCACTTAATCCTTCAAGATAAATACAAATAAAGAAATAGCATTTGGCGCTCGAACAACTAGAAAGGAAAATCATACTCCCAACTACTACTATCTAAAATTCATCTGAAATAGAAATCTTACTAGAGTTATCCTATTTCTACTCCTCAACGTCTGAGATAGGCGACGATGCATCTTCGTTGATTCTCATCTCTGATGGCACTCTTTCGACCTCGATAAACTCAAATGCGTCATCCTGGGTCTCTTCTCACAGTGCCGTCAACCCTGTGCAAAAGGCCTCATAGTCAATCTCTCGTGGTAGGATGGGTACAGCTAACGCCTATAATAGATCATAAACCATCTCAGCCACGTCTTGCCACTCGTCTAGTAATGTGCTGATAAGGTGGGGCGTAGCTCAACGACCAGTGACAATGAAACCCAATAGCTTTACCTCCGTCCATATTACCAGCATCCTATGGAAACACGTCAGCATATCCTCTAACTACTGGCACATTATCGATTGATAATTTCTGAGATGGGGTGCCAGTAAGATTGACAAGAAACTCTTGACAAACTCTATTCTTTAGCAACTTCTCTACCTATAAAGCTAAGATGTGGCGATGAAGTGCTTTAATCTTTGACCCATAAAATTTGAACTCTTTGTCTCCCAGTCATCAAAAGATTACTCCATTATCAAAACATACAATGGTAGGGCGATTACTACCCAACGAATCCATATCCAATATAATATCAAAATCTCTCATATTTATAACATATAGATCCGCTGTGAGTACCGACCTGTCAAAATATATCTGCACTGGCCTAGCTAATTTATCGGTATTTATGGTTCTTCTCGATGGCATACTACTCCCTAGTATACAATCAGTTTTCTGACATGTAACATTAATCTTAGCTAGGCATGCATTAGATAACAAAGATATTTTTAGCCATTTGAGGTGCCTGAGGTTTGATCATTTAACATGCACTTTAAAAAAATGGTAAGCACACAATTAAAGCCAAATCTTGTTGTCACAAACCCGTAGTTCATAGCACTAATATGTGTTGCCCTATGGGTACTGACATGATAGCCAAACAACCACTCAGGATCCACATCAAACTAAATGTAATCATTTCTTGTCGTCTCAACACGTTCTAGATAGTACTCTCTTGGTGGAACCATATCTGAAATACCAATTATGAAGAGTCCATTTAGGTGGGTTTCTAACATCTTTTAATTAAATTTCGAGGACTTAAAAAAATTAATTTTCATGAAATATGGTCACGTTCTCAAAATACTTAGTGCACAAGAATAAATATCCACATTTCATTTTCAATTTCATCTTTTCTAATCATAACATTTCATCATAATTGAAGTGGATATAAAAATTCGTATATAAGAATTCTTCAAACTTTTCTTTACGTCATAGTTGGCGTAGCGGGGCGATGGCAAGTAGCGACACTTAAATTCTAAAATCTTAACTTCTATATTTTTAACTTGATATAATAAAATAAAGATCATATCAAATAAAATAAAATAAAATTTTAAAATCGCGCTCTGATACCAAGTTGTAACGCCCCATATTTTTTCAACCCGGAGGGTCACTAAAATAATCTCTAAAATTTATTTGACGACTCCAAATAATAATTTCCATTCCCTTGAATGGTTTTAAAAAGGTAACTGTTGCAAAAAAATAACAAGTGCGCAAGGAAAAAATAATTTTTCTTTAAATTTCCATGATTTTGCCTATATCGTGATAGGTGTCGCCATAATTTATTTGATCATCCAAACGAATTCTAAAAATCCAAATTGAACTGTAGATACTTGGAACTACAGACTACAACATGTTAAAATTTTATACCTTAGCTACTTTGTTTGGTAGGTGAAAATGTTAGTCAAAGTTGACTAAAAACTGTCTTGGGTGTCTTAAGGTAACCCGCTAAAATGTTCATAATAAATTCATATGATGGAATTTTTGAGTGATTCAAAACTCTTTATTAGAAAACATATAGGGATTTCCATAGCCACTAATTTTACTCAAAAACCCTAAACATAGAAAAATTTATGATTTTTAAAGTAGGGGCAGTAGGCTGAAAAAAAAAATCAGAAAATGAAACTTGGCATTTCAAACTTGAAAATTTTACTAGCAAATGAACCAACATCTCATTTTCCATAATATTACATAATTAAAATACTGAATCAAATGCTTAAAAATATCATATTTACATCATAATTGACTTGATAATCTCGACATCAAAACTTAAACTAAGTAAAAAAATTCCACGCCATACACGCTAGCCTACGCTATATCATCAACGCCAATCAATTCAATCTGAAAATTTATTCATTTTGGGGTGAGTATTTCATAAGAAACACTCAGTAGACCTACATACTAACATGTGGGAAAAATTATACGTAAACATAAATGCTCATGCCATCATTTTTAAACGTACATAGGAATACATAAATTGGTAACCAGCACCACATAACGTCATACGTGATTACCTTCAATCACTACCATAATATTCCTTCATAATTGGATTTTCATGGCATTTATATCACATCATAATTTTCCACACGTCATTTAAAAATTGTAGTAGAAGTAGTACATAAAACTATCTCAAAAAAGAGTTTTCAGTTGAAGTTGTGATGGAGAATGAATTGTTATTACACCTTCCAAAATCAAACCCGCTGGCTTGCCTTTAATTTATGTAAAATTTTGTACAAAGTGTGTGATTTAGGGAAAGATTGGAGTGGAACAAGAGATGAACCTAGAACCGAATTTGGGACAGAAAGAAGGTGGTCTTCAGGGCATTTTTGTGGTCTAACTTTGGATGAGGAAAAGTGGTGAATTTTAGGAAATGGAAAGAGGGGAATGTAGCTTTTGGGGGGACCTTAGAGACTGAAATTTATGAGAAAAAGTACATGATCTTTGTTGTAAAATATTTTTAAGAAGAGCAAAATTGTTGGCTGAAATCTTAGAGACAAATTGAGACTGATTTTTGCTTGATGAACACTGAAATTCTAAGCCTACTACTGGGGTATCTTTGGAGGTTGAAATGAGGAAAAATAAGAGAAATTTTGGGTGGCTTGAAGTGAGGAAAAAAATGGTGCTTGGCTGGCCGAAATTGAGGACTGAAATTGGAGCAGTTTTTCTAGTCTCATGTTGTAATTTTTTGTGGCTGAAATGAATGAGTGTTGGGGGGTTTAAGGTGGACGAATTTTGGGACAAAAATGGGGGGAAAATAGTTAACTTGATGGTCTGAAATGTAGGAAGAAATGGGTAAGAAAGTGGGCTAAATGGTTGATCATGGAATAGAGGAGGGGGCGGTTTCTTCACTGTTGTAGGGTGACTTTTCAGCCTATTTTGGGAAGTTCTTTTAGGGGAGGTTTTTGGCAGTTGAGGAGCAGACTTGGAAGTTTTTTAGGAAGGAAAGTGGCAGATGGTTCAACTGAAATAAATGGTGGAAGGTATGGGAGAATTGGGCTGATGTGGGGGAGATCATAGGTAGTTAAATATTTGAGAATTATGGGTTGTTTGGGGCTGATTTTGGCATAGGAATTAGGGGATGTTTGGGTGTTTAATTAGTATAAAAATAATTGGATTGGTGATTGACAAAAATTCTTTTTTGTTTGACACAAAAAGATAAGGCAAAGACGTGAAAAAAAATCTAACGCGACTAAAGTGTTTAAAATTAGGGATGGCAAAAAAACCCACGACCCGCGACCCGCCCCGCCAAGCACCACCCCGCCCCGCCCCGCCCCGCCCCATCGAACAATAGGGGCGGGTTTGGGGCAGAAAAATCTACCCCGCCGCGGGTCCGGGGCTGCCCCACGACCCGCCCCTAGAAATTTTTTTTTTTTTTTTTGAAAAATCATAAAATATAATATATAATAAAAATTATAAATTTCACTACAAATAGACTAAAGAAGAATCGAACCCGGGTTGAAACTTGTAAAAACTACAAATCTTAACCACTACACCATAACCTCAATTTTATAATTTTTTTTGTTTTGTTTAGTACAAATATATATAAAAAAAATTATTTATTTTTTTTTATTATTTTTCAGTTTTAAAAAAAAAAAATTTCGCGGGGCGGTTGGCGGGTCGAAGGGCCGACCCGCCCCGCCCCGCCCCGCGAATTTGCGGGTCGCGGGGCGGGGCGGGTAAAATTTTTCGCAGGGCGGGGTCGACCCGCCCCATTGCCATCCCTATTTAAAATGTATTAGGAAGTTCACAACGGTGCCGAAAATTAAAATTTATTTTTCGAAAAATTTCAAATTTCAACAAAAAAATTTTGTCCTTACTGTACTTTTGCATATCGGAAAATGTTGTGTAGCCTTTGCAACGCTCCTGCCTCATTTCATCGTTGTATGATATCCATTTTCTTAGATATGGTCGAAAAATTCATTGAAGTATTCATGGATGATTTTTCAGTTTTTGCGTGATCATTTGATGAGTGCCTAAAAATTTGACCCTTGTACTTCTGCATTGTGAAAAAATGAACTTGGTGCTTAATTGGAAAAAATGTCACTTTATGGTCCAAGAAAAGATTGTGTTAGGACACCGGATTTCAGCTAAAGGCATTGAGTTTGACAAAGCAAAGATTCAAGTTATAGCAAAACTTCATTCGCCGACAACAATTAAAGATAACCGATAATTTCTGGGACATGTAGGGTTCTATAGACGATTCTTATAAGATTTTTCCAAGATCACTATACCGTTGTGTAGTATGTTGGAAAAAGAAGTCAAGTTTGACTTATCCATAGACTGTCTTAAAGCTTTTAATACTCTTAAAGAAAGCTTAATTCCAATACCAGTGATTGTGGTCCCTGATTTGGGATCTATCATTCGAGCTCATGTGAGACGCAAGTGATTTTACTGTCGGGGAAATCTTGGGACGGCAAAGGGAAAAAGTCATATATGTCATATATTACGCCAACCGACTATGCCACTACAAAAAAGAACTACTGGCAGTAGTATTTGACTTCAAAAATTTTGGTCTTACCTCATTAGATCGAAGGTGATATATTGCACACGGATCATGCGTCATTGAAATACCTTTTTGCTAAAAATGATGCGAAGCTGAGACTAATTCGATTATTATTACTTCTTCAAGAATTTGACTTGGAAATTTAGAATAAAAAAGAAAATGAGAACGTGGTAGCCAACCACTTTTCAAGGTTAGAGCAGTTTGAATAGAATGAGAAAGATGAAATAAATGAAAAGTTCCCAGATGAGTAAATTTTTGGGATAGAGCAGTCCAAAAAAGAAGGAGAAGCATCATGGTATGCCAACTATGTAAATTATCTCGCAAGCAATTTTGTGCTCCAGATAATGATCACCAACAACGAAAAAAGTTCTTTTCGGAACTTAAATACTACTTTTGGGAAGATTATATTCTCTACAGAAGGGGCACAGATCAAGTAATTCGAAGATGTGTACTAGAAGAAGAAATGGAAACTGTTTTAGAACGATGTCATTTCTCACCATACGGAGGCCACTTTGGTGATATTAAGATTGCATCCAAAGTCTTACAATCTGGATTCTATTAGCTGACATTATTTAAGGATGCTCACAGTTTGGCAAAAAATGTGATAGGTGGCAAAAAACAGGAAACATATCTCGAAAACATAAGATGCCTCTTCGAAGCATTTTAGAAGTTGAGTAGTTCGATGTATGGATAATCGATTTCATAGGACCATTTTCGCCTTCGTTCTCAAATCTGTACATCTTAGTGGCCTATGTCACAAAGTGGGTAGAAACTGTAGCCTTACCTACTAATGATGGGCAGATGGTGGTCAATTTCCTCAAAAAGAATATTTTCACACGCTTCGATACCCATTTGGTAATTACAAGTAATGGAGGTAAACACTTTGGCAATCGGAAATTTGAAACTCTCTTGGCAAAATATGGTGTGAAACATAGGGTGGCGACACCTTATCATCCACGAACGAGTGGTCAAGTCAAAATTTCCAATCGGAAGTTGATAAGGATTTTGGAGCTAATTGTGAGTACTTAGAGAAAGGATTGGTCGTACAAGCTTGACGATGCTCTTTGAGCATATCGTACGACATTCAAGACTTCAATTGGAATGTCACCGTACCACCTTATTTTTGAGAAGGTGTGCCAGTTACCGTTTAAGTATGAGCATCGAGCTTATTGGGCAATGCAGAAGTTGAACTTTGATTTAAAAGAGGCCGGTGAGAAAAGAATGCTTCAATTGAATGAAATGGATGAATTCTGATTTGAAGTATATGAAAATGCCAAGTTATACAAAGGGAAAATGAAAAAAATTGCATGGCAAGCATATCCAATGGAGCACTTTAAGGCAGGACAAAAGATTCTATTATTCAATTCATGCCTCAAGTTCTTTTCGGGAAAACTGCGTTCAAGATGGTCCGGACCATTCACGATAGTGAAAGTTTACCCACATAGTGCAGCGGAAGTTGCTCATGATACAAAAGACAAGTTTAAGGTTAATGTACAAAGTCTTAAACCATACTTGAGGGTGAATTTTTGTAAGAAAAGTCATTCACCACGGTAGGCAATCCGGAGTGACCGCCGTGACAAAGTCAAGCTAATGACTTTAATGAAGTGCTTATTGGGAGGCAACCCAAGTTTCTATCCCTTTCCTTAGCTATTTTTATTTCTTTTTGTTTTTCACTTATTAGTTTATTTCTTTATTTTTAGCTTAGGATAAATTTTTTCCACCTTTTTTCAGTTGAGGTCATTGTAGTCCTTTCCCAAATTTTTCTTGGGCATCATGAACTTTATAATGTAATGAGATTTAGTTTGATAGGGGACGAAGGGGAGACGAAGATAGCAGCAAAAATTACGTGTTGAGCAACATGGCCGCGCAAAGGTCACGGAATGCATGTTGTAACCTCGCATGACCTACAATGAGTTTTTGCAGTTCGTGGTTGAACCCCGGCATGCTTGCCCCAATACGACCGCAAGCTGGGCCGGTTTTAACAAACCATAATGTTGTGAGACTATCACCATAATGTTGTGAGACTATCACATGTCGAGGACGAAGTAGATGATGAAGATAAGATGATTTCGCAAGAGTAACACCCGATAGTAAGACCTCCGCCTAGACGAAGACCGAAAGGGGTCAATTTTGGACTGATTCTAGAGTCCATTGAGGCTCAGTTGCAATAGGACAGAGAAGAAAATGCCTGACAATTTAGATTGTTTCAAGAGAGAAATGACGAAATACGAGCTTCACTACATGCCATGATGAGACCTGCATCCATGAGCATAAGGCGATGATGGCAATATTTACTTACCTCTAGCAGCCACAAGCTCTCCCACCACCTCCGGATGATATATGAGCAGAAATTAGTCAAATTTTACTACACCTCCATGGAAAACTCTTCTCCTTTATTTCTTTTCTTTACATTGAGACATTGTAGTGTAAAAGTTGGAGAGTTTACTCCATTTATGTGTGTTGATTTTGTTTTGAATGATTGTGAGTGTTGTGATGTTATCTGCTTATTGAGTCTGTTAAGTTTAATCTATTTGGGTTCTGTTGTTTGATTTAAAAAATAAATAAAATCGAAAATCCAGCAAGAAGATTCCTTTGTAGGGATGGCAATGGGACGGGACGGAATGGGACTGGACAAAGCGGGACGGCTATTACCATCCCTACCCCATCGGGGATTTTTGGAAAGCGGAGCAGGGTCGGGTATAGAAAAATACCCATTTATCAACCACTTCTAATTAATTAATTAATTTTTAATATATTTTTTAAATACAATTTAAAATTTAAAACATAAAAATAAAATAAAATAAAAATATTCGGGGTGGGTTCGGGGTATTTGGGGTGGGGACTATGATCCCCGTCTCTGTCTCGTTTAGTAATCGGGCAGGGCAAGGCGGAGTGGGATGGGACAGGGCGGGATGGGACAAGGTGGGATGGGACAAGTTGGGTTGGGTCGTGTCGGGTCGAGGACGGGTTTTTTTTGCCTTCTCTAGTCCTTTGCAGAGTTAACATAGAGATTTAGACAACTAGCATGTTTGAATTGCCTAGTGGAAACTTGAAGGTCGGAGCACTTAAATCTAAGTAATTATTTTTATTGGTTAACCCAACCAAACTTGAGCAGAAAAATAATAAGTGATTTGAGAGAAACTTTAGAATTAACACTCCGTGTGAGAAATTAAAAAAATAATTCAAGTTTGGAGATATGTATCTCACAAGAGGAAAACAAAAAGAGGGGTTGACCATTGAGGGTGGAGAATGAACCAACTTAGAGCTTTGTAACAATGGGTGTGACTATACACACACACCGATCAAACATCAGATAAGTTAAAAATTAGTTTGGTAGCATTATTTATAAGCTTTTCATGAATTGGTTGAACAGTTTCAAGTCCTTAAGCAAATACAACATGCTATTTGACGAATCTATTTTTTTTTTCCCTATTTTATTTTCTTGTGTGTTTTGATTAGATAATTTTGCTTGGGACGAACAAGATTTTAAGTTTGGGAATGTTTGATAAATATATTTTAAACGCTTATTTATGCTTGCAAACTTAGTATATATTCACTATATGAGCATGTTTCTATTTAAATAAGTTCAATTATTATGTACGTATGTACAAAACTAGATTTTGATGAGTTATGAGTGAAAGATAAGAACTTGAGGCTTAATTGACACTTAATAGTATGGCACATACATAAGTTGAAGCTATTAGAAAGCAACCGTTGTGAATTTAAAAGTTTCGAGAGCAAGAATCAGATTTCAAAAAGTTCGGGGACTAATTTGCACATTGTTGACTACTTGGAAGACCACTTTGGAAGACTTTAGAAGGGTGAGGACCAATTAGAATGTATTTGGAAGCTTTTGAATTGAATTGAGAAGTTTTAAGGAAGAAAGGTCCAAAACCGTTCATCAAAAGCCAAATCAGAGGCCAAATTGTAAGTTTTGGAAAAAGGTCACACCTAGGTAGCACAATGCATTATGCGACCTAAGTGCAACCTACGCTAAAAGAATGTCATAAGTGCGGTTTTCTAACGTTAAGTGGGATTATGGATCTTAGACACAACTTTCGAGGCTTCCCAAGGACTATAAAGAGACATCTTCTAGGTCTTTTGAGTGGACACAATTGAGGAGATATAGAGATCAAGAGCAAGGAAAAGATGAATTCTTGGGTAACATCATCACAGTGCAATCGGAGATTTTGGATTAATTCAAGATTAAGTATTGTATCTATTCTTTTTCTTTTTCTTCCGGATCATGATTTCTTTCATTATTATCGCTATATTCATAAGAACCATGTCCGGCTAGATCTTTTATATCTAGGATGAACGATAAAACCCCATGTTTTTGATTAATTAGAAGTTATTCGTTTTCGTAAATTTATTGATTCTGGTTTGATTATTTATTATTCATTATTTTCATTTTGATGTTTGATCACCATTAAAATATTTTTGTGGTCTAAATTACTTTCAAGAGATTCAATTTAGATGAGCACGTGGTAATAAATAACATATAGTCCAATAATAGATATAGATTACTATTATACTTTATGACATCTTTCTGGATGATCTTTGTGATTAAATGTATGCCGTTGTGATTGTTTTGTTCGAAATTTAACTAGAGATAGTTAGGTTCATATAGAGGTATAGAATTGATGGACTGTCAATAGAGGCTTTCGATTATATTAAGATTATCTATTTTTTACCTAGGGCAATAATTTGCGAAAACGAGTAATTGATAATTAATTGTTGAAACATGATGGTGGATTTGTGAATCCTAGTGCCCGTAAAACTTGAATTTCATAATTATTCTATTTTCATTTACATGACAATTTAGACTTAGTTGAATTAGAATAGGATAATCTTAGAAATTGAAATCATAAACAAACTGTGTTAATTTTGTTAAAGCGAAGTTGCAATTGATTTGGTAATTAATATCCAATCTTCGTGGGGTTGACACTTTTGTTATCATTATATTACTTGTTAATGGATATCCAGTTGCGGGATTAAAATCGACAACACTCTCAACAAGGAAATTTGACTATAATTTGGGACATGTGAATAAATAAATTAAGCCTATCTTTAAAGAACGAAGAGAGTACTTGAATCAAGTGGGGTATTTGCATCCTTTATGTTCAAATGTTTGAACTTTGTAATCACATTCTCATTATAACGTGATTGGTTCAACAAATAACCCACAAATGGACTATATGACTTTGATACCTAATATGGTATCCACTTGTCCAAGATCTTTCTCTTTTTGAGCGCTTTTACTTACACGAAGTTCACTTGATTTATCAACATCTTTAGATGATGTTTTTTCTTCTTGAGATCCTCTAGAAATAGATATCTCCACTTGAAACTTCTTTTGAGAATTATTTTCCAAAGACAATACATTCTCAAAGAACTCCAATTCTCCATATTCAATTATCACTTTGGTCTATAGATTTAATAATCGATATGTCTTGCTACTTGGAGAATATCCTACAAAAGCATATTTAATGCTTCTAGGACCCAACTTTAGTTCTTTTAGAATCCATGTTCTTGTGGTAGGAAAGATACCACACACTCTAAAATAACCAATGTATGGTTTTCTCCCTTTCCATAATTCATAACGAAATATCTTATTTGTTTTTTAAGGAATTCTATTTATGATATGACATGCACTCAATAATGCTTCACCCCATCAATTAAATGGTAGTTGATCATGCATTAACATAGCATTTGTCATCTCTACTAGTGTTCTATTTTTTTCTTTCAGCCAAACGGTTTTGTTCAAGTGTTCTAGGTGCGAAACACTGACTAGTAATACCATGTATTTCGCTAAATGAATTAAAATCACTAGAAAATACTCACCGCCTCTATCACTTCTAAGTGTTTTTATTTTTCTATTCAAATGATTTTCTACTTCATTTTTATATTTCTTAAACATATCAAATGCCCCATTTTTATGTTTTAACAAATAAACATAAACATATCTAGAACAAGCATCAATACAAGTTATTAAATATGAATTTTCTTCTCTTGTTAACATACCGTTTAATTCACATATATCAAAATGTATAAGATCCAGTACTTAAGTTGTTCTAGTCACACTATAAAATAGTTTCTTAATCATCTTAGATTCTATACATATTTTACATTTATGCACTTTATTTTCATCATAAAAGATTAAATCCGATTTTTTCATACTTTTCGTAGTTTTCATGTCTATATGTCCTAATCTACCAAGCCACAAAGAAAAAGAATCCAACAAGTAAGTAGACCTTACTTTATTATTGTTATCATCTACATCAACAATACAAAATTTGACCATTCCATACAAGAATAGCCTTCACTAACAAAGAACCCATTTCGGGATAATACAAGTTTACGTGATTGATACACTCTTTTGATACCCAGTTTTAGAAAGAGATCCCCACTAACTAAGTTCTGAATCATATCGGGAACATGAAGTACCTTTGTAAGAGTAACCCTCTTCCCAGATGTGAAGATAAGATCCACACTTCCCTTTCCAACCACTTTGGAGCAGCCTTCATTACCCATTAGTATTTTATGTCTGTCTTCATTCTCTTGCTAGGTCTTGAAAGTGACTTATTAAAACACTCGTTTATAGTAGTACAAGTATCGTACTACCAACCGCGAACTTTACCCATGATAGGATTGATTCACTCACGGTAGCCACAATGTTATCTTCTGCAACGGAGTTCATTTTGGTGTTCTTGGATTTTTGATTTTTGCATTCTCGAGCATAATGTCCCTTTTTGTCACAAACAAAACACTCTTATTTGATTTTTTTTAGACTTCTCTTTGTCCATTTTAGGACCAAGATGATTTCTCTTGGTTTTGTCTTTGTTGTATAGTTTGGTCCTTTCCGTGTCATTTGCCTTTGAAGTGCTTTCATAAGAATTGTCATTCTTATCTCTTGCCCTTGATTCTTCCTCAATCTAATATGTTTTGCATTCGTTACAAAGAGAAGTCTTCGAAACTTTGAAGAATCTTTTTATAATATCCTTTCCAAGTACCCAGACGTTTAGTATAATTGCCCTCAATTGAAAGGATTCCAAAAGATCAATTTTGATCGCCTTTAATTTGTTGACAAGAACTTGTAGTTCATGCACTTGGGAAAGGAGGAGAATATTGTACAGAAACTTGACATTGAAGTATTTTGATATCAATATTTTTTCCGTACCTTCATCCGTTTTGTATTTATTCTCTAGTGCTTTCCATCTCTTTCTTGTGGAAGTTGTGTTGGTATAGAGACAGTATAACCTTTCTAAAAGAGTATTCAAAATATGCCCCCAGCAAATCAATTCACCATATTGCCTTTTTCTTCCTTTCTACTTTGATTTCACCTGATTCCCACTCCGTTGGTTGTGGAAGTGGTGCCAAACTTGGATCAATGATATATAAGATCTTCAAGGCGGTGAGAAGAAACTTGAGTTTGTCTTGCCATCGCGTGAAATTTGTTCGGTCAAACCTATCAAGTCTCACAAGATATTGATTCATCAATTTGATAGTCGCCATAGTGGTTTCATTCTCTATGATCAAAAGAAAATTCAGTTTGAGAATGTTGGAAAATATTGAAAAGATGGAGAAATAATTGAAAATGAAAAATAAATTAAGACAAATGAGAGAAGGCTTAAATATGGTAGAAAACAGTTTGTCTTCAAACTGAATTTGCCCCCTTCAGGATTGAAGATGCTTGTGGGATCAATGGCAAATGGTTTGTAGGATTTATCACGCCTTTAACCAAGTTCAAACACCAAGCAATGTGAAGAACTTGAAAACTTGAAGAACACAATATGGAAAAATTGAATTAAGTTATTTGGACACTATTTTGCTTGAGGATTATTTTATGTTATGAAGTCTATCACCAATTTATACTCCTCTACACATCTATCACGAAATGGTGCCTATTCAAGAAAGTAAAAGGTATGGCTATTCAAGAAAAACCACCAGAAATTCATATCCAAATTTAACCTAACGGCTAGTTTCAGAAAGCCATACTATAGCATGGTAAGTGCCTTGTTATAGCATGGCACACTTAAAATCCTCCCAGGTATTTAACCTGAGGGCCTTGCTATAGCAAGGAATTTAGCATAGGCTAAAAATACCCCATAATCACATTTTTTTGGATTTCTCTCTCATTTTTCAATGAATATCCCAAGTTCAAAATTTTTTACTTTCAATATGTTCTTGGAACAATATACAACAGGTTGGCCATATCCATGCCTTAATATTTCCTTAAAGATCTTCATTTGCAACTATTTTACAGGACATTTAATGAGTTCCACGGTCCCAATGTTTTAGAGCAAGACTCTGGCTGCAACTTCCTCGTCATCATAAGCCCCTATAGCCATTAGACAAGTTGAAAATGCCAATATTAAGTTAAAATGCTAATTCATTTATGTGTTCCAAGAAATATGTTAATGAGACTAACCACCCAAGTAAATTGTCCAGGCATATCATGCACGAGTTGTGTTGCATTTCCTTTCGTAAAAAACTACTAGATTTGGACATTAAAAAGACAACAAGTACAAATTGAATTTAATATATATGAACTAAGATTATGGAGTTACAATTCTAGTTCCATTCCTTTCATCCCTACAACCGCAAAAGTTTTAGCTTGAATTTGAAGATAAATAAACTTATTACGTACTAAAACAATTCAACTTCTTGTTTGTTCAATGACTCTTTACTAAGCAAAATAATGTTGATGCAATTCCCAAATAGAACGCATCATGAATTGTAAAAAGTTCCATTCCTTTCATCCCTTCAATCTACTTTAATAATTTATGATGTCTCTCTCTATATCCAATATTTTGAGGACCCTATATTCAATCTCCATCAAACTTATTTGTTGAATGGTCAATATATATGCTTCAAGTAATTATTATAGCAAAGACTTCTTCGCATTTGAAACATGCCGATAAGATCTCAATATGTGAACTCTCGTAGGAGTTGTGAGTTGTTTGTCGAAAATAGCAAGTGTACGATATCATGACAAGTAATATACTAGTAAAGTAGAGTATTGTTCCTATGAGAATTGATTTTCTATGTATTGAACTAATTAATTTTAAATAATTATTTGTATCGGTGCAAAAATTTAACAAAAAAATGTTCCTTTAGAACTTAACTAAAAATTTAATCAAAGTTATGAACAGTCAGAAATTTGAGAAAATTAATAATTTTATAAGTGTTAGGACTCACGATTTCACCGTAGTTATCATGTTTATCTTCGCTTACCGAACTATGACAATTTATTTCAATTGTGTTGACGATCGAATTTATCTAAATTATTTGACAATCTCTCTCGAATAGAATCAAATTTACTTAAATAAGTAAATCTATTATATCTCTATGTGAATTTTAACCTCCCTAAGTACATTCAATCACAAGAAATTCAAACAAAGATCGTATAAATTATAGGAGCATATCTTTATCTCATATGTAAATTCATGATTCTTACCATTAGTGCTAAATTGGTGTTCTATCTCTTGGTTTTGACACAAATTCACATATAATTCATAAATTGACAAGATCTACAAAAACAATTAGAACCATGATAAAAATTTAATGTTAGAGTCATAACTCGGAACTTGAAATTGAACAATTAAATTAGGTCATATTGTTCATCCCAACTAAAAAATATGGTTACTCATCATCTAATTACATAAACTCATGGAAAGTACATAACTGGAAATTATTGATTAGATCCTAAGTTGAAGTTTGAAGCACAAACCCCAAACCTTCATGTTGCACTCTAATCTTGAAATCTCTAACACCACTTTGGACACCTTGAAAGTTTGATGTTTTCTCTTTAATAAGTATGTGTTTTCCCTTCTATTGTCCAACCCTCTTGTCTCTCTCATTTCTTCTATTTATAATCCTCCATTTTAGGTCCACAAGTCGGGTCAAAAGAGTCTCCTTAATAGAGCCCAACTCCAGTTTTCAGTCCGTCTGCTTGATGCGGCGCGTGCTACTGCATTGGATGAGGCAGAAAGTTGTGTGCCAGTGTGTTGGACGAGGTAGAAAACACGTGCGCTGGATGACTTTGTTTGTTTTCTTTCGTAGCCTTCGTCTACTCCCGTGTCCACTTCCGACCCCAACTCTATATGTCCTCTTTTTCTTTATTTATTCTCTAAATTACAGCCTCACACCTAGACATGTCATACAAAGTAAAAACACGAGTAACTTAGCATATATGCAAGTTAAATTACCTACTAAGATTTAAAGCCAAAATAAGTATAAAATTTACAATTATCAAGCACCCCAAACTTACCATTTTGCTAGTCCTTAAGCAAAACTAACTACACTTCAACTGACACTGAGCTCTTCTCGGTCAATTTTCATACTTTATCAGCCTCAGACTAAACATAAAATTTAAGTACATAATCTAATAAGAATATGTCAAACAACTTCACAGTGAAAAAAATTATTTTTACTTATGCCATGCTCGACCCCTCTCGTGTGTGTGTGAATAGATTTGCGTAACCAATGTAATTGCGTCCAGACCAACAATCAGACGTGAAACACATAATTTAAGTTTAATTTTTAATTTTTCAGCCATTATATGAAATAATTTCAAACAATCAGAACGAGCAGTATTTATACTTGCACTCATGTAAGATGGTTGAACATACTTTTGCTGAAACTCTTCAAAATACAGATCTTGTGTAAAAGTGAAGAGCATCTCCCTTGCTGATAATAATTTTGACATTCTAACTCTCATTCGTTCTTGTGAATAAGTAAAGCTAGAAAGTTACTGATCGATATGTGCAGTAATTTGAGCTTGTCTAAGATCTAAATATCATGTTTAGATGTTTGTTTTTGTGTCTCCACAGCGTGCCGGTGCCTTAACCACTTATCCACACATAAGTTTTTCTACAAGTAATGCATACTATTGTACCATCATTTTCATTTATTGTAAAAATTTGCCACACCCATAATGTTTGTTTTTTTTCCTTGGATTTTTAGATGATCCAATTTCTACAACATGATCATCTTCTAAATTTATTGGAGAATAACTATAATGTAAATTATGATTTTCAGAAGGAAAAAAATCGTGGGAATCCATAACACAGTAATATAAATTTTAGAAAATAGAAATAATCTATTACGTAGTAAAAATGAAGTAGTAAAAAATTTGAAGTTGATAAAAATTATCTATAGAATGTGTAAGCCTAAGAGCTTTGAAATTTGAAAAGTAATATGTGAAGTGAGAGAGAGATATGATATTGGAGCAAGTTAAAAATTCTGCATATTATTTCTATTTTTATAGAGGATAAAAAATAGACGTTACAATCTCTGAAGAAATTCAATAAGTGTGATGGAACAACACACTTACACAAAATATTTATTTATTTTTATTAATTATTGGCTGCATTGTCTAATCGTTGGCAGATAGCTGACAGCTCTCTACTACCTTTAAATTTTTAATTTTTTTTTTAATTTAAAAAACTTACGGGCAAGTGGTTAACACGTTGAACCGCCTAAACCAGTGGTTCAGAAATAGTGGCCCGTGAACCGCTCGCTCGGTTGGCTAGCCCGCGGTATCTTGACGTGTCTATCTGTATGCAAATCAACAAAACAAAACTTTATGAATTCCCAAATATTTTCAGAATTAATGCGTTAGCAACTGTTCTAAAAATATTCAAAGAGAATGGAATGGTAAAGGAAAAAAATTTTCAATTGCATTGTTTTCCAACATTTAATAAACTTTAAAATATTTCTGAATGATCACCGTATTTAAAAAGTTGTTTCCTCAACTGTCATTTAACTTTAATTTTTTTTCCCGAATAATCATTACACTTTCAAATTTGTTTCCTAATTCTTACTATATGTTCAACATTGTTTTCCCATTGTTACTCAAATCTTTTAAAAAATTAACTACTTCATTTGCCGCATCAATGAAATCATTAATTTTTGAACGAAAAGAAAGAATGTAAGGAATAGAAAACTATGAATATTCCAAAAAAGTTTAAAATTTAGTGACCGTTGAAATACAACATTGATAGTACAATGGTCATTGAGATTTTCAACCTGCATTTTTATTATTAAGCCTGTGTTTGTGACTACTTAAAAAGGATGTCAAATTCAACAATTAATTTTACTACTATACATTTCAAGAGACTCATAACTTTCATAAACTTTTATCAAAATCTTTTAAAACTTTTATGAAATTTTGTGTCCATAGTCCCTAATTATGTCCTTCTCGATGTCTACTCCTATCATTAATAATCGCCTTCAGCGAGATTGTCATCTAGTGGGTCACCTCAAAGATTATGTTTATAGTCATACATCATTTTCAACAGTCGATTGCCAATCATTTTTCTTTGTCTCGTCTAAGCCACTCTAACCGTACATATCTAACAAATATAATGACTAATCAAGAAACACATTCTTACTCTCAAATTATTAAATCTATTGAATGGCGTGATGTAATGGCCATAGAAATTCAAGCCCTTGAATCCAGCAACACTTGTCGTTATGGTCACTTCCAAATGGCAAATCACCAATTGGATGTAAAAGGGGTCTATAAAATTAAATATCGTCCACATGATTCACTTGAAAAATATAGAACTCATTTAGTTGCCATGGGTTATACTCAAGTTGAAGGCATCAATTATCATGATACTTTTGCACCTATGGTCAAATTAGTTACTGTTTGTCTCCTTCTTTGCATTGCTGCCATTAAAATTTTGCACCAACTTGATGTCAATGTGATCTAAATGTTAACCTCCCACCTAGATTTTCTCAAAACGGGGAGACTCATGTATGTAAATTACACAGGCTTCTTGTTAGTGGTTCTCAAAATTTTCTATCAATCTCATTCAACGTGGTTTTCATCAATCTATTTTAGATTATAGTCTATTTACATATATTTGTGGCCAAACTTCTGTTTTTGTTTTTGTCTATGTTAATGATATTATCATCACTGAAACGATGATGATCCCATCTTCGATCTCAAACACTTTCTCACTCAATTTTTCTCCTTGAAAGATCGATCACACCGAGACAAGATTATCCACATTGAACGATTATCTGTTGTTAATTACTTATCTTTTCTTTTTAGACTTATTTGCTATTTAATGTTTATCTTTTCTTTTTAGGCTTATATCTTGTTTAATATTTATCTTTTTCTATGTATTTTATAATTGTAAAATACCTTTTGTAAATCTATAAATAGACACATGAATGAGAATTATTTTTTAATGGCTTCACAATCAATTCTCTCTTTACATTTTAATAGTTGGGGGCCAAGAGCGACATCGTCGTCTCCACTCTACTGGAATTTTTCAAGAGGCATTGTGGAAATTAAAATATTCATATTTTTCGTCTATATATATATATATATACAATTTAAATATAAAAACTTAAAAGTAAAATAAAACACAACTAAATAAACCAGTTACTTTCGTAGATTCGTAACTTTCAATGATTTATATGGAATTATTGAGAATTAATAAAAGTGTTTCTTAAACTTACGTACACTTTGATTAAAAATTTCTATAAACTTCTATAAACGTCTATTTAATATTTTATTTTTTTAAAAAAATATTAAACACATATAAATCATCCACATCACATATAGTATAATATTATATTATTTTGAGTAACTTCTCGTATGTCCAAATCAGCTACATCACATATAATTAAGAATTCAAAGTAATAAATCACATTTCTAATGTCAATAAAAATATTAATTAAAAACTATAAAAAAAATTTAAGTCACATTTATTAAATTAACAAATAACATAAATCTTAAATACAATTAATAATATTTTAATAATATTCAATAAAAAAAAATCAAACAACATCTCAAGTAGACGAGAGAGATACGAGAAAACCCTATAAGTGAAAGAAAATAAGCGTTCTTTATTTTGGGACTTTGAAGTCTTTACAAATCTCAGGATAGACAAGATATTTTTTTTTTTTTTTTTAGATTTGCTATTTATACTTTCTATCAAAAAGTCTCCAGAAGTTTCTAGAAGTCCAATAAGTATATAATCCCTAAAAGTCATTCTCAATTTGAATATCTCATGACTTATTGAAACTCTTAAAAAATTTTAATTGAATATCTCGTGACTTTTAGACTTGGTTTGGTATTGCTGTGCTTTTAAGAAAATCAACTTTTACTGTGCTACAGAAAAAATCAGTTGTAGAAACAATTAGATAAATATTTGATAAACTCTTATTTCATAATTGTTGTATGTTTCAAAATTAGTATTTAAGCGTTAGGTAAAAAAAATGATTTATTATTGTGATTGTATAAAATTACTAAAATGGACATTGAAAATAATAATATTATTATTTTGTATTATTATTATCAAGTATCGTAAAATTTTTACTTCTATAACAATATGTAATATAATCAAATATTTTTTTAAGACAATGCATTTACCATAATTATTTTAAAATAAAAATAATATATATCTATTAAATCTTAAAATTTTAAAACATTACAAAATACAAGCATACTAATATTGTACAAAAATAAATTAAATTTAAATTTAAATTATTTGTGCAGATGCATTATAATTAGAATACTAATAAAAAATGTGACATAAAAGGAATTATTTTAATTAATTAAGGTCAAAATTAGTATTTTAATAATAAATAAATAAATAGAAAAAATAAAAGTAGAACCTGAAAAGCTATTATTTTGCTGCTTCTCAAAATCTGCTGTCAGATAATACAGATCCTTTTAGAATCACTCTTTAAAAATTTACCAAACGCCTAAAAACACTTCTAATTGTTTGAGAATCAGAAGTTGAGTTTCAAAATTAATCCCAAACGGGCCCTTAATGACTTTTTTAAAATCTCTAAAAGTCTTTATTGAATACACCAATAATTTTAGAGAATTTTTAAAAGTTTATATTATACCTCTAAACTTTTAAATCCTTAAAAATTCCAATTTAAAAACACCCACTAAAATCTTATTAATTTTTTTAGAATTTATGTTATTTGTTAATTTAATTGAAGTGACTTAAATTTTTTTTATATTTTCTAATAAATATTTTTATTAACATGAGAAATATGATTTATTAATTTTATATGCTGTGAATGATTTGAACATGTGAAAAGTTATTTAAAATAATATTATACTATTATACAGTTTTTTATTTTTATTTTTGCAGTGGGATTCGACCGTAGGCTCTATTATGATGATGGATTAAGACAGATTTTGGAGATAATTGGTGGAGACAGATGATTAATTGAGGTAGTGAATAGATTTTGGAGATGATCGGTTGAGGGATATGATCAAATCAAGGAGATGGATTGATTAGTAAATTTTGGAAGTAATGATTTTGTAAAGGGAGAAATTGAAAATGTTGTGACACATTTAAGTATTTTTTTCTTCTTATAGCAAAAAAACTCCATACGGTTGTGATTATATTAGTATACTGTTTCGTTGTTGTAGATTAAACCGTATGCTCTATTATGATGATGGATTGAGGAGGTGAACAAATTTTAAGGATAATCGTTGGAGGGAGATGGTCGATTGAGTAAGATGGATTGAGGAGGTGATCATATTTTGGAGATCATCAGTTGAGAAAGATGATCGAATCAGAGAGATAGATTGAAGCGGTCAACAAAATTTGGAGAAGATTATTTTGTTAGGGAAGAAATTGAAGACATAGTGACAGTGTGACACACGGACATTTAAGTACTTTTTTCTTTCTACTATGGAGAAAACTCCTTACGATCGCGATAAAAATCTAGCTTAATATTTAAAAAAAATTGAAAGTCCTTAATTAAAATTTATAGAAATTTACATAAGTTTAATAAATTTTTTTATTAATTCTCCACAATCTATAAAATGAATTTAAAAGTACACTAAGTCTACCAAATTCACTCATTTATAGAGTAAATTCAACCAATGGCCACCAAACTTTGACCCGATTACTACTTAACCACCAAACTTTAAAAGGTATCTCAATAGCCACTCTTCTTTCTATTATCTTACCCATCAACCACCCAATGTTTAAAAATATATAATTATTAGTTGAACATCCTACATGGCAAATAAAAATATGATGTGGCAAATGAAAATATGATATGGCAAGTAAAAATATGGCGTGGCGTGTTGAGATAATTAATTCTGACCAAATAATTAAAAACACAAGCCAAACACACCCTACGTATTATGAAATGAATTATTTTTGGGTGTGTTTGGCTTGTGTTTTTAATTATTTGGTCAGAATTAATGATCTCAACACGTCACGTCATATTTTTACTTGCCACATCATATTTTTATTTGTCACGTAGGATGTTCAACTAATAATTATATATTTTTAAATATTGGGTGGTTGATGGGTAAGATAATAGAAAGAAGAGTGGCCATTGAAATACCTTTTAAAGTTGGATGGTTAAGTAGTAACTGGATCAAAGTTTGGTGGCCATTGGTTAAATTTACTCCTCATTTATAAAAGTCCAACAAACAAAATGCAAAAAAAAAAAAAAAAAAAAATCCAACTAGGACAGGGGGTGTCTAAACTGGAATATTAATATATTCAAATTTCAAAATTTATATTCCATAATTCTCTGATAATTCGATCATCTAATTCAACCTCCCCTCTTCAACCTTAGGATATATGTTCCATCGTATGAGCTTTGATCGGAAAAAAATTCAATATACCCTGAATAAACAAGAAAAACCCATATCAGATTTCAGAGTTATAGGCTGAGTTGAATTGATGCTGCAGAATATCATAAATTCTGATTACTTGAATTGGATCAGCAGCGCATATTCACCCCCCTCATGGGCAGCTCTAATCGCTGGATTTTTCGTGGTCCTCAGTTTGACCCTATCTGTTTATTTGCTATTCGAGCACCTCTCTGCCTACAAAAACCCCGAGGTCATACGTAAATTTCGTATGACAAATATCTTGAATTTGTTTATTCTTGTTTTTAATGGGTTTCTGGGTGCTGAAATTAATCTTTATTCGTTTGCTTTGGGTGGATAACAGGAGCAAAAATTTTTGATTGGAGTGATATTGATGGTACCCTGTTATGCTGTTGAGTCAGTAAGTCATGTTTTTCATGTTATTTATTTAATTATTTTTCAAAACTAGATCGAAACGAGAATAATAATTGACGATTTCTCCGATCGAGCTGAATTTGCACTACGGGAGCACATGCTTGCTTTGGATCCTTTTTGGTTCCCCATCCACCCCTTTTATTTTTGATAATCTTAAAAGTGTCTTGAGGGATAACAAAGTGTAAAAAAGAGTAGCTGCTTGAAGTATAAGATATTTACACACTTTGTGTTATGTACCTTAGAAAGTTGTATGGAAATGGATGGCTCTTTTTTCTTTCTATTCACAAAAGCTAATCCACAGGCTTTTTAAAGCCTTGGGAATTTATAGACCGTGTATAAATATTTAAAATCTAAGCACATTCATATGAAATTTTGGTTTCAAGGATAGTCAAAATGTGCACATCATAAAACATTGCTGGTAAGTTTGAATTGTGAGACTTGTTACATGGTACTAGTGGCAACTTGCTCAGATAATCCAGAATTGTGTAATCACCTCCGGAATTTATCTTTCTCTAACATGGTTTCTTTGTGCAGTTTGTATCATTGGTAAACCCAGCAATTAGTGTTGATATTGAGATCCTACGTGATTGCTATGAATCCTTTGCCATGTATTGCTTTGGGAGATATCTCGTTGCGTGTTTAGGTATGAATATCATACTTCTCAAAAAAATTAATGTTATTATGTCTACATATGGTTCAAAAATTAGATTTTGATTAACTTATTCTTTTCATTTTCCCTTTATAAATATTTTACTTTTTGTTATTCCAGGTTCTTTGTTGTTTTTTAGAATGTAAGGCCTCAACATCCATGTTTCTGTTTTCTGAAAGAAGCTCATTAATGTTATGTTTGTTAAAATCATCACCAATCAACAATTGATATTCTAAACTTCCAATAGAACTCATGTTTTATGTGACAATCTTGTATTTTCTCATGTATTAATGTTCTGAATTAGGCGGAGAAGAAAGGACAATCTCATTTATGAAGAGGGAAGGACGCTTAAGTGCAAAAACACCCCTCTTAGATCATGGTACTGAAAGGGGAATCGTAAAGCATCCCTTTCCCATGAATCTTATTTTAAAGCCTTGGAAACTGGGTCAATGGGTTTACCAAGTTATCAAGTTTGGTATTGTTCAATATGTAAGTTTTCCTCTTCTTAGTATGCCTTTTAGCATATGCTATTATCAACTCTTATCTATTTTCTCATCATGCGAAATAAACCACCTAAATTTCCATGACAGATGATTATAAAAGCAGTTACTGCTATTTTGGCAGTGATTCTTGAAGCCTTTGATGTATATTGTGAAGGAGAATTCAAATGGAATTGTGGGTAAGATAGATATATATCTTCTAAATAATTGGAATACTCTATCGTTACTTTTTTGGTTAAGCACATGTTTGGACATGCTTAAATTATAATTTTAGCTGGTCAAACGTACTTTTTATTCACACATTTTATAGGACCCACAACTTACAACCCACTTTTTATCAACACATTCACCAACAACTTATAATATAAGTACTTAAAAAATAATTTCAGCACTACCAAACATGTGCTAAGTATGAGATTATTTAGCGACTAGAAAAAATGGAATACAAAGCATATGTTAGTACTGGACTTACCAATGAAAATGCAGTTACAGCGTTTGCTTCTATAGTGGACTTTTTATTTGAATGCCTATGTATATAAATGTTTATTTTCGTACCTATTATATTTTAAGTGGCATACATCTAATGATATTGATGTTTTCATTGCTATAATTTGTGTCTTAAATATCATGGGAGTTAGTATCCACATCTTATTCTATTATTAGTTCAATAGGATCTCATAACTGTAGCTTACAATTAACTTCAATTGGTATTTCCCTTTGAAATGTTTTACCATCAAATTTACCTCTATGTAAGCTGATATTGCCATTTGATTTGCATATAGATATAGAAGAGGCCTGAAATATCTCTAACTATATCTGCCTTCTATTCTTTGTAGGTACCCCTACATGGCTGTGGTTTTAAATTTCAGTCAATCATGGGCTTTGTACTGCTTAGTTCAATTTTACACCATCACAAAATATGAATTAGCACACATTAAACCGCTATACAAATTCTTGACATTTAAGTCGATTGTGTTTCTAACTTGGTGGCAAGGTGTGGCTATAGCCCTTCTCTACGCCCTTGGTTTATTTAAAAGTCCAATAGCCCAAGCACTGCAATTTAAGTCAGGAGTTCAGGACTTCATCATCTGTATTGAGGTAAATTGTTTTAAGTTGGATTTTAATATTATTATTGCTTCTAGTAAACTATATTACTTACTGTCATTTTAATTTGTTTAAGAATCACTGTGAAGGCATGATTGCTTCCAAGTCTCTTTGTTATACAAATGATTAATACTTCTCCATGTCTTTTGAAAGTGGACTGTGTTTTTTTTTTTTTTTGTGTTGGGGTGGAGTGGGGTGGGGTGGATAAGCGGACTACTGGCTTGATAAGCACCCACGACCTTTAGTCATCCAGACTTCAACTGAAGGTTGGTTGTTTTATCATAAAGTTATTTCATTCTGGCAAATGATCCTTTCTAGTTTTAGCAATTGGCAATTGTATCATAGACAGTGGAAAAACTAGGATGTAGGTCTCTACTTCCTATTGATAAAGAAAGAGATGGGGAACTTAACGTGCTCCTTCTGGTGCCTAATGGGAAATAAGAGGACTCAAGTTTCAAGACTGAATTTGCCTATTCACAGTATAGGTTGTCTGGTTGCCGGGAAAATCGTGCTAGCAAGTGTTAATTAGGAAAAATGGGTTAAAGTCAAAGAAAGGAAAAAGGAACGTATTATTCCATCCATGCATGATTGCCAGGAAAGTTATTTGTTATTTCATGTATTTGTTTTCGTGGAAGCTGTAGAAAGACTATTTTATTTGGTCAAAGGACATTTGGTTAAGTAGATACAAATATGACTAACCTCTACTTTACACCACTTGTTAATTTTAATAAATTGGCTCACATTGCACTTGCACATGCCATAAAATATACATAAGTCTGCGATGTATATGGTTGGAGTCTTAGTGAAATCCTGGACTGGACATGTGTTGCATACTTATATGATAAGATTTTTTCCCCTCAAAACTTGAAGAGAAATTTGGCCAGATGTACGAGAATGACGAATATTAGATGTTGACTCATATTACTCAATGTGAATATAAATAAAAAGATTGGGATTAAAAATACAACTTATTTACAATTCTTTTTTATGTGTTTTTTGAATATTATTAATTTGTATTGCATCTCTTATATATGTAATTACATTTAAGTTACAATTATGATCATAATATTGACGATAATTATTATATGAGACAATTCTAATGAAATCCATTCTATTAGTGTTATTTATTTTTGATATTAATTTATAGAAATTTTTACATTTATCTTGAAGTTTACTGTATTATTTTTTGTTAAATTTGCCAAAAGTAGTAATAAAACAGCTTCCATTTTTATTAGAACTTCTTTTCCATTGCTAACAAAATAAACACTATAATGGTATTAAAATAGCACTTAATTTTTTGGAAGATATTCTTTTGAGGGATTTTTTTGTTTTTATTTTTTTATTTTTTGGTGGGAAGAACTTGTGTTTTCAGTGGAAATAAAAACACTCTATTTTAATTAAAGTGAAGTGTTATTATATGCTGTACATATACATTGTACCGATACTAAAATAATACTTCAATGTTTTGGATAAAAAATACTTTGTTTTAATTTATGTGAAATATCATTCGTCATACATGTATTACATATAATAGTTTTTGACTAAAAAAATAGGTATTTTCATTACATTCAAGAAGTGTATAAGAATGGAGAGGTTTTCTTTTTTTCAATTATCTGTACTTCTTTTTTTTTTTTTGTACTTGTAATAGGCATATAACATGACTATTTACTAAACTATGTTGGGCTGGGGGCCGGGTAGGCAGAGGCTGAAAAAGAGGCTGGAGTTCAAGATTTTCTAGTGACCTTCTTCCTCATCATTTGTTTGCAAGACTAGTCTTGAAGGGAAGTTGATCCCTTCAGGAAAATTAGTAGTGGGACTTGTGTGATTTCAATGCTATCAAAACACAATAAAAGTGCCAGAAATTGAACGGCCTGTTACTTTCCTTTTCTACTTAGGAGTATCCTTCTTTTTGGTCAAAGATGAACAACTTAAGCCCTTCAAATTTTCCATGAAGATATATGCTATACTCCATAGGTTTACAGATCTAGTTTTACAATTTCTTTCAACTTACGGAGTCATATTAAAAAAATAGATGTATACAGAAGGGTGGTTTGCTTCAATATAAGATTTATCTGGAATCTCTTGGGAAAACAATTCCTAATTTTACTGTTTGGTCAGCTTATCAAATTGGAAATGCTATAAATATGATGAAAAGGTTCGGGAGAACTTCTAATCACCAGAGACCACAACTTCTTTAAAGGAATGAGCACAATACAAGTATGATTATGTAATTATCTTTCACATCTCATCCTGGGATAGCCTCAAAGATGGTCATGAGGACTAAAAGCTTATGATAATCATAGACTGGAACAAAATTGGCACTTCCAAATAGAACAAGACATTTCAGGTCTTGTCAATTCTTTCTCAATGAAATTAATATCATGGGAATCTGCTCAAATGGGTCTGGATTTGAAGAGGCAAGATGGTCCCTCTTTGATGTTAAAACTTATTGAATTGAGAATGTTGAAAATTTTGTCAATTTTAAAAGAAATAGAATCTCTCATTTGATAGTTTCTTGGTGATTAAGTTAATTTCTTGAATTATATTGTGTAAGTAGTGAAAGCTAACTCCAGATGTATGCACTCAGATACATATAGACTACACATTTATTTATATGACATGCTTAGTCTTTATGCATTAACGAGTTTATTAGTATTATACACATATTTTAGAGACTAATTCTGCTCTTCCTAAAGATATCATGGACATGAGTCAAATTCATAGAGTAAGAAATAAATTAGCAATTTTGTACTTCAGATCTACTGCCAATTAGTGAGCAAGCACCAACTGGTTATATAGTCTTCTTTCTGTACTTGTGTAACCCGTATATTGCGTATACATGTCTAAGTTAATAGATAATAAATCTACCAAACGGGATTCTACACTTGCTTGAAAATGATTGAAGGCTGTGTTAGGTACATATCTCTTCTACTTTACAGGAGTTAGCAGAGTTGCATAATTAATTTGGCATCCAAGCACGTTTGTGGTGTGGCCTTTGACCTTGAAATGCAATGTTTCTTTCTTTGGTATATTGAGGTAGTCAAGGCCTGATAGATCATGTTTGCTGAGTGGAGATGAAAAAAATGAATAACTTTTTCTTGGGTCCCTATTGACTAATGGCCGGCTTGTGCTCAATTGCCTTATTCTTCTCATTCTGACTGGACTTGTCATTTCTTGTAGACAAGGAAGTTAAAGGCTTATGCGAGTCTTCTTTTAGCACGACTAGCTTGAATGCATGGAGTTTTGTAATTTTTTTATGGAACTTCAGTGGATAAGAGTATGAAAGAAAAGGTTATCCTTCATTTTCTAAAAGTTCCATGGGATGCTCTTTAATGCATTGAACTTTTTCTGGTGGGTGAGGTGAACCAGGAAAGTAGTTGTAGAAGTTATATGTGAAAACTCAAATGCTAATCTGCATATTTATACGGAGGCATAAAAATGATCTTGGATAGTTGAAGCTTTTAATTATCTCATTTCTTTTATGATCTATAAATCTTGCTAAATTTTGTTAATGGTTTGTGAATCTGGATTCTTGCATTCTCTGTTACTTATGAAGCTTGAGCTGGTGCTTTAGCTAGACCGCACTATGAGTAAGTAATGTACTGTCACGTACTCACGGTGTAATGGCATGGTGTCTTGAAATTCCCTTTGCTTTAATAGATTTATTTGACTTTTTTGTGTTCCTTATGTCTTGCTTTTACAAAATACACTAGGACCTGCCATGGGCACATATTTTTCTTCTTTCAACTTTATATTACTAATTTGAATAGGTTGAATGGAAATCACATAAACCATTTGAAAGGGGAAGTAGCAGCTCAGTGACAGTAATGTAGGATGAGTTTGTCTGACTTGTGAAAGAATTAGTTGAGTTTGATAACAATTAGGGTTATGAGTTGGGGATTTGAGAATAGTGCAAGGAAGTTAGTGGTATTGGAAGAAAATTACAAGATATCACTGGGTGGGGAGCGATGAGGATAGGAAAAAAAAAGTAAATCCAGCTTGAGGATAGATAGGAAACAGATGGATTATAAAGCTCAAGCAGGATTTGAAGTACAGAAAAGGAGGCAACCTATACAGGGTTTCCTGTATACTTATATGGCTATTGTAAATTAATAAATTTTAAAATTGAACGTAAAAAGAAGGGTTCTTGACAATTGTTAGTAACTGTTATATGTCATGTACCAACAATTTAATTTTTATTCTGAATTTCTCATGTAAAATATTTAAGTTTAACAGGTCTATGTATTCATCCAGCACAGATGGGCATTGCTTCTGTGGTTCACCTTTATGTGTTTCCTGCAAAGCCTTATGAGTTAATGGGGGATCGCTTTCCTGGAAGTGTTTCAGTTCTTGGAGATTATGCAGCTGCTGATTGTCCTCTAGATCCTGACGAGGTTAGGGACAGCGAGCGTCCCACAAAATTACGTCTTCCCCAACCTGATGTTGATGTTAGGAGTGGAATGACCATCAGAGAAAGTGTCCGGGATGTCTTCGTTGGCGGGGGTGAATATGTAAGTCATCTTCTTTCACTCATCTAAATATGGAATCCTCTGCTCTCATTGGGCCAGTTTGTCCTGTCAGACTCTAAATTGCTGTTTTAGAACAATCTGTTGAAATCATCAATATCTGTTGATTTTTCCTTTTCATAAAGGGAATAATTAAGTACATTTTAGAAGAAACAAATATTTGGAGGGTTCGGAATTGGCATTTTTGTTTTTTTATTTTAATTATTTTTTCTTGTTGGGGTGGTGGTGGTGGTGATGAACGATGATCAGGCTCACCATCACTTGCATTCTGTGGAATAAGTGTTTCAGATTGAGATCTTGATAGCTTGAGATCTCAGGATTGATTTAACCCAAAGACTTGAGGATCCACAAAATGTGTAGGTAAAATCAACTTGTCATGGCTTCCAAGGTTTCTCACCAGATGCTATATGGTGTCTTGAACAAAGTCGTCTTGATAGGTGGTTTGGTATGGATGAACTTTCTCCAAAGTGAAAGAAATCACTCACTGATTTCTGCATTGCCTCTGAGCATAAGATTGACTCTGTAGATCAGGTATTTGGGGTGGTTGTATGCATTAAAAGAAACAAAAAGGTGTTAATATGATCAAAGGAAGCTCACCTAGTCATTTGGTCTAAAGCAGTTATCCATCTTTATCTGGTTTGATGGTTAATCATCTTGACATTTTGAAGATGGCTAGTATCTGACCTAAGTAAAGCTCCCTGGAAGTTCAGAAGTTAGTCACTTGGCAGGGTTAGTGAAGTTTGCACTTGGCTAACAAGAAGAAGAAGATGGGTTCTGTCTTTATTTTTTCTTTTAGCCCTTCACATTGATTAAAAAAGTCATCATCCTTTTTCTTTGATTGTCTTGTGTCCTGCTAATGAAGATTCAATCAGGCATTACCCCATTACCATCTCTTACAATAATGTTTTAAGTAACGTTCTGGTGTTGACCTTTACTTTTTCGATACAGATTGTAAATGATTTGAAGTTTACAGTCACTCAAGCAGTAGAGCCTGTGGAGAAAGGAATCAATAAGTTCAATCAGAAATTGCACAAGATCTCTCAGAACATAAAGAGGCATGACAAGGGGAGGAGAACAAAGGATGACAGTTGCATAGCTACGACTTCACCAACTCGCAGAGTGATCCGAGGAATAGATGATCCTCTCTTAAATGGAAGTATCAGTGACAGTGGCAGTACAAGGAGAAAGAAGCATCGTCGAAAATCAGGGTATACCAGTGCTGAAAGTGGTGGGGAGAGTAGCAGTGATCAGACCTTTGGCGGTTATCAGATTCATGGCCGTAGGTGGGTTATCAAAGATTAGTAAAGAAAGAAGCGTTTTGATTGCAATCGAGTCAAGGTAAATGGTTTGGCAACATTACTCTTACGATTCATTTGTAAGAATTAACCCACCCAGGTGATACAGGAGGGCTGCAACAGTGCATTTTCTGGCATTGTGCCCCAAGAAAAATTCGTTTAAGGTGTTTGTGCTACCTGGTTTTTTTCCTTTGATGGAAGGGTAATATATGCAAAGGGGCTTGTAGATTTTCGGACTCCTGTGGTTTTATTTTGCTGATAGAAGACCTTGATGATTGTTGTATAGAGACCTATGTCTATTTGGTCAAGACTAATTGTATTAAGATCTGTTTCCCTAATACTAAACTTTGATTTATGCATTAACTTTCGAGTATCTAGCCTTTGCCAGTTTCCAAAAGATATTGAAAAATTTAATTGAAGTCTTTGTTGAGAACTCAAAACATTACTGAAAAATAAAACTGCCAGTTGAAACTAGCAATAAAATTATTCAATTTGGGCTATGATGTTTACACAGGCAACAATTGCATCTTGCTCATAAACACCTGGAGAAGTTTGCTCGGAGTGAGCCTCATGCATGGTGTTTAAGGTAAAATGTTCTAAACTCCCTACTATAGCACCGGAAGCACAATGACAAGCATGTAATATGTATTGAGATCAAAAGATAAAGGATCACGAGGTAGAAGGGAGACAGGATATCTCAATAGATCTCGAGGGGAGGAAGGAACTTCAACATGATTTATTGTTAGCCGACTGAGATGTGAGATGTAAGATGTATGATTGTTACCAATATATAAGCTTAGCACGTTGGTGTTAGCCCCACATGTTATGATTTTTATGTAAAATATTTTGACCCTAGCCAGGAGTTGGGAAAGATTTACGCACGATCTTAACTTATTGATCTTTAGCTGATTAGTTCTTGTATTGTATCTCTGTTTTGCAATCATTTAGTTGGCCAGACATGAGATATTAGTGTACATGGATGATGGGTGCGAGTGTAAATTTGGGAATTCTTTCTTCCGTTACAAGTTAGTTTATCCACCTATATTTATAGAGATGTTAATTTGAGAGTCCTTACACCCATCTCTCTAACGAGAGATAACTCATGTAAGCTATAGAAGTATCAAAAGATGCTTTAGCGGCCTTAAGGGGCTAAAAAGAAGATATTAATCTTTAGCTAAGGAGCTTCAACTCCTTAACTGAAGAAGTCAAGAGCTCACTAACTCATAGCAGGAGATTGTTGACCTTAGAATCCGGTGGAATCCAAAATCAACGATCTTTTACTTTTCTCTCCTTGGGATGATAGTTATGTGCACACTAAGACACACAAGTCAGCAAACATAAGTAGTCAGGGTGGCTACCATATGCTCTCTGACGCTCAAGTTAGTGTTCATATCTTTACCGGAGTGGTTAAACTTAAAGTTAATATAAGGAAGAATGGAAAAAGAAAGTAAAGTCCCAGGATATTACAAAGGGTTTCAATTTCTCTCTCTTTTGCCTCCCTCTTACCTTGAGTGTTGTCTTTCTTCCCCTATTTGTCGCCAAAGTCAAAAATGAATGAAGGGGTTTAAGTCTCTCCACGTGTGGGCAAATCGAGATGTCCTCCATGCAAGCAATATAGTCATCCTCATATGTGTTCATCTTTTAATGTCCAAGTAATCATTCCATACCTTGCTAACTCTATGTTCCTGACATGCCATCAGGCTATCATGGCCAGTGTCACACCAATCAGTTACCAACTCAGTCCGGACACACACCTGGGTTCTTTAAGCACAAACACTTTAGTGGACAAAGGCAAAAGTGCCTCCCAGGTGTTAATATTTTACTGGTCCTAGTTGGAACTGATTTGGCTGACTATGATAACCTGAAGCGCTAGCATCCACAACATTAAAGGTGTAACAATAGTGCTCCTAAGCCCATACTTCGCTCATTCATGTGAAGGGATGGGCTTAACGAGTTCCATGATATTTTAGGTTTTGTCTTATACATGGGTACTTTGGTTAAGTTTGGGGTAACTGAACTACCTGGAGTATAAAGGGGTAGGCTACAGGGCGTATGTTTCATTATATGGACCGAAATCTTACTTGGATGCCGGACTTTCAGCATGAAGTAGGGACATTATATGAAAATAAAAGGGTAACAATGCTTCGATATAGGATATAATTTTCTGGAGTGCCGGAAAGTAGGCCGAACCAATTCATACGTTTGGAGAAGTTGAAATCCTTTTACAAAGAATTGCATCATTAATTGATTCAGGGGTGACCGTTGAGTATTTTGGGGAATTGTGCGTTGTCAGATTTTTGAGTATTTCCAAGGTTAAGTTGTGGGAAGGTGATGATGAGATGTGGGCGACTAGTGGTTTTCCACACGACGCAGCTGTACGCGTACGTTAGATGCACCGGCTAATATGTGTCATTGGATCTTTTGTGAATTCTCACTCTTTGGTTTCAATGGTACTCACTGGGGGACACGTGAAGTGCCTAAATCTGTGGCCCGTTGAAATGAAAGGTAAATATGGAGTTTGAGAGCCTATAAAAGGCCTAGGACAGTTTGCACTTAGCGTTTTCACGCGATTTTGAATTTCTTAGAGAGTAGAAGAAATCTTTGGTCATTCTTGGCAAAAAGGTTTTCTCTCAGCTGTTTTCCTGCCATCTTAATTGCAACTCCGTTCGTTCTTAGGAGGATTTCATCATGAAAATCCTATTTTTGAACTAGAAGGTATACTCCGTTCGTTCTTAGGATTTCTGGCTAGCTGTGATGCCTGCCCTTCGCTTTCGCCTATTTCTAGGAGGGCAGCTTCCCAGCTTGTCAAATACGCTGTTGGTCGTAGATGGTTCTGGAACTTGGGAATAACTTTGGTGCAAGTTGGGCTCTGTATTTGCTTTATCCGTCATATATCCTTGACAGTTGAAGTCTGGTGGAGTCGACCTCCACTTCCCTTTGGCGGGGGGTTTCTAGGTGTGTATAAGAGGCATAAGAGTATTAACCTTGTCCCTCTTCATTAATTGGCTGATTTATATATACTTCGGGTGGATAGTGAGTGTACACTTGTGGTGCTAGTGGAATAAATCCTCGATATAAGTACGCGTTAAGAGTGGTTGTGTGCGCAGCTTGATAGCGCTGCATTTCTAACATTTGAGTGGCCATGTGTTCCATGTTTTGAGCCAGATGCACTCTTGAGTGCCTTCCTCGCCTTTGTGGTGGAGCTGGTTCATGTGATTACTTAACCCCTTTGGATGAATATCATGATCACTATCACTCATTATGAAGATTCTTTTCCAGAACCTATTTTGGTTGGGGTTGAGTTTCGTCCTTTTTACAAGGAGTTTTAGCTTTCGTAGCCAATGAAATCCCTTTTCAAGGATCCTTCTTCAGGGATAACCTGACTGAATTCTAATTTAGTGCTCTTTGTTCAAGGGATTTGAATCTTTTCAGAGTTTTACAACAATTTTTTGAATCTTTCCATTATGGGTTAGCATAAAAATTGTTTTCCCAGGCTAGCAAATACCTTTTTTGGAAAAATTCGAGCATTTCTTTGAGTTATCACTTTGAAACTTTTTGTGTTAGCTTCAATCTGGTTGGGTTTTCTTGTATGCATTTTTGTGGTTTTGAACATGTTGTGTTCCCACACATGGTTCCAAAATGTTGACCTTAGAATCCAGTGGGACCCAAAATCAACGATCTTTTACTTTTATCTCCTTGCGATGATAGTTATCTACACACTAAGAAACATAAGTAAGCAAGCATAGGCAGCCAGGGTGGCTACCATATGCTCTTCGACGCTCAAGTCAGTGTTCATATCTTTACCGGAGTAGATAGACTTAAAAGTAAATATAAGGAGAAGTGGAAAAAGAAAGTAAAGTTTGGGGATGGAAAAAGAAGGTAAAGTCCCAGGATATTACAAAGGGTTTCAATTTCTCTTTCTATTTTTCCTCTGACCTTGAGTGTCTTCTTTCTTCCCCTATTTGTAGCCAAAGTAAAAAATGAATGAAGGGGTTTAAGTCCGTCCACGCATTGGCAAATCCACTTGTTCTTCATGCAAGCAACATAGTCACCCTCATATGTGTCTATCTTTTGCTGTCTAAGTAATCATTCCATACCTTGCTATACTATTTGTTTTTGACACGCCATTAGACTATCATGGCCAGTGTCACATCAATTAGTCACCAACTCAGTCTATACACACACCTAGGTTCCTTATGCGTAAGTACTCTGGATTCCTTAGCAAATGGACTGGACAAAGACAAAAGTACCTCCCAGGTGTTAATATTTTACTCGTCTTAGCTGAAACTGATTTGGCTGACTATGATAACCTGACGCACTGGCGTCGACGTCATTAAAGGCGTAACAGAGCTCATTAGCTCGGTAAAAAAGTAGGGACCTTATCCCATTCTCGACTTTGTCTGTCATGGAGGCCCATTAGGATAGGTCTGGTGAACCATCACTTGAACCTGGAATCGAAGGACTTGCCTTTTCGTTGAGTCAGGGCTGTAAGCTCTTTTAGGCATTCGAAAGATGAAAAAGATGACCTAGGGCCCTTATAGATGGAGCCTGGTTAGGTCAATTCGATTGCTTAAGCCCTTACTGTGATATAGTAGGCCGCTTTAATTGGAAATCCTATATGGTCTAGAATACTGCCACCTGTGAAAGAAAGGTAGCGAAAGATGTTAAGAATGGCATCTCTCGTAGTCCCACTAATATAATACCGGCCAAGCTTTCAAGAGTCATCCTTATTGTTAGGGTTTCTACTCTTTTTCATGATCGGGTACTTCATATAAGAAAGGCGAAACTTGCCAGTTTTTAGAGTGCTTTGAAAGACGGTATCCTCGTACCTCTTAAGCTTGAGGAACAGGCTCAGCTTGAAAGAAATGCTGTAATCGGGGTTGGTGAACCATAATAGATATCTGGTGCCCACATATATAGAGTCAAAAGAGATATTGAGTTTGAAGATGAGGGGGTTTTCTTCGGGGCTCGAGAGATGGAATAGAGAGGACCCTACAAGTTTTGAATTCGCTGCTGGAGGATTCACACGAAAGGGAACGAGGAATCCTCAACGAAAAACATGCTCTTTGAACCGAATGTGAAAATCGTTTTCCATTAGACGAAGAACTATATTGGGCCTGGGGGTTGTTGGGAGGATCCGGCCACTTGCCATTCTTCTTATGGACCTACATGTTTGAATGATCGGGAGCTCTACCCGGTTGATCAGTTGTGTGGGTCAATTTGTCTTGTCTCATCAAGTTCTTCTACGACCTCCAAAGAATTATAATGAAATGGATCTGAAAATGACTAATGTTATGGTACATATTTCTTTTTCTTGTAGACCCACTAAGCTAAGGTCACTGTGACTGTATAACCATTCTGATGAGAAAGACTCGTGTCTCAATGCCTGTTGACTTACTAGTTACGTTACTAAGTTCCTAGGAACGAGAAATGAAGGATTTTGAGCCCAACGACAAATGGACCTACGGGCGGGGCATTTTCAGAGAGTAGCCTGGTTCAGCTTGGGAAGGTATGCCCGTCAAGGCCCTATCCTTAAGCCCAGCGCTCATATGAATGGCTTTCCTCTCACTACCGGAAAACTTAAAACTATATGTACTTCTTCCTGGTCTCTCTATTAGTTGAGTTAGCTTCAAAACTTCTATTAGATGTTAGATGTTGCGGTAGTAAAAGAATCTAACGACCTGGTTTCCTTAGTAGTGCATCTAGCACTAGCAAGTGATTCTCCTCTTTCGGGATATCCCATTACCGCTAAATCGGATCTCACAAAACCCCTGATCTTTCTCTTGATCCTGCTCCCATCGATCTCGTTGTTTCCATGTAGAAAAAATCTTCTTTTGAATCAGGTGTAGGAAAATAGGCTGCTAGGTCTCCTCTGCAATTCATTCGGCCGTTACTTTCTTCCTTTATCGAATTCAAGAAGAGCGGGCTGGGAACTCCCGTAAGGTCTCTTCATACAATCATTCTATAATAAAAAGCGCTACCTAGGCTCGTACATACAATGGTTTCTCACCAGGACTCAAAAAAGACCCACTATATAGGAAATAGGAAGATATAGTTTGGGTACACGCCAGTGGCGGATCTAGGGATAAAGTTCAGCTAGGGCGGACGTTGACTGGACAACGATCATATATTGACCGTTGACCAGTCAACGATCAATGGTCAACGGTCAATGTTTGTGAAAATAATATCCAGTTTTTTTATCCAATGTCTGACAATTACACAATTTTCATAAATATATTTGTACGATTTGACTTTTATGTACTTGAATGTAATATTAGATCACTTAATTTAAAAGTTGAATTAGATAAACAAGATATATTTATTCATTTTAATTTGAGAAAAATGAGTGTCAAATATAAATTAAAAAATAAAAGGAGAAACATATAGATGATAGAGAAAAAGGTCAAAAAAGAAAGGTCATGTCTCTAGCTCTCAATCTCTGCACTCTGAAATTGTAAGAGAGTCAGAGTCATAGTGATTATACCCCCAACTACAAATTCATTCAGAAAGAGATATATACACATTACACTATCCTCATATTTATATACACACTCAGTTTCTTTTTACTTTCTCCGCGTTTCCACAGCCTTTGCTATTGGGGGACTTTTCTCTCTCTCTTTCTCCTCTCTCTCTACATATATATGTGTATCAGTGTATGTATCTCTTCATGATATAAGCAGCGCCTTCTTCAGTTCTTTGCACCATCTTTATATAAGGAAGCTAAAAGATTGCCAGTACAACAAGGTCCCTTTGTGTGATTTTTTGTCTTTCTTCTTCTTCTTCACAATTTCCATAAAATAAAGGAGACAAAAGGAAGATACTATGCAAACTTGAGGTTTCAGCACCATTTTTTCGCGAAATTTGAGCACGGGCGGACGCGGGACCTCGCCATGTTGTAAATCCGCCCCTGGTACACGCTATACTTGCATGACTTGAAGTAGGTGTTACATGGAGAATAGGACAGTAGACTTTGAAGAGCGAATTTACAAAAAATATACAAAACTCAGACATACACACAAAAATGAAGTACTCGAATCTCCAATTTTAATGTGCTCCGTGTCAAAATCTGAGGTTAGGTAGACCAAGCCAGTCCACAGCCTTGCTGCCTTCCCTCCAAAGATGGGAAACTTTAACTTCCATTTGGGTGATAAGAACTTTAGCTTCTTCAATTTAATATTTGTACCTGTTAGTATTAATTTTGTGTTAAAAAATATCTTATAATAATTATAATTAGAAAATAATAAATAAATAAATAAATATAAAATTCTTAGTATAGAAAAAAGTATCTATATATCTAAGTGAACAAACGAATGTACTAACAAAGTTCACATTGTTAAAGTTCAAGAACCTTTTGCACGTAAAGTGTATAGTTGAGGACCAACCATATTTTTTAGATGTTGAGTTGGACAAAATTAACGACCACGTAAGTAGTAATTTCATCTGCTAACTCATTATTTGCATTAATTAGAACAACAGAGACAGGAAGAGACTAAAGAAATCCACGATATTTAATTAAAAGACGAACAAAGTACAATTTAAAATTTAATAACTTTATTCGCATAAAATATAAAGTACAAGAATCATTCAAATTTTTTTACCCAATTCCAATTTTAGGCCTACATTCCCACTCACTCAACTTTTTTCTCAAGGTTTTGCATCATTTCTTGTGCTAAAAGCACATTGCCAGTCACTATGATAGTCTTCCTTTTCCTATCAAATAGCCACTTTGATTTGGAGATATAATTTTAGGCAGTACTGCATTCACGAATGATTTTGTTTACTACATTGCACAGACTAATTGGTTGCAATCACTCCAAAGTGCTTGTATCGTCTTTTAGGACTTAGCACAATAGATGTTGATAAAAGATAACTTGTTTTTTTTAATCTTTCTTTAGGACTTATTGTGTCTGCAAAGAGCATATTAATGAATTTCAGTGAATTCTCTACTAAGATCATAATTTTTCCTTGCATCTCTTTCATATTAGTAATGTGCACTACCATTTCCTTGTGTGTGCATTATTTTGACATTGAGTTTCTACAACGAAAAACGACTTTAGCAATGTTTGTCTTTTAATAATAAAAAAAAAGCTTAAGTATCCATGTCAAAGTCAACATTCACAAATCTTTTGTCTTTGATAACCGTCAAACCTTTGAATATATTCAAAATTTGATTAAGCTTGACACGAGGATTATTAAAAAAAAAAAAAAAAAAACCCTAGTCTAGATCCTTAAAAAAATACAAAAACAAAACTTCATATACAATAGTTTTCGTTAGGAGAATTTATAAAACTAGACAAATAACAACTTTTTATAATATTTATAAAAATGACAACTTTTAGATACAAAAAGTTATGAGTAATGCTATTTGCAGTCGCTCACTACCGGTAGTCGTCATATGTGTCATTACTCAATTGGATGAATTATTCATAATTAATGCCTATAAATACATTACTTAATTAAAGTAAATAATTCATCCAATTGAATAATACCACGTATGATGACTACCAGTAGTGAGTGACTGCAAATAGCATTATTCAAAAGTTATATATACCCTTAATAACAAATTTTTCTTTTCTGACTTGTAAAAGAAGCTATCTATTGACTTTTTATTTTATTTTATTTTACAAAAAAAAAAAGAAAGACAGTTGAATTAATAAATGACAGCTTGAACTGTCGGGTAAAAAAAAAAATTTAATTGTCGCCTCGACAGTTTTATTTTATTTTTTTCTCTATTTCTTCTTGACAATTTAATTGTTGAACAACAGTAGCTCAATCTACCATTTTCGTTTACTTTTTATGTTATTCACATTCTTCTTTTTCTTCTTCAACAAGAATTAATCCATAAACTTAATCTCTTCCAACAATTTTCGGACAATTATATTCAACATATTTTCACATCTAAAAACAACCCTAACTAATTTACCCCAAAACCTATTGAATTTTTGTATTTTTATAACCCAAATTAATATATCAAAAACCTTGGGTGGTAGCTAGTGGCAGCGTGAAGCGGTGGAGAAACTCAATTTTCAATTTTTGAGTTTGCAATTGTAGATCTAGTTTTGAATTATGTTTGACTATATTTGAATTGAAATATTGAATGTGATATATAAAGAATTTTTGTAATACTTTGATAATAGTTATCTAAAACGATCATTTTTAAGTTGTTATAAAAATCGACCATATTTAAAATGTACATAGTGCAAATCAACATTTTATTTAATTTCCTCATTATGCCTATACAACCAAAATAACAAAAAAAAAATAATAAAAAAAAAAAGATCAAAATTCGAAGTATGACAATTTTGCACAAAATATTTCAACTTTAAAGCAAAAACAGAATTCTACAAATATTTACCAGATTATTTAGCTGAAATTTTGTTGTATTAATTTGTGTGAAACAGTACTATGCAGTCTGCAATGTAATTACTACCGACATTTTAGACAAGTAAAGATCGTTGTTGCATATAATTTCAGATCCTCCAGTTCAGTTCAGTTCCATATCCCTTGTACATTTTCCACTACACTTGTATTGGTTTCCTCAATAAAAATTAAAACCCACTTCAAATACAACATCAATTCTTCGTTTCAACCTATCATTATTCAATTCTCATCTTAATTATATTTATTTACAGTTTTAAACTTCCCTATATTTCTGGGTACGATTGTTCTCCAAATATTCGAGTAAATATATAAACAATGAGGCGCCGAGGCTTAGATTTTCGGCGCCCAGCGAGGCGACGATTTTCAAATGTATTCTGGCTAATTTTGTGTGGGTTAGTAATTCTTTTGTTTATTGGTCTGTTAAGCAGAGAGAATCAGCAGCCCACTTCAAGATCGGCTACTGCTAAGGTAATTATTGATCTCAATTTATCTTTGCTTTTTTCACCCCTTTCCCAATTTGAACCAAGAAAATGAGGAATTGTGTAAATGTAATAAACCTTTCATTGGATTATAGATTTTGTTTTGGTGACTTGGTGTTCATTTAATGTGGTTGTTCTTTACTGGGTGTCTTCTTGTTTTGTTAATGATGGAAATTTGAGATGTAGTTCAATAGTTCATGAAATGTGTATAGAGAGTGAAGAAATGTATACGCCGGCCTTGGGGTTTCAGTTCTGTGAAGTGTTTCATGTACAAATACGGGATTCTTGTTGATTCGAGAGGAGTGTAGACTGAATTGTATTTGTTGTTAGTTTTAATAATTTATATTTATTTTAGATTATAGGATGTGATGACATATACAGGAAATTGCCAGTAAATTTTGTATAGGAATCTATTCTTTCCCAAACACGCTTAGTTTTTGAATGGTACATTCTCAATCAGTTTTCCCTAAAAGAAGGGACTTGCGCAGAAATTTGACTCTACATGTGGTTAATGTAGAAGAAAAAGGTCTATGCATACAGTCATCGAGAACTGAGCAAATATGTTCATTTACGGGTAATGAGAAGGATGTAAAAGATATTGAGCTGTATGGGTGTTGTGGCGGTGGGAGAGGCGGGAATGAGAAAGAGAATGGAAAGTTCGAATTTCAGTTTAAGCACTAATGCCTTCATTTTTCTTGTCCAACATAAAAGCTTAAATATTGCCTCATTAGATTTAATAACCCAGTCTTTAAATTGATTACTATTTGCATCAAGACTGTAACTTTTTAGGAAATTTACTAAAAAAAATAGTATTCAAAACATCATAATAGTCAAATGTTAGCCAAGACTGCTGGATGCAATTGTTCTCGACCATTTCAATCAATTAAACCTTACTAATCAAATGTGGCACTAAGATGGAGAGGCTGCAATTATATCTGATTACAATCAGGATAATTGCGACATAAATTTACTATTTTCTTTTTTGATGTCGTCAATGGCTTTGGGCAAGTGGCAGCCTATTATGGTAGATGTTTTCTAGAATTTTTCTTGCATAATTGCGGTCATTTTAATGAATTCAATAAGAATTTTAGATTTGTTAATGGAAGCAGTAATTAAAGGGAGATGTTTATATAAGCCATTATATATTTGCATGTTTTAGATGATCATGATGTGATTTGGGATCGTAGAAAATTACTTGAGGGTACACTTTGCATTTACTAAGATGACATTCAACATAACTTGTTTTAAGTTTAATTTGAATAATGTTACCAAGGTCTAGTCAGACTTGATTTCTCAGCCTAGAAATGCTATGTTCCCTGATTAAGTCCCATTTTTGGGCTTCAGAATCAGCCAATAGAAATCAGAGACGAAAGAATAGGGCATTCACTAAATAGTGCTCTAGTTTATCTGATGCAAATGACAAAGCACCAGGGGTTTGGACGGTGAAGGTGTGAGCCAAGCATTTCACTCAAATTTTGGGCATCTCTAAACCTTTAGGAACACGTGTGATGACAGATGCAATAGAACAAGAACTAGGATTGTAGAAGAAGGGGGGACGGGAGAGAAGAAGAGAAAGACGGGGAGATAAAGACAGAAAAGTGAGAGTTGAGAGAAGAATTTTGAGAGAGAAAGCTGTATTTGTATTCAATTATCAGAAGTTTGAGGCTTGGTTGAGATTGCTAGCACCAAATTTTGAGTAGCAACAAAAGTGTAGTTTCTCAAATTTTGTTTTTAACTTCTCTAATTATATATCATTAAAATGTCAATTTTAAACCCCATTTTTTTTTCTCCCAAGTTTGTTGTTGTTCTATATTTATTGATATTCTACAAAAAAATGTTTCCTCACGTTAAAAACATTCTTTTATTTTTCTTTTTTTCTTGGCCATTGCCAAGAAAATATTTATTTTCTAATTCTATCAATTTAGGGATTTGAGGAATATTAATTTTTTTCCTTTCAAAATAACTATGGTGAATCTATTGTTTAAAATAAATATTTAATAATATTACATATTGTTATAAAAGTAAAAATAAAGTTTACTCCATCCGTCATAAAGATACGCTTACTTCCTTTATTTATCTGTCCTAAATTATAGTTTACTTTCTTTGTTGATAGTATAATTAATTTTTTAGTTTTCTAGTATGTCTTTATTTAATATGTCTTGTTATTAATAAATATGAACTACAATTATATTAATGTAGGGATATATTAGAAAAAAACGTATGTAAAATTTATTTTTTCAGAGCTAAGTCTATTTTTATGAGATGGAGAGAGTAATACATAATGAGATTATTATAATCAATGTTTGTTGTATTAATTGTATACAAGCACAACAATAAAAACATTTTTTACCAAACGCTCAAAAGCTAATTTTGAAATATATAATAATTCTGAAAGAAAAGTTTACCAAAGTTAATTTCGAAACATATAGTGATTCTAAAACACTTAACTGATTTTTCGTGTAATTGATTCTTTCTTGTACAAAGCTAAAGCTTATTCTCTTAAAATCACAGCAATGCCAAATCAAGCTTTACGATGAAAAACCTAGTACTTCTTATGAGTAATGCTTTTCATAGTCGTTCACTACCAGTAGCGAGCTTACGTGGTATTACTTAATTAAAACAATTATTCATAATTGCTGACTATAAATAACATTTCTTAATTGAAGTAATTAAATAATTACTTTGAGTAATGCCACATAAGCTCATTACGGATAGTGAGCGACTATGAATAGCATTACTCATTACTTATCCTTGAACTTCTAGTAAATAAGGAAAACTACTAAACTAACAAAAGGAAATAAAAGAAAATCTGTCAAAATAAATTATAACTTCTCTTTCGAAAATAAATATGTAAGTTTGGTACGTCTTCAATATACTATCCGTTAGGATCTCCATCAATTTGTTTGTAAAGTGGTCCAAAAATATGTATACTAGAGACTTGGGAAGCTAAAGCATGACCTTTTTCACGAGTATTGCTAGCACTCTCATTACAGTATTGATAATCCAAATTCCGGAATTTCTTCATCCCCAGAAAATATAATAGCATCATTCATGAAATTTATCAGTGATGTAATATATAGAGTCCTACCCCTTTGGATGCCAATTTACTCTAGGTAACAAATTGTGGTCTTGACAATGAGGGTTCCATGAATTTGCAATCTTTGATGTTTTCTTTTTGAATATGATTGTGTTTAAGGAAATTATGCAAATATCACGAAAAGCACAAGTTTGTGCTTTCGGTGGGGAAAGAATATTTAATGAATAGAGATATCAGAAGAATATATAATCATATGAAGGAAATAATCGTTTCGGCCTAGATGTACAGAATGTGGCAATTTAAAGGTTTCTAAATGTTGTCTTAGCACTTTATTTGAGATAGAGATAATGTCAAAATGTTGTTCTTTTGGGAATTTTTTAAAAAGTTGGGGCATTAAATGCTTGCCCCTAGAACCCACGGCTGTCCAATAGTTGAGACACAGCCCCACAATGCAAACACCTTCCTCATATTCTGCGGGCAATTTTGGGCTGCTCGGCTATGGGGCCAGATGTGTTCCAGACCACTCTTAAGCACCTGATTGTTTAAATTTGTTTCCTGTCTTTGCATGGCTATGTAACATATCGAACAATTTGTGGCATTATGTATCACTGCAATCTAGTTTCCTTAAATAGACGGTATCAATACCTCAAAATCCATCCATTTCTCTGTTCTGACCATATTTGAAGCAACTTTTCTCTCATCTTTAGTGCCTAAATCTCTTGCTAGAGCGCCGTAAATCTATCATTCCATGCAAAGTTTTTTTCCACTATGTTATTTCCTTGTCATATCAATCTAATCTTGCTAGTGCAAATTGGGAGGTTTTAATGTCTGATTTTTATGTCATGCAGAGATCCTATAGACATGAGAAAATTATAGAAGGCCTAAATATCACTGACGAAATGTTGAGTCCCGATTCTGTAGCTAGGCAATTGAATGATCAAATTTCTCTAGCAAAGGCATTTCTTGTCATTGCAAAAGAAAGCAACAACCTCCAATTTGCATGGGACCTTAGTGCCCAAATTCGCAACTCACAGATCCTTCTCTCCAATGCTGCTTTACGAAGAACTCCTTTGACAACAAGTGAATCGGAAACTGCAATTCGTGATATGGCACTTTTGCTCATCCAAGCCCAACAACTCCACTATGACAGTGCAACGATGATCATGAGACTGAAAGCGAAGATCCAGGGTCTTGAAGAACAAATGAATTCTATTAATGAGAAGAGTTCAAAGTATGGACAAATAGCTGCTGAAGAAGTTCCAAAGAGTTTGTATTGCCTTGGCGTTCGGTTAACAACTGAATGGTTCAAGAACTCAAATTTACAGAAAAAACTCAAGCAGAGACGGCAAACAGCTATAAAACTCAGAGATAATAACCTCTATCATTTTTGCATCTTCTCAGACAACATCCTTGCAACTTCAGTTGTGGTAAATTCAACTGTGTGTAATTCCAAAAATCCCGAAAATGTAGTTTTCCACCTCGTTACTGACGAGGTGAATTATGCTGCAATGAAGGCTTGGTTCACTACAAACAGTTTCCAGGGAGTAACTGTGGATGTTCAAAAGATAGAAGCCTTTAGCTGGTTGAATGCTTCTTACGTTCCCGTTCTTAAGCAACTTCAAGACTCGGACACCCAAAACTATTATTTTTCTGGTAGTGGTGGCAATAACCGTACTCCAATCAAGTTCCGGAATCCTAAGTATTTATCTATGCTTAACCACCTCAGGTTCTATATTCCTGAAGTTTTTCCTGCACTGAAGAAAATAGTTTTTCTTGATGATGACGTTGTAGTTCAGAAGGACCTGTCATCTCTGTTCTCCATAGATCTGAATGGAAATGTCAATGGTGCAGTCGAGACATGCATGGAGACATTTCATAGATACCACAAGTACTTGAACTACTCTCACCCTCTTATTCGTGAGCATTTTGATCCTGATGCATGTGGGTGGGCATTCGGGATGAATGTTTTTGACTTGGTTGAATGGAGAAAGAGGAATGTCACAGGCATCTACCACTACTGGCAGGAAAAGAACGTGGACAGGACCTTATGGAAACTTGGCACCCTGCCTCCGGGATTGTTAACTTTCTACGGATTGACAGAGCCATTAAATCCCTCGTGGCATGTGTTAGGTCTCGGATACACAAATGTTGATCCTCAGTTGATTGAGAAGGGCGCTGTGCTTCATTTTAATGGGAACTCGAAACCGTGGTTAAAGATTGGGATGGAAAAGTATAAACCCCTTTGGGATAAATATTTGGATTATAGTCATCTTCTATTACAGCAGTGCAATGTTCATTAATTTCAACTCAGCGTCATATGTGACTCACTATTTAAGCCAAAGTTTTGTATCTAGCAACTCTGCATCATACGTGGCTCCTGAATCAAATTCTCGTATGCACGGACGCACATCTAAATATTTATCAAATGAAAGGGCAAGTGTTGTAATCATTGGTAAGTTTTTCTAATTTTTTGTTGTAATAATCTTTAACATGTAACTCTGTTCACTAATTAGTTTCGAAACGCTGATCTTGGGCTCTCGTTTGTTGAGTATTCAGCTTTTTGTGTCTGGAAATATTAATTGATGCAACCTCTTCTTGGTGGCTGTGATATATGATGACTTCTTAATTGTTTTTCATAAAGGTAAGTATTCTGGCTTCAATTTGGCTCCAGTCGATCCCCCTATGGTTTGCTATTGTCATTATATGTTAATGTATTAAGGAATAAAATATGCAGTCTCATCATTGATAAAAGAGCCTTTTGCTCAATTGTTTCACTCTTCCCGTGACATGTTTTTTTTTCCGAGTGCGTGAATTGAGCCATGAATTTGTTGACGACTCTCTCGTGTGCATCACAATTCCAACACCAACTTTTACTGCTTTCTGGCGAAGAAGAGAACATAAATGCAAGTCAACATGATACATGTCTTTTGTAGTTGAATCACTTTACTTTTTCTTTCAGAATCTGCATTTTGGCGAACTCCTATGGTCGAAATAGTACATTTCACAACTCAAGTGCCAACTTTAGTGACGAGTTTGCACCAACACATGATTTTCAAAAAATTTCCAATATTTGTGCATTTTCATGCACGGATTTTGGATATTCATTTGGTCTCCCACCCCACGTATATAGAGTCGAGGAAAGTCAAGGGCCTTGCAATTTATATTTAAATCCAAAGTAATCTCTCCAAGACTTCAAAATTGGTAGAATTTGAAGGAATTAATTAGATTTTATGGGTTGAATCATTAAATGTTGTATATTAAATAATGTGGACTATTACAATTAATTTGTGGTGAATGGAAAAAATCTCCAATAAAAAGCATATAATTGGTGAATGAGTGCGATGAATAGACACATTTATTCAAAATTTAATCTAGAGCTTACGTCATGTAAAAATATGAAATCGTGTGATCTAAGTGTTCAAATTAATTAGATCAAATAGCGCACATATTCATGAAGAGGTACAGACTCATTGAAATAGATACTCCGATTCTATAAATAGGAACGTTTAAATTCAATTGGAATATTGGTGCAAATGGTCCTTATTTGTTGTCCTCATTGCGGAAATGGTCTATAACATTTGTTTTTCAGCATATAAGTTCCCAACTTATGTGTTTTGGTGTGCGATTGATCATTATTTGATGAAAAAGACAAATACGCCTTTAGTTTTAATTAGAAAATTGCAATTGGATTCCTAATATTTGCCAAATGTGCAAATGGACCCGGTATATTTATTGAATAATATTTAATTTAGCATATTAAATATATCACTTAGTCGGGGTCAATTAAATTTTTTATAAGAGAAAAATATAAAATTATTGTATTGTAAGTATATGTAATTGTTATATGATGTAAAAAACTTGAATAAAAGTTAAGTTAAATTAATGACAAAATAACATATATAATTTTATGACATTGAGCCAATCTTATTATATATTCTTTGTATAAAAATATTAATAAAAATTATTTTACACATTATGTGTTCTTTATTTTTGAACGATAATAAAGAGGTAAATTAAAATATGAAGAATACAGTTGAAGCTCTAATATTTGTAGTTAATAAACGAATAGTTCAATTAAATAAAAATATTTGAGCATCAAATTTGTGATAAAGTTATTTTTCTTCTTATGTTGTAACGAAAAATTAAAAGTTTAAATTTTAAATAATATAATTACTTAAAAAAATAATTTAACATGTTTGTTAATAATTATGAGTTTAAAGTTTAGTTATTTTATAATAATTTGTAAAATATACAAAATAATTTAGTATATTATTAATTTGGTCAATAAAGTGATAATTAAAAAAAAAAAACTCGTTAGTTTCCTTTACTTTTTTTTTTTTTTTTTTATAAAAACTAAAAGTATATGTCTCATTTATACATTTTGCAAAAGTTAGGAATCCAATTGCAATTTTCTTTAATTAAAACTAAAGACATATTTGTTTGTTTCAAATAAGGACCATTTACGCACTAATAAAAAGCATATAATTGGTGATTGAGTATGATGAATTGACACATTCATTCAAGATTTAATTTAGACCATCAGCTCACATAAAAATATGAAATTGTGAGATCTAAGGGCTCAGATTAATTAGATCAAATGATACACCTATTCATGAAGAGGTACACACCCATTCAAAGAGACGCTTCGAATTATATAAATATGGATCCTTAAATTTAATTTCTACATACCAAATTAATTCTGAATTATTGATTCATAAATTCTCATCTCTCTAAAATTTCGTCTACATAATTTTCGAACAAATTTTGTTCAAATTAGTTTCGTGCAACGTTTTAAGGTTTGTATTTTTATTCCATTCAAGAAAAGTAGAATCAATTATTTGATTCGATCGACAAAATTGGTTTGAAAAGAAGAGTGTTGTATCTTGGGAGACAGAGGTCCATCTATCCTGTTTGCACATTCTTGCAGGGGATATAATCTGTTTTATGGAGATTTTGCTTCGGCATACCTCGCTCCATCTCAACTTCTATTTCATTTCGTATTGGACTAGTCGAATTTTCAACAACATTATTAAGACATATTTATTTGTTCTTCTACTTTTCTTTTGTTTTTGGTATGTAATTTATTTACGTTATATTTTTTTTTTTTTTGTATTTTCTATATTGTGGTTTTACAGAATATGACTAGTATTGACCATACTTGTTGAACGATTGGACATAATTTTGGGTCCAATCAATTTGTCATGCCGCCAGTCTCACAACATGAGAAGCTGAAGAAATTCAATGGCACGAACTTCAAGGGATGGCAACAGAAAATGCTATTATACCTGACAATGGTGAACTTAGTGAAATTTTTGCATGAAGAATGCCTAGCACAAAAAAAGAATAATGCTAACGACAAAAATACACAATTGACCATTAAAGCATGGAAACATGCTGATTTTCTATGCCTCAACTTTTGTTCTCAATGGGTTGGATAACACATTATATAATGTACATTGTTCTTACAAAACAACTAAGGAACTGTGTGAGTCTTTTAACAAAAAATAGAAAACGGAAGATGTCGGGACTAAGAAATTTCATCGGAAGATGATTGATTCAAAGATGGTCATGAGTCAAGTTCAAGAGATGCAGGGTTCTCCTTCATGAAATGGAAGCTAAATGGATGTCATTAAGTGAATCTTTCCAAATTGCTACTATGATCGAAAAGCTACCTCCAATATGGAAGTATTTCAAAAACTCTCTCAAGCACGAGCGCAAAGAGTTGACAATAGAGGATTTGATTGTTCGACTTCGCATTGAAAAACACAACCGGGCTGTAGAAAAGAAAAACTTTGTGCATAACATGGAACCAAAAGCTAACATAGTGGAAAGCTTGGAGTCTAAGAACAAGAAAAATAAGTGTCCAGGCTCATCTATGGACAAAGGAAAAGGCAATGATACAAAGCGGTTCAAAGGGGATTATTACAATTGTGGAAAGCTTGGGCAGCATGCTAAAGATTAGGAATCCAATTGCAATTTTTCTATCCAATTAAGAATCCAATTGCAATCCCTTTGAACCGCAATAATACTAAGCGGTTCAAAAGGGGACTGTTTCTATACTTTTTGCAAAGGTTAGAAATCCAATTGCAATTTTCTTTAATTAAAACTAAAGACATATTTGTCTGTTTCAAATAAGGACCATTTACGCACTAATAAAAAGCATATAATTGGTGATTGAGTATGATGAATTGACACATTCATTCAAGATTTAATTTGGACCATCAGATCACATAAAAATATGAAATTGTGAAATCTAAGGGCTCAGATTAATTAGATCAAATGATACACCTATTCATGAAGAGGTACACACCCATTCAAAGAGACGCTTCGAATTATATAAATATGGATCCTTAAATTAAATTTCTACACACCAAATTAATTCTAAATTATTGATTCATAAATTCTCATCTCTCTAAAATTTCGTCTACATAATTTTCGAACAAATTTTGTTCAAATTAGTTTCGTGCAACGTTTTAAAGTTCGTATTTTTATTCCATTAAAGAAAAGTAGAATCAATTATTTGATTCGATCGACAAAATTAGTATAGTGCAATATTAATTTTGAAAAGAGTGTTGTATCTTGGGAGACAGAGGTCCATCTATCCTGTTTGCACATTCTTGCAGGGGATATAATCTGTTTTAAGGAGATTTTGCTTCGGCATACCTCACTCCATCTCAACTTCTATTTCATTTCGTATTGGGTTAGTCGAATTTTCAACAACAATATTAAGACATTATTTGTTCTTCTACGTTTCTTTTTTTTTTTTTTTTTGGTATGTAATTTATTTACGTTATATTTTTTTTTTTCGTATTTTCTATATTGTGGTTTTATAGAATATGACTAGTATTGACCATACTTGTTGAACGATTGGACATAGTTTTGGGTCCAATCAATTTGTCATGCCGCCAGTCTCAAATCATGAGAAGTTGAAGAAATTCAATGGCACGAACTTCAGGGGATGGCAACAGAAAATGCTATTATACCTGACGATGGTGAACTTAGTGAAATTTTTGCATGAAGAATGCCTAGCACAAACAAAGAATAATGCTAACGACAAAAATACGCAATTGACCATTAAAGCATGGAAACATGCTGATTTCTATGCCTCAAATTTTGTTCTCAATGGGTTGGATAACACATTATATAATGTGCATTGTTCTTACAAAACAACTAAGGAACTGTGTGAGTCTCTTAACAAAAAATAGAAAACGGAAGATGTTGGGACTAAGAAATTTATCATCGGAAAATTTTTGTTTTTCAAGATGATTGATTCAAAGATGGTTATGAGAAGTTCAAGAGATGCAGGGTTCTCCTTCATGAAATGGAAGCTAATTGGATGTCATTAAGTGAATCTTTCCAGATTGCTACTATGATCGAAAAGCTACCTCCAAAATGGAAGTATTTCAAAAACTCTCTCAAGCACGAGCGCAAGGAGTTGACAATAGAGGATTTGATTGTTCGACTTCGCATTGAAAAACACAACCGGGCTGTAAAAAAGAAAAACTATGTGCATAACATGGAACCAAAAGCTAACATAGTGGAAAGCTTGGAGTCTAAGAACAAGAAAAATAAGTGTCCAGGCTCATCTATGGACAAAGGAAAAGGCAATGATACAAAGCGGTTCAAAGGGGACTGTTACAATTGTGGAAAGCTTGGGCAGCATGCTAAAAACTGTCATAAAAAGAAGGATACATAGAAGAAGAAAATACCCTAAGCCAACATATCCAAACTGAATAGAATATCTACAGATATTGCCGACATCAACCTGTCTACAGTTGTTTCTGAAGTTAACTTGGTATCTAATGCCAATGATTGGTGGATGGACACATGAGCCACTCGATACATTTGTGCAGACAAGGGATTGTTCTTTGAATATAAAAAATTGGATCATTACGAGCATCTCTACATGGGTGCTTCAACATCTAAAATTGAAGGAATTGGAAAGGTTATTCTGAAATGCACATCAGGATAGGAACTGACGCTGAACGATGTGGTATATGTCTCCGATATTAACAAAAATCTTATTTCAGGGTCTATTCTTAGTAAGAAAGACTTTAGAATATTGTTTTGATTTTGATAAATTTGTACTTACTAAGGAAGACATGTATGTTGGAAATGATTATTTACTTGATGGTCTGTTTAAGGCCAACACAGTTGTAGTGAACAAAATATCCACATATCTGTACCCACAAGTTATTAATAAAATTGACTATTCTGTTTACTTGCTTGAATATTCAATTCTATGGCATAGCATATTGTGACATGTAAATCCTGCTTCTTTAAGAAAACTTGTAGGTTTAGAACTTACATCTAAACTTGAATCAGAAGACAAACATAAATGTGAAATTTGTGTTGAAGATAAATTTGCTAAAAAATCTTTTAGCTTAATTGAAAGGTGTAGTGAACTGTTATGTTTGATACATAGAGATATTTGTAATTTAAAATTTGTTCAAACTCGAGGTTGTAAAAAATAATTTATCACATTTATTGATGATTATAGTAGGTATTGCTATATTTATTTGTTAATTAGTAAAGGCAAGGTATTGGATGTATTTTACTCTTACAAAAATGAAGTTGAAAATTAACTTGGCAAGATGATCAATGTATTGAGATCCGATAGAGGTGGTGACTATAATTCTTCAGTTTGTGGTGAGTTATGTACTAAGTGTGGTATTATTCACCAAAAGACAATTCCAAATACTTTGCAACAAAATGAAATTGATGAAAGAAAATATAGAACTTTGAATTATATGGTCAATGCTATGCTTATCAGTTCTGGGTTATCGCAAAACTTAGGTTGGGGGAAGGGGAAGCAGTTCTAACTGCTAACATGATTCTGAACAAAGTTCCCCAGAAGAAATTTGGTTCAATACCTTATGAAGTGTGGAAAGGAAGAATGCCCCCTATAAATACTTAAAAGTGGGAGAGTGTCTAGCAAAAGTGGCTATTCTACCTCCTAAAATGATTAAGTTAGTTCCTAAAATTGTTGATTGCATTTTTTTCAGATATGCAATGAATAGTAACTCTTAGAGATTTCCTATGCATAAATCTGACATAATTAACATTCATGTCAATACTATTATTGAGTCTAGAGATGACGAATTCTTTGAAGATGTGCTTTCTAATAAAAAAGTTAATCTTGAAAATACTTAAAAGAGAACACGTGACAAGGCTTTTGAAAGCAATAAAGAATCTAAACCAAGGAGTTAAAGAGAAAATGTTGTTAAATTTTTTGGTCCAGGCTTTATATCTTTTGTGATTGAGAATGATCCTCAAATATTTAAAGAGGCTATGACTAGTCCATAATCTTCATTTGGGAGGGAAGCTATAAATAGCGAAATTGAATCAATGATAAATAACAATACTTAGCAATTGGTTGATCTTCCCAAGGGAACTAAACCAATAGGATGCAAACGAATTTTTAAAAGAAAGTTAAAGTCCAATTGTTCAATAGACAAATACAAGGCTCGACTTGTTGCCAAAGGACATCGTTAGAAAGAAGGAATTAACTTTTTTGACACCTATTCCCCAGTGACAAGAATTACTTCAATTTGGGTTTTAATTGCAATAACATCCTTCTATAACTTGCAGCACACCAAATGGATGTTAAGACTACATTTTTTTATTGTGAAATAAATGAAAAAGTTTATATGGAACAACCATTAGGCTTAATAGTAAACGGACAAGAAAACAAAGTTTGATAGCATCATGATTATGATAGGATTCACCATAAATGAATGTGATAAATACACATGCTCGAAGAAATTCGAAGAAGCATACGTATTTGTTTGTCTATTTGTAGACAACATGCTCATATTGGGGACTAATATGGAAGTCATCAATAAGACAAAGAAAATACTTACCAGTAACTTTGATATGAAAGATATGAGCGAAGTAGACGTGATTCTAGGAATGAAGATATCTAGAACACATGTTGGAATATTCTTGTCTCAAACCAATTATGTCGATGAAGTAATTGAGAGGTTTAAGACACATAATATTAAAAAGACTAGTAATCCATTTATTCCTCATGTAATTCTTCACAAGAATAATGGAAATGGTAAAAAACTGTTAGAATATCCCCAGATTATTGGAAGCCTAATGTACTAGTCCAGATATGATTTACTCGGTAAGTAAGCTAAGTCGGTATATAAGTAACCCCAGTAATGAACATTGTGATGCATTACTTAGAGTTTTGGGATACTTGAAACGGACCAGAAAATATTCATTACATTATGGGAAATATGCTCTAGTAATTGAAGGATATAGTGATGCCAACTGGATATCAGAAATGGATGAGTCAAAGTCATCCAGTGGCTATGTATTTACTTTCGACGGTGATTCTATATCATAGGAATCTTCTAAAGAAAGGTGTATAGATCGATCTACTATGAAATATGAATTTATTGCTTTAGATAAAGAAGGTGAAGAAGCGAAATGGTTAAGACATTTCGTAGAAGATATTCCTATATGATCAAAGCTTGTGCCGGCTATATGTATTCATCGTGATAACCAATCAATGATAGCCAGGGTTGAAAATTTTGTGTATAACGGTAAGTTAAGACATATAGTCATAGACATAATATCGTTTGGTAGTTATCCTCAAATGGAACAACATCAATTATTTTGTTAAATCGAAAGAAAACCTAGGGGATTCTAGAGAGCGTATAGACTACGAATCGAGAAAAATGAGTTTAAAGCCTAAATATAATGGGTCATCTTAATGGAAACCTAACCTAGTGACTAGAGAACCCACGTACTAGGTTTAATAGGAAAACTAGTTATGAGTGACTCAATGAGAATCATATAGGAGTTCCTATGATGCAGACAAGTACTGTCTACAAAAATTGTTGAGGATAAACTTTGCTTTTATGATGACTTTATCTTGTAATAGTACAAGTGGAGTATTTTAATGTACACTTTATAGAACCAAAGAAGTTCAGGGTAGAAATAATGAACACAATAGAGAACCAAGTTTGACATGGGAGATAATATGTTTGATCTATTGTCTGAGCTTGCGATAAATATTGACAATTCAAAATGTTGCGTTCACTTATTAGCCAGGTGAGTTCGATAGATTCCTACTAAAGAAGGTTCAAAGTGAAAGCTACATATTTTGATGTGTTATCTTCTAGTTAGTACTCTTGTTTGTCTTCATTCACTTGAGTCGCTTTCTTCTATTCATGTGGGAGATTGTTGGAATTAATTGAATTTTATCGAGATTAATCATTAAATATGGTATATTTAATATTGTGGGTCATTACATTTAATTTAGGGTGAATTGAAAAAGTCTTCAATAAAAAACACATAATTGATAAATGAGTATGATGAATGGACACATTTATTTAAGATTTAATCTGGACTATCAGATCACATAAAATATAAAATAGTACGATCTAAGAGCTCATATTAATTAAATGAAATGGTGATCAAAGAAGAACCATACAACCATTCAAATAGACACTTCAAATTCAATAAATAGGGATTCAATTTGTGATCTAAGGGCTCATATTAATTAGATTAAATGGTGATCCTATTCATGAAGAGGCACACACCCGTTCAAGTAGACACTTCAAATTCTGTAGATAGGTACCCCTAAACTCAATTTTTACTCACCAATCAATTTTGAATTATGGTTTTACAAATTCTTACCCCTTTCCAAAATTTTGTCCACATAAAGTGAAATACCAATTTTGTCTACAAATTTCTGTTCAAATTAGTTTCGCACAACTTTTTAAAGTTCGTGTTTTTCATTCCATTCAAGAAGAGTATAATCAATTCTTTGGTTCGATCAACAAAGTTGGTATAGTGCAATACCAATTTTGGAAGGAGCATTGTATCTTAGGAGACAAACATTCATCTATCATGTTGGCACCTTTTTGCGTTAGACAAAATCTGTCTTATGAAAATTTCTTTGGCATACCTCGTTCCATCTCTACTTCTACTTCATTTTGTATTGGGCTAGTCGAATTTCTGACAACAGAATGAAGATGTCAATAGATTCTTGTCACCTCTCCATCCACCTGTTGTAGAACCTGCACACGTAACACTGTTAGCTTGCAAAGACAGCTATCCAAAAGAATGGATTATGACTAAAAAAAAGGAAAAATATTATAAAATTCTTGAACCAAAACGTTTCCTAATTGGATTATGACTAAAAAAAGGAAAAAAATCCGCGGCCAAATTTAACACTGGACGATTGCCTAGTTGAGATTAATTGGGTTCTACTTTTCGGTTTGGGTACCGGGCGGTCGCCCAGCTTAGCATTTTCTAAATTTGTAGCTTTAGTCCTCCATGTTTGGATATTGTCTTCTTTAGTCCTTAAAACTTTCTATAACCTTCAATTTGGTCTTTCAAGCTTTAATTGAGTATAATTTGATCCTATTAATTCTGAAATATCTTCCAATTTATTGCTCTTTTCGTCCATTCTTCTCCAATTTCTTATAAATAGTCCAAAACTGAAATAGAAAGAATAAAATACTAAATTAAGTATAAAATCAATAATATGACGCAATAAAAACTTAGTTTAAAGGCCCAAATAAGTGCACAAAATACACTTATCAAACACCCCCAAACTAAACATTTGTTCGTCCTCAAACAAAAATAAAATTAAACTACAAGTTTAAATTAAACGAAGAGAATTTCTAGAAATTGAGTTAATGTTAAATTTCTTACCATATGCCTCAGGTTCGAATATAAAGCAACACTTTTAGAAAGATATTAAACAACACCACAAAAATTTTCACTTATATGATGCTCGACCTTTAGTGAGTGTGTGATTAGCCAAAAATTGAACTTACACATATATTAGACTACGACCAATATTGTGTTGTTGATTTTTTTATAATTCTGATCTCTTTGTAGTCATTTATTTCTTACACCTCTCATAAATTATCACTCTTCTAATATTTTTCTCTCCAATCCTGAGGTGTTCTGGCGAATTTGGTTCCTATTGATCAATACAATGCTTTTTCAAATAAAGTGGTAAAAATCAAAACCTTGTATTCCTAGAACTAGAATGGTGGGTGCTTTCTGAATTCTCATTTCCAGTCTCTAAGGTTCTAACCTAGCAATATTTATCGAGCACTTATAACTCTTTTTATTTATTTAACTAATATAAACAGTCTTACATCTTATGTACAATACTTCCCTCCCGTAAGCATTCTATGTGACTTAGGTATTGAGCTTTGGGGCCGATGACCATAGGGTACCAGGTTTTAAATTACCATAACAGGCTAAATTGCTTGGGTCCCATGATATAAGGGAAGTGAAGATGTAAAACTAAAATAAATTTTTTTTATAGTGACCTATGTAGCAAGTTTTGGGCCGATGACTCCCAACTCATATAACCATAGGACACCAGGTTTTAAAATACCCTAACAGGCATAATTGCTCGAGTTAGTTGTTTTATTTTATTTTTATCAGTAGTGAGTAGTGCTCGATTTAGAATCATTGACTACAAACTATTCAACCAAAGATGAGACCCATAAAACACAAACCATTAGAATTCTACAAACACATGTACTAACTTTAACACTCCCAAACTGTTCTCAAACAATTTGATTACTATTTTAAGAATTTGGGAATGAGGTTTTTCACACCAATCCTAAGTCAACAATATCAACCCATACACTCAAGTCATGTTCCCAATAAGTGATAAGTCAATAGTGGCTACGTGCTTCATTAATCAGGTCTAACATTGATAAGTATTCTAGGTAAAAGCACGAGTCAAAATGTTGTCTAATATTCTAACTAAAAATGTACTCAACTTCAAACAAATATCATCATTGGCAGTAAGATGTTCAACAATAACTAGACAAATAAACTAATTTTTTAAAAAAATTAATTATCGCAGTTATACATACCCGGATAATAAGCAAATTCAAACGTTATCAATTAATTATCCTGATCCTTAACCTATCCCCAAACTAAGATACTACATTGTCCCCAATGTAAAAAAAAAAAAAACTTGAGCAATTAAATGAGAGAAGAGATCAGTTACTCTCCGAAGGTAAATACGGAGATGATGGTCTGGGTTGATTAGACGGACCAGCGGAAGTGGACTCGTGGTGAGGGAGTGCTCGGGGCTGAGGGTTGAGAGATGATGGTATAAATATCATCCATGGACTGTGCAAAATAGAGCATTCGGTGGTTGACATCGTCATATGTGTAATTTATAGTCCGTTGCTCTCCTCTGAGGACAGTGTTTGAAATGTTCAATGAGTCTATTTCAAACGCATATGGTCTATCGTGCGTTGCATGGCTAGCTGCGTTCGTTGAATATAACTCAAATCCCGACCCTGCTCGAATAACTGGGTAAGAACCTGAAGAAGGAGGTGATCAGTCTTGGCTACAGGTATTGGAGCTGTATTGTCCGCTGCTTGCCTAGCCATATGATTGCCTATTGTTCGTTTGGTAATAGGTGCATTGGGGGTCTCGAGCTCCTCATGTGGGAGTAAAAACACTCATTCTGATAGGCAAATGACACTAATGAGACATAGAAACACGAGGGAGCAGCCAGACTCACATTGTGATGCAAGATCAACAATGAAATGGAAAATGTGGTTCTCCAAGTCAATTTTGTGTCCGCTCGCAAGATGATAGAAGAAATGGGCCCAAAATTTATTGAAGTCTGTGCAGTGGGAGGTGAGGCTGATGTCATGAGATACAAAAATATGGAAGACTCGCAGGCTCTCTGTCAGCTGGTTGTGTAAGAATTTGAGTTCATTAATCTTCCATATAGAAACTGAGTCACTAGTACCATGTTATGCTTGGTCGGTACGTGCTCAATGTCATTGTCGGTTCGCCCATAGTAATTTTCTATCACGGAGGGCTGAACTTAATGCACTTCCGACGGAGCCATGTTGTATAACTATGGTCTTCCCCAGGTTCCTCGATTGCATGATTGAAGTTGACAATAAACTCTTTGACCAACAACGTGTAGGCCAAATGAGGTTAACCTGCTACCTTTTGGCAGCCACAAGAGTTAATGAGATTCACTATCTCGATCCGGTAGAATTAACGCCCTTTCGGTCCACAATTTTTTCTTCATTAGCCACTTGTAGTAAATGTTCTCTTCTTCTATCCCTGAAATCTTTGGATGCCGCCATCATCCACATGTTCTTTCACTTGTCGGCGTCGGTTAGATGTTGAACCGAAAGTAAGCTCAAAATTCTTGGTTGACATATTTCTCCTATTGTTAGAGCAAGGAATTTAGATTCTAGCTGAAAACTGAGTCTAAATCATTGTATAAAAAGATCGAAAAACACCAAACACATCATCTTTATGCTTTAATAGGTAGAGCCAAGTCATTCGAGTGCAATCATCTACAAATGTCACAAACCAACGTATGTCGGATGATGTGGTAATTGGAGAAGGTCTATACGTCGGAGTGAATTAAAGCAAACATGGTATCACTTTTATTCATGCTTATAGGATAAAGAAAAATATGACTTTCTGCTAAAATACGAGTATCACATTTAAATTCTAGAGTATGTAAATTAGAATATAAATATGGAAACAAGTAATTCATATAGCTAAATGATGGATGCCCCAATTGGCCAAGTCTGCCTCTCCTTGGTATTGATTGTATGATGCATGTTAAGTGCATTTTGTGTACTTAATTTAGCTTTAAAACTAAGCTTTTGTCTCGTTATTTTATAGATTTTCGACTTAATTTAGTGTATTGTTCTTTCTATTTTAGTTTGGACCCATTTATAAGCAAGTAGAGAAGAATGGATGAAAAGAGCAAAAAATTAGAAGATGTTTAGGAAGTATGATGATACAATTGCACTCAATTGAAACTTGAAAGACCAAATTGGAGGTTGTTGAAATATTTAAGGACTAAAGAAGTCAAAATCCAAAGTTGGAGGACTAAAACATGCAGAGTAGAAAATTTAAGCTGGGCAAACACCAAGCCTCACTTTTACCCAATAGAACCTATTTTCTTAGCCTGGGCGAACACCCGAAATCACCTAGTAAAAATTTTTGCCAGCGGATTTTGTTTCCTTTTTGAGTTTTACTCCAACTAGGAAACTTTTTGGACCACGATTTTTAGGATAGTTTTGGAATTTTTGGGTACTATTAGGACACTATATATATGAGTTCTTAACCCCAAATTCGGGTGGACAAAATTTGTGAATTAAGAGAGGATAAACATGGCGAAATCATTGGGATTCATTCTGAGAAGATTCAATCTAAGATCAAGATTCATTCTTTCGAGTTTTCTTTTATCCGGGTGATGGATTATATATATATTTTTTATTTTCTTCCTCTTAGTATGCTAGTAGGCTAGATTTATTTTGTGCTAGGAATGCTATGAAACTTGTATCGTGAACCTTTAATTCTTTAAACTTAATCTCTGATATTCAAACACGTTTTAATTTTAAACAGATCTATAACTACATGCACAATGGTTGTATGAGCTTTGTGGCTTGTTTTGATTTCGAGAGATTGAAAATGAGTTAGACATAGTATTCAATTGTTTTAGACTCCGATAGAGGATAGAGATATACCACTATGCTTTACGTGATCTTTAACTATTCATAAATTCTAATGTATTCTTGTATGTTCGCATCCGTCATACAAATATAGTCGGGTCACATATAGGGATATGTTTAATTCCACTAGAGAAATATTATTAAAAAAATTAGGAATATTGATCTTCATGTAGCAATAGGAAATTTTTCGGCTTTTAAAATTTCAAGAAAATAAATTTTTAACTTTCGGCGTTGCTGCGAACTTCTTAGTACGTTTTAAACATTATGTCTTGAAAATTTTGTTGCATGTGGTTGCCTTGTTTTTTATGTGATGAACATGGAATTTTATCAACCACCAAAACTAATTATTTCATGCCAATTAAACACCCTAAACAGACCCTTATTCCCTGTTAAAAAACACCCCCAAACAGCCCCTAAAGCCTGATGAAAATTTATCCCACAACCACATTTTCGGCCTTGTGTACTCCGCCACTCAAACCACTTCAAAACTCAGCCAAACCCCTTTCTTTTCACCTGAAGAAAATCTCCCTACATCCCCATTAATCTACCATTTAACCCACTTAATTTTCATCCAAACTGCTCCCATGAAACCTACAGAAACCGCTCCTAAAATGCTCTTTTATCTCCAGATTTTTGGCCCCTTAAGTCCCATTTCCCCCTCATTTTTTCAGCCTCCAAATCACAGTGTTCAATCCCATATAGTCTCCAATTTCAACCTCCTTAAGCACATTTAATTCATTTCATTTCAAATCAAAAAAACACTCCAGCAATTCTCTATTTTTCCTCCTTCAATTTTAGCTTCAGCAGTAGGTTTTAGCCTTGGTTTTTATCCAAAAGTTCAATCCCTTTGTCTTAGAGTTTCAGCCCACAGCAGTAAGCTTATAACCCTTTTGTTTTGCTTCATTTTTTTTCCCTCTTTTCATTCTCCACAAATATAGTCCACCAGCCCCTTTCTTTTCTATAATTTTCAGCCCCAACAACTACATTCCATACTCGAATTTTACATCAGATTCTTTATCTATTTTCCTATACATTTCAGCCTCCAGCTGGCATTCAATACCTTATTTTTGCTTCATCATTTTCCCCTCTTTCTATGTCCAAAGACTTAGCTTCAACAATGTAAAATCAGCAGCCCTTTTTACATCAATTTTGCTCCTATTTCAGCCCTCATTTTCAGCCAGCAAGATCGAAATTTTTTTCTCCTTTTTTCCTTCTTTTTTAGTCACTCAAACCGTACTACAACATACAAACTTTGTAAATAAAAAAGGCAAGGACACATCGTTATTATTTTGAGGAAAGATGCATCCATTGTTCACATTTCAACACAATCAAAAGACTACGAAATTACAAGGTAGTTTCTTGTACTACCAAGTTAATGCCATGATTTTAAATTGAGAAGATATTATGTGGATTGATTGCCATGCTTAATGTCAAAGCTGGAACTTTATGATTGTGATTGAAGGAAATCACATATGTATGTTAGTGATTAAATGTAATCACTTTTAAGTTTAACGTGTTGCTGGTTACAGAATGTGTTCCTATGTATGTTTTAAATAGTTGGCATGTCGCATTTTAATTCCATATATTTTTTCACATGTTAGTATATGTTACTACTGAGTGTTTCTTATGAAATACTCATCCCAAAATGAACAAATTTTCAAATTGAAACGGTTGGTGTTGACGCGATGGTGTACGCTAGCGAACACAAATTAGACTTCTTTAATTTAAATTAAGTTTTGGCGTCGAGATGATCAAGTCAATCATGATGTTAATACTATAATTTAATTGTTGGATTTTCAGTATTTAATTATGTAATGTACATTGATAACAAGTTGTTGGTTTAATTGTCTTTAAATTTCTAAAATAGAAATTTGCCTCGTTTCATATTCTGAATTTTCAGCTTTCTGCCCCTACTTTGAAAACTCATAACTCTTTGTACATTTGGAGTTTTGAGTGAAATCAGTGGCTAGGGAAAGCCTTATATGTGGTATAATGGTAGCAATTGGAATCACTCACAAATTCCATCGTATGAATTTATTATGAATGTTTTAGTGGGTAACCTTAAGGCACGTAATACAATTCTTCAAGCAATTTTGGCTAATGTATTCACCTAACAAACAATGTATCTAAGGTCTGGAATTTTAACAACAACTAGTTCAAAGTCCCAAGTTTTTACAATTCAAATCTTGGAATTTTTGGAGTTCGTTTGAATGATCAAATAAATTGTGTCGACACCTATCACGGTATATGCAAACATCTTAAAAATTAGAAGTAAAATTATTTTTCCCTTGCGCACTTGTTATTTTCTACAATAGTTATATTTTTAAAACCCTTCAAGGGCACAATAAATATTATTTGGAGTCGTCAAATATTTTTGGAGATTTAGTGACCCTCCGGGTTAAGAAAATTCGGAGCATTACTAAAATCTACTTTATTACTTGTGCGATTCATACACTTACAGAATAATAATAATTGCTAACAGGTTTTTGGTACTGTTACCGGAGAGTGTGTTTTAGTTCTTTTTTTTAGTTATATAAGTACTAATTCAAACTTTATTTATTTATTGATTTTTAAATTTTTTAGTTTATTTCAATGTTTGAATTGTTTCTTTTCAGGCATTTGCATGCGAAGTGTGAGAAATGGGTCTCTAATTTCAATTGATCTAGAAATCAAATGCACTTTTCATTGTAGGCAAAGAAAAGCAAGAAAGACACACCAAAAGACAAAAAACAGCACGACAACACGAATAACAATGAGATTGCTACATCACGACTAGAGAATAAAAAGATAACAATGAATGAAGAAAATATGCTAGTGTGTGATTTTATGACTCCGCAGATCATCCATAACCAATCAGCATTGTCTATCCACATTTTGGGCAGCCGAACATCCAGTTGAAAATCTTTCAGAATGAGCATCAGTTCTATGGTAGAACCGAAGAGAATCCACATACATATGTTTTTTTGATTCTTGGAAATGTGCTAACATTTCAAATATCAAGGGATCTCAGACGACGCCATCCAACTAAGTTTGTTCCCACATACACTCCGTGACAAAGCTCTTGAGTGGTTAGACTCACAGTCGATTGCCAGCATCACCACTTGGAATGACTTAACTCAAAAATTCTGCACAGATTCTTTTCACCGGTCAAGATTGCAAAGTTGAAGCATAAAATATATAAATTTCAGCAGTCAAAATCTGAATCTTTTGACGAGGCATGGAACATATTCAAATACGCCAAGGGGGTGCTCTCATCATGGCATTAGTAAGGGGCTTCCAGATCGGTATTTTTATGCAGGCCTGCTTATCTTCTTTAAAAATATGATAGATTATTCATCCAATGGTTCATTATCCACCAAAACCATTGCTAAAGCCTATGAGCTGTTTGAGAGAATGTCTACTGATAAGTGCATTTTGTGCACTTATTCGGGTCTTTAAACAAAGCTTTTATCCCATCATTTTATTGAATTTAAACTTAATTTAGTGTTTTATTTTTTATATTTCAGTTTTAGACCTATTTAATAGCAAGTGGAGAAGAATTGATAAAAAGAACAACAAATTGAAAGATATTTTCGAAGTATGAGGATCAATTTCACTCTATTGGACAGTTGAAGGACCAAATTGGAGCTTATAAAAAGTTGAAGGACTAAAGAAGACAATATGAAAGTTTGAGGACTAAGCTGACCAAGACACAAAACTGAAAGGACCAAACTGTAAGGATTGAAAAGTACAAATAGGCTTTCCTGGGAATTGCCTAGGCGATCATCTGGCCAGCGTTTTTTTATTCCCTGAGTCCTAAAACACTTAGGAAACCTTTTTCGGCCGCGGATTTTGTAATATTTTGGGATCTTTTGGGGGCCCATTAGGGAACTATAAATAGGGTAGAAAAACACATAGTTGAGTGTTGATTTTTTGGGAGAAAAAACAATAGACAAAAATACCAACCAGAGATCAAGAATTGCTCTTTCAAGAATTCAACAAAAATCAAGATCAAAACATCATCTTTTTTAGTTTTCTTCTTCTCCGGGTGAAAAATTCCATGTTTTCGTTTTCTCTTTACTTCTTTATTATTAGTATGTTTAAACCTTTTAGTGCTAGGATTACGATGAAGCTTGTAGTTTAAATTCTTATATCTTGAGATTTGGTTTTTGACGATTTATTTCAATATAGTTTTGAATAATTAATTTTGATTTATTTGTATCTACAATTATATATGTAGTAATTGTATGAGTGTTGTGGTTTGTTTTACTATCGAAAGATCGAAAGTAGGGTAGACAATATTTTAATTATTTTAAAGTCCGATAGTGGATAGAAATATACCGCTATGCTTTAGGTGATCTTTAAGTATCCAAAGAAATGTAATGCATTCTTGTGTATTCACATTCATCATTGGGATATAGTCGGGTCATATATTTGAATAGGTTTAGAGCTTGTTTGACAAAGCTTAAAAACCCATTTTGGTTTTTTTCAGTCGTAATTTTTGACATTTCAACCCACTTTTAACATGAAAAGTCAACAATTTCAGCTCAAATAAACCAATATTGGTCAAATAAACCAAAAATTGGTTTATAAACTAGTTTATAATCTCCGTCAAACGGGCCCTTAATTTTATTTGAGAGAAACTGTTAAACAATTTAGGGATATTGATCTCATAACCAATGTAATTTGTCAAAACCTGGAATCAAGATAGATGAATTAAAAATTATAAGTGGATTCAGGATCCTATTACTTTTCTTTCTTCAAGTTAAAATAATTTTCATTAATCTAATTTTTACTTATTTTAATTATAATCATTTAATTATTTTTAGTCCAGATTTTAGTTAGTCTTTAAACACCATTTTTCCAATGTTAATTAGATTCAGTTAAGGCTAGTATAATTGCTACTGAATTATCTAAATCCTGTGGGAACGATACTTGAACTCATAATCCATTTTATTACTTGAGCGATCTGTACACTTGCGGAATTATTAAATACAAAAAATCACTAACAAGTTTTTAGCGCCGTTGCCGGGGATTTAGATTTGATTCTTTTCAGTTATATTATCACTAATTCGAACTTTATTTATTTTTTTAATTATTTATTATTATTTTCTTTAGTTATTTCAGTGTTTGAATTGTTTCTCTTCAGACTGTTGCATACGAAGTGTGAGACACGAGCCTCTTATTCCAGTTGATCCAGAGATTGAATACACTTTTCATCGTAGGTAGAGAGAGGTAAGAAAAACACACCTAAAAGACCAAAAGCAACAATACAAAATGAATAATAGCGATGTCGCTCGGACAAGACAGGAGATTGATGAAGACAATAAGCTAGTTTGAGACTTTTTGACTCCACAGATCATCCAAAGCCAATCTAGTATTGTCTACCAACCTTTTGGGCTGCCGAAATTTCAGTTGAGGACTAAAGTCATTCATATATTTTAGAATGGATATCAATTCTTTGACAGGACCGATGAGAATCCACATACACATGTTTCAAGATTCTTGGAAATGTGTCAACACTTCAAATATCAAAGAATCTCAGACGACGCCATCCAGCTACGTTTGTTCCCACATACTCTTTGGGACAAAGTTCTTGAGTAGCTGGAATCACTGCCAATTGATAGCATAACCACCTAGAATGAACTAGCCCAAAAGTTCTGCACAAAATTCTTTCCACCAGCTAATGTTTCAAAGTTGAAGCATGATATAGCCATATTTCAACAGTCAGAAACAGAATATTTTGATGAAGCGTGGAACAGATTCAAAAATATGCTAAGGAAGTGTCCTCATCATGGCGTTGGCAAGGGGCAACAAATTCAGTATTTTTATGCTGGACTACTCCCTTAATGTAAAAGTATGATCGATTCGTCATCTAACGGCTTTTTATCTACCAAAACAGTAGTTGAAGCTTTGGATTTGTTTGAAAGAGTAGCTACTACCACTGCCATGTGGCCATTAGACAAAGTTATACACAAGAGAACTGCAGGAGTACATGAAGTAGATACTTTTAAAGATAGATTCATTGGTACACAAAATAGAAAGTATGTCATATTCAGCCAATGCAGTGCAAATAAAGAAATCAACATGTGAAGAATACAGAGCTAGTCATAGTACATTAGAATGTCCTATTCTATCACTACAGCCTCAGCCAGTCAATTATATTCAAAGTGGTCAGCGCCAACAAAGTAATCCATACTCTATCACGTAAAACCCAGGTAGACAAAACCATCTAAATTTCTCTTGGAGGGACAATCAGAATAATATCAGACCATAGTTTCAACAACCTGAAAAGAGTACATCATTAGAAGACATATTCGGTAAATTCATTGAGAAAACTGACCAGTACATAGAAACCACTAATTAATTCATGAGAAAGATGGAGACCTCTTTTCAAAATCAAGGCACTTCAATAAAGAATCTCGAGACATAGATGGGTCAGATGGAAGTTGCTTAATCAAGCAGAGCACCAGGTACTTTGCCAATCAATATAGAGGTGAATCCTAAGGAACATGTTAAAGCTATTACTACTAGAAGTGGGGTTCAGTTACCAGAAATCCATGTAAAGAGATCAGTTGCAAATAAAGAAAAGGTACCGTCTACTGATGAGGAACACGTGGAACAGATTGAACAGACAACAGATATTAAAGAGAGTTTAGGTACACCATAGGTTGAGGCAACCGTTCTTATCAAACCATATGATCCTCCGATCCCATTTCTTCAGAGGTTACAAAAGTACAAGTTAGACAAGTAATTTGGAAAATTTCTTGAGATCTTCAAGAAACTACATATCAACATCCTCTTTGCAGATGTACTTGCTCAAATGCCCAGTTATGCAAAATTCTTGGAAGACATTCTTTCAAATAAATACAAGATAGAGGAACATGAGACGGTGATGTTGACAGAATAGTGTAACCTCCTAAACTAAAAGATCCAGGGAGTTTTACAATACCTTGCACAATTGGAGATTTTTGTTTTGATAAAGCTTTGTGTGATTTAGGAGCCAATATTAACTTGATACCACTTTCTATTTTCAGGAAATTAGGTTTGGTGGAGGCTAAAGCAACTACGGTAACTTTACAGCTTGCTGATCGGTCTATCAAATATCCAAGATGAGTTGTTGAAGATCTTTTGGTAAAGGTGTACAAATTTATCTTCCCAGCTGATTTCATCATTCTTGACATGGAGAAAGATAGAGATGTGCCACTTCTTCTTGGCCAACCATTCTTAGCCACTAGTAGAGCTCTAATCGATGTACAAAAAGGCCAACTCATTATGAGGCTTAGTGAAGAGCAAGTCACATTTGATGTCTTCAAGGCAATTAAGTATCCAACCAAGTCAGATAGCTGCTTCAAAGTTGATGTGGTTGATAATGCAGTTCATGAAAATTTTCAACTCAATAATCCATCAGATCCATTGGAGGCCTATATTGTGCATTCTCAATCCACTCACACAGATTCTTGTGAGGTTGAGATGTGTGCAAGATATCTTGAAGCTAATCCTCCATATGTATACCAACCATGCTTTGAGGAGTTGGGCAGGGTTTCAACAAAACATTTGCCTTCTATTGAACAGCCTCTAAAAATAGAGCTCAAGCAGTTGCCATCTCATCTCCATTATGCCTACTTGGAAGAATCCTCTACTTTGCCTATGATAATCGCTAATTTTATTAGTAAGCTTGAAAAGGACAAATTACTTCGAGTGCTCCGAAAACACAAGACATTTGGGTGGTCTATTGCTGACATCAAGGGCATCAGCCCTACACTTTGCATGCATAAAATCCTCATGAATGATGATTTTAAACCAAGTATTGACAGTCAGAGGAGGCTAAATCCTAACATAAAAGAAGTGGTCAGAGCAGAAATCATGAAACTAATGTGAAAGTTCTAAAACCTAGATTAATTAAATTAAACACGAATTTTAATTTTAATTAAACAAGCAGTGGACGGAATGTGGTCAGAACTGGCAGGATATAGATATAACAGTTCTGACTCGCACAACAGTGTTCGTTTCCTAATCTTGTTTAGTGCGGAAATTAAAGGATTCAATACGAACACAAGATGTAACGTGGTAAACCCCTAAGGGAAACATCCACGGGCCCCCATGCCATGGGTAAAAACAATCCACTAATAATCTTGTTCAAAAATACAATAGTATCGGTTTTTGTAATTTCGCAAAATTAACAAAATAACAATCAAAAGAAAACAGATCAACTCCCTGTGATACTTCTTCTTCTGACTTGTTGATGAAGTGGAATCAAACCCACCGGTCTTGACTTTATCGCCACTTCCCTATTGTACTTGACCGCAACCACCACTTGGATTAAGAACCCCCGTTCTTAACTTCACGCCAAGTAGCTTGAGCAAGATATGGAATTGTTCGTTGAGTACCAATTAGTTCTTGATTCTTCAATGAGTTTGAAGAAAACTTTTGTGCTTTGAAAGTTGAATCAATGAGGCGCTATGTCTTGTTCTCCTTGAATGGATTCGGCTAGGTTGAAGTTTTATGGAACAAGAACACAAAAAATATTTTTCAAAGCATTAATTCCTTATTGATTTCTACTCTTACTTATAGTTAAAGTAGAAACCAATTTAGGAATTATTTCTTACCTAAGAATATGCAACAAAGATGGTAAGAGAATAAGTAGGAAAGAATATAGAAAGATTTTCTTAGATTTGTAGTAGGAAAGAATTTAGGAAACTAAATATTTCCTTCCTAAACAAATCTAAAAGAATAAGAGAAAATTCTTTAACCTACAAAAGGAGCTGTCATTAATATTCTTGAAATCAGAATATATCAAATATAGGAACAGAATAAAATCGCAGCTTTTGCCGATCTGGAAAACTGATTCGCCTATCAAGCCAGTCAGTCAGAACTGGCGTTTAATCAGACCAGTCAGAAACACAAATGTTGACCTGCTCTTTTGACATTAAAAATCAGTTATATTTATTAAGATAGCCAAGATATAAAAAGTGAAAAATATGACACATATTTTTCCAACATAATGGATACCGAGATTATCTATCCAATCTCAGACAGTGCTTGGATGAGTCTAGTTCAAGTAGTGCCAAAGAAATGAGGTATCACAGTGGTTCAGAATGAAAAGAACAAGTTAAAAATATTGATCTTCATAGTTAAATCGTGTTATCAAATTCAACAACTCGGGTTAAAGAGGATTGGAATAAGTGGATTCGGGATCCTAGCACACTTTTCTTTATTAAATTTATATCACGTTCGTATTCATCTCAACTTTGCATAAATTTTAGTTAACTTAGGTCTTTCATTGATTAGCTAGTAAGTAATTTAATAATTGCATCTTAAACAAAAATTCATTAAATTTTATAGTTTCGATTAAGGCTAAGTTAATTTGAAATTAGATTAACGCAATCTCTGTATGTACGATATTTGGATTCTAAAATCTACTTTATTTCTTGTGCAATCCATACACTTGCAGAATAGAAATAATTGCTAACAATTTGGCTCTCCCATGATTGAAATTGTCCATAAAATACAAATATCGTCTCTTAGTACCACGCCCAATGATCTCCTTGGTGAGAATATCATGATGAAGGCAAAATTTTTGATAGATTATAGCAACACAACTTAGTTCATCAATAGCTTGTCCACGTACATCAATTTATTTGATAGAAGTGGAACTAATAATGTATTAGATAAAGAGAGTATGAGTGAAAGAGCAAAAGTTCCAGGCAACCCTGTTACTGGATATGTGATCCCATTGGCATTAGCAATCTTAATTCTTCTTGGTTGGGTGATCTCAACAAAGTCATTTGAATTAAATGTCATATGGTCAGTTGTCCCAAAGTTAATTAACGAGCCACTATAATCACACTGGCTAGAATTAAGTAGTGCATAACCACAATTACCTTGATCAATAAGAGGATTTGAATCATTTGAAGGTTCTACTTGTGAAACACAAGATAATTGAGGTTTTGCATTTACCAGGATAGCCTAACCAGAACCTCCATTGACACTAGCTTTACGTTTTTTTTCAGGCTTTAAACATAGTCCACCATTCTGGGTACCCATGTACCTTAAAGCAAATACCGCGAGTATGCTTCATGATTCCACAATGGCTACGACCCCTACCTTATGATTTTACCTTGGCAATGGTGGTTTTATTCTCCTTCCCACTACCATTTTTAAACATTTGGAGTGAAGTTAGTGACTGCTTGACACCTTTTGAAACCATGACAACCCCTAATGAAGTCTCCAAGCTTGTTTGTCTAATATCCTCCCTTCGTACATGAGCAAGGCTTGCTCTAATGTGGAAAATGTTGTAGCTGCAATACATCACTTCTGATTTTATCTAGTCGATCATCTATACCATCAAGAAAAATATAGACTCTATGTTCTTGTTAGATTGAATTGTATCAATAGCGCAATCCATTGGGATGCGTCAATCCTCAGAATATAGACATCAATATCAATAATGCATTTCATTGAATTAGCACATTAGAAACAAGTTTTCCTCCACAAACCTTGAAGATCATTACAATATTTTTTGATAGATCCTCCAGCTTGTCTCATTGTGGTAACTCGTCTTTTAAGATCATAAACTTGGTAGGTATCAGTCCCATCAGAATAGGTTGTAGTAATCGAACATACCATTTTTGCAGTTAGAAACTAGATGTAATTGCTTATCAAGGTCGGGTCCATGGAATTGATCAGCCGCCCCTTTACTACTGCATATCTGTTCTCCAAGTTGGGTATGTCGGTGGAAGTGGTGGATGTTAGGAATTTGCATAACCCATTATAACATGTTCTTAAAGTTCTAGAGCAAACCCTATGTATTCCATGTTACTATCCATATTAATTCAATAGAAGAAGGAGATTAAGTTAGCGGAAGCGCACCTGAATCTATTGCTGGAGGTGGATTAAATGGGTATGATGATCTTCCAATTGATACGAATCTTTTGGACAAAACTTTCTTGCCTTTTTCTCTCTAGATGGGGGGAAGTGAAGAACAAAAGCATTCGTTCAATTGGGGACCATAACCCCACCCTAAAATAACTATTAGTTATTTTAGGTTTGGATATATCTAATTTGGCCCCTCATCAAATTATGCCCGTTTGGTATCCAATAAACTGATTTATTTGACCAAAATAGTTTATTTGACCAATAATGGTCAAAAATGTCATGCTACAAGACAAAATTTTTGGTCAAATAAACTATTTTGATCAAATAAACTATTTTATAATCCACACCAAATGACTATACATCAATTCCATGACAATTATACCCATAAGCCTTTAACTTTAATTCTAAATTAGACCACTTTAATTAGGCTTAGTTAATGGATAGCACCCATTTAATATTGAAAAATGCTTGTTGAACAACAAGTTAGACCAAAAGTTGAACTATTATTGCCAAAATGTCAATTTTTTTATTTGAAAATACATAAAAGGGAATTTGAATTACGTCTTTTCGAAGGACAAATTTGACATTTTGACAATGGTGGTCCAACTTTTGGTTCAACTTGATGTTCAAGTATCATTTCCCTTTAATATTTACATGTGTGTCCCCATATGTTGAAATATTCCAACACTGGAAGATCTCCATTTATATATCCTAACTTGTCTTTGCTAGATATATACATTTCAACAACTTGGGACCATAAATCTTAGTTGGTGTGTCCAGCTTAATGTCGATTTGCGTAGTGGATGAGTTGCAGTTTGTTGTATGGTTTTGGGTCTGATTTTGGGACAAGACTCGTATCATTTTTGTCGTCAAATCTTCCAAGATGGAGTTGGTAGCATTCCCGACGTGTTCCATCATATCAATTGGTATGGTTTCAGATCGGATTGTATAGTGGTGGAAAATAATGGCAGTAGAGAGCAATGTGATGACAGTGAACAATCTATTGGGCCTAGATTTTGAAGGACAAATTATCTGGGTTCGTTGGATTTACAAGAGATTAAGGATTTTAAGATCAAAAGAAAAAGATTTATTTATTTTTCATTGATACCACACTGTGAAACCATGATGAAAGACATAATTGAAAAAAATGATAATCACTTATATATCTTTATTTATAGGAATGAATCAAATACATATATAGCATTATAAGGACAACTATATTAGGCTATATACTTTTTAAGGCTAGAGTCTAGGCAGTCTCTTGAAGCAAAGGATTTGATAACTAATCCTACAATTTCTTCGATCAGTTTGATAGCACACGCCAACATTTTCCTCACTGGACCCAAAACTCTAATTAAGGCAGTTCTACGGGCTACCAGAGAATGCAGAGAAGAGTTTAGACCATCTCCAGTGATCAGTGGTCATGACTCACGACCCAGTCTCCTCTCTATTATCTAATCTCGGCCTAATTTTGAGTTTTTTTTTATTTCTTATTTTTATGGTTAATGTTGATTAAGTCTAAACTCTGAAGATTGTGGATATGTGGGTTTTGTGGTTTTTCTTATTTTGTATGCAATTAGTCAATCACAAATTCATAATTTGATCTTTTTTTCCTCTTTATTCAATCCCAATTTGATTTGAACTCTAGAAAATATTGAATCAAACTAATGTCCTAGGTCCACTTAGTATATATAGCTGATTGATAGAAATTTCAATATGTTGTACACCTATTTTCATTTTACCCTTCCTAATGAGATTTTCTGAAAGTCAATATTATTGCAATTCGAAGTAGACTTAGGATCATTTGGAATCTTTGATGAATCTTTCTTCTTAGATTTGTGTTCCAGTAACTCTTTATTTCATTTTATTTTCCCCAGTGTTACCTAACAGTGTGTGAATTGTTACCCAACAGTTTGTGAAGTTTGATTATGAGTTCTTACTTATCCCAATCAGGTAATGTTGCCTATTTTAATGTCTGGCCTTAAATAATTAAGCACCTTAGCCTGCAACTCTTTCCACGTCTCTTTAGACCTGCAACAACAACAAACTAAATATTTATTAATTAATTCTTACTTTCAATAATTCTTGTCGAAGCCTTGTCGGCCTATATGATTGTAGCCTGTCGGCTTATTTGATTTTGGCATTGTCAACTTTAATTGAGAGATTGTTGAAATATTTTATAATTTTATTTTTAGGCTAATCATGCTTCCTAAATATGACTTTGAAGATCTATTTTGTTGAAATAGCATTATTTTAAAGTCAAGCAGAAGATAACAAAAGAAGCGAGGGTGAAGAAACAGTGGAAATTTTTGTGATTGATGAATAACAGAAAGTGAAAAAACCAACTAAGAATGATTGTGACCCTGTCGGCTTATATAATTGTGGATTTTGAATGCATACTACAATTTGAAGGCATTGGGGACTTAATTTATGAAGTTCTCCTTAGGCACTGAAAATCACATGACTGATAAAGAGATGGAGAATGTCTCACACTCCCAAAGCATTACAGCTTTTTTTTTTTTTTTCTAAACAGTGATTTCTCATGGAATGTCTGCTAGTACCACGCTGGCTATGAGCATTTTAAACTACCATTATATGTGTGTCAGATTTGCAAAGTATGTCTCTTCGATTCTGTTGGGGGTTCAACAGGGGGCGGCCGAAAGGTAACATGGAGTAAATGGAGCAAATTATGTACGCCAAAAGGTGTTGGTAGACTTGGTTCCGGGACATTAGACTTTTTAATCAGGCACTGGCGGAAAAGCAAGTTTGGCGAGTTCTGGTTTTCATTGGCTGTATCTATTTTGCGGAGTAAATACTTTCAAGATGGGGATATATTGTCGGCTTTGGACAAAAATGGTTATTCTCTTTGTTACGTCTCGTCTTATGGACGAGGCTTATATTGGTACACCTCATCTTACAGACGAAGCTTATATGTTTCATTTAAAGAATACCGTTCGTCCTTAATAAGACAAAAGAAAAGAGTTCATAAGTTCATCTTTTCGACTATTTGGGTCTAATCATTGCATAGTTTACTCTAGCCTTCGCCATCTAAGACGAAGGGTTCGAACCATGGCCTCGTTCTGTTATCTATCAATTCTAAAATAATTGAATATTCCTGGGACCACTAAATGAATCCCCACATGGCAAAATCAATTACAACTAAAGCACATGAGTGAATAACAACCAAATCTAAAGAAAATGATAGCCGAGTCAATGGCCTCTTGCCACGTGTTTTAGAATCCTTTAGAATTGAGGGCCTCCCAATTAGAGGACGACTTGTGGCAAAAAAAAAATAAGAAAAGACAAAAGGGTCCTGTGCTTTGCAACATCTATAAATAGCCTGAATTAAATCAAAGTAGGGAGAGAACAATTAAAAAATCTTAGCCAAATTCTTGCTCTTTTAACTCTTAACCTTTGGACGACTTTCTATAGGAGGGTTAAGTTGATTTTTTCAGCGAGGAGGTGGCCGATGATTTGTTGCCTACGATTTTACTGGTCAACAAATTGGCGCCGTTTGTGGGATTCTGCACAATTTTCCACGAAGTTTAAACCATTGGTAAAAGCTCTTGAGCATTTGAAGAAAATCGAAAAGTCTTACTGAAGAAACAATGGCTGAAAAAATATGTAAGTTGGAAGGAAAAAAAGACGAAAATGAAATCGAGAAGCAAATTGAATTCCCACAAGACAACGATTTCAATCCCAAAAGACTAAGAGATGAAACTCAAGAGATATTGATAAGTGAAAGAGGAGAGATACCCAAAAAGAAAAGGAATTGGCTCCATAAAAAGATGTCTATAGTGCAAACACCAACTTGGCTGAGCAGGTCCAAATGTTGGTGCAGGAAAACAGAGCCAGAGTAACTCTATCTAGTGGTAGAATTGCTGATGATGAAAAAATTGGATTTGAAACTAGAGTACCAGCAGTAAGTCACTCACACCCTTATAGCGATCCTAGGGATTCTAGGCGTTACCAGCCCGTTGACCCGTTCAAGGAAAGAGAGAATAGACCTGCAAAGTTTGCCAGTGTCTTCGATCGGCTAGGTGACGAGGTTGATTCCCATCAAAGGAAGACCTTTTCATGATAGCCGTAGGGCAGGAACGTACTTGAAAGATCCAATGTATGAACTCGATTATTCATACGATGTTGAGGGTGATGGACCTACCATGTCATTTGAAGAAGATGATGATGATGAAGATCTCCCATTCTTCCATAAAATAAGAAGCACCCCAGTCCCCAGAGGTTTTTGCAAGATCAAAATTGGATAAGTATACGGGGCAAGGTGATCCCATGTATCACTTGGTAGATTACAAAATAGAAATGAAACTCAAAAATGCTTTACCATCATTGAAATGCATGGCTTTCCACATGACGCTTACTGGGACGGCCAAGAGATGGTACTTAAAATTGAAACCAGGTTCCATTTGGAGCTGGCCACAATTGAAGAAAGCCTTTATGAGTGCTTTCGTGGGCCATACCTTAGGCAAAGCTCCGGCCATGAGATTGAACGAAATTAGGCAAGGTGTGAACGATTTAGTTAAAAATTATTTTAATAGATTCCAAAATGAGCTGATTGCTGTAGAGTTTATATCGGATGAAAAGGCCTTGGATGCTCTGCAGAATGGATTAAGAATGGAAATCATATTCTGGCGAGATGTTAGAAATAAAAACCCTCAGACATACAACCAGCTGGTGGATCTAATCAAAGGTGAAATTCAGACAAAAGAAACGATCGTGAACAAAAAAAACACAAAGGAGAAATAAACATGGTGGCGCAAGGAAGCGTGAAAGATAATTTTCCAAGCAGAACCATCAAGGTAGACAGACAGGTCCACGAAATCAAAATCACAAGGTAGATGTAAACGAAGTTACCCCCACAAAGAGTATCGGCACCTCACTCTCGGTCTAAATTGTGCATAATTCATTGATTTGATAACCACGACACGGAGAAATGTCCTGAAGTGAGTGCCACAGTCGACAAGATGGTGAAAAATAGGTATAAGCCTTCTGGAATCCAAATGGGATAGCCTTTCCAATCAAGGCTGACAAAGTATACTTATCACAGAGGACGAGGTCGAAGAGTAAGTGGTGGAGGTTATCGCCCAGCACCATGCGTACCTCCGCAGACGAACCAAAGAAGGCCCAATGAACAAGTGCCTGCAGCTCAACCTAGCGTCAGAAAAATCAATATGATCATAGGAGGACCCTATATTGGTGGAGAGAGTAATAATGCACATAAACGTATATAAGGGACGCGAAGAAGCCTACTCTGGAAAATTTCTGGGTTCGTGGAGAGACGAAACTCTTGTTTCGAACAATAACGTTGGGAGTCGAGGACGCGACTCCTTAGGAGGATTGCAGAATTTGAGATGCAAGTTCAAAATTGGGTAGAACATATTGTGAAAATTGAAGAGTAAGTCTAAGATTTGAACGGAAATGTAAACTTTCCAAAGTTCCGACAACTAGGAAGCCAACATCACCGTTTTGAATTTGTAGCTTCTTGAAAGATTTTCAACTCATCTTCAGATGTGTAGAACAAATCTTTTAGGAGCAACAAGTTTAAAATTGGAATATGTTAATTGGCGAGGATGAAACTCATTATAATAATGCGATTACTCTTAAAATATTATCGTTTCATCCAATCTTCACAGTCAAGCATGAGTTACACTTTTTGTGAGACAAGTCTTTATAATGAATGCTCAGTTAAATTTTTGAATAGTTTTCACTTTTGTACCCAAACTTTATTTGAACACAAGGTACAAAGGGAAAATCGAAAGAAGTTCGAGTGAAGTTAAAAATCCCAAACAAAACCCTAAAACTTCAGCCCCAATTCTAATTCCTTAGTTCAATATGAATAATTAAACTCAGACTTCGGGGACTAATGTTACTTCTTGTCTTATGGACGAGGCTTATATTGCTACACCTCGTCTTACGAACGAAGCTTATATGTTTCATTTAAAGAACACCCTTCGTCCTTAATAAGACGAAAGAAAAGAGTTCATAAGTTCATCTTTTCGACTATTTGGGTCTAATCATTGCATAGTTTACTCTAGCCTTCGCCATCTTAGACGAAGGGTTCGAACCATGGCCTCGTTCTGTTATCTATCAATTCTAAAATAATTCAATATTCCTGGGACCACTAAATAAATCTCCACATGGAAAAATCAGTTACAACTAAAGTACATGAGTGAATAACAACCAAATCTAAAGAAAAAAATAGCCGAGCTAATAGCCTCTTGCCACGTGTTTTAGAATTCTCTAGAATTGAAGGCCTCCCAATTAGAGGACGACATGTGGCAGAAAAAGAAGAAAAGACAAAAGGGCCGTGAGCTTTGCAACATCTATAAATAGCCTAAATTAAATCAAAGTAGGGAGAGAACAATTAAAAAACCTTGCTCTTTTAACTCTTAATCTTTGGACGGCTTTCCATAAGAGGGTTAAGTTAATTATTTTAGTGATGAGGTGACCGAGGATTTGTTGTCTACGATTTTAGTAGTCAACAATTTTATTTGGAAGAGCCTATTATGGATAGGGACTCGATAAAACATTTTTGGATTGAATATATGGTGGATTTTCTTGCTGTAATATTTTTCATTAATTCCAGGGAGGATTTTGAGTGATGTATGCTAGCCTGAGCAATTTGGATATATAGATTGCAACCGGATTATGCGTGTGTTAGATGCACGAAGCCAAGAGTTAGTGTGTAGCTCGGCGATGACGCTATTGTTATCTTTTAAGCAAGCCACAGCAGATCAAGTGGTGAATGGGAGGCTACGTGAAAGGCAGCTGTGCTGGAGGCGCGATGGACATGCAAGGGTAGTAACCAGACTAGTTTTTTACTCAGCTTTGATACAGCAATGCATGCTATTGCGGATAGTATTGGAGTGGGTGGGGGTGATCCGTGATGATGATGGCACATTGGTTGCGGATTTTGATGGAATGATGGAAGGCCAGTTTTCTTGAGGTTGGTGAGGCATTGGCTATTCGCCATGGATTAACTTTTACTATCGATAATGGCTCCGATATCAAGCATGTGAAATGTGACGCTCTTAGAGTGATTCACGGGCTGAATTCAACCGACAATCTTTCTTGCAATGCTTTTTTATTTACCGATATTGGGTAAATGGCATTGGAAGTCCCGAACTTTTGAACCTTGTGATAATGGGGTCCCAAACCTTCAATTTGTGTTACTCCGAGTCCCTGACCTTCAAAGAACCATGGTTCTTCTGTTATAAAAACCATTAGTATGACTGTTAAATGGTTAAAATTTTCTTAAAATGACTAATCTACCCTTTTCGAATTAAAATAAGAAACAACAAAAAAAAAAATAAAGGAAAAATTGCAATTAACCTCTTCCTCTATTCTTCTTCTCTAATCAACCTCCCCCTCCCCCTCCGTCCCCATTTTTTCTTCAACAATCATCCTCCAACCAATAAAATACAAAATTACAATACATCCAACCACTTATTCTTCTCCAAAATCACCGCCGCCAACCACCACCCACTGGAAAACAACAACACCAACAACGACGACAAGATCTCCGGCGAGGAGCTCGCAGTCGTCCTTAAGGTGCTGGGATCAAACACATCCGTCAATGAGGTGGTGCGTATGATGGAGGAGATCGCAACTGACAAGGACGGATTCATCAATGTACAGGAGTTCGCCACCTTCTTTAAGGCCGAGACCGACCCCTACCACTCCTACAACGGTGAGAAGAAGCTTATGGAGGCGTTTGAGCTCAACGACTAGGATCACAATAGCATGATCTCCTCCGCCGAGTTTAACTAGATCCTCACGCATCTTGGTAAGAGGTGTACCGAGCATGACTGCGTGGGGATGATTAAATCTGTTTTTGAGTGGGTGGTGGTTTTTGGGAGATGATTTTGGAGAAGAAGTGGTTGGATGGGTTGTAATTTTGTATTTTGTTGGTTGGAGGTTGATTGGTGAAAAAAAAATGGAAAAGGGGTTGATTGCAAATTTTTCTATATTTTTTTGTTTCTTATTTTAATTTGAAAAGGGTAGATTAGTCATTTAAAAAAAATTGACAATTAAACAATGAAACTAACGATTTTTATAATAGAAGGATCGTGGTTGCGCATTTTCTAAAGGTTAGGGACTTGGAGTGCCACAAATTGAAGGTTCGGAACCCCATCCTCACAAGGTATCAAAAGTTTGGAACCCTAGTGCTATTTACCCTACTAATATTATTACGTTATTAAAGATGGCGGGGTGTGGCACGTGTTAGTATATTCCTAGAAAAAGGAATAGAGTGGCCCATACCCTTGCCTCCTATACTACATCTAGTTGAGTGAGTGTTGACTAGACCGACTGTGTACCTTTTGAATCTTGTCATATCACTACAAGAAATTTTACTTTTAATGATGTATTTTTTTTTTTTTTTTTGTCGTAAAAAGTCATTTTTAAGTTGTTTCGTCGAAAAAGAATTGTCGAGAAACTTTAGAAGACAAAATATTTGTCGTTAAAAGTGAAATTTCTTATAGTGTATGTTTGTAACGATTTGAGTTAATAAAGTTTAATGGTGTTCCTAAAAATAAATAAATAAATAAATAAAAAATGTCACCGATAGTTGTTTAAAAACAAAAAAACAATGCCAAAGGTAGTCTATCTTACAAAATCCTTTACGAAGCGTAAGTAGTATCCTAGCAGTCCTATAAAACTGCAAACGTCTCCGGCATTGTCAAAAAATACCATTTGGTTACTACTCCACCTTTGCAGGTCAATCTCCATTTATCATTTTGTTGGTATTTTAGATTTTATGTGCTTATTCAATCAGATATTCACCAATATATTGCGTGTTGCAACTACTTAATTATTTTTTCCGGAAAAAAAAAAAAAAAAAGGTAACGACCATGTCTTAGGACTGCGCTTGATTCTTGCCTTTTCAGCCATGTCCTTGTTGATGCATCAAAAAGTAGAAATAAAGATTGTAGAGAGCATGGTGTTGGGCTAATTGGCAAGATATTAACTCTGATAGTAACAGAAATGAAACCACACGAGTATATGAGAATGAAATGAGACATTTGGCTTTTGCAAAGACAACTAAAACTCTGGCTCATCGTTTTGTTCTTCGCTCTCTTCTTCCAAGATAGATGTCAATTCCTTAGAAGTACTCGTTTCAGATCCAGTTTCTTTGACGTCCTCCATCTTTACATCATTTTTGTCTGCAGCATCTTTCTGTCCAGCATTTTTGTTCATTTCATAATCATCCTTGTCTTCTACGTGTTGCTGGATAATGGTGTCTGGTTCTTTGGATTGTCCATTTCCTTCTGGTTTTTCAATTCTGCCCGGGCTATACGATCTGCTATCCTCACTGTTTGTAAGATTCGCTTCCAACCCTTTCTCAACCTCCTTATATGTTTCAACTTTCACTACTTTTTGGCTCATATCTTCACCATCTACTGGTTTTACATGATCTAGTTTTTCAATTGGGACCTTTCCAGATACTTCGAACTTGTGATTTTCTGAAGTAGACTCGTTTTTCATTTGAAAGCTCATGTTTATATTATGGTTTTCATCTGGTTTCCATTGCATTGCTCCATTACTGTTGGAATCCTCCTTCCTTTCTATATGATGTTTGACAATTGTTCTCCATCTCTTTCCCGTTGTCCTTCTCAGGTGACCATGTTTCCCTCTCAAAGTATACCTTCCATTATGGGAGTTTCTCTTCATTTCTAACTTCATTCCGCCCTTATGATTCCCTGATAGTTCTTCATTTTCACCACCTTGAGAATGTGGAATTCTTCTTAACAGACCAAATTCTGCTAGTGTTCCAAGTTCTTTACCATCAGTAGATTGGAGTTCACTGTCTTCTTCTCTAGGCTTTTGCTCTTCACTACTCAAATACACTGTCGTCTCGGTTTCATTTTTACCTTTCCTTTTCTCACCTATTTGTAAACTAACTTCCTCATTCTGTCTGTCTGTAGCATCTTTTGGGTCACTTCTCTTGCCAACATCAATTTTTTCATATCCAAAACCACTCTTTCGAGAACCTTCCATCTTTTCAGATTTGTCTTCTTCAGTCCTTTCCCTTGTGTCGCCCACTAACATCCCATTTTCCACTCTATATTCCGAGGCACCATCTGTTGAATTCGGTGTTTCTTCATGGTTGGCAGATTCATGCATATTACCATTCTCTTCTTGGATTTCATTGACCTTGATTTCACCACTTGTTGATACATTAGCCCTTGTTGTCCTTAGATTTACCAATGAATTTGATGCATCATCGGTACTAACGGACCATACCTTGACAGGCAACTCGAGATGGCGCTTCAAATCCTCAATTTCAGCTTCCTTTTGTCGTAAGATTTCAGACAGAGCTATGACTTGGGGATTTCGATCATTCACTTCAATAGACTTCTGTTTCAACAGCTTGGCCTCATTCTGCATCTCCTGAAAGGCCAGTTCAAGAGCCCTTTGTTCATCTTTAAGTGAAGAAATTGTGGAGTGCAACTCTGAAAGCTTGCCATTAAGTTTTGTCTTCTGAGTTCGAAGGTTGTAAATCTTCGCTTTCATATCTTCAATTTTCGTTTTCGCTTCTTGTGCTTGTTCTCTTTCCTTCTGCAATCCAACACAGTAAAGCAGTTCAGGTCAATTGGTAAATTAAATTAAATTAAACGGCACTAGACAACAATTTAAAAGAAAAAAAAGTAATAATCATTTTGTACTATTCAATAGACCAGTTGTGAGTTTTATTAATCCATTCCAACCCAAAGGAAGCTAACATCTTGATACGTGACTGCACACTACGAGTCACGTCAAATTCTAAATGGCATCTTGCTATTTGCTATCAAAGAGGTACATTACTGAGTTAAAATGAGAATAAGAGATCTCGACTCAAGTCGATAATAGATCTCAACTCAACTTGAGTTGGTTCTTTTTCATGTCTTTTGCCTCATAAGTCTTAATACATCTAGTATATATTTAGGATATGCGTACATAAACAGTGGATTGTGGATAAATAAAAATTTGGATCCTACGAAATATGCAGATTAAAATAAAAATGATATTTGACTAGCTGTATTGTAAATTAGTGGATAAACGAGATTGTACAATATTTTTCTTCTTTGAGCATAATATATTTTTTCAATTACACTTTGTAGGAATCAATTATTGAGGATTGCATCAAACACGATCACTAATTCTGGTAATATTTCGAGGCACTAAAAAAGATATATATATATATATATATATATAGAGAGAGAGAGAGAGAGAGAGAACCTGTAACAGAAGGTGAAGTGAAAAGATTTGTTGGTCCTTTTGGTTGGCAAGGAGATTGAAAATGCGTCTTTCTCTGAGCTTGTGAAGCAGCATAACCCCAAAAATGGCAGCTCCAAATGCCAGCAACAGCATCAACAAATATGAGCGATTCCTGCTGTTATAGCTTCCACCCCCATGCCCCTTCATTCCTCCCCCCATCCCCTCTCTCTCTCTCTGTTTCTGTGTGGTGCAAAAAATGAACTCACTTGAGCACTCTTTCAGATGGTAATGAAAAGTCCCTCTCTCTCTATCTCACACACACACACATTTGTGAAGAGCTTATTCCACAGATTTCACGTTGCTTGTCATCTCAAAGAGGCCTTCTACCTGCATCTCTCTCTCTCTCTCTATATATATATATATATATGTATATATGTATGTACATATAGACGTTACGCGCACATAAATACGTGGAAAAGACAGTGGGTAGCGGAGTTAACAACGAAGAAAATTATGCATGGGAACTGTGCCCGGGGAGTTGATTACGGTGGTGACTTTTTCACTCAATCAAATTACTATTATATCCTTTGTTACTTTCCTTTTCAATGTTTAGTGATTAAGGATAAAATTGTAAAATAAGCATAAGTCAATGAGGTCTAGTGCCCTTTAAGCATCCCACCGAATAAGGGATGAATAGGAGCTCAACCTTTTCATCGAGCAGTGACCACTGTCATTTTCGAGGAGGAAAAACAGTATTGTGTTAAAAAAAAAAAAAAATAGCAAGAAGGAAAAAATAATAATAAGAAGAAGAAGAATGAATGTCATTTTTTGGATAAATTGCATCAAACGTCCCCAACTTTTGAGGTTATTTTTACTTTTGTTTCTAACTTTTTTTTTTTACTATTATTCTTGACCTTTGATAAATAGACGACATTTATCTAAGTAGATGAATTCAATCCATTTTTTCTTAGTTAACTCAATTGACATATAGTTTCATTAAAAAGGCAAAATTATCATTTTAATATTTTTAGTTAAAATATTAAAAATTCAGAAAATTACAAAAAATAAAAAAAAAAAATAAGAAGAAGAAGAAGAAGAAAAGAATTCAAGAAGACAACAAAAATATAAAATAAAAAGTAATCTTCTTCTTCCATTAATCGTGCTGCATTGCCAGAAAACGAGGTTCAAAGGTAAACCAAGTCCAAGGCTCTTCCTTGATCTAATTGAAGTCAGGGGAGATTTATCCACCCTAGTTTCCTATCACAAATGCCAGTGAACCAAGTTTTAAGTGTTGTGGTGGTGGCTATTGGTATAGGTGGAAGAAGGTGATTATTATTTTTATTTTATTATTAATTATTAATTTTATTATTTTATTTCTAAGTTTTATAAGAATATTAAAATGATAATTTTGTCCTTTTGATTTGTGAATGTGCATGTCAAATAGGTTGGACCCCCCCCCCCCCCCCCCCCCCCCCCCGGCGATTAGGAAAACGGTAACCCAGAAAAAACAAAGTTTGGGATGAAAGTGCAAATCACCAAGTTGGGAACATTTGCCATTATTTACCTTTTTTTCTAAGTTTTATTAAAATTACTTGTTTATTCATTTAGTCAAATACACGAGACTCGTGCATCTTTTTAATTGTGAAATGAATAGAAATAGACTATCAAGGATTAGAGCACTACAAATTTAGTTAGATAGGCAGGACCATTTTTTCTCAAGTGGTATTACGAGTACCCCTTAATTCAGTAATTTGTAGTCCTCGTCTATTTGGTGTCTCATTCATTTTAGATTTTATAAATTTTATATTGAATGTTTCCAACATATGAGAACCTCGAATAGCTTTTCATAAATCACCCATATTTGTTTGGTCCTTTCTAGTAACAACATTCCCATTTTTCCTACGACTTTAGTAGGCATGAGGCAAATATTATCATGTTATTAAATGATCTAAACTTCAATACAAATTTATTTTTATTTTTTTTAAATCCTGCTAGAAGGGAGACCAAATATTATACCAACATCTTTGACGATTTATTTACTCTTGAATTCAGAAGAAACGTCACTATAAGAAAAATGAAAATTGAACACTAATTTTTTAACCATAAAAACAAATTGGCTGTTGATTATAATGTTTAACGACAAAATAAAAAAATTCGTTATTAAAAATTTATTGCGGACCGTAAATTATCTATAATTCTTTTACCTTCATATTTCTTAAAAGCAATAGGGGACTTGTTTGATATTTAGTATTGGAATCAATTGAATAGGATAATTCATAAAAAATTAAATTTCATTAATAATGCTTAATGTTGTACTGTAAATAGGAACTTTCAACACAGTTGAACATGTGTTAAAAATAATTAATAATTTAAACAATCAATTCAAGATTAATGGTTGACTTAATAGTTCATTTATCAATTCGTTGAAAAATGATTCAAATTTAATATTTTATATAAGATAAAAATAATTAAAAATTAAGTAATTGGAGAGAACAAAATTATTTGTGAAAAATTGTTCCACAAAATGTGTCACACTCTTCTAGGTAGCTTTTAACCTTTTTGAAGGCTTAAGCAAAATTTCTGACCTTTCTCATCAATCGGCCATGTGAAAAGTAATGCTGGATAATGAAGTAAAGTTAAGAAAATGCTAAATTATAATTGAAGTCACAAATCAGAGTGCAAAGCTTGCTTCACTCCCATGGCATTGAGTTCATAATGCACTGAAGTAACATTTCAATATATCAACTCATACTGCTAGTCAGTGTAGATCAATTGCAAAAAGGTCATCCCCATGAAAAAATGGGGTCGTCCGAATGAGTTCAGTAATCGCTCTGATAACCTTAAAAAAGGCGTAGACTCTCTCTCGGTTTTTCCCTGGTGTGAGAATTTTTATCTGGAGGAGATAGATATAAAAGCAATAAAGCTGAGAGAGTGGCATAGTAACTGCATTTGCAGGGGAGCTCGACATGTGGCGGTACATTATCTCAATATTATGGAGCAAATGACATTGTGCTCATCTTCTTTGACAGCCAAATAACAGTGGTACTTCTTTTAAGACGCATGTTAACTCTCGAGCTCGACTTGATTGGTACCCGTGACTTTCAAGGTCAAACAGCTTGACGATAGTGTGATGGTGCCTACAAAATTGATTCATCAATCGATCTTATAACATATTTGAGTCTAACTCGAGGACATCAACGAGCTCAATCTTTGTAACACTTCGGATTTTCTTAGGGATGACAATTTTTCCCCCGCCCCGTTTGGAATTTCCCCGCCCCAGATAATCGTGTATTTGGGACGGGTACGGGGCAGAGCTACTCCACCCAGGACCCGCCCCGAAATTTTTTTTATTTTATTTTTAAAATTTTAAAAAATATTTTGATGACCCTCTGCCCAGGATTTGCCCTGAAATTTTTTTTTTATTTTTAAAATTTTAAAAAATATTTTGATGAAATGGGTGTTGAAGAAGTCGAACCCAGGTTGTGAACATTGATTTACAATTTCTAACCAATACACCAAGACCTATTGATTTGTATTGTTTTCATTTTGTTTAATAAACATACTATACACAATTTTTTTTTTTTAAATTATAACAATACCATTTAGAATTAACTTTAATTCCTCATTTCATAATTCATAATTTCATATATTGCCCTCAATGAAAATCACGTTTACAAAAAAATAAAAAATAAAAAATAAATTTTAACGGGACAGTAAACCGCCCCGCCCCGCCCCGCCCCGCCCCGCCCCGCTCCGCTTTAAGCGGTGAATAGGGCAGGTGTGGGGGTGAAAAATCCCAGGCGGGGTGGGGCGGGGCAGGGCGGGTGCGGGGAGGGCCACCCCGGCCCCGACCTGCCCCGTTACCATCCCTGGATTTTTTTAATTCACAGGGTCTCTAAAATTTCTTGTTCTCTAAATTTTATGATTCAAATTATTTTAAGAGCGCCAAATCATTAATAATTTTGTCCCAAATTCTAAGTGCGGATAATAAAGACTCGTGACCAAATATCAAGTTATTTAATAACAATGCTTTTATTTTAATTGTTGAGTCTCAAATTCAAGTTTCTCAAATACTTAGTTTAAAATTGATATTCACACAACACTTTGCAAGCACCAGGCTTAACAACATAAATTTTTATAATTCAAACTCCATCGAAATGACGCTAAAGTTTTATTTCATAATAGTAAACATCATAGCAACAAATCTCAACATTTGAAATATTTACAAAATAACCATCGTTTTTAAACTTTCGAACACCTCAAAAATATTTATGAAACATAAATTTTAACCCATCGAACCATCTTAATTTATACGACATAACCTATATAAAATATAGTCACCACCGCCTGTCGTCACACTGCCGCCAAATTCCTTAATCTGAAATGTTAATTTGAGAGGGTAGGTATTTCAAAGAAACAGTCAGTAGTATATACATACGCTAATGAGATAATTATATACTAATCATGACATAATATGTTAAATGCCTTCAATTCTAAGCAAGTCGATAATCAGTAGCCGACTTGCTTTTCTTTCTAGTAGGTACCTTCAATCATGGATCAACACAGGTGATTACCTTCAACCACAAAAAATTCTTAACTCCGAAAAAGAGCTATAACATTCTTAATAAAACAATTAAGCAATACTGTCTAAACATATATATATCTATATATATATATACATGCTACCTCAAAATCTTTCAAAACTTTCTACAGTTTGACCTAACGTGTGAGATCTGTACAATAACACTGCTATCTCAAAAATTTCGATGAGCTCTTGTCTTTTGTTTTCTTTAAAATGTAGGAATACAGAAGTGTGTGTACGAGTGTCTTATGTTGATGAATGTTTTTTCAACTTTGTTTTATAAAATATTTTGAAGGAGAAATAATTTAGAATAAGGAAAGGAGTTAGGACTAAAATTGAAATTTTGGATAGCAACTCGAAAGCACAGTTGTGCTCGGTCAAAAAAATTTTAAAACTATTTTAAAATTGGAAACAACCTAAAAAAAGTGTAAATTTATATAGAATGTAGAAAACACCTAGACGTGAATCTTGTTTAAAAATTGGCTTCTTCTGTTGACGATCGGGATGTTAAATTTTTCTCTCCTCATGAACTTTATTCTCGGGTACAACCTGACATAGTTTACCAAAAGTGTCATAACTAAATCTACGAACCTCGGAATGATGTGATTCTAGGTCTAGGTGATATATAACTCATAAAGGGATGTTTTTCAATTGGAAACACCCCAAATTTAAAGCATACACTCTTCAGTGCATTTTTGAAGTGAATGGCAGATTCTGAGACTTGTGAGGAGAAAAATGAGGAAATATATGGAAATTTGGGGCTGAACTTGTGATGGTAAAGGTGAGGTGGTTATGGATGAATTTAGGGAGGGAAAAAGGAAAAAAGAAAGTTGTTAGTTGGGGTTGAAAAAAGAGAGGAAAAAAAGAAAAGAAAATGGTAGTTGGAATTGGGTAGTGGGGCAGTTTTTTTGGGCTGATAATGGGTTTTGGGTTTAATGGGAGACAGTTTTGAGGTGGGATAATGGGGAGGTTTGGCTGGTAATGGGTGGACTTAGGTTGATTTTTTTGGTGCTGATGGGGTTGGGTTTTGGACTAGAGATTGGCGGGTTTTTTAAGGATTTTAAATTGACGAGTTTGATATTTAAAATGGCATTCGATTTTGAATTAAATTAGCGGAAAAAAATAAATTTCATTATATGAGATGGTTTTCGATAAGACAAGATGAATTATGAATTCAATTTGAATCCAAAAATAAAATAAGAAACTCGTTATTTAGAATAATCTAAGTGCCACAAAAATAAAAAGGCAAGTGCGAGCAATTTTATTGTGATTAAACAATTAAATTTGTGATTTTTAAGAGGTGTCGTAGCAACGTGGTGAACTAAATAAATTTATTTTCAAAGTTTAAAATAAGAATTTTCTTAGCAAATGATCAAAATATTTTGGCCGTTTCAACCCTCCCTACTTAAAATGATTTCATCCTCAAAATTTAATTTACTTGGTTCACAAAGTCTAGGTACTTGGCTAAAACATCTTGTTCCCTTTCCCAAGTGGCATCATCCTTTATGTGTCTACCCTATTGGATTTTGACTAAAGGAACTTTCCAGTTTTTCATAACATAGACTCTTCTATTTTGAACCACTGCATGTGCTTTTTCATAAGTCATGTCATTCTGCACGTCTGAAAAATTAGGACATGAGTAGTGTTGTGCACATACTTTTTTAACATCGAAACACAAAATACGTTGTGCACTATCGAGAGCTCGGGTGGCAGTAACAGACCTAATGAGTCCGGATTATCATTCACACGAAGACTATCCTATTTATATACTAGTTTAGTTAATCATAATTCTAATCTATTTAAAATACTTTGATATAAGTTTATTGGAAGATTATAATCCTAATCTATTTAAAACACTTTAAAATACTTTTGTTGGAAGATTTAACTTATAACTATTGATTCAAGAAAATAGTGTGAATGCAAAAATCAAGAATTTATCAAGTATAATGATTAAAGGATTTGGATTCACGGGTTCACCATAGTTGTCATCTTTAATTTCTCGTCTCAAATTTTATTCCTAATGTTGTATTCGATCGAATTCATGAATTTAACCTAATTTACCTCGCTCAAATTTAATTTAGTCCTATCTAATTAAGTCAACTCACTGTATTTCTATGTGAAGTCAAAATAATCCTTAACTAGATGCATTAAATCTCTTAAGAATTCAATTCAAAACCACAATAATAACAAAAGTGTATCTCTACCTTTTATCCAATTGCTAGATTTTAATACGTGGTCTAGATTAATAGCATACCTCTCGGTTTGTTATAATCCACAATTCAATAAAAAATAATGGCCAATTATTTCAAGCATTAAGAGAAGAAGTAAAATCAATACGTAATTAATTTATAAGCAAAACTTGAGAATTGAAATCAAAGAATCTAAAGTATGTTACATCGTTCATCCAAAATATAAATTTAGTTACTCATAATTCGAGAGAATTAAAATATGAAGAGTTTGGAATACATAACCGAATTTAATTATGGGATGAGAAAAAGTTGAATATCTTGCACCAAGAATTCGTCGTCTTCACGTCCCAATCTTTAAAGTCTTGGTCGTTCTTCCTCTCTTCTTCTTTTTTACTCTCTATTTTCTCTTTTTCAATTTTCAAATAAGGAAACTAGAATTCTGGTCACGAATTGAGCTTAAGTCCCCGATTATTTGCATGGTAAGTCCTTCAAATTTTGGATGTTTGCAAGTTGGTCCCCATTTCCAAGTCTTCGTGCACTTTCAGTTTTTTTTTACCTATTTTGCTTTGTTGTTTTCCAATTCCATCCGAACTTGAGTTTTGACCTAAAACAATCAAATCAACACATAATTAAGTAAAAATTCACTTAAGAGTACTTATAATTATCCACTTTTGATGGTTCAAATAAGTGTAAAACGACACCTACCAATACGCCACATTTCCAATTTTCTCAAGGATCTCAAACGGGACGACGAACCTCGGTCTTAACTTTTCTTTCTTTCCAAAATGTAAAATTCTTTTCATCGGAGCCAATTTAAGAAAAACTTTCTCACCCACTTCGAACTCCAACACTTTTTTTCCTTCGGTCGGCATAACTCTTTTAGTGATCTTGAGTTGTTTTAATTATAGATCTAATCTTGTCTATTGCTTTTATCATTTTTTCAACCAATTCTAGACCCAAAATTCTCATTTCGCCAACTTCATCCCAACATATTGGCGAACGAAATCGATGACCGTAAAGCACCTCGTACGGTGTCATGCCAATAGTAGCTTCAAAACTATTGTTGTTGTACACGAACTCAACTACCGTCGTTGTCTCATTTTCAACTCATTTTAGGTGTCAAAATTTGGCACACTACTTCTCCACACGCAGTCTCTAAAACTATCCTTCAATTCTCTTTATGTTGGTGAGGATTTCTTAAGTATATCAATATGTCATTAATAAACACGATGACTAACATGTCGAAGTACTGATAGAAAACCCAGTTTATCAAATCCATAATTACCTCAGGAGCCTTCGTCAGTCCAAAGGGTATTACCGTAAACTTATAATGAACATAGCGAGTTCGAAATGACATCTTTAGTATATCGACCGACTTAATCCTCAGCTGATGGTAGCCTGACCTCAAATCAATCTTTGAAAACACAGTTGCACCTTTCAACTGATTAAATAAATATTCAATTCTCGTGAGGTGATACTTATTCTTGATCCTCAACTTATTCAATTTACGATAATCGATACGCATTCTCATCGTCCCATCCATCTTCTTTACAAAGAGTATCGGAGCTTCATGTGGAGATATACTCAGTCTGATAAACCTTTTGTTTAGAAGTTTCTCCAACTACATCTTCAACTCTTGCAATTTATTTGGTGCCATCCGATACGGAGCCTTAGACACAGGTGCTCTCCAAGTACTAGTTCTATTGTAAATTCCACTATCTAACTGGAAACACACCAGCATAATCTTGTACCACTGGCACATTATCCAATATCATCTCTTCAGATGACATGTCGGTGAGACTGATAAGATAACATTGACAGAATGCCTTAATTCTCGACCATAATACATAGGGATGTCAAAAGGGCCAAGCCCTTGAAATCCACATGCCGGCTTAGCTCGTGGGCCAATTTGGTCTCCAGCATAAAGTTGGTGACCAAAACAAATGGTCGAATCGTGTCAAGGTCTTGCAGCTTGATTTTAACTTTCTTGGGGTTTATATCAATCTTTCTTGTGGGTTACGAGATTCAATTCTTTACGGATTCGTATCAGTTGGTATCAGAACTTTAGCTCTAAAATCAGGTTCTATCTTTTTTTTTTTTGTTTCCATTAGATTCATCTTGATTCCTATAAAAAAAATTATCTTTCTTTATTCATCATATTTCATAAGAGTCATTTTATTCTTCTTGTTCAGATTTATCACATCGTAGAATCATTCACAAAAAATTCTTTTCTTGCATAAAGAACATTTAAGAACTATTTGGGCATGATCCATTAAGGCACCAAAGCTAATTATTTTCTAGTTCTTGCCTTGTAATAATTTTTTTTAGTTTCTTGCGTTGGATCGCAAAATTTAAAAAAAAATTGTAATTTCAAGAAAAGTCAAGAAACACAATTCTTTGAGATTCTTGTGTTATATTTGGCAAGAAACACACATTTCATATTGTCATCCAGTGCTTAAGTATTCAAATCTTATTCTTTTTGTAAATTTTCTTCTTGATCGTTCTCGTTGTCTTTTATGCCCTAATTTCTTGTTCTTGAATGTTGAGGAGACCGAATTCTTGATTGAGTTTAGTTAGTTCCTTAGAGAACTTGGCAACAAAAACAAAGAGAGGTAAAATGCAAGAGTAGTAAGATTATTATCGAGAAAAATTCAAATAGAATGAAACACGAGTGTAAACACGTGAGGTTAAATTTTGTTACAATCCTAATTTCTATTTTTTTTTATTCCAAAATGTCTAATAATGAAGAAACAACACCTAGGGAAGAGAACAACCAATTCTTTTTTTTAAAAGCCATGTAACAATAATTTGAGCGGATGCACATAGTGTTTGACGAGATGAGAGATAGTAATAAAGAGACAAGGGCTAGAATGGATATGCATGATACGATGATTACAACCTTACTATGGGAACAACAACACAGGATCCCTAATGTTAGGAGACATGACAGGCATGATTATAACACTATGACTGAATTTGAGGATAAAGATGATTATAATTATGTAGCTGAGATGGGTAGGATGAGGCGTAGATGAGATATGCATGAAAAGGCACCTAGAGGAAGAGACTATAGAGGCTATGATGTGGTAGATAGAAAACTTAGGAATATAAAAATAGAATACCTTCCTTCCAAGGTAGGAATATCCCTGAAGCCTATTTAGAGTAGGAAATGAGGTTATAATTAATATTTGATTGCCATAGCTACTTAGAAGAAAAGACGGTGAAATTAGCAGTAATTGAGTTCATTGACTATGCTATAATGTGGTGGGATCAATTGGTGACAAATAGGAGAAAAAATCAATAGAGCCTTTAGAAATTTGGGGTGATTTAAAGGCTCTCATGAGGAGGAGATTTGTGCCTAGTCATTACTATAAGGACCTCTATTAAAAATTGCAGAGCCTTAATCAAGGTTCAAATAGTGTAGAGGATTACCAGAAGGAGATTGAGGTGGCTATGATTAGGACTAATGTTGATGAGGATATGGTTTTTGAATGGGTTAAATAGGGATAGAGCCAATGTAGTAGAATTACAACACTATGTGAAGTTGGAGGACATGGTGCACATGACTATGAAGATGGAGAGGCAATTGAAAAGAAAATGGGTAGCTAGGTTTTCTTCGGGATCTAACCTTCATTGGAAACTGAAATGAGAAAGTAATAATGTGAGTAACAGGGCTGTTTCAAAGGAGGAGAATGAACCACCTAAGGGAAAAGAGGATGTAACTAGCAATAATAAACTCAAGTCAGATTTCTAACTTTCCAAGAATAGGGATATCAAATGTTTTAAATATTTCAGTTCCGGGCACATTGCATCACAATGTCCAAACAAAAGGGTAATGATTTTGCGTGATAATGGAGAAGTGGATACTGAGGATGATAGTGATAGTGATGAGATGCCTGAGTTGGAAGATGATGGTGTAGAGTACCCTATAGAAGGTGAAGTCCTATTTATGAGACATGCTCATCATGCACAAATTAAGGTAGATGATTTGGAGCAGTAGAAAAGAAAATGTGAGGTAGAAGCATAAGAAAAGAAAACAAGAGAGGAAAAAAACGAGATTGTAATTAGCAAAACTAACTAATCCCTCTTCAATTTGCCTATTTTTTTAGTGCATGGATTTGAGGACGTATTTTCAAAAAAGATGTCTAGTATGTTACCACCTATTAGAAATATTGAACATCAAATTCACTTTGTACTTGGAGCTGTATTCCAAAATGACCGGTCTGTAGAAGTGATCCAGATGATGAGACAAATGAGTTTCAAAAGCAACAATTTAAAAAGAAGAATAGACAATGTACAGCTAAAGCCAACAAAGGCTACTGACTCATCTTTGAGCCTGATGATTGGGTTTGGGTGCATATGAGGATGGAAGGTGATCTTTATCCCTTTGATGCCGGTAATGATTCGAGATCGAATCCTTTTGAGGAATGAGGAAATAATGCGAGCCATGGACCTTTGGTACACTTGACTCAAACGAATGACCGTATTGAAGGCATATCAGAGGTTAATGGGAGATTGGAGAGCCAAAATGAGCATGAAACAAAGTTTAGAGGTCAAAAAATGGGAAGGAGAACTTCGCCCAGGAAAAAGTGTGGGCGATCGCCCCATACGCTGAAGACAAAAACAGCAAGCAATTTGCTGAACTGGGCGATCGCCCATGCTATTTTCGTGGAAAAATCTAGATTTTTCAGTTTTTGTTTCCTTTTCCAATTAGAACTCTTATTTTGTTAAGTTTTAGTTAATTTCCAAATTAGATTAGGATTTTTACTGCTTTTACTAAATAAACACTTCTAAGACAAATCACAACTTTGATTATTTGAGAGATTAAATTAAAAGTAAAATTCACTTTTCTTCCTTGTTCTTAATTGAACTAACTAAAACTTATCAAAGACTTCACATATATTTGTGGTGTTCAAACTTGGTTCTTTGATTCAAGAAATCGTCAGGTCAAGATCTTGTGGCTTGATTTTAGCTTTCTTGGGGTTCATATCAATCTTTCTTGTAGGTTCCGAGATTCAATTTTTTGGGGGTTCGTATCAGATATACTACACTTCTTAGTAGGAGTGTTGAACATAATCACACTATATTTAATTTAATGTCACAATCTACAATTCATAGTGCATGGGCAATATAGAAGTTCTCTATTGAGTTACAAGTCACTAAAGCTAACTACAGAGCTTTAGAAGTTCAATCTTGAAGCATACTAAGCGTCCTTGTTTAGGTAGGGTATATGTACAAAATGTAATATTCTTAAATTTGTGGCGACAATAAAAGTACGAAATATTATCTGTTTGCAAATTCCAAAAATTTATGAAACAATTAGGAAAACAATGTGAACTTTGATTGCCATGGCCAATATTTTGGGGGCTATTTTGGTGTTCTTAGCATATTTATCCCTTCTATACAGAGATGTTTTATCAAATTCAAGCCTTGTAGATTCTCCTTGAACCACATTTTCCTAAAAAAAATTTATTTCACCTGCCAAAGCAAATCATTTGCATAATAATAGAAAAACCACTACTTAATTAGTAAACTATCTGCAAAAGAACTTATGTATGCAATTTAAATATAAACAAAATAGTGAAAACTTTTCGTGAATGAATCTCATAAAGGTATGTTTTAGACAAAAAGTAAAAAATCCAAATATATATAGTGCTCGAAAGGACAACAATGGAAAAGGAATGTATAGTATAATATACAAGATTTTTGCTTTTCTTCATTAGTACTACTCAGTATTCTATCACCTTGCTGAACAAATCATATTGTAGACGATTAGTTAGCAGAAGGCAAGTAACCATAGTAGAACACTGAAGTCTATTACCCGAATTGAGCTTTTCTGCAGATGGTGAAGACTTCTGAATGTGTAAAATATCGACAATTTTATTTTGGACAAGAGGAAAGCCTACGTCAACAATTAAGATCAATTCTGACACAGGAGTGTCATCAAATAAGAACATTGGAAAAAAGAGAAGTCAAATTTTATCTCATCAATATTCTAAATTTCCCAGGTGCATAATTGTGAAGTAAATTTCAACAAAATAATAGGATTAATAGAAAAATATTTACCATGCAAATAAGATACCATTGGAAAGGTTATCAAGTTATAATTCCAAAACATTTTACAAATCTCAAATTGAACTTTTCTGAAGGAAGTCATTGTTGTTTTACTCCATATTGGTCAGCTGCCTATTCCAACTGAGAATACAATGAGTTTTTCCTCTTTTCAAAGTTCCTAAAAGACTATTTTTTCTTTAAAAGTTGTGAACGAATTTGTCACTCAAAATTCCTCTATTTTCATGTATTTTTGTCTTGAAAATGTTACCCATGCTTGGAGGGTTGTTCCAAGTTACTATTATATAGTTAGTCACCCTATATAACTCTTGAATGCATGCTTGAGTTTAAATATATATATTAAGTTTATTGAGAGGTGTATATCATTCTCTTCTTAAATGTGTTCTTTTTGGTGGATTCCAAGAGTGGTGAGTTTTCAAAGTTATGTATCCCTTGTTGCGTTCCTTAGAGTGGTGATTTTCTGTATCTCTTAGGAATTACTTGGATGGTGAGCTATTTATCCCCTTGTTCTCTTTTCTTCATTCCAACCCGATATCAAATCCGGTAGTCAATCTAGATGACAACAAAAATTTTAATGATGCTCTTAAATATTTTGCTTTTTGTAGAATAGATGCCTCAACAAAATAAACCGTCAAAAACAACCTTGGAGATAAACAAGAGATTTTGAACCATACGATACTAAACATATATAGCTACCAAAAATAGTCTAATTCGATGCCCTTTCAATTGAAATAAAGTCAAATCAAAGCTATTTACATAAACATATGGCCTTATGTACAGTTGAGTAGACCACTAAATATTGTACCTTGATTGTTCCTTAAGAACCTATGGTATTAACAATATTCTTGATCGACCTTAAGAACAAATTTACACAAATTGGTAGACTATGGGGAGTTCTTGGAAAAATTATACATGAAACTATTGATAAGTGCAGTTTTACACTTATCTGAGTCATCAAAAGTGGACAATTGTGAAAATTTTAATTGTGTTTTTACTTATATTTATTTTAATTTAATTGTGTTAGGTTAAAACCCGGTGTGGATGGTGATTGGAGGAGAACAAAGAAAATTATGCTGAAAATTTATCAAAAGTGTATGAAAACTAGGAACTGGGAACCAAAGTGTCAAGGCTTGAAAGTGGAAGGACCAAGTTGCAAGAAAGGAGAAAAATTTGTCCCGTGCAATACCAAAACCTTTCTTATCAGAACCTGCTGCCACTTGTGTTGTGTCATGTTATAGCAACTACTAAAACCATGCTATCACATGGTTATGTTGGACCAGAATATTTTATTTCCTTATTCTATTCTTTTTTTTTTTTTTTGGGATTCTTATGGCACATGATTCTTGCACGAAACTAGGGCTCTTCTGAAACATATGAATAGAGACCATGTACAATGAAAGGAGAACTTGGGACGAGATTTACTAGAGATTGAAGAGAGGATTTAGCAATAACACGAGAAAATTCCAGGGTTTCATGGTGGAAGTCAAGGGTTGAATATCAAAGATTAGTGCAAACTTCGTCTCTATTTACTAAACCCAATGATCTACTCCATTGTTATTACTTCTTTATGTTTGAACAATATCATGTGTGGCCAAAATTTCCGAGTTGGGACAAACAATGTAGATGTAGTTAGATTGTTTAATTCTAGTTATCAAAACTTGACTCTAATTCTTATCTTGTATTAATTTTCTATCATATTTTGTTTTGACTTTTCTTGAATCTGGCCAATTTGTGATTATGTATATGAATTTGTGATGAAACTAAGAAGTAATTCACCAACTTAGCACTACGATAGGAAAGTCAAAGTTACGTAAGCAATAGAAATATACTCTTATAATTTGTGAAATCATTAGCAATTTCTTGATCATTAATGCTCTTGGTAGGTTAAAATTCACATAAATATATAGTGAGTTTAGTTAATTGAGTAGGCTTGGTATTATTTGAGAAAGATTATCAAACAATTTTATGAAATTGATTGCTAATACAAGATAAGTAAATTTTCATGACTTGGTAATGGGAATTTAACAAGATAATTATTGTTGAATTATAAGTCTCGACATTCTGTTAATTGATCAATTTTCTCAACAAAAAATCATTCTCTAGAGAAAAGCCCATAAGTTAGGAATTAGCTTACAATTATTTTAGTTTTTAGATATAATCAAATCATTATTTTCTTTGGAATCTCGTTTTTAAATTCACATAGCTCTCAATTAATTAAAATTAATAGTGGTCACTAGTCCTCGTAGGATCGATATTCCAAAATCTTATAGTCCGCTTTACTACTTGTTGGCGATATCGTGCACTTGTGGTTTTTTCATGAACAAGTTTTTGGCGCAATTGTTGGGACTGTGTTATTTATTTTGATTTTAGTTAATTTTATCGCTATTTGATTTTTTCTCTTTTGGGTTTTCCTGTTCGATGCATGACACGATTGGATCTTGCAAATTTAGTTGTTGTTGATTCGAAGATTGAGCGTACTTTCATACTTTCAATAGAAGACAATGTGAAAGATAGAGAACATCATATTACAACATATCACAATGGCCGATCCACCAAGGAACAACACAATCTAAACAATGAAGACCCAGCATATCTATAGATTCAGCTTGGGGTTGAACTTCAAGCAGTAGTGGCTTCTCAACCTGCATTGGTAATTAATGACGATGATCATCCATTTATAGAGCTCATGGTTTTACTGCATCCTTGCAGTCAGTCTACTATACCCACTTCATACTTTTTCAAGAGAAATTTTTTAGGTCAGGCCAGATGTTATTGGCATGATAATGAACATGTGTGTGTTGAATGGGAAAGCAGATGAAGATCATCGTGCACATGTATCGAAATTTCTAGAATTGTGTGATTCAGCCTCATATCGGGAAGTTTCATAGGATGTAGTGAAGATAAGTCTCTTTGTACATGCTCTGAAAAAAGCAGCTTGTGACTGTCTATCATCTTTTCCAGCTAGAAGCATCATTACTTGGGATGATTTGGCCCAAAAATTCTTGACTAAGTATTATCCACCAGCCAAAGCAGCCAAATTATTGCAAGACATCACCATGTATGCTCAATATCACGGAGAAACTCTATATAAATCTTGGGACAGGTTCAATGGTCTGCTGCAAAGGTATCCACCACATTTGTTGAATAAATTCGATCACATAAAGTACTTCTATGGTGGGCTAACTCCAGCAAGCAGAATCATTCTCGATACATCTACAAACGTATAAATAACAACCATAAATTTCAAGTGAAACCTATGAATTGCTTGAAAGGTTGTCATCTACCAGTGCTTTATTTCTATCAGCTAGTCGGGTAGTCCACAAAAAAGTAGCAGGAGGTCATGAACTTTATGTGGTTATAGCTCTATTAGCTCAGATGGCTGCAATGACCAATAAATTAAAAAAGTTTACATCATGTCAGACATTTAAAGTAGAACACGCTCAGAGCGTGGTTTGTAAGAACTATGGAACTAATCACCATACTTCTAAATGTCAGATTGCACAATCAGATGACCATTCGATGGAATATGTGAGTTATGTGCAGAGCCCCCCAAGATATTAGAATTACCATTATTCCTCTAATTACAATCTTGGTTGGATGAACCACCTGAACATCTATTGGGATGGAAAATAAAACATTGTCACAAGACCACACCCACAACACCAACTACAACATCATAAACAAAAACAAAATAAAAAATCATCACTTGAAGGGATTGTAAAGCAGCCGGCAAAGAGCATTGCATAGTATGTTCATAAGTTAGATGCTTACACAGATAAAATCGAGAGATTCATGACGAAAACAGAAGCTTTCACATAGAGATACGAAATAGATCATCAGATCATGCAAGCCCCAGTTAATACATTTGAGAAGCAAGTCGGGCAGTTAGTTAGGATGATGCAAGAATGACTATATGGAACCTTGCCAAGCGATACTGAGACTAATATGAAAGGGCAAGTAAATTCCATAGAAACTAGAAGTGGATTGACTCTTCCAGAGATACAAGTCAAAAGACCATGTGCCAAGGAGATGCGGGTGAAAAGCTCAGTAGAAAATGAAGAAGAACAGCCTACACTTGGAGCACAAGAAGAAACTGAGAATAGTGTAGATATTCCAACACAAAAAGCACCCACTCTTGTTAAGGCTTATGTGCCTCATATTCCATTCCCACAGAGGTTATACAAGCACAAACTGGATAAATAATTTGCAAAGTTTTTGGAAGTATTCAAAAGGCTACGAAGAATATACCTTTCGCAAATGCCCTGGCTCAGATGTCCATCTATGCCAAATTCATAAGGATATTCTTTATAACAAAAGAAAGCTAGAGGAGAGCGAGAAACTAAGCTTACATATGAGTACCCTACAATTCAACAAAATAAGCTTCCACATAAACTAATGGATCCAAGGAGTTTCACTATGATTTCACTTTTAATAGGGTATTGTGTGATCGTGGTGCAGGTATTAATTTGATGCAGTTTTGCACATTGAAGTTAGCTGGAAAAATGAATTTGGCCACATTCACCAATACATCTTCAATGATTCATTTCAGGTACTTAATGAACCTATCAACAAGTTGCAAAGACACAGTAGTGGCCATTGCTTCTCCCAACCCAAGCTTCATAAAAACATGCAAAAGGGTCGCGACATACTATGGATATCGAGACGACCATTCCCAGCTATAGACAAAGCTCTTATCGATGTCCATTAGGGATAATTAATTCTTTGGAAGATGCAAAAGTCAAATTTGATGTATTCAGGTTGCTCAATTAACCATCATAATCAAATACTTGCTTCTAGATAGATACTGTTGAAGAAGTGTTAGTCCAGACATTTGCATCCCAGCATCTATCTGAGCCTTTTGAGGATTTTTTGGTTCACTATGCTACTACAAAATCTGAAGATTATAGTATAGAAAATTGTGCACATAAGTTAGAGGTTGCTCGACCCATGTATTTGAAGAGAAGGATATATTTTGAAGAAATTGGTAAACTTCCATTGAAATCATTACCATCGATTCAGCATCCTCCAAAATTGGAGCACAAAGCACATCAGGCCGTTAAGGCAACGAACTTTGATATGGTGACGGCTGGTGAAAAGAGGTTTTTGCAACCAATGACCTGGATGAATTCTGTTAAGAAGCATATGAGAATACAAAGTTGTTCAAGAAGTGGACAAAGAGATAGCATGACAAGCGCATTTAGAAAAAGAGAGTTCAAGGTTGGAAATAAAGTTTTGTTGTATAATTCAAGACTTAATCTTTCATCGAAAGCTACACTTGAGGTGATCGGATCCGTTCACCATTGCACATGTTTTTTTTTCCATATGTATAGTCGAGCTTCATCATTCGAATAAAGAAAATTTTAAAGTAAATGGCCTAGGATAAATCACTACTTGGAAGAAGACTTTTCAAAAGAAAAGACTTTTGTTATCCTAGCCGACCGGAGATATTATTTCAAAAGTCGAGCTGTACACTGTAATTGAGCGCATAATGGGATACAACTCATTTTTCCATCTCTTACTTAATTATTACATTGCAAGTAGTATTTTATATTTGCATTAATAACTTAAGTGTATTTCCTAATTTTAAACATTAGGTATATTTTATTTTTTTAGGTTTATCATCGTCGTCCCACTTGTCATCAACGACTCATAAAAAAAAATCTGGGGTCCATCCGATAGCAAGACATCAATCTGATTGCCCGAGGCAACCAGGGCCATTGTGCAATCACAATCACTAAAACCTTGCAATTGCATAGTGTTGTGGGTTAACCCTTAACCCTCACAACACACATCCCACAACATACACACACCGCAAAATCCCATCAAGCACGAGGTGTAATCTTCAAACCCTCATAGGAAAATCAACATTAAATGTCTATTAACATTCATATCATCTCCGAACTTCAAGGTATGTGTGTTGGTTTTCTCCTTCCCCTTATCCTTCTTCTTTTTCATGCATGCCATTGTGATTCTAGTTTAATTTGTGAATTTTTTTAGCAGAATTGGATTAGATAGGCATGGGTTGTGTGTAAATGTTGTGGTTGTGCATATGGATACAATTGCCCAACTATCTTCCAATATTAAGGCGAAATAGTATGCATGCTAGGTGTTCGATGAAATGCACCAACCAAATTAGTGGCACAATTAGAGCATTTTGGGATTATAGATTGCATCCATATACATCTCTCACCATATATGATCATTCACCTAGGGTTGTACATTACATTGCATTGAGAAACAAAGAATTGGGCACAAGCACCCTATGGCCTAATGTGGGCTTACCGCGTGCCCAACTTAGACCTTTTTCATCCCCCCTTCTCCCCTTCGTTAGTTCCAAATGATATCTGAAAGGAATGAATTTTGAATATGTGGTAGACCTAAGAATGAACTTTTATATGTTGTCTTTCTAGTTGTATTCCGAGCATTTCTGCATCATTATTTTGGCCCCCAACTAGCTAAATACCTGAACTTGTGCTTTCAATGTTTTACTTTAAGTTTGGGCGTGTTTTTTTTTTTTTTTCCAATCTTATTGCTATTTGCATCATCTTACCTTAACTTATGTCTTTTATTTTTTTTTTTGGTATAGGTGATGGCACCAAATTGAATGGCCTGGACTACTGAAGATAAAGGAAAGAAGGAACTCATAGGCAACACATCTAAAAGAGCTCGGGTTGATGAATTGACTTTTCCCGCCACTACTATGAGGATCACAAGAAACGATTCTCCACTGTCATAAGTGCTTGGAGTCTTTGGGCCAAATGAAGAGTTGTGTTAAAGGACTTCCACTACTTTAAAATCTACAACTTAATTGATGTTTGTGTGTAGACACGAGTGGCGGCCGCACCGCATGAGATCTATCTGTGCACACATTTGTAGGCTATCGCCATGCCAGGCTACTATACTGCCAACCCTGCCGTCCTGAGTATTTCAGCAACATCTGACATACCCTGGGGAGTCTCTGATCCCTTTCTATTTCTATTTTTTATTTTATATTGAGAAGAATGTATATTTTAAGTTTGGAGGTGGGCGCAAACATTTGGGTTAATTTGTACGATTTTTTGTTTTTCCTTTGGTATATTATGTTAGAAAATCCAAAAAATTTGAAATATATTTGAAGATTCCAAATGAAAGAATAGTTTGGGGTGGTTGAGCCGTGGGAGTAGCCATTTGGAGAAGTGTGATTCTGTGTACGTTGAAAATCTGCGTGGAGTGTTTTTTGCCAACAGGTAAAACCTAGGTATTGACTGTATGCTTGGGTCTTATGCTTGGGGTCTGATCCTAACTATTTGTCCCTATAAGGCATTGCACCAGTCATGGCATAGAAAAAAAGTAAATGAATTGAGCATGACTGAGTTACCTACACTAGTGTGTAAAAGTCAGTCTCGTGTTGAAATGAACCAAGGAAGATGACTACCTTAGTGATATTGTGAAAACTATCTACTGCAAAAGTTCAAAAAAAAATAAAAAAGTGCAGAGAAAAAAACAGTTGGAAGAAGTGGCCTGGCATTGTAACTCCAAAGTTGGAGTGAAATAGCTACCTACAAGTGAGCAGACAACAATAGAAAAAAATTATATGAGTGCTCTTGAATGACTAAGTCTTGGATATTACACAGGGATTTAGACAATTAGTGGGTTTGACTTGCCTAGTACAAGTTTGAAGGTTGGGACACTCAAAATCTAGATAATTATCACATATCTAGGTAGTTGCTATCATTAATTGGGCCAAATCAAACTCAATCAAGAGAGTAATGAGTGAAGTGAGAGAAACCTAAGAACTAATGTAGCGACCGAAAAAAATTTCGGCTTTTAATAACAAGGAAATAAAAATTTTAAACTTCCGAGCACAATTTAAAATATTTTAGTCAACATAATTTTTGCATGTGCTTGCCTTATATTTGATATGACGAACATGAAATATATTTTATCGCCGAGACTACTTAAATTTTCATAACTTGAAATATTTTTTTTCTCAAATTAATTTTCGGGTTAAGTGTAGAACAATCATTTAAATTAAAAACCATACTCTCAGCCCACTTTTCGGTAAATTTATTTAGCTTTAGTGTCTACCCTTTTTTCGCTCAAGTATTCTTCCGTTTTTAGCCCAAAACACTATCCACCAAACCAGTAGAATATCACCATCAAACAGTCCCTTATGCCCCACCATATAACCACCCAAACAACCCCTAATACCATCCATAATTTAACTCCCAAACAGCCCCTAAAAGTCAAGAATTAACCGCCTATGATCTCCATTCATTATAGCCCATTATCTACCCATTTATCCTCACTTTTTCACCACCTTTTTACCCATTTATTTTCATCTAAAATCCCTACCAATTAGTCTTCAAAAACCGTCCACAACATCCCCTCCTAACCTGAAGAAAATCATCCCCCAGCATGCATGTTTTCAACCCCATTTTTTACCCATTATCCCTCACATTTCACTCACCAACCTAACTAATTTCCCCCCAAAAAAAAAACATCCTAATTTCAGCCCCGTTAGGTTCTTGCATTCCCTTTAACTTCAATCAACAAAAAGACTCCAGAAAATTCTCCACTCAACTTCAGATTTTCGACCCCTCAAGCTTTTCCCAACTCTACTTACTTTAGGTACTATTTTCCATTTTCCAGCAAGCATTGTTCTAGCAAATTTTCTCCACAATTCTGCCCCTTAAATCCTTGTTTTCTTCCTCTCATTTCACATAAGAAAATACTCCAGCAAGCCACCTTCACTTTCAACAAAGTTCGGCCTCCAAGAGTAGGTAGTAGCACTATATTTTTTTTTACACCTTTCTCTCTTCATTCTTAGCACCAAAGTTCCATTAACCAAGTTACTTTTTTCCTCCATTTGTATCCCCTCCTTTTTCTGTCCAAAACCTAGCCCCAGCAGTGCAAAAATCAGCAACCCATTTGCATCAAATTCTACTCCCGTTTTAGCCCTCATTTTCATCCAACAAGATCATATTTTCCTTGTCTTTTTCTCCTTCCATTTTAGTCATTCAAACCACACTATAACACATGGATTTTGTAAATAAAAAAGGCAAGGACATGGAGTTATTATTTCGAGGAAAGGTGAATCCATTGTTCACATTTTAACTCAACCAAATGACTACAAATTTACAAGGTAGATTCTTATAATATTTAAATTATGTTTCACGAATTTTTAGGTGGAGAAAATGATATGTAAATTATATGCCATATTTGTAGATAAAGATGGAACATTACGATAGTGATTGAAGGTAATCACTTAAGTATGATAGAGATTGAAAGTAATCACTTAAGTATGTTAGTGATTGAAGGTGATTACTTATGATTTATATAGTGCCGATTACTAAAAATATGTTATTCCTATGTATGTTTAAATCAATGGCATATCGTATACTAATTTCATATTATTTTATCTTATGATAGTATAATTTGCTACTGTGTGTTTCTTATGAAAGACTCACCCTAAAATGATTAAAATTCTAGATTGATATGGTTGGCATTGGTGTGACAGCATAGGGTAGCGATCTTGAAGAAATGGCGTAGTGTTATTTTATTTAAGTTTGGGCGTTGATATAATCGAGCCATTTATGATGTAAAAAAATTAAGTACATTGTTGAATTGTTGAACATGTTTTTAATTCTAAAGTTGAAAGAAAACCAAATTTGTTATTAAATTTCCGTTTTGGAATTTGACGATGAGGTTGTCTAATTATATTTCTAAAAATTCAGCTTTTTGCCCCAAATTTTAAAATATCATAACTTATTTTGTACTTCGAAATTTTTGCATCAAATCAATGGAATTTGATAGGTATAAGTGATATAATAACAAAATTTAGAATCACTCAAAAATTTTGTCATATAAATTTATTACATTAGTTTTACCAGGCTGCGTCAGAGCACCCGAGATAGTTTTTCAATCAACATTGGCCACTTTTCTCACATATCAAATGACATGGTTAAGGTCTAAAATTTTAATATGTTGTATTCCAAGGTCCCAACTATTTACAGTTCAAAACTTGTAATTTTTGGAGTAAGTTTAGATGGATAATTTGTGGCGACGTCTACTGCAATTTTGGTAAAACTTCAAGAATTTAGACAATTAATTCATTTTCTCTTGCACCCTTGTTACTTCCCGCAATAGTTAAATTTTTAAAACCTTTCAAGGGCACGAAAAAGTTTATTTGGAGTCATCAAATATTATTTAAGGAATTTTAAGTGACCCTCCGGGTTGGGAAAATTTGGGGTGTTACAATTAATGCTCTGAGTTAGAGAGAAAATATTGAAGTTTGGGAGAGTGCATCTAGCGAGAGGAAAGAAAAAAGTTTTGACCATTAAAGGTCAGGTTATCACCAACTTAGTGCATTATGATGATTAAGATTGACTATGCACATACATACCTGTTGAACATGAAATAAGTTAAGAAAAAAAAAGTTGTAGTAGTATTGTTTGGAAACCTTTCATGACTTACAAGCAGTATCGAAAACAGAGGCGAAAACAGCAAAATATCAAACTTTTAAAGTATTTATTCTTCTTTTTATTTTTGTTTCGATTTGTTTGTATGATTGAGTGGTTGTGAGTAGATAGTATTGTTCGAGGATGAACGGGAATTCAAGTTTTGGGGTGTTTGATAAGTGCAATTTTGTACTTATTTGGGCTATCAAAAGTAGACAATTGTGAATATTTTTAAGTGTGTTTTTACATAGTTTTATTTTAATTTGATTGTGTTAGGTTAAAACTCGAGTGATGATGGTGATTGGAGGAGAACAAAGCAAATTAGTTTGAAAAATGATCAAAAGTGTTGAAAACTGCAATTGGAACCAAAGTGTCAAGGCTTGAAAATAGAAGGACCAAGTTGAAGAAAATGAGTAAAATTGGCCCATCTGATCACATGGGCCAGAAATGGTGCGATAGAAAAACTCCCTGATCAAAACCTACAACCACTAGTGTTGTGCCATGCTATAGTAACTACTAAAACCATGCTATCACATGATTATGTCAGACCGGAATATTTTCTTTCCTTATTCTATTCGACTTCTTTTTGGTATTCTTATGGCACAAATTATTGCACGAAACTAGGGCTCTTCTAGGACATATAAATTCAAGGGTTTCATGGGGAAGTCAAGTGTTGAATATCAAAGCTTCATGCAAAAATAGATTTTCATCTTCTTCTTCTTTATGTACTAAACCCGGTGATGGACTCCATTGTTGTTACTTCTTTATCTTTCAACAATATCATGTGTGGCTAAATTCCCTATGTTGGAACAAATGATGTAGACGTAGTTTGATTGTTTAATTCTAGTTATTGAGACTTGATTCTAATTATTATGTTGTGTTAATTTTCTATTGTATTTTGTTTTTACTTTTCATGAATCTGACAAATTTGTGATTATTTTTGCGAATTCGTGAATTCTCCAATTTAGCACTGTGATAGGGAACACGAGATAGAGATATACTCTTATAGTTTGTGCAATCATTAATAATTTCTTGATCATTAATACTCATGGTTATGTTAAAATTGACATATAGATATATATAGAGGTGTCAATCTCGGTCAGATGGGATAGGTTGGCCCGCATCCGATGAAGTTCAGTGACGGTCCGCGTTAGAAAAAGCCCACCAGGGTGGGTTACGGGTCGAGTCAACCCAACCCACGAAAATTGAATACAAGTTCGGCCCACCAGTCGGCTCATCCAGGTCGGCCCACCAGTCGGCTCATCCGGGTCAAGCCCATGTGAGCCGCAGTTCAACCCGGTTCAGCCCATATGAATAATTTTTTTTTTTTAAATTACTACAAAATTTTACTAATTTATTGTACTTAAAAAAATGTTTACATTTATAGCAAAAAATGTGTTAAATTACTAAATAAAAAATATATAACAATGTTTACATTTTTTTTAATTATCAAACGGGCCAGCGGCAGAATCACTCGGGTCGGCGGTTCAGCATCCTCGGCCTGTGATTAGCCCGCCCGGTTCATGGGCCGGCTCGTAGTTACGGGTCGAGGCAGGTGGGCCGATGCGGGTTTGGCCGGCCTGCCCAAGTTGACACCTCTAGATATATAATGAGTTTACTTAATTGAGTAGTAGAATGTTTGCCAGTACTTATAAGTACTTATAAGCTGGTAACATATTATTTTATCCACACATTTTTTAGGACTCATAATTTTTATCTGCACATTTTGTAGAACCACTACTTATAATTTACAAAAAGTTTTACCAAACAAGCACTATGTTTGGTATTACTTGAGAAATATTATCACATAATTTTGTAAAATTGACTATTAATGAAAGATAAGTAAATTTTCGTGGCTTGGTAACGGAAATTGAACATGATAACTATTTTTGAATCGTGAATCCCGACATTCCTTTAATAGATCAATTTTCTCAACAAAAAAACCATTCTCTAGCAAAAAACGTATAAATTAGAAATTAAGTTAAAATTAGTTTAGTTTTCAGATTTAATAAAATCATTGTTTTCTTTGAAATCTCATTTTTAAATTCACATAGCTCTAGATTATTAAAATTAATAGTGGTAAATAGACCTTGTGGGATCAATTTTTGGACTCTTATAGTCCACTTTTCTACTTGTTGGTGATATCTTGAACTTGTGATTTTTTCACGAACAACTATCCAATTTAATTTGTGCTTGTTTGGTAAAGATTTTTGTATATTATGAATAGTGGGTTGTACAAAATATGTGAATAAAAAGTAGATAAAAGTTTTGAGTCCTACGGAATGTATAGATGAAAATGACATTTAACCAACTTATAAATGTTTATAAACATTCCCAAACCCGCTAAAAATATAATGAATAATAAAACATTGACTACCCATTACTTTTATGCAGCTTAACGTAGGTATAAATAGAAAAAAAAATATGAATTAGAATACTCGAGGAGAATAAACACAAGATAAGATATATCATGTAGGAATAAGAATTGCAAGAATAAATATAAAAACAATCAAAATTAGTGCACTATATTAACTGAGTAAAAAATAGATATCAACTGAAAGAAATAATTTAGAGAAAACCTATTAACATACTGATGAGTTTCTAGTCATTAGTTCAAGATGGCCAAAACTGTGAGCCTTTGGGCATGGACACATGAATGGATCTTAGTTAAAAACGGTGATACCCACGATCACGTTTATCACAAAGTAGAAGTTTTGAAGCACGGTCATCTGACCTGCAATTCTCACAGCACACATCACTATATTCTTCTTTCTTTCTTTTTTTTTTTTTTATTTGGATCTCTTTCTGGATTCCGGTTCTGTTGGAAAAATATGAGTGCCACATATTTTTACATATATTTTAAATTGGTTTACTTATTTATCTTGTTGATTTTTATTGTCGAAAATGGATGTAAGCATGCACATTCTAACTAGACACGCTGTTGTCAATTCAAATTGACTAAGATGGTAAGTAGAATTTTTCCAGATTATGTGAGCTGCACTTTTTATTCTATTTCGTTATATATTATGATATGATTTCGTAACTGACATGTACAGTTCGTATATTTTAGGTTATGTACCATCTAGTATTGTTTTAGATTTGTTTAGGAAGAAAATCTATACGGATGTTCAATTAATATTAACTTTCCTTATAGTTTTCTTTCTGCAATCATAGAAGATCTTTTGGTATCTTATCTACTAATTTTTCTCTCACTTTTATTGCAGATCTTTTGGTAAGAAATAATTTCTTATTAACTATTACTTTATATATAAGTGAGGTTAAAAATCAATAAATAATTAAGCTTTGAAAAATATAATTTTTATTCTTGATCCTTAAGCCTAGGCTCGGCCGACTTCATCGTTGAAAGAACAAGACATGGTGATTTCTTGATTATTTTTTAAGAAAACTATATCTTCAAGAAATTTATGAATAAATACTAAAATAACGATCTCATATTTTAATCAAGCTACTCAGCGTGAAGTTAAGAACTGCTGGAAGTTCTTAATCTAAGTGGTGGTTGAAGCTAAGTACAATATGGAAGTGGTGATAAAGTCAGAATTGGTGAGTTTGATTTTCACTTCATCAACAAGTCAAAGAAGAAGTATCAAAGGAAAGTTGATCTATGTTATTTTGATTACTATTTTGTTAATTTTGGGAACAAAAACTAGATACTATTGTACTCTTTGATAAAAATTATTAGTAGATTGTTTTACACATGGCATGGGGGCTGTTGATGTTTTTCTCTAGGGTTTACCACGTTACTTTTGGTATTCGTGTTTAGTTTAATACTTTAATTTTTGCATTCGTTAACAAACATTGATGGACCTTACTTGTGCATGTCAAAACTGTTATCATTGTTGCACGCCAGTTCTGACTGTAGTCCAATCTTATGGTTTTTCAGGTTTGAATTAAATTAAATTTAATAAATCTAGATATAAGAACTTTCAATTAGTATCAGAGAAAGTACACTTTTATAAGTGTGATCCTAAAACCTAGACATGGACAGAGCACTGTTTTGACCTCTGGTTTTAGATAGAACTAATTATACCTATTGGGAAATTAGGATTCAAGTCAATATCAAATTCTTTGATAAAAAAGCTTAATACTCTATTGTTTATGATTATGAAACACACACTGTTGTTGAAAATAGTGGGAACGGAGAGAAAAATACACAAGAGTGGCTGACAATTGATTTTAATTATACTAATTGGAATTCTAAAGATTTTCTAATCAATTTTGCTTGATCTCTACATGTCAGGTTGCTAAAGAAGTTTGGGACATTTTACATATTGCTCATGAAAGAACATCTATTGTCAAGTCATCCAAGCTTTAGATGCTTACTCTAGAAGTTGAACAATTGGCCATGAGACATGATGAACAGTTCAACGACTTTTATGCCAAGCTTAGCGACATCACCAATTCCTCCTATGTCTTGGGGAAGAGATACTTGGAGAGAAAATTTGTAAAGAAGATTCTCAGATCCTTGCCTGATCGTTTCTACTCCAAAGTAACTGTAATTGAAGAAAGCAATGAGATTGAAAAAATAAAGGTTGAAGAATTAGTAAGATTAAGATCATTGATGATTTACGAATTATATCTACAAATGAGGAAGAATGAAAAAAGATTTAATATTGTCTTCAAAATTGAAAAAGGCGAAGAGGAGGCTGATAGTGAAGAGAGTGAAACTAATGAAACATGGCCCTGTTGACCAAAAAATTTCAAAAGATTCCTAGAAGGTAATCAGAAAGGAAATAACTTGAAAGCTCATCCACAACTAAAGTAGAGATTTCAAGCAACATAAGTAAAAATCCTATTACATCTTTAAACAGATCTGAAAATTGAATTCAATGTCATAAGTGTGAGTAATTTGGACATATAGCTTCTGAATGTGCCAATACACTAAAGAAATTTCGTTCCAAGAAGGTCATGAATATTACTTGGAGTGGAGATGATGATGGAGAATCGAATTCAGATGAGTACGACAGAATTGATGACAATCAAGTAACCTCTTTAACTGTAAACTTACAATCTAGTACTCATTCTGTGCAAAAATTTACTATAGGTTCTAACTCTTCAGTTACCTCATCAAAAGGACCAAGTCGTGTGTATTATAACTTCATTAGCTTGAACAAAAAGTTGGACGATGAACAAGAGAAGAATCTCACTCTTTATGTAATGATGAAGTTTTTGGAAGATAATAAGGCGGCAATTGATGCTGAAAAGAATAATCTAACAAAACTCTTAAAGAAGAAGGATAACTAAATTATGGAATTAATTGATGAATTAAATCTGTTAAAAGAAAGGGTCAAGTAACTAACAATTGGAGCCTCTCAGTTAAGTAAAATGTTGAGCTATGAAAAGACTTCAACGTCAAAGAAAGCTTGTGATATGATGGAAAAAGAAAAGAAAATGCCTCAAACCACATTACATTTATCAAAGAAACTTGCATTGGCAGCCAGACTGATGTGTCCTTGACAAAACTATACACACTGCAGTCAGGGCTGAACCTGACTCGTCTATACAGGTTCTGACCAACGTCAAGACTTCAATTGAAATTCTTTCATCAGTCAAACAAATAGGGTATCAAGCCCCAATGCAGAGAGGTAAATCTCAATACGTTTTTAAATGTAGAATCTATAGTAAGTTTGGGCATGACTTCTTTCATTGCTTATCCAATAATAACTTGTTTGGTAGACAACTGAAACACCGTAGTAACACTAAAGTGAGGCAAATTTGGGTCAGAAATTTGTGATTTAAATTTTTATATGGTTGATGTTGCCTATAGAACACTTGTTCCTAACTCATGGTATTTTGATTGTGAATGTTCTAGACATATGACTAGATATCTCTCTTTTCTGACTAATTACAAGAGTCATGTAGGTGGACTGGTTACTTTTGGTGAAGATGCACAAAGTAAAATTGAAGGTATAGGAACTATCCTGGTTGATGGATTACCTAATTTAAAAGAGGTTTTGTTAGTTGTAGGTTTGAAATCTAATCTAATTAGTGTGGGCCAATTATGTGAAGATAATTTCTTAGTTATATTTTCAAAAAATTTATGCAAAGTCTTGAAATATGATGGTAATTGTATCTTACATGGTACTAGGTCTAGTGATAAATGTTATCTTCTTAAAACTAAAATTACTTGTCATGTTTCAAAAACTGATTCTGTAGAGTTGTGGCATAATCATTTGGGACATTTGAATTATGGTGATCTGCTGGGACTAACAAAATTGAATGCAGTAGGAGGAGTTTTTAGGCTCACTAAAAAGCTTGAAGATGTCGGGGGTTCATGTCTAAAGGGTAAGCATGTATTAGAATTATTACAATAATTATAAATTGATTTGATGGGACCTAGACACAACCAAGGTCAATTTATTGCTACATCTTATCTATTAGAATTATTATACATTGATCTGATGGGACCTATTCAGACTGAGAGTATTGGTGGCAAAAAAATATATCTATGTATGTGTTGATGACTTTTCTAGATATACCTGGGTGGATTTTTTGAAAGAAAAGGCTTATTTATTTGAAAGATTTGAATTTTTTCACTTAAAATTAACAACTGCGAAATATTTTGAGGGAATAAAAATAATGAGGATTAAGAGTGATCATGGAAAGAAGTTTGAAAATACCAATTTTTCTACATTCTGTGAAAAATATAGTATATTTTATAAAATCTCTACTCCTAAAACCCTTAACAAAATGGGTTTTTATAAAGAAAAAATAGGTATTTACAAAAGATGGCTAGAGTGATGCTATATACTAAGAAACTTTATGTTAAATTGTGGTTTGAAGCTATTATTATTGGATGTTATATTTTAAATCGCCTGTAATTGAAAACATGTACCACACAAACTCCCTATGAGACTAGAAGGGAAGAAAACTAAATCTCAAGTATTTCCATACTTTTGGTAGCAAGTTCTACGTGTTGAATGATCGAAAATACTTGGATAAATTCGATTCAAAAAATGATGAAGGAGTATTTGTTGGCTATTCACAAAACAGTCGAGCTTACAAAATTTACAATATGCAGACTCAAACTATCATTGAGTCCATCAACGTAAAAATTGATGACATTGATGACTTTTCCTCTTATTCACAGGAACCTCAAATTCAGATCTTAGAAGAATAGTTTGGTAGAAGCTAGAACACTCAAGACGACCATGTGTCTGGTTTAGATAGTGACAGATTGACTGAACTACCATAATCTGCTTCTAGTGTTTATGTTCCAGCTCTTGGAGGTTGTGACCTACCTAATACAAATGAGGAATTGGAAATAAGAATGCAACTCCTTTCCTGGATACAGAAGGCACATCCTTTGGACAATATACTTTCTGCTTTCGGTAAAGGCATGATAACTAGGAGGAGGTTTACTACTGAACTTGGAAGCTACACTTCACAGATTGAACCCAAAAATATAAATGCAGCAATTGGAGATAAAACATGGGTTCTTGCAATGTAAGAAGAGTTAGCTTAATTTGAAAGAAATGAAGTGTGGGAACTTGTATCTCAGCCTAAGGACATAAATGTGATCAGGACAAAGTGGATCTTCAAAAATAAATTTGATGAACATGGCAACATAGTCAGGAACAAAGTACATTTGGTTTTACATGGATACAATTAAGTGGAAAGAGTGAATTTTGATGAAACATTCGCACCCGTAGCTCGACTTGAATCCATTAGACTTCTGATATCTGTGACATTTCAAATGAGGTTCAAGCTCTACCAAATGGATTTCAAAAGTGCCTTTCTGACTGGGATTATAAATGAAAAAGCCTATGTTGAGCAGCCTAAAGGATTTGTTGATCTTTATTTTCCCGACCATGTGTTCATACTCAAAAAGGTCTTATACCAACTAAAACAAGCTCTATGTGCTTGGTATGAATGGTTGACAATGTTCTTGGTGGAAAAAGATACAAGAAAGAGAGAGTGACAAAACTTTGTTAATCAAATATCTCAAATTCGGATTAACAATGGCACAAATATATGTTAATGATATTGTGTTTGGTTCTACCTCAGAGACAAAATCCAAGGAGTTTGTTGCACTTATGCAAAATGAATTTGAGATGATTATGGTTGGTGAACTAAAATTCTTTTTAGGCTTGCAAACTTAGAGATTTTTATCTCACGGGCCAAGTATGCAAAAAATCTAGTAAAGAAGTTTGGCCTGGAAAAGACCAAGGCTGTTAGAACTCCCATGACCATGTCCATGAAGTTCTTTGTAGCATGATAGGCAATCTACTGCACTTTACTGCAAGCCGTCCTGACTAGCATTCAGTGTGGAAGTTTGTGCTCGTTGTCAAGCCAAACCACAAGAATCACATCTTACGGCTGTAAAGCAAATTATTCACTATGTTAACCATACCTTTGATTTTTGATTGTGATATACTAATGATACTAACTATCATCTTGTAATATACAATGATGCTGACTGATCAGGAAACATGGATGATAGAAAAAGCACAACTGGAGAAAGTTATTACATTGGTAACATTCTCATTGCATAGTTATGTAAGAAACAAAACTTCATCTCCTTATCTATTATAGAAGCTGAGTATATTGCAGCTGGTAAGTGATGTACTTAGTTATTATGGATGAAACAAATGCTCAGCGACTATAGTGTTCATCAGGATTTTGTTATTATATTTTGTAATAACACTAGTGCTATTAACATTTCTAAAAATTTTGTTCAGCACTATAGGACCAAACACATTTGACATTAGACATCATCATTTTATTAGAGATTTGGTCAAGAGAAAAATATTCACTTTGGAACATATTTAAATTGGATATTAATTTGCTGATTTGCTCACCAAAACCTTAGATTCTGCTAGATTTGAGACTTTATGAAAAGCCATGGGCATTTGCTTGATACATTAAAAATCCATATTATTACTTAGTTGAAGTAGCATTGTTTTTTTTTTTTTTTCTTTTGAGTGAATTCATCATGTGTGCTTGTATTTGTTTTGTTATTTTATTAAAGCATAGGAAATAAATTTATGATTGGTCTATGAATATTGGGATGAACTTGGATTAACCAATCAGTATGTTGTGCTCATTAAACTTTCAGGTAATTCATTGTCATATAAACACATTTCCATCTTGACTAGTTTGATTTTACCCTACTAGTGACTGGGTTGTTATCTTTAAAGAGATTTGTACTTCGTTGTGGACATATGGTCGGTATCTATCTCTCGACACTATTATATGTTGTATTAACAAACTAGTTCATTGGAAGAGATGGCTACCACCATAGGTGTGTACAGCCGTCCTTGATAATAAACTTACATCATGTAGAAAAGAGCTACCCCTATGGCTATGACAAAGTCAACTCTATGAACTCAAACTTTGAAGAATTAAAAAAATGATGAAAAAGAGACAGCCCAATGACTATTCAAAATATATGTAATGTACTCTGCTTGGTACATATATATTTTATTATTTATAAAGACAGTATCAGATGGCGGCTAGTTTGAAATATATCATTGTTCACTAGACAAGTTTTAATTTGGTTTATGGTACGGGTTATGATTGACTAGTTTAGAGTGTCCCATCACACACCCACGTCATAATCTGACAAACTAATTGAATCTAAAACTTAGGATACATTAGATTGGAAAATTCTTGTTTATTTTGATATCTTTGTACTGAATTTAAAATTTATAAATTGTGCAATTTGCCCATATTTAAAAATTATTTATATCTTACTAAAATTTCTCTTCGATTTTGCATGATTTATTTGTATAGGCTTTTTGTTGATTTTTCAGTCTTTAGTCTAAACTTTAATCAAGTATCCATTTAGAAAAGCTTTTGGATCTATTTTTGAACAACAAAATTTGTGCTCATTTTTTATTGTAAAATAATTCAATTAATTGATATATATCTAAAAAGGGAAAATTTTCTTTTTAAAATTCAAATTTAACAGATGAATTTCAAAATTTGAAAAATCTAGTTAAGGAAAAATTTTCTGTCATTAACTAACACTCTACAGTTTTTGGTAACTACCATTTACGTGTCTTCAATTAACGGTTACCTTCTTATACAAATTACTGTCTTCCTATTTAATTGCACACCTAGGATTTGTCCTCTCATAATCACTATTGCTTTCAGTTTCAAAGTTCAAATTCCTCTCTTTCACTTGATCTCAAAATCTTGCTAAGGTTTTTACAAGTATAAAAATGGAAAGAACCAAAATGCCCAAATCAAATAAGAACCTTGGTGGCTCATCCAGTGACGCTGTTGTCACTTCGTCCGCCACTGAAATAGGAAGAGGCAAAGAGGTATCATCAGCGAAAAGCCTCTAGTGAAGCACAAGGAAACAAGGGAACTCCAGTTCTAACCCAGACATTTCTTCTACAGTTATTGCACCTACTGGAGGTGTTACGACCCGTTTTAATTTAGTCAAAGTCAAATTCTATTTTAGTCAAAGTCAATATAATTTTCGGGTCAAGTCTAAGTCAAATAGTCAAAGTTGGGCTTATATTAAATGAATAAATTATTTTGGGCTATTTTATAAAATTGTGGTTATTTAAGGATTTAAATGTTACAATATGGAAGTTGGGGGCTTAAGTTGCAATTGGGCTTATTTGTAAATTGAATTTGGACCCATTTCCTTGGCAATTCACGCAGAGACACAGAGAAGAGAGAACGCGGACAGAGAAGAGAAGGAAAGGGGAAAATAGAAGAAAGAAAAGGAAAGGAAAAAGGAAAAAGGGAAGGAAGAAGAAGGTCGTGACCGGCCGAGTTGATTTTTAGCTTGGGTTTTCCATTTCTTCTCCATTTTCAAGAGGTAAGCAAGAATCCTCTTATTTTAGAAATGAGTTAAAAATTAGGATTTTTGCTTATGGGCTTCAATATGAATGTTATGAAATGAGATAAGTTATTTTTAGTGTTATGAGCTATATTTGCATGTTAAATGAAGGATTTAATGGATGAATTTTTAGGGTTCTTGACTTAGTGGGTTTATTTAGATATTTAAGCTATTTTGAGAATATTAAGGCTTATGTTGGTTGATTTATGTAATAAGCTTGGAATGCTGATTTTAGCAAACCCTATAATTTATATTTGGGTCTTTTAAGCATATGTTTGGCATAACTTAAATTATAATTTCAGCTGGTCAAATTAGTCAAACATAATTTTCATCCACACATTTCATGGGACCTACTACTTACAACTACTTTTTATCCACACATTTACCAACTGCTTATAATATAAGCACTTAAATTATAATTTCAGCACTTCCAAACATATGCTAAGTGAATGTGATATAAAGGAGATTATTTTTGGGCCTTATGAAAGATTAGAAAAGGTTAAGGAAAATTATATGTTGTGGAATAAGTGGTGAATTAGAATAAGGATGAGATCCAAGTGAGTAAAGTAATTTTGAATAAGTTTTGCTTAAGTATGGTAAGTTAAGCTTAGCCTTGTTTCTAATAATTAGAGTCACTTGGGATGATTATTTATTTATCCGAGCAATTATATTCTATTTCAGGAGGTGACGAGGAAGTTGGTGCTGCATATCGACCAACTTAGTCTTAGCCAAAGCTCTGTGAGTGGAAAAACTTATTTTTCAAAATATGAGAATTTAAATAACATGTGTTTAGCTGCATAATGATTATGAAGACAAGCATGATTTTTAGAATATAATAGATTTTATAAACAAATTCAGTTCTATTATTGCAAGTTATTGTTATGTTTTATCATGAGAAATGCCATTATTTAGATACAGTTTATAAAACCACCAGAAAGTACTTGATGATACTGTTATCTACTCTAGTACACAGAGGGGCTTTGAGCCGTGTACTAGGGTATATTATGAGAGGTCTTTATGACCCACTCTTATGCACAGAGGGGCTTCGGGCCGTGTATAAGGGTGCTTATTTCAGAGATCCATGAGACCCACTTTTGTACACAGAGGGGCCTTGGGCCGTGTATGGGAGTGCTCAGCTAGTCTACACGCGTATGACCAGATATGGTGATTTTACCCGCTCTGCACTTGTGTGAATCTGTTTCCACAGTGCATGACCAGGTTGCATATTACAGATTTCAGATTATCAGTGATTCATGATACATTCTGGTGTGATTTTTCAGTATATGACAGCTTATTTAGTTTACAGAAACTCATGTTTACGTATGTTATTATCTGATGGCACTTCTTTTTAGATTTACTAAATTATCAGATTATGCAGTTTCTTTATGACTTACAGTTTGCAATTACTCAGTACGTATGTATAATATGAGAAATCAGTTTCTTGAAAATTATGATATATTATGAACTCTCCACTCACTGAGCTATTAGCTCACAGATTTTCTATACTTTCTTACTCAGGTAGTAGTTGAATTTTGAGCAGCTTTTGAAGAGCCTGTAGATTGTTGAGTCAGAGCCACACGAGGATTAGTTTGTATGATTCATACCCATCGAGCATGTCATCATTTATTTTTGGGAAAATATGTTCTGGCTCCTTTGATGATTTATTTTGGTTTTATTTGTGGTATGTTAAAGTTAGATGGGGGCTTGCCGCCTTTTGGGATTTAAATGTTATAATTCAGGCTGTTTTGTAAAGGATAGTGGAAATGGATGATTTGGCTGTACTTTACTTTTGATTGGTTCATATTATGGGACAAGTGGACCCCAGTTGATATTGTATATTATGTGTTTTGAGAAATTTGTTGCTTTTCAGGTTTGGGTTTGTTCAATTTACAAAGGAGACTCTGCCAAAATTTTTATAAAATATTTTTAGTCCAAGAAGAGTCGATAAGTAATAGGAAAGTCTAAGTAGCCTTAATAGTGGGTCCGGCATCCAGCTGGCATCCATCATTGGCGCACGACACGTCGTGGGTCCACTAGAGTGATTCGGGACGGGTCGTGTCAGGTGGAGTATCTACTAAAATTTTGCCCTACCAATTGTCGATCAGCACTACTAAATCTCTGTACAGTCCCTTGACCAAACGTTCCACAAGGCACTTCCCATTAAAAAAATCAGGCGAACCAGTGAGTTACCTGAGCAAAAAGGTTTTGTAAGTACTCAAGATTCTGACGAACTGGAATGAAATAAGCCGAAAACGGCAAGATCTGATAAGGAATGTGATACAATTTCAGGGACTGGTGAAGATGAGTCTGCACACCATGTCACAGAAGAAGAAGAACCTGAGAAGAAAGATGATACAGAGACTGGCGAAGATAGGTCAAAATCTCTTGCCATATGAGGTGGGGATTTTGAAGGCCTGGGTGGACCCACTCCATAGAAATCTGGCTCTGAGTTTGAAAGAAACTCTGTGGAGTCTTCTAAATCTACTCATACTCCTCCATCTCCACAGAGAGCCACTAGGGCAGAGAAAGGCAAGGAGAAGATTAGAGAATTGAATGAGAAGTCTATTCTAGTCGGTCAGAACATGCCCTCTACACCAACTGGTGTGCTAATAGAATACTGCCCACTCTCAGTTCTGACCTAGAGTTATTCAGGTTTGAAACTCTGACAAGAGGTGGGTATTCTCTTAATCCTCTTAACTAATGTTTCTTGACTGAATATGCTGAAAGTTTGTGTTTGTCGTTCGCAACATACCGCAAGTTTATAGTTGAATTCAGAGTTGCTCTTCATAAATTCATTTCATTTGATTTAGACGGACTTGTTGGTTTTCATAAGCTTCATAATTTGTTGGGATTGTGTGAGAAGTTTAATGAAACACTGGTAAAGGAGTTAATGGAGAATATGCCCAAGAATCTATGAAAACAAATAATGAATTTAGATGACAGGTCTATGTGAAAGGGGAGACACATTACTTTCAATCCTAACTCCTTGAGAGACTAGTTGGGAATGAATGAAGTGACTGCTTCTAATGACGAGGAACTGACAAATGATGGTATTGTTATGGTACTGATTGGTACATCTTAGCCAGATGTAAGAGAGCTCACTGCTTCCAAGCTACTTCCAATGCACAAAGTTCTGCATAAAATCATGATTCTCAATATTGACCCTTTGACGCATCACTCGGACATTTCTGGAGAAAGGGGTGTTCTTCTATACAAGCTGGGTATGTAGATCAGTGTTGATTGGGCTAAGATGATTTTTAATAGAATTGTGTACGAATGGCCTAAGAGGGCAAAGCAGTACAGACTCCCTCACCCTAGTCTAATTCATCATTTCTCGCTCATTTTGGTGTCCCACAAATAGCCACGGATAGGTTCTTTGATTACTTATCCACATTGGGCGTGCATGAGTTTACCAATCTTGGTGGAACTCCAAATCCCACTCTCAGGGTTCCTAAGCATGTTCTATCCTCATTCGACTAGTCCACATGTCTGGACACACTGGAGACACAGTTGTGGACAGTAAAAAATTAGTTAGATCAAATCCTCACTATTACCAAAAGTTTCACTGGTGAATTTCAATTCATGTGTAGAGTTTTGGAGAGCATTCACTACCTAGGAGATCAGCGTGTACTCTTGGCTTTTCAATCCAGTACATCGGGATATCCAAAGTACGTGCCAACTGAGTGTCCTGGTAGATATGGACTAGCAACTCCTACACCTCCATCTACTCTATCACTTGTTCCCACTGGCAAGCAGAATGGAGGTCTCTCAGTGTCTAGTACAAAGAAGTCTAAGCTGTCCTCCAACTGACTAGTTATCTACCTCTAACTATTTATTCCTAACTTCTTGATGGATAACTATATTAAACACTAACACTACTATTGTTTGTTGTTTCCCACCCTCTTTCACTTTGGTTGTTTGGTTATTACAAAAATGAGGAGTAATGTGTGTGGAGCTTGGTGGTGTTATTGAACACTTTTGTTGGTATCATGGGTACATTACTAAGGGCGGGTAATGGTGTTTATATGATTATTGATTGTTTAATGATGATGCTCACATTTATTGATTATTTATATGATTAGCACACACCACGCATGATATTAAAAATCTTAATGTTATGTTTTGTAATTAAGAGCTTGTTTGACAAAGCTTAAAAACCCATTTTGATTTTTTTCAGTCGTAATTTTTGACTTTTCAACCTAATTTTAACATGAAAAGTCAACAATTTTAACTCAAATAAACTAATATTGGTCAAATAAACAAAAAATTGGTTTATAAACTAATTTTTAAGCTTTGTCAAACAAGCTCTAAGCAACGGCAAACGAGGAGATTGTTAGAAACATGTGGGTGCCACATATTTTTACATATATTTTAAAGTAGCTTAATTAATTTATCTTACTAATTTTTATTGTTGAAAATGGAGGTAAGCGTGTATGCTATTGCCAGTTCAAATAGACTAAGATGGCAAGAAAAAAAAAATTGAGAACATGTGATCTTCGATTTTTATCCTATTTTCTTCCATATTATGATTTGGTTTAATAACTGACATGTACATCTTGTATATTTTAGGTTATGTACCATTTCATATTATTTTGGATTTGTTTAGGAAGAAAATCTATATAGATGTTCAATTAATATTAACTTTTCTTATAGTTTTCTTTCTACAATCATGGAAGATCTTTTGGTATCTTTTCTACTAATTTTTCTACTACTTTTAGTGATGATCTTTCGGTAAGTAATAATTCGTTATTGACTTTACTTTAGTTAAAAATTAGTAAGGAATTAATTAAGCTTTGAAAAATATAATTTTTGTTCTTGATCCTTAAGCTTGGGTTCAACCGACTTCATTAATGAAAAAATAAGACACAATGCTTTCTTGATTATTTTCAAAGCTGAATCTATCTTCAAGAAATTGAAAATAAAAACAATTGGTGCTAAAACAACAGTCCCATATTTTAATCAAACTACTCGGCTTGAAGTTAAGAACGGTAATTCTTAGTCCAATTGATGGTTGTGACCAAGTACAATAGAGAAGTGGTGATAAAGTCAAGACCTATATGTTTGATTTCATCAACAAGTCAAAAGAAGAAGTATCAAATGAGAGTTAATCTAAGTTCTTTGATTGTTATTTTGTTAATTTTGCGAAATTACAAAAACTGGATATTATTATAATCTTTGATTAAAATTATTGGTGGATTGTTTTGCCCATGGCATGGGGTTCGTGGATGTTTCCATTCGGAGTTTACCACGTTACATATTATGTTTGTGTATACTTTAATTCTTTAATTTCTGCATTCGTTAACGAACACTGATGGACCTTGCTTGTGCATGTCAAAACTGTTATTATCGTTGCACACTACTTCTGACTTTAGTCCTATCCTCTGGTTTTTCAAATTTGAATTAATCTAAGTTCAAGAACTTGCAGGTTTCGTAGAGATTAACTTGGGAGCTAGGGTTATTTGGGGTTTTTTTTTCATAAATAACCACATTCATAAATAACCACAATAAATAAAATATTTCTTAAAATACTGTCATATTTTTTTAATTCTAAAAATACTGTTTTTTTTTTTATTTTTGTAACACTGTTGTTACATTTGTTATATTAGTATTAATAAATGTGTTACATTTGTTATTAACAAACATAACATATGTAACAACAAGTGTTACAAAAATAAAAAATAATATTTTTAGATTTAAAAAAGTTAAACATGTTGCAAAATTATAGATAATAATGAATGACTATTTATTTGTATCTAGATGTCTATGTAGTTATCTACTTACTCCAGAAGAGTATATTCTAATCAAGTTGTAACTCTCTTTGGAACCCTATAAATAAGGGTCATTGTTATAATAAATTAATAGACTTGAGTTTTAACTTTCTCTATTCTCTTCTCTTTTTCTAGTTTCATAACATGTTATCAGCACGACACTTTAATATATATATTTTTTTAAATTAGAGTACAGATCAATCGATCAACAATCTTGTACTACGTATTCATTCTAACGAATAATACGGTGGTACACTGATGCAACGATACTTCAAACTATATTCAAGAAAAAGGTAAATGATTAGCACCACCACGTACATCTCTTGTTAATCAGACCAACTGCTACTAATTCAGGTAATATTTGGTTTTAGTCTCTGCTTATAGATTTCTCTGTCAATACATTATGTTATTTTATTCAGATTATAATTATGCCCTTAGATGGAATGTGATTAATGAATTCAACAAATTAAGGATATTTAATTACTAAACCTGACCTGATATCTCTATTTTTTCAATTATTTAATGTTTAGTAACAAATTATCAATTCTTGAATAATATTTGATTTTAATTGTGATTTTCTTGAAGAAACACAATTTTATAATTTTACCAATATTCTAGGAGAATATTATATTATATTTTATAATTTAAACATATAAATATTCTAGAAGAATATTTTATTTTTCTAGAAGAATATGAACTATTGCTTCTGAAGTAGCAGTAGTCTACATGTATCAACATCATATTGTTGTTTTTTGAAGAAACACAATTTTATATTATATTAATATTTCAATTGAATATTAATTACTCATGAAAAACCTAATTTTACAAGATATAATATTCTATAAGAATATTATAATATTGCTCCTGGAAAGCACATATTTACATCAAAATAATGATTTGTTGTACCTCCTGAATAAGCACAACTTTATAATATTCAGGAATAATGATTTATAATGATTTGTTTTAATTGTGCTTTTCTTAAAGAAACACAATTTTACAATAATATCAATATTTTTGAAGAATATTGTAATGTATGTCACAACCTAACATATAAATATTGTAGAAGAATATTTTATTGTTGCTTCAAATAAGCAAAATTTTATATTATATTAATATTCTAGTAAAATATTAATTACTCCCGAAAAGTTTAATTTTATAAGATATAATATTCTTATAGAATATTATAATATTACTTATAAAGAACAAATCTTTACTTCAGAATAATGATTTGTTGTTATCCCTGAAGATGCACAACGTTATAATATTCTGACAAAATATTAGATGCTCTTGAAGAGCATAACGTTACAATTTAAATATTCCAGAAGAATATTAATTTTTATGACGTTATAATTTTTATATTCCAGAAAAATATTGAGCAGTATTAGAAATAATATTTTATTGTGCTCTAGAAGAAGCACATGTCTTGAAGAATATCACATCGCAAAATTAAATTGTGATATAAATGAGTAATTAATCAACTAATGCTTATTCTTGAAGAAAAGCATATAAATCATGTTATGTTGACATTGATTAGTGTGAATTATATGATTATACAATGTCTAATAGAAAATTAATTATATTTTCTTGTTCATTGTGTAGTTACTCAAATAAACGAAAAATATATCTGCTAAATTGTATGGAACCGGAAGTTTAATACTTCGAAATTTTATTGATTGGCAATACCGGTTAGACCATCCCGAATCAATATGATGTGACTTATTAATGAGGATATCTATTGAAAACCAGAAGATTTTTCAATATAATGAATTCTCACGTGATGCTTGTTCTCATGATATATAAACCAGTAGACCTTTACTAGATAAAATTGGGACTGAATTCCCTATATTTTTGAAAATTATTTAGGGTGATTTATAGGGCCCCATCACCCTCCATGTTGACCATCTATATATTATTTGTATCTGATAGATACATCTATTAGATGATTGTATGGTGTTATTATTGGCAACTTGAAATTTGTGAGATTACTTGCTCAAATATTAAATTATGAGCATAATTTTCAAATTATACAACCAAGACGATGATGTGTCTTGTCAATACTAGTGAGTCTAAATCTCAAACTTTTAATAAATATCAATTGAGATGATTTTAAATGGTTTATCAATATTGTTTTTCAACACCTCCAATTATATTCTAAACCATTACTATTGAGAACAAAGTGCTTCCCATTTTTGTCTAGGGAATGCTAGTTTATATGCAGAAACACTTATACGCATCATGCAAACATCAAAGCTACCTCTGCTATAGTTGGCTTATGGTTAGAGCCTAATATTATCCATCTAATGAATTTTTTATAGTGCAATATATGTATAATCGGTCCACCATAGTGCACTGAGATGTACTTTGAAAAATGTTGAGAATACATGTTTAGTATGGAACATTATAAAATATCTTAAGTCCTAACGGGTGATATTTTATAATGCGCTTTTTCGAATGTCATTTTGATAAGACTCAACATTATGGAAGAGAAATCAAGTAGCTGGAAAGAATACATGAAAATGCTGTATATTATAATTTCTAGATCCTTGCACAAGACAATATGAACCAGAAGTTCGACAAATAACTCATTTGTAAATTATACAATTGACAGATGCATTTACTGACCAAAGAGATTAAATCAAATCTCATATACCAGCTCTAAATGCTCCAATTTATATTAGGGTCATTGAAAGACAATCCATTAACATTATATCAGGTAAATTAATGACACGCCTGAAGCGTGGTGACATTTGATTCAAAAAAATTCTCAAATAAAAAATGGAGTCAATTATAAAGATAGTCCTACTAAGGAGGTGTATACTTTTGGAGAGTATATAGACATAATTAATTATAAAACCCCAAAAGAGGTTCAGCTAGCTGAAATAATAAAATGAAAAGATCTCGTTAAGTTATGTCGTTATGAGAAAGAAATTGATTCAAAAATAAATATTGTTGACAACATTATTGTACATAATAAAGCGCTTCATATTATGAAAAGTAGCAAGGATATTGAAAGAAATCTGTCAAAGAATAAATCTGCCAAATAAAAGGATGCAATCCAAGTAAATTGAACTGACTAGAGAAACCTGAAGTTTTTGGACATATAGTCGGAGCACCTAAAGATGTATATTTATGCAAAAAGGAAATGGGTAAATGAAGTCGTAACATGTAATACACGACTTTTAACATTATGAATTTCGCAAAGACTTATGTAAAACAATCATAGTTGATATCTTGTTAGTCTGTCAATGCATGATATATATGCATATAATGAATATTGTTATAACCAACTCATCTATCATGACTAATAAAACAATGTATATAAATCCCTGGAGGATTTACTATGCTTGAAGCATATAGTTCAACTTTTCAAGAACTTAATCGATCAAAGTACAGATCTGAAGTGATATTATAATGAGGGGGAGTAAATACGCGTTGTACTCTTTTCCTTGACCAAGGTTTTGTCCCATTGGGTTTTCCTGGCAAGATTTTTAATGAGACAACTTTAATGGCGTATTAAAAGAATTATGTACTCTTTTTCCTTCACTAGGATTTTTGCCCACTGGGTTTTTTTCTAGTAAGGTTTTAACGAGGTATATTTTTTCTATAAATGACATCCAATTGGAAGTGGTATAAATATTATAGTTATGGATGTCCATAACCTACAAAATATTTTACCCTCGTCATAACCCTATGGTTATACTCTCGTGTGTTATAAATTGTATATGAGACTCTTGAAGAGAACAACAACGAGTTCCATTTTTAATATAATTGTATCAAACTATCATGCTGACTACAGTCAACCAGAAATAATGTATGAAGATGATATTGTTTGGAGGTTATAACATGGAGCACATTTCACTAGAATTGTTTTAAACAAATTCTAAGAAGATAGCGACATTGAAGACATTGGTGTACAAGATATAGATAGCTCGATACAAGCTTTTTTCATAGAGTGAAATCAGGAGGAGTAGCTGTACTCTTTTTCCTTCGCTCAGGTTTTGTCCCACTGGGTTTTCTTGACAAGGTTTTAATGAGGCAGCATTTGAGTACTCCAATTTTTGATAATTTTTCTTTGTATTGGTATTTTTGTCCCATTGGGTTTTTGACAAATAATGAACCAGTTATTGTGTAATAAGTCATTCAAGGGAGAGTATTGTAAAATTATAGATAATAATGAATGACTATTTATTTATATCTAGATGACTATATAGTTATCTACTTAATTCAAAAGAGTGTATTCTAATCAGGTTGTAACTCTCTTTGGAACCCTATAAATAAGGGTTACTGTTATAGTAAATTAACAGACTTGAGTTTTGACTTTCTCTATTCTCTTCTCTTTTTCTCTCTACTTTTCTAGTTTCATAACAAAATAGTATTTTTTAAATTATTTTATATTTTGTAGTACATAGTGAAATTACCACGGGTTATTTTCCTTGTCGAAACCATTGTTACTGGGATGCTGAGTCAAACAGTGCGCATTATTTTGATGATTTATATTGCCTACAACGATAGAGCATCATCATCATCATTACCACCACCAAATTTGGGATATGATAAATATAGGTTTACGTACTCATAATGAAAATTAAATTATAGTGGGCTTTATCAAATATTTTGATCGTCTTCTTACAATGCAAAATATTTTTAGATATTGATTTGGCACTTGATTTTTGCTAGTTAAATATGAATTAATTTCAACACCAGCAGGTGGGGTGACAGCACAAGAATGCATGGATGTTGAGAAGGCCTATTTTTAATTTTTTATTAACTTGCATCTGAAGTGATCATTGAAAGAATATGAAATTGGTCTCTATTGACTCAGCCTAACTTAAATTCCTTTTGTTTTGTACCCAAAAAAATAAAAAATAAAAATAAAAAAGCAAAAATCACGTCCGTATGATTACAACACAAAAGGGATATTAATAAATGAATGGAATTGGGATATAGATGGAATATATTAAAATAAAACCACTTTGAGTTTCCATCCTAAACGAGAGGGGGGAGAGGTCACTATAAAGAAGTTTCGGACTCATATTGATCATGGGTATTGATGCTAGGCACTCTTTTGTTATATATCTAATTAAGCGCTACATTTTCTCCGCTTAATCGGTCGGTCGAGTTTTTATCTATATGTAAAAACTCGACTATGCGATTATAATTATTGTCTATAAATAAAAAAAGCCCCTTTCAGTTAGAGGGGGCAGATAACATTTTCCCAACGAATAAAAAAGATTTCACATAATTTCTCTCTCAAGAAAATAAACTCTATCAATTGGCGCCATCTGTGGGAATATTTTTCTTTTCAAAAACAAGAAAAACTAAAAGTCATGTTAGGCAGAACTAGAGGAAGGTCCAGGATAGAACATCCAGGGGCTCCGCCACCAAAAACAACAGCGGAGGAGCAGACTCTGTCGTAATTCGCCACCGTCCAGCAGGTTTCTATTTTGCAAGACCAGATGTCTACAATTATGGAGATGTTGCAGAGAATGGCCGCCCAGCCTCGTATGTTAGAGGTCAGCAGTAGAGATACTACCATCCGAAACTATACAAACACATGAAATGACATCTACAAGCCGTCATTCGATATCAGTCAATTGGGAAAGCATTTTGAACGATGAAGTAGATGAAGCGATTGTGCGAAAAAAGAACAGGGAAAGACCAATTTCTATAAAAGAAGATCCATTTACCGAGGACGTGATGAGTGTACCTTTACCGTCGAAATTCAAAGAACCAACTGGAGAGTTTGATGGATGGGTGATCCTATCGATCGTATATGAACATTTCAAGACCGGGTAAGATTGCATGGTTGGCCAGATGCCATAGCCTGTAGGGCGTTTCCCATGACACTACGAAAAGACGCCAGAGAGTGGTTTGACACATTACCCCTACGGTCGATATCGTTATTCGCAGAATTTGCTAATAAATTCATAACCTGTTTCTCTAGTAGCGCAAGGAAAAGGAAGACAACAATGGGGCTAATGCAAGTAACACAGGATAAAGGAGAGTCTCTGCGCGAATATATGTCGCGATTCAACCGTGCAACATTAGGTATCAAAAATTTACAAATGTCGCCAGTAATTACAGCATTATTAAGTGGGTTGAGGAACCACGGCCTTAGAGCCAGCCTCTCGGAGAAACCAGCGTAGTCTCCAACAGAACTACTTAGAAGAGCGGAAGAGTACATTGATCAAGATGAGGTATTGAGAGCAACACGAGCCGATCGAGATGTGTACGACTGTGGAAATAAGAAGAGACGACGTGAAGAGCCTTCGATAAACCAGCGTAATACTAGGACTATGACTGAATACAAATATCGACCGAGACCAGAAGTGGTTAATGCAATCTCACAGATACAGTTGAACGCACCTTTGTCGATTATTCTTCGAGAAATATCCACGTTGAAGGAGTTACAGTAGCCAGAGAAATTGAGATCCGACCCATCCATTCGAGACCGCAGCTGTAGGTGCGAGTTCCATAAAGATCATGGCCATAACATGGATCAGTGCCGGACGCTACGAAGCGAAGTGGAAAGGCTGATCTCAGAAGGGCTGATAAAGTACTTTGTAAAGAAAATTGACGAACATCCTGAACAGATACTCTAGGAAGAGGGGAGTAAGAAGAGAGCATGGGTGATATATGTTATTGTTGGAGGATCAACCGGTGGAGGAGATTCGAGAAATTCTAGAAAGGGTTATGCACGGTCGTTACATATAAACTCGATCGGTGTGTCAAGCAGATTTGCCCAATCGGTTACCTTGATGACGGAGATCTAGATGGAGTGTCTTTGCCACATGATGACGCATTAGTAATTACTGGTGATATAGCTGACTTTGATGTAAAAAGGGTACTTGTAGACACGGGCAGTGCCGCAAATGTACTGAGCTGGAAGGCGTTCAAAGGTCTGAAAATACCAATTGATCGATTGAAGTCCATAAATACTCCGCTGCAAGGATTTGGAAGAGGGACGGTGATATCTGAAGGAATTGTCGACCTCCCAGTTGTCTTGGGAAAGCATCTTTATTGCATAACACTAATAACACCTTTTTTGATAGTCCGCACACCTATGGCATACAATTCCATCTATGGTTGTCCGATTATAAACTCAACGGGGGCAATCATATCTACCCAACACCAGTGTATGAAATTTTCCACCACCCGAGGAATTAGAGTGGTGAGGGGAGACCAGTTGACATCGAGGAAATGTTATATCGACAGTGTTCGGTGCGAAGCTAACTTGACTATGTTCACAATCGAAAAAAACGAAGATCAGCAAGCACAACGTTTTGAGCCAGCGAAAGAGGTGGATATGGTGGAGTTAGGAGAAGGTAGAAAAGTTAAAATTGGTCGATTGATGAATGAAGGAGACAGAGAAACTTCTAAACATGCTTCAGGAGAACATCGAGGTGTTCACGTGGGAAACTGACGACCTGCTGGGCATCGATCCCTCGATCGCTCAGCACCGATTGAACAATATAGCAGGCTTCAAACCTGTAAAGCAACGAAAAAGACAGTTCGCGCCAAAAAGACAACAAGCCATAAAGGGAGAGTTAGAAAAATTACTCAAAGCCGGTTTTATAAGAGAAGTGGAATATTCAGAATGGTTGGCTAATGTAGTTCTGGTAAAAAATCTACCGAAAAGTGGAGATTGTGTATAGACTTCACCAACATAAACAAGGCATGACAAAAAAAAAAATTGCTTCCTTCTACCACGAATAGATGCGTTAATCGATGTCACAGCTGGAAAGAAAAGATTTAGCTTTCTTGATGCCTTTTCGGGGTATCACTAGATTTCATTAGCGCCAGAAGACGCTAAGAAAACTTCTTTTATAACAGACTTTGGGACTTTTTGCTATACAGCCATGCCTTTCAGGTTAAAGAATGCCGGACCCACATATCAGCGCATGGTCAACAAAGTATTTGGCAGCTTGATTGGTCGTAAGTTAGAAGCCTATGTAGATGATATGGTAGTACATAGTAACCAAGAAGAAGACCATGTGGAAGATCTGAGAGAGATTTTTCAGGTGGCGAAGCAGAGTCATTTGAAATTTAATCTCGAAAAGTGCACATTCGGTACTGCAGGTGGTAAATTTCTAGGCTTCATGGTAACTCAAAGAGGAATAGAAGCCAATCCTGAAAAAATTCAGGCGATCATTGATATGACCAGTCCGAAAAGCAAGAATGAAGTACAAAGACTTACCGGTAGAGTAGCAGAACTCAATCGATTTATGTCAAGGGCAGCTGACAGATGTCACCCGTTTTTTTAAAGCCATTAAAAAGAGTAAGGACTTTGAGTGGACGGCCAAGTGCGAAGAATCGTTGGTGAATCTGAAGTCATTACTTCAACATCCTCCTATCTTAAGTAGGCCAATTGTAAGGAAAACACTCAGAATGTATCTAGTCGTGTCTCCGCATGCAGTCAGCTCCGTTCTCATAAGAATAAAGGAAAAGGTTGAACGACCAGTTTACTATGTAAGTCATGTTATAAAAGATGCTGAATCACGGTATAACCTAGCAGAGCAATTAGTCCTATCTCTGATCATCAACGCAAGAAAATTGAGACCTTACTTCCAAGCACATCCTATTGAAGTTCTAACGAATCAACCATTGAAGCAAATTCTTCTTCGACTTGAGACATCCAGCTGATTGATGAAATGGGCAGTAGAGTTGGGAGAATATGACATAGAATTCAAGGTGCGATCCTCCATAAAAGGACAGGTTCTAGCGGACTTTAGTGCTGAGTTATCACCCAGATGTATCTCCGGGAAAAATCCTCTTTGGACACTATTCGTAGATGGATCGTCCACCAAAGAGGGATCAAGAACGAGAATTATATTGATAAAGCCAAATGGAGAATAAATGAGGTATGCTTTAAGGTTCAAATTCAAAGCTACCAATAATGATGTGGAATACGATGCAGTCATACTAGGATTGCAATACGCATTAAAAATGGGAGCGCGGTGGATTAAAGTGCATAGCGATTCCCAACTAGTGGTCGGACAAATTCAAGCTGAATTCGATGCTAAAGATGATCGCATGGCTGCCTACCTGATGAAAACCAGAGATTTGCAGCAGCGATTCTAGGAGTTTGAAATCGTGAAAATAGCTCGAGCTAATAATTCACGGGCAGATGCATTGTCTTGATTGGGTTTAACCTGTGTTAATTCTCGGTCACATTCATCTCCACTTCAAACGATAACCCGATCGAGCTTTATAACCACAATCGAAGTCGGTGAAATAGGAGAACAACCCACCTGGATGGGTCATTTGATAGCATACTTAATTAAGGGTATCCAGCCTAAAGACCCAATTGAAACAAGAAGATTGAGGATAAGGACAACCGGATTTATAATAATAGACGATCACTTATTCAAGAAAGGTATCTTGACTCCGTATTTGAAATGCATTGACGCTAATAGAGGATATATAATACTTATAGAAATACACTCAGAGATGTGCGGAAACCACTAGGGTGCAAACATGTTGGCCTTCAGAGCAATCTGACAAGGATATTACTGGCCAACTATGAAAGCGGACGCAAAAGAGTTGGTGCAAAAGTGTGACGCCTGGCAAAGACATGCAAACCTTATTCATCTGCCAGCCGAGTACCAAACTGTAGTGTTTGGTATATGCCCCTTTTTTCAGTGTGGAATCGACCTCCTGGGACCGTTTCCGATGGCTAGCAAGCAAAGGAAATTCTTAGTAGTCACGATTGATTATTTCACGAAGTGGGTAGAAGCAGAACCACAATAACAACCAGGAAGATACATAGTTTTATTTGGAAGAATATTATTTGCAGATTTGGTATCCCACGGGTGATCGTGTCCGACAATGGCAAGCAATATGACAATCGGGAGTTCGAAGAATTTTGCAGCAGTTATAAAATTGACCTAAGGAAGACATCGGTCGTCCACCCTCGAGCAAATGGTCAAGTGGAAGTCACCAACCGTACTATTTTATGGGACATTAGGACTAGATTGGAAAAATGCAAAGGGCGCTGGGCAGAAGAAATTCCGAACGTGCTATGGGCGTACCACACCACGTCGAGAGGGTCGACTGGAGAAACACTATACCGATTATGTTTCGGATTAGAAGCTGTCACACCGACCGAGGTTTTGGAGCCGTTACCATGTATAATGATTCAGCAAGCTACTATTGAGCTACATAAATCTGAACTCGACTTACTAGAGGGGGTAAGACAGAAAGCATTCACAAGGATGGTTAACTACAAACGGAGAACAGCTGCATATTTTGATATGAAAGTAAAACCTCAAAGGTTGGAAGAAGGAGATCTTGTCCTCAGAAATGCTTCAGCCGCAGGGCATTAGCCGAGCAAGTTAGATCCTAAATGGGAGGGACCCTTTGAGGTTATCAAAGAAGTGTAGAAATGAACGTACAGTCTAAAAAATCAGCATGGGAAATCCCTTAGCCGATCGTGGAATATTGAACACTTGAAGAAATACTACCAATAAGCTGAAAATTTTTATAGTTTTCCTTTTTAATTGTTTTGCTTTTTAGTTGGAAATTTTGTACTCTTTGTTTCAAAATAAATAAAGGGGTGGGAGGACAAATGATGAGGACGTTAAGGTTATGGTTAAAAACATGACCAAACCCGGTGCGGCCACTGATTCCTCCCAGTCACAAATTTCATTTGTTACAATAGAAGTTCTTATGTAAATATAGTCAAGCAAAAAACTCGGCCGACTAGGCCTCAGACTACGATTATGTATACAAGCGACTACAGTCATATATGATAACGACCATGGTCATAACTACGATCAAATGTGAAAAAGACTACAGTCTTGACGGCAAGCTACGGTTGTAACTACGGTCATGTATACTAGCGACTACGGTATTGGGCTACGGTCATATATGATAACGACCACAGTCATAACTACGATCGAATGTAAAAACGACTACGGTCGTCAATGCATAAAAATTGGCGATATACAATGTTAGTACAAAGGTCATTCATCCCAAGTGGGTAGCAGAAAAATCGTTCACAACAAAGTTGGGCAAGGATAAACCACCTCTCCACCCAAAGATCTTGGAAAAAAGAAGCAGCAAGAAGTTTGTTTACAAAAAAGTAAAGTGACAAAAATTGGGATGATTAGTCTTCTGAATAGTCATCGTCGTCTTCATCGACCGATGGTTTGTTGGGCAAGGATAAACTACATCTCCACCCAAAGATCTTGGCAAAAAGAAGCAGTAAGAAGTTTGTTTACAAAAAAGTAAAGCGACAAAAATTGGGATGATTAGTCTTTTGAATCGTCATCGTCGTCTTCATCGACCGATGGCATGAAGGGGGCACTTGTGAAATCGGCATTTGGAAAGTGTTCTGTGAGCCATTCCCAACTCTTCTTAAAAGCCATGTCTCGACCGCGCACACCTACCATGCCCACGGTCATCATGTATTCTTCAATCCCTTTATATTCTTCAATGGAAACTTCTCCTTTCACGACCAACTCCTGAGAAAGAAAAGCAACAATATCTTCCAGTATCTTCCAAAGATTGACATTTGATGGATGTGCGTTGCAACAGTTCCTCGCACTTTTGCAAAGACTTCTCTAGAACAGTCAGCCTTGTATCACGATCGTTGAGCATATCGGTCTTTTCATCCAAGTCTCTACGAATGACACGTAAATCTCTACACTTTTCTTTTAAGGCACGGCTGGTTTGGTCAATCTTTTCAGCTTGGTCGCGAAGTTTGCAAAAGGCAGAATGTCGTAGAGACAGAATCTGTAGCAGAAACAATAATATCAAAAATAAGAAGTAAAAGGCTTTATATCTATCATAATAACACAAGAAACATACTCGTCGTTCTTCCACCATGATCGACCTCTCCAAGCTCTCTAGAGATTTATCCTTGCTTGCCTCGAGCACCTCCCAGTCTAAGCAAGAAGAAATAACTTGACAATCTTCAATCACCTTCTCGAGCGAACGGTGCATGTTACAGGTTGGTTGGGACTCAGAAACCACAGTCGTAGGATCAGATCGAGGAAATTCAGGGGTATTAGCCGGTAAAGACACGGCTTGAGCTACTGGAGACGAGTCAACAGGTAAAGTTTCTATTTGACTAGTCGATGGGACGACATCAGAGGAAGGTTGATCGATCGAAGTAGGGTCCCTGCGTCTCTTTCTTTGACCCCGAGAGTTTTTCCTAGCCAGTTCCTCCAAGAAATCCTCAGTAAATTTGTTAGAAGACATGTCTAAAAGAGCACACATGTAGTCAGTAATTTAAACAAGGGTTGGAGTTGTATTGAAATAGTCAATGGAAAGACTTTTCCTATCGTATGGACGACCAATGCCCTCAGAAACCAAGGTATCATCTGTTAACACATCATTTATCGACTGACCAAGAGGTTCAGCCGCTTGTAAGATGATTAATTAGTCGATTTCTGGTTCAGATAGGATTGGAGTAGAGTTAAAATCTTCAAAAGGGGGAACACTCCAATTTAAGGGGAAAGGAAATATTAACTCGGCCGGATTTACAAAGAAATACCTATTTTCCAACCGCTATTGGAGGTAGGACAGTTGGGAATTTTAAAGTGCTCATGTGTGGGAAGGCAGCGGTCACGATGAGAAAAGACAACATAGCAGTCGTAACGGTCGAGCAGCTTCATCTCAAAAAGTAGACAAAATACATCGACCGATAGTTCTGTACCACGGTGCAGACACATGAGCAAGTAATAGTTAACATTCTTAAAGCATTGGGCACCAATTGACTGGGAGAAAGGTTGAAGGTACAAAAAATTCAACTAAAAATGGGTGTAGTAGGAATCTAAGCCCAGCTTTGAGGCTATCTTGATAAATTGCTACTTCTCTATTACGACCGAGTGGAAGATACTCGGTCGGTCCAGGAGCCCGGTAAATGTGTTTTTTATTAAGGAAAAAGTGATCGATAGTGCGCCTGAGGGTTTTTTCAGTGTATGTGCTCGGGTGCTTAGGAATATTGTGAAGATTGGAACTGGATCTGTCGTGAGTGGATGTGGAAGTATCGATCGATCGGTCCTCTCTATCATGTCTAAGGTTTCTTCGTACCATCCCTAGCCAGTCAAGTTTCGAAAATGAGGCGATAGAACAAAAATAAGGCGATAGAATGGTAATCTCCTCGTAGAAACAAACAAAAATATATATATGTAAGGGGGAGGAGGAAATAGAGAAGAAACACTAGTTACGAACAGAACAAAAGAAAGAAAAGACCTACCGGGTGTGATTAGTCCGGGGGTTTGATTGATGTTCAAGGATAAGCTATTTACTTCTGGCGCTGAGCGGTCTGGTTGTCCTAGAAATTCGATTGATTCTAAAGAATAAAAAGAAAACTCTATTTCAGAAAGAGAAACGGCTTCTTGTTCATCCGACGAGCTCTCCAAATTTATAATGTTCATGGAAGTGTGGAAAAGAGGAGTTGTTTGTAAACGGGAATAATGCTCTTGAGTATTACTGGTTAAGGATGCTAAGAGTGTTAAGAAATTTCAAAAAAATAATAAAGGACGAAAAAGGCGGCAAAGATGACAAGAAGATTTCCCAGAATGGCGCCGCCTCTTCGGTCACTGTGCATCTAGAGAACACGCGCCATATTAATTAGGGGGGTCATAATGCCATCATTTGGATTGACAGCTGGTCTGTAAATGATGGCCATGACGTCATCATCTAGATTGACAACTGGTCTGTAAAATGGAATGTCGGTCGCGAATTGTATCTACTTAATCAATGCATCCTGTGACGAGATAACTCTCAAGATATAAAAAGTCTATATGCTTGAGAGTAGGGGACTACTGATGCTAGACACTCTTTTGTTATATATCTAATTAAGCGCTACATTTTCTCCGCTTAATCGGTCAGTCGAGTCTTTATCCTATATGTAAAAACTCGACCATGCGATTATAAATATTGTCTATAAATAAACAAGCCCCTCTCAGATAGAGGGGGCAGATAATATTTTCCCAACGAATAAAAAAAAATTCACATAATTTCTCTCTCAAGAAAATAAACTCTATCAGGTATAATTTGAACTGAAGTATATAAATTCTATAACATCTAATCTCGTATTGTTCCCACTAATTCAGTGCTAGAGCGAGTCAGCTATTAAACGACATATGATAAGTTTAAATCTTACTTGGAAAGATGTAATTCATTTTGAATTAGTTAATGATCTCTTCCCTATCTTTGTTTTCTATCTCATCCTATTACATTCTATCTACACGATATGAAAATCATTTGCAAACATTTGGCAACAACATAAATTTCTCTGCTATTAACAATCACTCTGATTCAAAGTAGGCAAAACTATTAACTGAACAAAAACTTGTGCGAGAACAATTGAGAAGAAACGTGTAATGGCTATTGATACCAAAGAGAACAATTATAACTAACCCTACTTCATTTCCCTAATATTGGAAATCATGGTTCTTATGGCAATTAACAAGTTATGTTTATGCTCCTGTAAGTCAGTTTATTAATTGACTCAATCATACACAAAATGATGCTGATTCAAAATCTTCCATGTTGAACTAGACAAATACTCTCCCCTATGGGTTGGACTCTGCTACTGCTATCAATATCTGATGAAATGTCGTTTAAATTTGAACCAAACAATGGAAACTAAATAAACAATAGATAACTGATGACACAGCGTATTAAAATAGATATATTGATAGCTGTATGATGTTCAAAGTTCAATATACAGTAGTTTCACAGTTCTTTATATATACTACAGAAATCTGTAAACAACATTATCTTGGACCATATGAAGAAGCTACTGACCCCTCACTGTGTACGGAACGGACATCTTCTTCTTCCAGACTAGAGTTCTCTGATTCTTCTTTGAAGATCGGATACAAAAGGTTGAGTGCGTCTTTGTGGTTCCTTGTTAGTGCCTTCCACCAACCTTTGCTTCCTTTTATCTGTTTGAGAGAATGGAGCAACTCCTGCCTGATTTCCACAAAAAAGGGAAGCATCTTCAGTTCATCGCATTTGTAAACTTCAATGCTGGATAAGGAATCACCAGTCATTATTCCATTCACTATGTGCTTCAGTTCTGGTAAAGAACTTAATTTCAATTTTTGTAATCTTGGGAGGACAATTTCCGCATTGTTTATTTCTGTCACCCGTTGAACTTCTCTTTCTGCAATTATGTCCACAATTGTTTCACAATTTTGAATAGCGATTTCTTCAAGATTTATTAGCTGCAGAACCAAGTCAAATGGAAGGAGTGTCTTTAGATCATTACAAGCAGTGACATGCAATATTTTAAGGCTTGCAAGAGTGCCTGCCGGTGTTATTCCCTTGGAGAGTCGACGTAACTTGCACAAACTCTCAATCTCCAACCACTCTAAGTTGGGAAAGGTGCTCCATTCCGCAGTTATAATCCATTCCATCTCATCACAATATTGTATCTTACAGTGTTGTAGTTTAGAAGCTGCAGCAGTTATAAAGACTGGTAGGTGAGTAATACCTGGACATTCATGGATTTCTAACTCAAGAATCCTTCCTGGCAACCAAGCAGGACTTAATCTTTCGTAGATATGTTCAACACCATAGAATCCGACACTATTATTCCCCATGCGAGTGGAGGACGGGGGATAACCTATGAAAAATTTGAAATTCTCTAGCATATTCCAGTGACCTGATGCTATGTACTTGTCAAATTCTTGCATGGAGCTGAAATTTGTTTCAAGTACTGCTAAACTGCTGCAGTTTGCCAGAACATCTACAAAAACCGGTTCCAGACTAAATTGCCATACATCAATTATAAAGAGGCTCTCGAGGAACTTGTATTTGGGCAAAAGAAGAATTGAAATTTCACAAGCTTTAGTATAGGAGAGGTTAAGATGTTGAAGGTTAACCAACATATTCATTCCTTGTGGCAAGTGCCCAATTGATGTGTAAGAGAGGTCCAAAACCCTTAGCTCCTTGAGCTTTGCTAGAGTTGGCACATAGGACAAGTTCCAACAACTGCATAACAGTAATGCGTGAAGGTTCTCCAAATTGGATAGTGATTCGGGTAAAGTGTAAATTCCAGTGTAAGATAAGTTCAGAACTTTGAGGTTTTGCATGTGATGAAAGAAAGTAGGATGTATTCCTTTGTTGATGGAATTGTACTGCAATAGCAATGTGCAAAGCTTAGGACATCTTGGTTCACGACTTAAACAGCTCAAATCATTTCGCATTAATGACACTCTCTCAAGATTTGGAGGCCATTCATTCTCCACTGGTGGCACTTGTAAACCAAGTCCAGCTTTAATCATAAAACTTGAGTTCACTCTAGTAAGTGCAATCACCATATCCCTAATTACATCATGCATCTTCACATATACATCAGAATGTCCATCTTGATAGACAGCCTCTAACATACAAGCACTTTTTAGCTCATTCAAAATCATATTACCCAGTTGCATCTTAACTATTTGACTCCCAAAGCTACCCAATAGACCATCCCATAACCAGTATTTTATCAGCTCTTCCTTTTCAATAATATGATCCTCCGGGTATAATGCGCAGTACAGAAAACATGATCGAGTCATATCATCCTTTAGTCTGTCATAGCTAAATCGCAAACGTGCAAAAACCTGATTCTCCACCCCTTCAACGTTAGCAGTTGAATTCCTCAATTCACTTAATGCCGCCTGCCATTGTCTGATGTTTTTCTCTTTTCTCAAAGCCCGTCCAACTGTAATGAGTGCTAATGGTAGACCAGCACATTCTTTCGCAACATCCATAGCAAGATCTCGCATTCTTGGGGACGATAGCACCTCTTCGCCAACCTTTTGTTCAAACAAGTCCCATGCTTCTTCCATGGAAAGCACGGGAACTTCAATCTCTTTTACTGTTTCCATGCAACGGCATACATTTAATGACCTAGTAGTTATTAACAATTTGCAACCATTTACATTTGTTGGGTTAGGAATTCCTATGTTCTCTAGAGAATATGCTTCCCACAAATCATCAATTATTAGCAGAAGCCTACTTCTTCTTCGCAAAGCTTCATATAGTTCACTAGCCCTTGTAAGTTCATTATCTTCATCATCAAAAGATAAGCCTATCACTTTTGCAATGTCCTTCTGTAGTTTTTCCAGATTTGAATCCTTTGATGCTGTTACCCAAATAACATTATCAAAGAGTGCATTTTTCCTTAACAGTTGATTATTTATTTCTTTAATGATGGATGTTTTCCCCACTCCTCCCATCCCATAAATACCAATAATTCCAATATTTTCATCCATCAGGTACTCCTGAGTTCTCAGTAAAATTCTTTTGGCAGTCTCCCCTACTAATGTAGTTCCCGGCAATGTCTTTCCTCTCTCCAGCACCATATTAACCAATGATCTGTCTGAAATTTTGTTATCATCAAAGAGCTTATGAACCTCACGTATCTCTTTTGTAACAGAATTCCCCAACTTCAATCTACGGTAATAGTTTGGAAAACATCCACATAAACAGCTTTTATTATCCTGAATTTCCTTTTCCAAACTAGCCATTATATTTTTCACCTTCTGCACATTTTCTAGCCACAAAATTACTTCAGCTGTGGGATCCATCCCACGCAACACCTTTTCCACGTGTAACCTTGTTTTCACATCAGCTTCTCGAGCAGTAAGAAACTTCAATTTTTCGTCCAATATCAGTAATATGGCTTGAGGTTTTCTCAGGTAGCTGCATTGTTCAGAGATTGAGTCATTTGAACAGCACTTTCCACAGAAAAGTTGAACTATGCTTGCAATAGCACCAGCAATTTCCATAGCCAGTATCTGCCAAGAACAACAGAAAAGAAGCCAAAATTATAAGAACCGACTGAAAAGTAATCAGTTCACATTTTAGCTACAGATTGGACGCAGATAAAGAATCCATGATGGAGATTCTGATGAAATTGACGTCGGAAACATGCCAAAAATATGCACTTACTTTAGGAGTAACTGTAAAAACATACTGTGATTTATTTTAATTGATTTTGGGTATTTTAATTTTTTTCATTCAATAATTATTAGTCTTAAAGTTTGGAAATTTTCTATTTTTGTTATATCAGTCACTTACCATTTTGTTTGAAATTTTACATATAAATAAGATAGACTTTTTGAATAATGTAGATAATTTATTCGAGTATTGAATGAGACTGAAATTGTTCTCCCAAATTCTATTGCTTCTTCTCTTCTCTCTCTCTTTTTTTTGTACCAATTGGTATCACAGACTACTCATTCCTGTATCTGAATCCCTCTTACAAGCTACAATCCATGGCACTATCAATGTTTTTGAAACTATGCCTATCACAGAAAAAAAGTCCCTAGTATTGTTCCTACTCCAAAAAATATTATGAAAACTGTTCATTAAAACAAACTTGCTGACAGTAGTCCAGTGTCCATCCCCTAGCACATCTCAGCCCTTGCCCACATATGCAATACATGCGTGTGAGCTTACACGCCACCACTAAATGACACTGCCTTGGCCATCTAACTCGAATCAACCGATTTGCACCCTTTAGTCATATCCTTCTCACCAACAACTACCAGAAACATCCCCATGTGCAACCACTGTGACGATGATCGCCACCATGTTTGTTGTTGCTGATCCACTGTTTGTGTACTGATATCACCTGAAGTACTAGACACACATAGTGTCACCATATAAACCTTTAACATCCAAAAGAAGATACTACCAACAAATTCTGTCAGAAATGCCACTACTGTCATGTTGGAAGACTTGGAACACCATGATCAATTCGGTCAACTCCCACCAACTATTTTCTAGTGTCGAGTTCAGTTGAAGCAATCCATATCTGATTGGTGAGTCTCACTTGAGCCTTCACCCATGCCGAACGCATCAGAGCTATGAGTGGGTTAGCTGCTGCTGCTTTGTTGAAGAGCAATCTAGAAATTCTGAGGCTTGACCCTTGCATTTTCAATCTCAGTAAGGTAACTATTTCTATATTACATGAAATTTGTACTTCTAATTAAAGTGTACAATTTGCTAAAAGAAAAAAGAAAAAAACATTCAATAAAGCGAAAAAAAATCACTTGAATTCTTCCTCTTTCTGGTTATCCATTATCTCTTAGAAAACGGATTTCCATCCTCTATTACATATTACCTTTAATCAATAAAAAACGAACAATCCAAACGAAACTATAGCAACACATATCCTTAGTTCTTCGGGTTTTCTTTTTGTAATTGTGCGCATTAGTGTAAGTGTAAGACATAATTTGAAAATTGCTAAAGTAATTTATGTTATCTCAGCACTATTTTCTTTTTCTCATTACTTCCATCATGAAGCTCGCTGAACTCTGGAACCCACATAACCCTTAAGAATATAGCTGACACTCTCATGACAACCGTCAACTACCTGCATACTGATTCAAAAACTATAGAAGGTACTTTACCACATTTAGTAAGGATTTGCACCATTTTTTAAGAGAATTTTGTAAGCATCGTCAAGATAAAACAGATAATGGATCCTTTATTAGACATTATATTCGCTCCCCAAACCATAGAGGTATTAGGGATCAAGAGCGGGTCTGTTAAGCACACCTCCATGGCCTATTCATAGAGTCACCAGTAGAGGCATTGTCGTGGCAGACCATAATCCTAACAATGATGCGTATGATGAGGTATGAACCTAGTTTGTCAATGAAGGTATCTACCATAACTTCGTCAATATAATTATGATATATCTAGGAACAATTATGAAGAGGTAAGTGGTGTCACTAAGAGTCAAACTAGAAACGCCCAAATTTGTTAGTAGACTTAATCCTGAACCATTTTGATAGGCGCCCAATTCAAAAGGTGTACCAGAAGCGAACAGATAAGGGCAAGAAGGGGATTTCAGATGAGAGTGGAGAATATCATGTGGGGTCCAGGAATACCAAATGAAGGCATGTGCAAACCGTTAGAGGCATCATAGAGATGGTTGTTGTAGCATAAGAAGAGGTGGGGAAAGCAGAAATCATTATCTGAAGTTTGAAAGTAAACAGTGGACAGACTAAGCCACTTGAATTGCTCAGATATATGTAATTGCTTTTCTTTATTTTATTCAATCAAAAACAGTTGTAATCAAATTGTATCAATAGTAGTACAATTTTGTTCATTTTCCTATCACTATTACAAATCCTTCGCATATATATATATATATATATATATATATATATATATATATATATATATATATATATATATATAATCTTGGATTGAAACTTTATCTTCGAGATCAAGAAAAGTTATACCAATATGCAAAATCACAAAATCAACGAATTAGGTTCTATCATTTTGGTATCAGAGCACGATCATGATAATAACACTTAGTGACCGAGTAGGAGTTATGAAGGAAAAAATGGAAGAAGTGCATCAAGGGGTGAAGCTAAGTATTGAGTCAATGAAATCAGAAATTCAAGGACAAATGGCGACACTAATGGAGAGATTCAATTGGATGGCTGACAAATGGAAGGAACAAGAACAAGGAGGAAGGGAAAAGAAAAAGAGGGGACCAAACAAACGGAATTACCCATCTCATGGAATTAAAACTGGGAGCCGCGAATCGATGGATGAGGAGGTTTCGACGGCAGATGGCATCCTGACCATCGTAATAGACAATTGGAGATGCTAGTGTTTGAAGGATTGGACCCAGACGGATGGATTTACAAGACAGAAAGGTATTTCACTATCAATCAGATAGCGAATGAAGAAAAGATGGAAGCCACCGTAGTGTGCCTGGAGGGGGAAGCTTTGGCATGGTTCTAATGGAAAAGAAACGTTGAAAATTACAGAGTTGAGAGTAATTGAAGGTAAGGATGCCGAAAAGATTTCGACCATCACAAGAAGGGTCTCTGAAGGAGAAATTCTTGGCACTCTGACAAGAACGCTCAGTTCGTGATTATCGAAGATGGTTTGAAACATAGGCGTATCCATTGGATGAAATGCCAGAAGCCATTCTGGAAGGAAACTTCATCAATGGGCTGAGACCAGAAATCGTAGAAGTCCGTTTGATGAAATCCAAAGGTTTGGTCCAAATCATGGAAATGGCCCAAAGGATAGAAGACAAGAATATTGCTCTTAAAGGATCCTTTGTTGGAACCGGCCTATTTAAACACAAACCATTAGTCTACCCACAGCAGCACCAAACAACCACGTTCTCTGCTCCCCATCTCCCCAAATTCCAAAATCAGGGAGGACCAGAGCGTCACCCACCGGAAAACCTACAAATCCGCATTTTAAAAGGTTGAACGAGGCCGAACTGCAAATGAAAAGAGAAAAGGGATTATGCTTCTGGTGTGATGAAAAGTATACCATGGGCCATAGGTGCAAAAACAAGAAATTACAGGTCCTATTGATTCAAGAAGGGGAGGAGTGGGAAGTGGATAAAGAGGATGAAGGCGTTGAAGCGGCAGAGAGGCGAACGACGTGGGAGAGGTGATAGAACTGTCACTAAATTCGATGGTGGGGCTGACCCCACCACGGACATTGAAAGTGAGATGAAGGATTTTAAGCCAGAAGGTGGTGGTCTTGATCGATTGCGGAGCATCTCTTAATTTCATTTCCTCATAACTAGTTCAAACACTGGGATTGTTGAGGACAGCCACGACGGAATATGGCGTCATCATGGAACGAGATTAGCCGTGCAAGGTGTTGGAGTGTGCAAGGGAGTATCGTTGGAGATCTAAATTGTCAAAATTAAAGAAGATTTCTTACCGTTGGAGCGGGGCAGCTCTGATGTCATATTGGGCATGAAATGGCTGGCGACCTTAGGAGGCACACAAGTGAATTGAAAGGAATTAACCATGAAATTCCAGGTAGGGAGAACTTTAGTGACGCTCCAAAGAGACCCGAGTTTGAGTAAAACTTTCGTATCCATGAAGTCTATGATCAAGGCGTTTAGAGAAAATGGCAAAGAGGTTCTACTGGAGTTAGGGAATATCACCACAGACTTTAATGAGATGCAGTTGGAGGTTCCACCGATCATTAAGGAGATATTGGTGAATTATGAAAACGTGTTTGTAGAACCCCAAGGCCTACCACCCCATCGTAGTAAGGACAATCTGATTGTCCTACAATCAGGAACAATGTCTGTAAGTGTTAGGCCGTACTGTTATCTTTATGTGTAGAAGAATGAGATCGAAAGGCTAGTACGAGAAATGATGGCAGCCGGTATCATTCAGTCGAGTGTTAGCCCCTTCAACAGCCCGGTATTGTTAGTTAAAAAAAAAGGATAGAAGTTGGTGTTTTTGTGTTGATTACATAACCCTAAACCATGTGACGGTGCCAGATAAATTCATTATCCCAGTAATTGAAAAGTTACTAGATGAATTATATGGGGCTGCGGTATTCTCAAAGTTGGATTTGAAAGCGGGTTATCACCAAATTCAGGTTGAGGAACAAGACATACCCAAGACCACCTTTCGAACACATAAAGGGCATTATGAGTTCATGGTTATGCCATTTGGGCTGACCAATGCCCCGGTAACTTTTCAATCCCTGATGAACGAAGTCTTTAAAGCACAACTGAAGCGGTTTGTCCTTGTTTTCTTTGACGATATAATAGTCTATAGTCGCAGCCTAGAAGAACACAGTGAACATCTCAAGTGCGTGCTGGACATTCTTACAGAGCATTAATTAGTGACTAACATAAAGAAATGCCAATTTGGGCAATTAAAGGTTGAATATTTAGGGCAGATTATCTCACAGGAACGGGTAGCAGCTGATCAATCCAAAATCAGGGCGATGCGTGATTGGCCAGCCCACATGGCCTGAGAGAACTTCGGGGATTCCTCGGATTGACAGGGTATTATTAGAGGTTTGTGCAAGGCTACGGGAGTATTGCATGGCCCCTCACTGAAAGATTACGCAAGGATAATTTTTATTGGGACGAGGTTACGGAGGAATCGTTCCAAAAATTGAAGACAGCCATGGTGTCGGTGCCCGTCTTAACACTTCCAACTTTCAGTAAGCAGTTTATAGTGGAAACTGATGCCTCGGGGTATAGACTGGGAGTCATGTTAATGCAAGATCATCGTCCTATAGTCTATTACATCCATGCTCTTAACCCACGAAGTCGCACGAAGTCAGTCTATAAGAAGAAGTTTAATGACAATTGTTTTCGCGATACAAAAATGGAGGCACTACCTTCTTGGGCAGAAGTTTGTGGTCAGGATAGATTAGAAAAGTTTAAAGTTTTTGATAGAACAAAAGGAAGTCAATCCAGAATACCAAAAATAGTTGGTGAAGATAATGAGTTATCACTTCGACATAAAGTATCGGCTGGGGGTAGAGAACAAAGCGGCAGATACACTCTCACAAGTAAATCAGTCGGTCGAATTTCTAGCTATGACCATACCGACAGTAATTCCATTAGTCCAGTTGATAGACAAGCTTAAGGAGGATGAGGGGCTGCAAAAGATTATGAGAAAAATTAAAGAAAATCTATTGTCCCATTCCGTTTTCACAATAAGTCAGGACAAGCTACTGCAAAAGAGACGACAGGTGATTCCCAAAAAGTCCTCATTGGTGTCCTTAATGTTACATAAGGGAGCATGACAGAAGTATTGGCGGCCACTCTGGAGTTTTGAAAACTTATCAAAGATTAGTAGCTAGTGTCTATTGGTAGGGAATGAAAGTTGATATCAGGAAGCATGTGGGTCAATGTGCGATTTGTCAACAGAACAAATATCAAACTCTATCACTAGCCAGGTTGTTACAGCCTTTGCCAATCCCTGATCAGGTTTGGGATGAGGTAGCTATGGATTTTGTAAAAGGGCTACCGAAATCTGGAGGTCTAGATACTATATTGGTGGTGGATGATAGATTGAGTAAGTATGCCCACTTCATTAGACTAAAACACTCATTTACCGTTCCAACAGTGGCTGCCATATTCGTGAAAGAAGTGGTTCGATTACATAGAGTTCCAAAATTGATACTATCAAACAGAGATAAAATCTTTATGAGCAAGTTGTGGGAAGAGTTGTTCCGCTTGTAAGGTACCAAACTAAGTCGAAGCACCACGTATCATCCTCGGTCAAATGGACAGTCGGAGGTGGTGAATCAAACGTTGGAAGCTTATTTGAGGTGTTTTACATCCTCTAAACTGAAAGCTTGGTCGAGTTGGATGTCTTGGGCTGAGCTATGGTATAATACCTCTTTTTGCACCGCGTTTAAAACTACTCCTCTCCAGGTTGTTTATGGTAGAGAACCACCTCCATTGATACAGTATGAAAAAGGGACAGTTTGGTGGCCACAGTGGAGCAACAACTACAAGAAAGGAATTAGATTTTGGATAAATTGAAGGTCCAGCTGAATAAGCCTAGGTCAGGATGAAGAATATTGCCAATGCGAAAAGGAGAAAAGTGAAATTTGGGGTTGGGGAAATGGCATTTTTAAAAATTCGCCCTTACAAGCGTAAATCCTTGGCGTCGCGCCCGAATGAAAAATTGTCCCCCAAGTGTTATGGACCGTTTATGGTAGAAAAGAGGGTAGGCTTAGTGGCATACCAACTGAAGTTGCCGCCTACTTCTCACATTAATCCCGTGTTCCATGTTTCTCAACTATAGAAAGTGATTAGGAGGGTTTAAGGTAGGCTGGAGTTACCACCTCAGATTAGCAGAGAGCTGAAAATGCTGGTCGAACCAGAGGATGTTCTTGGAAGTCGTCCAGGGACGGGTAAAAATCTGCGAAGCACGAACGTTCTAATTCAGTGGAAAGTTTTACCACTTCTTGAGGCCACTTGGGAACCTTTTGAATTGATCAACCAACAATTTCCCTCCTTTCACCTTGAGGACAAGGTGAATCTTGCGGAACAAGGTAATGATAGACCCCCAATTCAAAAGGTGTACAAGAAGCGCATAGATAAGAGCAAGAAGGGGATTTCAGATGAGAGTGGAGAATGTCATGTGGGGTCTAGGAATACCAACTGAAGGTATGCGCAAACCGTTAGAGGCATCATAGAGATGGTTGCTGTAGCACAAGAAGAGGTGGGGGAAGCATATATCATTTTCTGAAGTTTAAAAGAAAATAATAGAGAGACTGAGCCTCTTGAATTGCTTAGATATATGTAATTGCTTTTCTTTATTTTATTCAATCAAAAACAATTGTAATCAAATTGTGGAAATCAATAGTAGTACAATTTCGTTCATTTTCCTATCACTATTACAAATCCTTTGCATATATATAATCTTGGATTGAAACTTTATCTTTGAGATCAAGGAAAGCTGTACCAATCTGCACAATCACAATATCAGCGAATTAGATTATGTCACATTTCTTGATCGGATTGATAATTATGGGAAGGTATTTCAAGTGGTACAACAGGAATGACACATAGCATAGTTAGACGCATTAAAATGAGCTCATAGGGACAGGGTGTGACAAGACTTATTGGCAATCGGGAATGTGTAATATTGAGCATCTAGGTCAGGGTCATATCACTTTGTTTGCCATAATGAATTATAAACCGAAAGAAAAATATGTATCAACCTATCAAATTAATCAATTCTCAATCCATTGGGGGTGGGGGGAGTACTTCCACTTTTTGTTAGTACATGGCTCACTTAGGAGAGCTAATTTTCAATTGAGATATTTACAAAGCTCCTTGTATCACCGTGTCTCTCCATTCATAAACCGTTTGAAAGCTGAGATTAAGTGTGAGGGCGCATTACATACTCCCACCCTCGTCTTTGGAAAAGCATACCACAAGTTGGTAGAGCTTGGAAACTACATTCGTTCTTACTTTCTATGATGCGCACCTGTTAACAGCATTGTCCTAGTCTCTTCACTAGACCTCAGTCTACTCTTTCTAGGACTCCAAATTGACTAAACCTTAGTACCAGTAACCCCCCAATTCAAGTAGGGATGCCATGTCTTCTTCCTCTAACTCCAGTTCATCAGCTTCCCAACTTTTATGTCACCATAGCATGCTATAGGACGTAGAGAGTTTAAGTGTCTAGTGAACTATAATGCTAGAACATGCGCTATCATTCCCAGCCCAAAAGACGATGAGTATTTTACCCTTAATTCTATAGAAAAGTCTAATTGCGAGGAAGAGAATATTGAGGGTTATGATGATAAAGGAGTTGTCCCTGTCATGAGATGTGTCTTGTCCACTTCCAGTGACTGGTGCCTTGAAGCATTGCAAATTTCCATACCAAGACATCATCCGATCAATCTTGAAAACTTGTTATTAGTGGGGGCAGCTCCATAAATATAGTCTCCAAATATTTTGTTGATAAGTTTGGTCTTTAACTTGAGCCTCACCCTCGTCCTTCCAAGGAGCTTGGCTAGATAAACTTTCTTATGACAAAGAGATGTCTAGTTCTTCTTCAGTTCGGACCCTATTCCAATGACTTTTACTATGATATACCAATGGATGTTGCTTATATCCTATTTGGTTGTCTTTAGTTGTATGATCATGAGGAGAAAAAAATTTGGCGCCAAAATACCTGTGAATTTCGTTAGAGAGCAAGACAATTGCGTTGAGACCAGCTAAATCTTCGGTCCCACAAGTGGCACAACCAATCCCACTTCTATGAAGCCACAAAAGAAGATTCAACTTTTATCTCTTAAGAATCTTGTGCATGAAGACATTCTTGTTTCTTGATTTGTTTCACTTGTCAAGCCTCCCTTGTTGCCTTCATCTGTTTTTGCTAGACAATCCTCTATTCCAGATCCATGAGCTCCGTTTAGCTTCTGCAAAGCCAGATGATTTCACTATAGATATCTTAGAGTATTACTATGCTGCTTTACCATCTAGTGCCTCGTCGATTCTTCGTTAGATGGAAAGATTGCCCACCTACTAACGATCCTTCAATGACAAAAGATGATTTCCTGAATCTGATCCGGATCAGTTATACCAATGTATACAATTTAGCTTCCTAGAGTCGAGTTCTTTTCAGTTGGGGAAACAATGGATATTTTATGGAATTACATTAGAAATATGCCAAACTCATAGCACTTATTTTAGGCATAGAAGTGATAACAGATTGTGCTCTATTTTGATTGAATTTTTGTAGTTAAATTAATTTTCATTCTATAACCGTTAACTCTTAAGTCTTAAATTAGAGAATTCTCTATTCATGTTATTTTGTTAACTTTACATTTTTGATAGGAAAGTATAAAATACTACTAGGATTTTTGAATAATATAGACAATGATTTGGGTATTCCATTTTGTTGAAATTACATTCCCTACAATTTTGTCAACCAAATGTGTCTCTTTCGAAAAATCCTAAAATGTCCTATTCCTCACTAGTATAATTCCCTCTAGTTGTCTCTCCCACTTGTCGGAGCAATGTGTATTGAAAATAAGAAAATACCAACAAGCATTATCAGCCCCTTCCACTAGTTCAAGAAATATTTTCCTTCATTTTAATGTTTTTCTCGCTGTTCCTGTAAACTAAGTCTTTTGACATTACTTCACACCTCTACAAAAACATATACTCTCCTCTTAGCAACAACCTTCGATTTCTGCACAATACCCCCCAGACTTAGCAACAACCATCAGGTTGGTAACTCAACTTACGTGCTTAAATAGTTGAGTACAGAGCATCTTTATGATGAAAAAATAGCAGAAACAATGAATTCGTTTTTAATAAGTTTAAATTGATCTTTTGACCTATAAATAAGGTCTTTTAAACAAAAAATTTAAGAGACAGTCATTTTTTCACTTGGCCACTAAAAGATGACTGTTTTGAAAAATTGCTCTGTTTTGGTGTTAGCTTTTGTGTCTATAATACTTGAAGGACTACGATTTCAATCAACATGTATATTCAAATAAAAATTGAGTTGAATAGACTCAAATTTAACCCTCACCTGTAAATTAATAAGGAATCTAAGTACAGTACGCAGGGAGACGTAACTCCTTTGCAAAAGAAGAGTTATCAGTTATCTACATTACACGTATCATTTTCTATGATAGGGTAGTTGGCTACAATCCAATCCAAGGAAAATATTTGGAGCAGAAATTAATACAAAGTGATCTAAGCATGCCTTCACTTTTTCCCTGTAAAATAATTCTACAGTTAATATAAATTATAAAGTTATCTATGCATTGCTTCACATTTTCCGGAACAAAACATTTCCAATTCTACAATCTACACAACAGAAAGTAGCAAAAGAATCAATGATTAGTGGACAAACAACTCCATGTATAGATGCAAATTGACTCAAGACTTGTAATCAAAGCTTTGAGTCTTTGTTATTTGAGATAGTTGGCAGCTGCTTCATTCATACTTCAAAGAATGAAAAACAAATTTCTAGGGCTGGAAAGTAAAAAAATTCTAACCTCTTTTGCTCACCAATTGAATGGGACTCCAAGTGATTGTGATAATTCAGCAGTGGCAATCTGTTGAAGATAATGTGAAAGAAATTAAATGTGTCCTCCCTCCCATGTTCTTACGCGTTCATCCATTGACTGGTGTTGGATTTAAGAGTCAACGATAATGACTTTCGTTATCATGGCGGGGGAGCAGGGGACTCCAAATTCCAGTCGTGATTGTGGACATAACGGGCCGGGCCGGGCTGGGCCGACCATGAGCCTTATAATTTTGGGTAATTTCCAATTTTGGTCCCCAATATTTCAAATTTGTAACTAATCTACCCCCAATCAATTTTTTTAGCACCAGGCATCCCCAACCTTTCAATTTGTTGCAAATCAAGTCCCCATTGACATATTTTGACGATTTTGTCCTCCTCTTTAAATAAACAAAAATACAAAAAAGCTAAAAAAACAAAAAATAAATAAAAAATAAAATTACAAATGAAATCCTACAACTTTTAAAAAATATAAAATAAGTTCATCTTCCCCAAAACCAAACCAAACCAAACCAAACCACCCCCACCCCCACCGTCTTTGGAGAATTCTTCTGAAAGATATAATAGATTCTACGTACCTCCAAGCTCTTCACAAATATATTCTAGAAGATGTAATGGATTCTTGCTCCACCAGACAATTCAAATGTTGACATTTCTTCATATTTTCCTTATATCATTGAAGAGAATGTTGTTTCCAACAAGAAAATCAAACACCATTAACAAGGCATGGCATTGACTAATTTTTTTAAGAGTGATGTGGCATCCAGTGAATGCGTATTAGAGACTTCAGCAACGAGTCATATAAGAAATACATTTAATTGGAACTACAATGTTCTCAAAGAGAGAGAGAGAGAGAGAGAGAGAGAGAATGTGGTCATATACCTTGAGAGTATTTCGAAAGAATGTTCAGTAGCAATGCTCCCTAACCAGCCTATCCATCACAAAAATGAAAGAGATCAATAATCAAGATTTAGAACATTTTTTTATTTTGAAACTGTGGGACCAAATCATTATATGAATTGCTGGCTTTTGCAATTGCTAATATTTGCATATTAGAGAAGTGAACGAGGAGGAAAAGAGAAAGCAAATCAAGAGAGTTGTGAACTATTATTACCCCCGTGGTCTGCCCTGCAAAAACAGTTCTTATATTTGAACATGTCAAACACAAAGGATTGAGCCAAATAAATGACGTGATCTACTGTTAAGCACTGGCAATGAATTCTAGAATAATATCATCCAACAAGATATAGGGTGGGTGAGGAAGATGAACTTATTTTATATTTTTTCAGAGTTGTGGAACTTCATTTGTAATTTTTTTTTTATTTTTTTGTTATTTTTACCTATTTTATATTTTTGTTTATTTAAAAATGAGGGTAAAACTGTCAAAATATGTCAATGGAGACGTGATTTGCAATAAATTGAAAGGTTGGGGACTTATGGTGCTAAAAAAATTTGGTTGAAGTAGATTAGTTACAAATTTGAAAGGTTGGAGACCAAAATTACAAATTACCCTATAATTTTTTGTACTTTCTAAATTCTAAAATTAAAAATAATAAATAAGATATTTTAAACTCTTTCCCTTTTTGTGGGCTAAAAACTGACTACATTTTACGTAGGCAATGTTAAAATTGTACGTGAATAAAATATTTTGTTAACAATTTTTTTAAAAATTATAAGAATATAGAAAATTACGATAAATGACACTTACAAATTTACGAAGAAATATGTTGGAAATCTTTAGTCATTGAGTTGTCAACTTTATCTTGAATATGATATCATGCGTCTTTCAAACACTAAAATTTCCAATATATCCTCTTTCAACATTGATCGATAATGTTACACCCAAAAAACACACTCGTCCTTCGTAACAAGCCACGTAGGCCCAGAAGTATAGCTGGCTAGAAGACTCTAAGGGCTAAGGGCACATCAAACTAACAAGCCAAGTGTCTGTGTTGAAATATCAAAGCACACCTAGCACATTTGAGGCCTCAACAAGTGAAGCATATTCTGGCCCTGGACAGGACAGAAGGACTCAACAGAAATACCATTTAATAGAAACATAGCAGTCTCGGCCTAACCTATGGTTTTGGGTGATACTTCATCAATGACAATTCTAACAAGTTCCACCTTGATCTTAGCGCACCCCACCTTGATGTGTCCGACACGACATCTTTGCCAAGATGTCACATTCGTCGCCTAGAATGTGTAGAATGTGGTAAAAGCAAATGGCATTGGGAAGAGAAATATGATAATATTTCTAGATCAAATAATGGAAAAGATGGAGAAGTGGCTAGAATATCCCTGGCAATTCGGGTACAATTATGTCATTTCTCATTATATATTCCTCTAGTGCCTAATTTGATCGTCAGGGTGCCTACGTTGCTGCACCACCTCGTGGGATTGACCATCGGCAATCTAACGTACATTCTAGTGTATAAGTTGGCATCGAGTGGACGGTAATGTGGCTCATTTTTGTTGCCTTCGAGGTCTAACTAGATTTTGACATCAACCAATTAGCGCCATTTTTGGAAAACCACACAAAAAACCACAAGAGAACCGCATGAGGAAAAAGCTAAAAAAAGCCCAAGAATACGAAAAAGACAAATTATTGGGAATGAATCAAATCGTAATGGAAATCCGCACAGGGTCTAGGATGTAACACCCTTTGTGGTCGAAGGGAACGCCAGCCAAAGGAAAAATCAGAGGCCATAAAGATAAGTAGTCAAACTCACCGAAACAATTGCGGACATGGCGACACATATGTAGCATTTTTGTTGATGATAATGCTGGCATGGGGCAGTTTTTTATGTAGCAAGAATACATGATCCCTCCTCCAAATAATGAAGTAGACGGTAGAGATAGAGTTATTGAGCAAAGTCAGCTAGAGTGGGGACATGCCCGAAAATCCACCCAACTGAGGTAATGGGGCGATAGCCCAAAATCACACTACCAAGCTGCCGACCCGCCTCATGTAGGAAAAGTACATTTCTCCAAACATAAGCAAGAGTAGAGACCTTCTAGGTCTGTCAATGTCTTTAGCAGTTTGGGAACCACAAGGGTGCCACGAGCAAAGCCACACCCATCATAAAGGAAGAAAATCAAGTGAGGCTCCGAGTACCAACTGAATGAGTGGAAGATAGACCACTCTGTCCAAAGGAGTTGGATGACAACGACAAGTATGCCCCGTTCTCCAAGGCAATAAAGGCGTTCAGAGAACCTAATATGTTCTCTGTGTGAAAGATGCAGCAGTACAATAGGAAGGATAATCCCTATAACACCCCCCAAAAATTTAGAATTTTATTTCGGGCTAAGTAAAATTCTTAGCAAATAATTGTGGCCACATGTCCGTCAAAATTTTAAACGGGGTCCAATATTAATAAACGACCCGAGTCCACCAGACAAAATACCCAACGATTTTTGAGATTTAATTAATTAATTATTTTTATTTTTCTAAAAAGGGAAGAGCTGTAAGATATTTTAAAATTATGGTAATTTCACTATATCAAAAACTTATCATTTTCTAAATAGGTAGGTGCTTGCAAGAGGATGGAATAAAAACTAAAATCCTCAAATTCATTTCTTCTTCCCCTCCCCACTCCCTTACACACTTAAGCACATTTTTACAAAGAAAGAAAAGAAGAAAGATTTTTCAAAAGTTTTTTCATTCTCTTTCAAGCAGCAAGGTAAGAATATTTTCTTTATGCAAGTGATCTAAATCCCTTTTTAGTATTGTGGTTATGTGTATGTTATGCTAATGATTTAATGTTTATGGCCATCTGGATATGAATGTAGTTTATTTCTTTGGAATAAACAAGAAATGATGTTCATCCTACTTTGAATGTAAATGAAGAATGTTATGGTGTTAAATCCCTTGGGATTAAGCCTAAAAAAGAATGTTATTGGTTTTTAAATCCTTTGGGAATAAACCTATGAAAAAATTTGGGGTTTCGACCCTTGAGCTCACCGGATAAATGAATATTTGCATGGTTTACGTACATTTTAATTGCAGTATTTTAAATTGGGATTTGCATATTTTTAAATGATGATATTCCTATTGAGTTTTTCCCCAAACTCACCCATTTCCTATTTATAGATTGATTGTAGGGTTGGATGGAGGGACGATGATGAAGGGATTGACCCATGGAAAAAAGAGATTTCGGTCAAGAAGACGAATAAATGTCAATTTCTTTACAATGTTATGATTTCTGAATTTTACATGTTATAAGTTGATTTTGATATGAATGTTAAGTGTTAATTTGACATAAATCTATGAAATAATATTTAAATCTTGACGATTGTTAGAGGATGGTTGAATGATATAATATTGACTGAGATGTAACTGTTCAGAATTTTCAACTTGTAAATCTAATTTCAAATAGATACGTCTTGAATGGTAGACTTCAAGTTTTGGGATCATAACGTGCACATCTTCTTATGGGTTTTTCATAAATTGTACAATGTCTGTTATACCAATTATGCAAAGTCCAATTAATCTGGTTTTTAATAACTTTTAGTTAAATTACGATTAAAAAAATAAAATGTTATAAAATTTTATCACGTTCTCAAAATACTCAGTAAATATCTACATCACATGCTCAACTCAACTTTTTCTAAACGTAAAATTTCTAATAACTGAAATGGATATATAAATTCAAATATACGTTTCCAATACTATCCAAACAGAAAAATTTCTCAAACTTTTCTTTACCCTCAAGGTTGGCGTAGCGCAGTGACGGCGTGCATCGACATTGAATTGTTAAAATTCAATTCACTCAAACCTTTGACTCGACATAAATTAATCTTTTTTAAATAATATATAACATAAAATTTTCTAACACAAGTCTACAGAAAAATGTAAATATTTGCTCTGATACTAAGTTGTAATGCCCTAGATTCCAAGACCCAGAAGGTTATTAAAATTTCTCATTCTCTAAATTTTATGATGCAAAAAAAAAAATGTTAAGTGCACCAAATCATTGACAATTTTGTCCTAAATTTTAAGTGCATAAAATAAAGACTCGTGACTAAATCATCAATTTATTTAATAACAATGCCTTTATTTTAATTGACGAGCCTCAAATTCAAGTTGCACAAATACTTAGCTTAAAATTGATAATCGCACAACATTTTGCAAGCACCGAGCTTAACAACATAAATTGTTATAATTTAAACTTCACCGAAAAGACGCTAAAGTTTCATTGCATAATAGTAAACATCATAGTACCAAACCCCAAATTCTAAAATATTTATAGAATTACCACAGTCTTTAAACTTTTAAAAATTTGAACAACATTTACGAAATATATATTTCAACACATCAAATCAACTTAGTTACGACATAACCTATATAAAATCTTAGTCACCACCGCTTGTCACCACGCCTCCGCTGAATTCCTTAATCCAAATTGTTAATTTGGGAGGGATGAGCATTACAAAGAAATACTCAGTAGTGTGTACACATGTTAATGAGACAATTATATACCAAATGCTAAAAGCCTTCGATTCTAAGTAAATTGATAATCAGTAGTCGACCCGTTTTTCAAGTTATTACCTTCAATCACAAATCAACATAGGTGATTACCTTCAACTATCAAAATCCTTAACACCAAAAAGGAGCTACAACATTCACAGTAAAGAAATTAAGCAATACTGTCTAAACATAGCATATAAATAAGTGTTTCATAAGCAAGTAACATGTACGCATATGCTAGCATATAAAATTCTAAAAAACATAAACAACATGTGTGCGGGGAAGTAAACTACCTCAAAAGCTTTCAAAATTTTCTAGAATTTAAGTTGACATGTGTAATTTGTACTACACCGCTTTCTCAAAGTTTCCAAAAAAAATCATTGTTGTTTGTTTTCTTTGAAATTTATGCATGCATAAGTGTGTGTATGAGTGTCGTATGTTGATGAAGGATTTTTCTACTTTGTTTTATAAAATATTTTGAAGGAGAAATGATTTAGAATAAAGAAAGGATTTAGGGCTGAAAGTGAAATTTTTGACAGCAACTCAAAAGCATATTTTTGCTTTGGGTAAAAAAAAATTCAAAATCATTTTAAAATAAGAAACAATCTCAGAAAATGATAAAATTTATACATCAAGTAGAAAACTCCTAAAAATGCATTTTTTTTTAAACAATTGGCTCCCGTCGGTGAGGATCGAGATGTTAAAACATTTTTATCTCTTCATAAACTGTATTATCAGGTACAACCCAATGTAGATTAACAAAAGTATCATAACTAATTCTACGAGCCTTAAAATGATTTGATTTCTAGTCTAAGTGATAGATAACTCATAAAGAGATGTTTCTCAATTGGAATTACCCTAAAATATAAAGCATACGGTATTTAGTGAATTTTTGAAATGAATGGCAGATTCTAGGACTTGTGAGGAGAAAATGGCTGATAGATTTGCTATAAAACTTGGTGAAAATGAAACTAATTGCGTATTAAGAAAGAGGCTGAGAGATGGGATAGGGAGAAAGAGAGAGTGACGGTCGAAAAATGAGAGGAAAAAATGATGAAAGGATTGAATAATAAAGAGGAAAATAAAGAGGTGATGGGGCTGAGGGAAAGGGGAAAAGAAAGTGAGGGAGGCCAAAATTGGAGAGGTAAAAGGGGGATAAATGTTGGAAATTTGGGATGAAATTGTGGGGAGAAAAGAAGAGTGTGGATGGCCGAAATTAGAGAGTGAATTGGAGAATATTCTGGTAATTTGTGACTGAACTTGTAAGAGAAAAGAAGAGGTGGTTATAAGATAATGGGAGTATCTTGGAGAGTGGTGTTGGCTAAGTGTGAAGTGAGAAATTGGAGGAAAAAGAGAGTGGAGAGGGGACCGAGTATGGGGAAGGAAATGGAGGGTTGGTAGCTAAATCTAGGGCAATTTTTGGTGGTTTTTGGGATGGTTTTTGGGCTAGGTAATGGGACAATTTTTGTGCTGGTTATGGTGAGTTTTTGGGATGGTTAATGGACTCCAATGTGGACAAATTTTTGGAAGAAAAATTAGTTCAGTTTCAGTTAATTTAGCGAGATAATTAAGATTTAATCCATATGCACTGAGTTTTCTATAAGGTGAGTCGACTTATGAATTTTATTAATCCCCAATAAAATAAGAAGACTCGTCATACAAAATAATCCAATCCGAAAATAAAATAATAAAAAGGCCAGAGCACGCAAAATTTGTTGTGACCGAAAAATTAAATTTGTGATTTTTAAGGGGTGTTGTAGCGATGCAATGAGTTTATTAAATTTATTTTCAACGTTAAAATAAACATTTTCTTCATTAAAAATTAAAATTTTTTTATCGTTACAAGACAAGAGTCGTGCAAGTCCTAGAAAAGTTACCTTGGTCATTTTCCACAAGAAATGTTGGAGGTGGAGAGTATAACCGTGTTTCAGCCCTGAAGGAACGAATTAAACAGGTTAACCCCATTTTGTAGGAACGTTTGGAATAGTTGACCCTCACCATACGATGGTTTGGGGTATTTGATTAAATAAAAAATTCATAATTAAGAGATAGTTAGTCCGAAGATGTCCATGCGAGACACGACCATCCTTTAGATAAAAGAAATGTCTCGATGCCCCTACCAAAGAGCATTGAGACCTCTTTGGCCAAGGTATAATTACCAAGACGCTGAGGTAAATGCTTTTGCCCCGGGAGCACCATCGAATCTGAAGTTTCAAAGTACGCAGGGTGATCACATCCCATTTGGTGAAGTATTGTCGATACCATAACACGCATGGCCAAGGCATCGGGAAGTACAGAATGTGAAATTTGAAGTCTCATATTGTTGAAAATGATCGGTCAACTGAGGCTAGAAAACATGGGCAAGAAATACATTGTCCCTACTTTGCAAGACAATGACCTTGCAACCGAGGAATCAGCAACCACGGCATTATCCTGTTTTCTTAAGAGATAACCACCCGAGGAAATAACCTCACGAAAATCGACATGGTCAAGGGTCCGTCTAAAAAATTCAAACAATCTTTGAAGAACCTTACATTGGGAAATGGTCAACGAATGCCCAGGAGAGCTATGCCTGGGAAGCAAAGGACCTATCAATGACGAGCTACTTGGTGTAGGTTAAAAGACCCCAGAAGGCGATGAATGTAAGATCGGAACCAATAAGTTTCAAAAACAATGATTAGTAATTAATACATTATCCTCATTGTGATGCCTTCGTCATCAGGGCTGAGTTAGTGAGGAACGGAATGATGGAGATATTGATAGACAACATAAGCTCAATCAATATCATCTTCGGTTTCACCTTCGATCAAAATGAGGTTGACCATCTGCCGACCCCTATCACGGACCTTTTGTACGGGTCATTCTGGGGGAGGCTTCAAGTTCAACCCAAGTGTTCATGGACTTTCTAATGGTCAACACTGGATCAGTCTACAATGCAGTACAAGGAAGATCGACTTTACAAAAGCTGAAGACTATCACATCCATCTACCATCTAGCTATGAAATTTTCCACTCAGGCTAGGATAACCACCATTAAAGAGGATCAAATAGGATCCCAAGAATGTTATTTGAACCTCATAGGCAGGGCTACCTCTTCTACATTTCGAGTCTGGCCACATCATAATGGTGGACACAGGGATGGGTGCGGCAACAATGGATGTTGACATAATTGATGACCCTACGCTTAACACAGAAATGCCAAACCCGAATGATGAGGTAATGTTTGACAATGAAATTGACCCAAGGATCGTTGAATCTTCAGTCCGGAGCCTCTCTAGTGGAAAAGGTAATGAGCTTTCCTGTTTGCCCTAACGGCACTAGTGATGGCAACGAGGTGGATTCGAATTGGATTGGCCAGAACCGTATTTGTCCTGGATCAATTTTAGAAGATCCAAATTCATAGATTGATCGGGACGGATCGGATCCATATCGGAGTGGATCACTGCTTTGATCCACAGACTGATCCGTGTATAATTTTTTTTTATTTTTTTTGGTCAATTGTCATTCAAAAAATTAAACAAACATCGAAACAAACTTTACTACTTTACTATTTTTTTCTATCTTTTTCTTTCTTTATTTTTCAAATGGGACGGATCGTATCGGATCAAACATGATCATATCCGCCCCGTCCCGCCTCGCACCGCAATCCACCCTGGATCGCTCCGATCTGTTTCGCTGATCCGCGGTAAAGAATTGTTTGCTCCATTTAGACCGGGTATCCATTGGATTTTGGGTGGATCAGATATTTTTTTCCATCCCTAGACAGCACCAAAGTACTCATCATCAGCAATTATCTATCCGAGGAAATTAGTAGGGAGCTAGAGGAATTTTTGAAGAGAAATTTGGATGTCTTTGTACATAAATATGAAGAAATTGTGACACGTGATTGATGAAACGTGCCAAATGGCACACATTTGAGGTTAATTCCACCAACCAATTGAAACTGCCCATCCATGGCATCAAATTACTTTTTCAAAATTCCATTAATACATGAGAAACTCATCATCAACAATTATCTGTCCGAGAAATTAGTAGGGATCTAGAGGAATTTTTGAAGAGAAATTTGGATGTCTTTGTACATAAGCATGAAGAAATTGTGGGAATCTACCTAATCGTGTCTTGCCATGCTTTGAAAGTTGACCCCAAAGTACGCCACTACAAAAAGAGAGGAGACCCCTCAATGCAAAATGATATTTCAGCCTTAAATAAAAAATTAGACAAGTTGATAGCCAATGGCTTCGTTCGCGAATCCCATTATCCCAGATGGGTTTCCAATCTCATCCACGTTTTCAAGAATAACGACAAATGGCAGACCTGCATCGACTTTATGAATCTTAACCAGGCATGTTTAAATGTAGCTTATCCATGCCTCGTATGGATCAACTAGTCGATGCAATAACTGGACATGCTTTATTAATGTTCATGGATACATATTCTTGATACAATCACATCCCTATATACGAGCTGTGCGAGGAATGCACTTCTTTTATCACCGACCAATACTTGTACTATTACTGATAATGTTATTCGGCCTAAAGAATGTTGGTGCCACATATCAGCGATAAGTGAATAGGATATTTTTTTTTGCCATATTGGTAAAACAATGGAAGTATATGTAGATGATATGATGGTGAAGAGTCGGACTCAAAAGAGCATGTCCACCACATTGAAAGTACATTCTACATTCTCCGATGATATAAGATAAAGCTAAACCTTCTGAAATATGTATTTGGGATTGCCTTTGGCAAATTTATAGGCTACATGGTAAATGAAAGGGAAATCAAGGCAAATCCTGAAAATATCAAAGCCCTTTTCAACATAAAATTACCTAAACTAATAAAAGTATAGAGCCTAATAGGTCGGATAGCTACCTTTAGTAAATTCGTTTCGATGTCTACGGATATATGACTCCATATCTTCAAAACTCTAAAATGGATAAGAATTTTAAATAGACCTCAAATGTGAAGATGCTTTTGTGGCCCTGAATGAGCACCTCTGAAAAGTCCACTTATAATCACAAGTATATTGTCGCTTGATTTTGAGTTTAGGTTTGAAGAGCCTGAGTCAGAAGACAAGCCTGAGGTCAAGGGTGAACCCGAGGCTACATCTAGCCCAAAAGATGAGCCTGAGTTCGAAGTTGAATAAGAAGTTAAGGCTGAGGTAGAGGGCGAAGTTGGGCTTGAAGTTGAACCAGAATTCGAGCCAAAGTCATGTGTAACCATAGTTGATGAAGCTCCGCCGCCCAAGATTCCAATAGTGCATGGAAGCTGGATAAGTGACGATAAATATTAGAAATTATGAGATAGTTTTCAATTATTATTTTTTAGTTATTTTCTTATTCCAGAAAGAAAATGTTGACGCAATTAGGAATTTGAGTTGGATTAATTACAAAACATTGTTATTCTCTTTTACAGAATGATATTAATAAAATATCATTTTTTCTTTTCCTTCGAAAAGTATTTTATGTTGGGTTGCACCATTGAGCAGTTCTAAGATAAATTTACTTTGTTTCATTTTAAAAAAATGGCTCGACAACCACAAAGTTAAGTAGCTTTTTTCTTGTTGAGGGCTGTGAAGAAATAGGATCACCACCCCAAAATACAGCAGTTAATGCCAATACCACAAGTTTGGTTGTCAAACAATTTTGCAGTTTTAGACCCCTATCCTTTGACAGTAGTGCAAAATATATATGGGTTGACTCAGCCAGGTACTGGTGGGAGTCAAATTTGCGTATTAGGACCGAAGCACAATGACGTATCCTCACATGGAATCAGTTCAATGAAGCATTCCAAGATAAAAAAAAAACTTTCCTGAGATATTGAGGAAATAGAAAGTGATCGAGTTCCTTCACCTCACGCAAGGCAGCATGTCACTTGGCGAGTATGAGATAAAATTTGAGCACCTCTCCATGTACGCACTACATATGGTGGACACTGATGTTAAGAAGGCGAAGGGGTTTAAATTGGGTATACGACTAGGGATCAGAGGTATATTGTCGGCACAATCATTTGCGATGTATGCGGAGTATCTACTTCCTGGCAGGAAGTCACTATTGGGCTAAGTCTAGAACTGAGCACTCAGCATAAAGTGGAGACAATCAATAAGAGAAACTGGCAAGGTTATAATAAGGGAATGGAGAAAGATCAAGATAGGAAAGGAAAGACGGGTTAGATACAAGCAAAACCTTTCCACCATGCCCTACTTGTGACAAACGTCACTTAGGTAAATGCCTTCAGGGTAGAATAATGTGTTACAACTGTGGCAAAACTGGACATTTTGTGAGAAATTATAAGGTGGAGAAGAAAGATAAGAACCAAACTAGGAAAGAGAATGCCCGAGTTTTTGCCCTAATTGAGCATAAACTAGAAGTTATGATGGTATGTTATTAGTATTTAATATACCTACTATTGTGCTTATGGATTCTGGTGCACCTCACTCATTTATTTCAAATGTTTTCATGGCTAAGATAGATATTGTTTGTGAGGAATAAGATAAGATCCTAGAGGTTAGCATTCCTTCAGGTGAAACTATTGACACTAACAAATTAGCGAGGATGGTTGGTCTGGAAATTGATTGAAAAGTACTTGAGGCAGATTTGCACCTTTTAGATATGAAGGATTTCAATGTAATACTAGGTATGGACTGGTTGGGTAATAACTATGCTACCATTAAATGTCGTGAGAAAGAAGTTATATTTCGAAAACCTGAGAACATCAAATTTCAATTTATCTAAGCAAGAATTAAAAATCTACACTGCCTATTGTCTGCGTTGAAAGTAGAGGAGATTTTGAAGAATGGTTAATAGCAAGGACTCCTAGTGAACATTATAAATACCCAACCACTAGAATCGACGTTCAGTGAGCTACCTATAGTAAGAGAATTCACGGATGTGTTTTCAAATTATCTACATGGTATTCAGCCAGAGAGAGACAGGTGGAGTTTGCAATTGACTTAATTCTCATAGCAACACCTATATCTAAAGCACCATACAGAATGGCACCAAAAGAACTACATTAGTTGAAAACACAGTTGCAAGAGTTGTTGGACAAAGGGTTTATCCAGCCTAGCGTGTCACCCTAGAGAGCACTAGTACTCTTTGTCAAGAAAAATGATGGGTCAATGAGGATGTGCATAGATTACATCAGTTAACAATTAAGAACAAGTATCCACTTATAAGAATAAAGGATTTGTTTGACCAGTTGAGAGGCGCAAAAGTATTCTCTAAGATCGACCTTAGGCCAAGCTACCATCAGCTCAAGATTAAGAATTGGGATATTCCAAAGACGGCATTTAGAATCTGTTATGGACATTATGAATTCACAGTCATGCTATTTGAGTCAACCAATACGCCAACAATATTTATGGATTTAATGAACCGAGTCTTCAATCCTTACTTGAATCGGTTCATCATAGTCTTTATTGACAACATCCAGGTGTATTCCAAGGACAATGAGGAACATAAAGAATAGTTGAGAACTGTGTTAGAAACACTCCGATTAAGGAAGGGCACATACCAAGGACTCCTAGTGAACATTAATGATACCTAACCACTAGAATCGACATTTAGGTATCTATAGTAAGAGACTTAGCTAATGTGTTTCCGGTAGATCTACCTAGTATTCTACCATATGGACATGTGGAGTTTTGTGAAGACCAGGATCCCTCTAGTCGGGATCTTAACCCCAGCTGCACTTATTCATATTGTCCGCTTTGGGAGGGCCTGAGCCCTCTTAACCCCTCACGAATTTCTTTCGCGTCTCCAGTGATTCGAATCCAAGACCTCTACATATGAGACACTTAAGTTGAATACTGGTACCAATTGGCGAGGGTTTAAGAGGGCTCAGACCCTCCCAAAGCAAACAATATGAATGAGTGCAGCTGGGGTTAAGATCCCGACTAGAGAGATCCTGGTTGTCACAAAAAAACGCGCATTTTTTTGTAACGACCACGGACTTTTTCCTACAGGCCTTTCACCTATGGGCTATTCCATGCATCGTTAACTTTTACTTACTGTCCATTGGAGGTTGGACTCCAAACTGGATGTCTTTTGCATCCCTAGAAATTCGAACCCTTGATCTCCCATTAAAGAAAACTTAAGTGGAATACTGATACCAATTGAGCAACTGCAATTAACTTAATTCTCAGAGCAAAGCTTATATCTAAAGAACTATACATAATGGAACCAAAAGAACTACAGTTGTTGAAAATGCAGTTGCAAGAGTTGTTGGACAAAGTGTTTATCTAGCTAGTGTGTCACCCTAGAGAGAACCAGTACTCTTTGTCAAGAAAAATGATGGGTCAATGCGAATATGCATAGATTATAGAGATTTATCATGTTAACAATTAAGAACAAGTATCCACTTCTAGGAATATAGGATTTGTTCAACCAGTTGATAGGCGCAAGGGTGTTTTCTAAGATTGACCTAAGGTTAGGATACCATCAGCTCAAGATTAAGAATTGAGATATTCTAAACACTGCATTTAGAACCTGTTATGGACATTATGTGTTCACAGTCATGCCATTTGGGTTAACCAATGCGCAAGCAATATTTATGGACTTAATCAACCGAATCTTCTACCCTTACTTGGATCAATTCTTTATAGTCTTTATGGAAGACATCCTGGTATATTCCAATGGCAATGAGCAATATGAAGAATAGTTGAGAACAGTGTTGGAAACACTCCAGAAAGACAAGTTATATGCCAAATTCAAGAAATGTGATTTTTGGCTTGACCATCTAGGTTTCTTAGGACATGTAGCCATACCTCAAAAAATTGAAGTAGACCCATCTAAGGTTGAAGCTGTGACCAATTGGTCCAGACCGTCCAATGTTGGTGAAGTGCTTAGCTTCTTGAGATTGGTGAGCTATTATCAAAGCTTTATTGAAGGATTTTCTAAAATAGCTAGCCCAATGACTCAATTAACTAGAAAATGAGTGAAGTTTCAATTGACAAAAATGTGCGAAGGATGTTTCCAAGAATTAGAAAGAAAGTTGGTTACCGTTCATGTTCTATTCATTCGAAAAGTATTTTGTGTTAGGTTGTATCATTGAGCAGTTTTAAGATAAATATACTTTTTTCATTTAAAATAAATCTCACGACAACCTTTCCAGGTACGCATCACATCTGGTGGACACTGATGTTAAGAAAGCGAAGAGGTTCAATGTAACACCATACCTCATAAAATATTTAAACCTAGTCTCTATACCACTTAATCTAAACAACGGAAGCAAAAAGTAATACCCACCACCCTAACATATCTGGTTAAAAGGATTTTTTTTTTACAACTAGTACTAACGCCGCCAAATATTTAAAATTTCAGAGGAACAAAAGAATATCTGACAATCCTAAAGAATTGACGAGATAATCGGTAATGGGGTGGCAGCTAGACCATTTTCAAACTTGTTCTATACATACATTTACACTACCTATCGAGTTACTATATAAAGACTAAAACATTAAACAAAAAGGAAATCATTCAACCTCCTTCGTCATGTGAATGAAATGGCCAGTAAAATAGTCACAAAGATTCTATTATAATGTAGGTATAGTCCAAGATGTCTATATATGCTCCAAGTCTTCTTCTTCGTCCAATAGTGTATAGAACCTGGTGTAATGTGGCCTAATCCAAATGACACGTATAGTCATACAATCGGTATAATTCTCAGTACGCCTAATCGTACGCATCTATTCGGTGTATCCCATTGGCATCTACAGTACAATAAGGTATATGAACAATTACGTTCAGTAAATATGATGATGTGATAATGTCAAATGAAATGTCAATCACACAATGGGCCCAAATCCCATATTATAGTGTACTGTATAAGTTCAATCACAATATGGCCAATAATAAGAGACACCATCTGTCGATGCATGTACATCTGTTATGGTCTCATACATGACTTAAAAGGCTACACCGATAGGAATATAATAATTAGGCATGGCCTACTATATACGGTGTATGACATGTCGCTTCGCTGTCACTATGCCACCAAGGGACCTAAGACACCTCCTGTACATCTCAACTCCGGACCTCTAACACCCTTTCGTCAGCCGTCCCTAATGACCATCTGGGGCCACCAGGAATTGTATATATCCGGAGCGAAGTTAAGTGAGGTACACTATAACGGGATCCACACTTATCACAATATCAATGTGCTCAATATAAATGCAAATGCATATAACTCAGGTTAGAGAGATCGACCAACGCTCATCAATGTTCATAAAAGATCACCAAATTTCACAATAATAACATATAATTGCCACAAATTATCATTAACAAATATCTTGCATATCATAGTAGTTTGCACTGTAGTTGAAATTACCGTACTTACCTTAACAGTTGTTACAACATCAAGATATTTTTCTGAAGAATGAGCTAGCTTCTAACTTTTTCAAAATGAACTAACCCCTCTCATATTTATAGGAGGAACAAGCTCTTGACCGCAATAATTTATTTTCAGTAACTACATATTTTTACATGGAGAAAAAGTTGCAATTAGAATTTTATTTCTTATTAACTAAGAAAACGTTTTTTTAAAAAATAATCTTTCCAATAAAATCCCTAATAATTTCCATAAAGCTCGTAAACATTCGTACAAATTTCAAGAAAAATCCGGGACGTTACATTCTCTCCTCCTTCAAAAAAATTCGACCACGAAATTCAACTTACCAAATAATTCGGGGTACTTAGTTCACATATCATCTTCACATTCCCAAGTAGTTTCTAAATCTGGTGGGTTGCTCTATAACACGTGTGTCTCATCCAAAACATATTTGCGGAGAGTAGATACATGGAAAATATTGTGAATTCGATCCATAAATGCTAGTAAAATCCAATCTATAGGCTACTTTCCCAATTCGTTCGAAAATTTTGAAAAGACCAATTTTGTGCTCGATTTTATGGTTATTTTCTCCCTCCTCAAGGTTAGATTACCAATGTTTTCCACTTTTCTGTTTACCGTAAAATTATATTTGAATTGTGTATAATGTTCTTTTGTCTATAACAATTGCATCAAGTTAAGTATTTATTATTTTAATTTCTGCGTATAACTAGATGCATTAACCATCTGATAAGTAATATACACAATTAAATAACATTTTGTTCAATAAGATGCATACCGGTATGCTGATTCCTTCTCCGACTAACGACCATACGCGTCGAGTCTACAAGATGTTATTTAAACTTATGTTCTAAAACTACTTAAACTATAACGCCATACCTTATAAAATATTTAAACATAGTCTCTGATACCACTTAATCTAAACAACGGAAGAAAAAGATAATACCCACCACCCTGACATATCTGGTCAAAATGATTTTTCTTTACAACTGGTAATGGTACTAACGCCACCAAATATTTACAATATCAAATGAGCAAAAGAATATATATCAATACTAAAGAATTGACGAGACGATCGGTGGTAGGGTGGCAGCTAGACCATTTTCAAAACTATTATATACATACATTTTACACTAACTACTGAGTTACTATATATGGACTAAAACAGTAAAAAAACAAAGGAATCATTCAACCTCCCTCATCATGTGGATGAAGTGGCTAGTAAAATAGTCATAAACTTCTATTATAATGCAGGTATAGCCCAAGATGTCTATATACATCTCCAATTATTCTTCTTTATCCAATAGTATATAGAACTAAGTGTAATACTGCCTAATCCAAATGACACGTATAGTCGTATGATCAGTAGAATTCTCAGTACGCCTAATCATACACATCTATATGGTGTATCCCATCGGCATCTACAGTACATAATACGGTATATAAACAATAATGTTCTGATATGATAATGTCTAATGAAATGTCAATCACACATAAACACAAGTCCTACATTATAGTGTACTATATGAGCTCATTCACAATATGGCTAATAATAAGTGTGCACTATCTACCAATGCATGTGTGCTCGTCATTGTCTCATACACAACTCAAGAGGCTACACAAGCTATACCAATAAGAATATAATAATTAGGTCTGGCTTATCGTATATAGTGTCTGACAAGTCGCTATGTAGTCCCTAGGCCACTAAAGAACCTACGACACCTCTCGTACATCTCGACTTTAGACCTCCAACACCTTTCATCAATCGTCCTTAATGAGCAACTGAGGCTTCCAACAAGTGTATATATAATGGGATCCACACTTATCACACTATCAATGTGCTTAATATGAATGCAAATGCATATAACTTAGGTTAGGAAAATCGACTGGCTCTCATAGATCACCAAGTTTTACAATAATAACATATAATCATCGCAGATCATCATTAACAAATATCTTGCATATCATAGTATTTTGCAATGTAGTTGAAACCATCATACTTACCTTAATTGTTGGTTATGGCGCCTGGATCGTTTTCTGAAGAATAAGCTAGCTTCTAACTTTTTCAAAATAAACTGACATTTCTCCTATTTATAGAAGAGACCAGGGACTTCACCACAATAATTTATTTTCAATAACTACATTTTTAACCAAGGGTAAAAGTTGCAATTATTATTTCATTTCTTCTTAACTAAGAAAATGTTTTTAAGAAAAACAATATTTCCAATAAAATCCCTAAAAATTTCCAAAAAGCTCTTAAAAATTTTGATAAAATTTTGGGACGTTACATTCAAATTGGATTTACGACTAGACATCAAAGGTATCTTATTGGCAAAGTCATTCACAACCTAAGCGGAGGTTATACTTTGTGCACATGTAGTCACTGTTGGGCCTAAGTCTGGGACATAGCACTCAGGTAGTCACTATTAGGCCTAAGTCTGGGACATAGTACTCAAGTTAGAGTGGAGACTAGCTATATGAGAAAGTGGTAAGGTTACAATAAGGAAAAGGAGAAAGATCAAGATAAGAAAGCAAACATGGGACAGGTACGTACGGAACTTTTCCACCATGCCTTTTTTGCGACAACTGTGGCAATCCTAGACATCTTGTGAGAGATTGTAAGGTGGAGAAGAAATGCAAATACCAAGCTTAGCAAGAACTAGAGATTATGACAGGTATGTCATTAGTATTTAATATACCTTCTATTATTGTGCTTATGGATTCTAGTGCGACTCACTCATTTATTTCAACTACTTTAATGGTTAAGATGAATATCATTTCTAATGAATTAGATAAGACTCTAGTGGTTAGCATCCCTTTAGGTGAAACTATTAGTACTAACAAAATAATAAGGACGATCAGCCAGGAAATTGATGGAAATGTACTTGAGGTAGATTTACACCTTTTAGATGTGAACAATTTCGATATAGTAATAGGTATAGACTGGTTGGCTAATAACTATGCTACCATTAAATGTTGTGAGAAAGAAGTCAAAAACCTAGAGAAAATAAATTTTGATTTTACGGAGCAAGAACTAAAACTCTACCCTATCTGGTGTATGCGTTGAAGTTAGAGAATATTTTGAGAATGGGTACATACTAAGGACTCCTAGTGAACATTGGAAATACCCAACCACTAGACTAGACTAGACATTTAGCAAGGTACCTATAGTAAGAGACTTTACGGATGTGTTTCCAGATAATCTACCTGGTATTCTGCAAGATAGATAGGTAAAATTTGCAATAGACTTAATTCTCGAAGTAGTGCATATATCTAAAGCACCATGCAGAATGCCACCAAAAAAAACTACAGTAGTTGTTGTACAAAGGGTTTATCCAGATGAGTGTATCACCATAAGGAACATCACTACTCTTTATCAAGAAAAACAATGTGTCAATGAGGATGTGCATAGATTATTGAGATTTACATTGGTTAACAATTATAAGCAAGTATCTATTTTTGGGAATATAAGATTTGTCCGACTAGTTGAGAGGCACAGGAATATTATTCTATAAGATCAACCTAAAATCAGGCGACCATCATGTCAATACTAAGAACTGGGATATTCCAAAGATTGCATTTAGAACCTATTATGGACATTCCGAGTTCACAGTCATGCCATTTTGGTTAACTAATGAGCCTGTGGTATTTATGGACTTTATGAACCCAGGTCTTCCATCCTTACTTAGATTAGTTCATCATAGTCTTTATTGATAACATTCTGGTATATTCCAAGGACAATGAGCAACATGAAGAACAGTTGTGTTTGAAGCACTCTGATTGAGGAAGGGTACATACCAAGGAGTCCTAGTGAACATTATAGATACCCAACCACTAGAATTGATGTTTAGCGAGATGCCTATTGTAAGAGACTTCGCGGATGTGTTTTTAGATAGGTGGAATTTGCAATTGACTTTCTTCTCGGATCAATAACTATATTTAAATCACCATACAAAATCACACCAAAAGAACTACATGAGTTGAAAATACAGTTGCAAGATTTGTTGGACAAATGGTTTATCCAGCCTAGCATGTCACCCTGGGGAGCACTAGTACTCTTTGTCAAGAAAAAAGATGGGTCAATGAGGGTGTGGATAGATTATAGAGATTTACACCAGTTAACAATTAAGAACAAGTATCCACTTCTGAGTAGAGGATTTGTTTGACCAGTTGAAAGGTGCAAAAGTATTCTCTAAGAACAACCTTAGGCCAGACTACCATCAGCTCAAGATTAAGAAATGGGATATTCCAAAGACGACATTTAGAACTTGTTATGGACATTGTGAATTCACAGTCATGCCATTTGAGTTAACTAATGTGCCAATGGTATGTATGGACATTGTGAAGCTTGATCGTGTATGTTTCTTAGGACTTGTAGTCAACATCAAGGAATTGAAATGGACCCATCTAAGGTTGAAGTTGTGACCAAATGGTCCAGAATGTCCAATGTTGGTAAAGTACTTAGCTTCTTTGGATTGGCAAGCTATTACCGAAGATTTATTGAAGGATTATCTAAAATATCTGGCCCAGTGACTCAATTAACTAGGAAATGAATGAAGTTTTTAGTGCACAAAAAAGTGCGAATGATGTTTCCAAGAAATAAAAAAAAAAGTTGGTTACCATACCTGATATGTTCTTTCGAAAAGTATTTTGTGTTGGGTTTCACCATTGAGCAATTCTAAGATAAATTTACTTTGTTTCATTTAAAGAAAATGGCATGACTACCACAAACTCAAGTGGCTTTGTTCAGAGACTTGTCAATGACTGTGCGATAATTGGCCAGACAACAGGCCCAATCGCCACTCCAAAATACAGCAGTTAACACCAATAACACAAGTTTGGTTGTCAAACAATTTTACCATTTCAGAGCTCCATCCTTATATGGTAGTGCTAACATGTTCGCAGCTGAGGAATGGGTGAGAAGGGTCGAAGGGATCTTTGAGCACATAAATTGCATTGATGCGCAGAAGGTGTCCTGTGCAAAATTTAAGTAGGTGGACTTAGCCAACCACTGGTGGGAGGCAAATTCGTGTACTAGGACTAAAGCACAACGACATAGCTTCGCGTGGAATTAGTTCAAGGAAACATTCCTAGAAAAATACTTTTATGAGATATATAGATATCAAAAAGAGATTGAGTTCTCACGCAAGGTAGCATGTCGCTTGGCAAGTATGAGACGAAATTTGAGCACCTCTCTAGGTACGCACCGCATCTGGTGAACATTGATATTAAGAAAGTAGAGAGGTATTGGATGTACGACCAGAGATCGGAGGTATATTGTCGACATAGTCATTCATGACCTATGCAGAGGTTCTACTTCGTGCACAGGCAGTCACTGTTAGGCTACGTCCAGGATAGGGCACTCAGCATTAAGTGGAGACTAGAAATAAGAGAAAGTGGCAAGGTTACAATAAGAAGAAGGAGAAAGATTAGGATAAGAAAAGAAAGACATGTCATATACAAGCGAATCTTTTCAAATATTAGGCTAAGAAATGAAAGAAGGGTCATATACGAGCGAATCTTTTCCACCATGCCCTACTTGCAACAAATGTCACTTAGGTTAATGCCTTCAAAGTAAAGGTCTGTGTTACAATTGTGGCAAGCCTGGACATTTTAAGAGATTGTAGGGTAGAGAAGAAAGACAATGACCAAACTAGGAAAGGGAATGCCCGAGTGTTTGCGCTAACTAAGCAGGAACCAGAAGTTATGGTAGGTATATTATTAGTATTTAATATACATGTTATTGTGCTTATGGATTTTGGTGCGAGTCACTCATTTATTTCAACTGCTTTCATGGCTAAGACGAATATTGTTTGTGAGGAATGAGATAAGACCCTAGAGATTAGCATCTCTTCAGGTGAAACTTTTAGTACTAACAAAATACCCAAGGCGGTTAGTCTAGAAATTGATGGAAAAGAAGTAGATGCAGATTTGAACATTTTATATATGAAGGATTTCGATATAATACTAGTTATGGACTTGTTGGGAAATAACTATGCAACCATTAAATGTCGTGAGAAAGAAGTCACATTTCAAAAACCTAGGAAAATTGAATTTTGGTTTTCGGAGCAAGAACTAAAACTCTACCCCGCTTGGTCTCTACGTTGAAGGTAGAGAAGATTTTGAGGAAGGTAGATACCAAGGACTCCTAGTGAACATTATAGATACCCAACCACTAGAATCAACCTTTAGTGAGGTACCTATAGTAAGTGACTTAGCAGATGTGTTTCCAGACAATCTACCTAGTATTTTTCCAAAGACCAATGAAATTTGAAATTGACTTAATTCTTAGAGCAGCACATGTATCTAAAGCACCATATAGAATGTTACCAAAAGAACTACATGAGTTGTTAGACGAAGGGTTTATCCATCCTAGCATGTCACCTTTGGAAAGACCAGTACTCTCTGTCAAAAAAAGCATCGATCAATGAGGATGTGCATAGATTATAGAGATTTTCCCCGATTAACAATTAAGAACAAGTATCCACTTTCAAGAATAGAGGATTTGTTCGACTGTTCAAGAGGCGTAAAAGTATTCTCTAAGATCGACTTAAGGTCAAGCTACCATCAGCTTAAGATTAAGAACTGGGATATTCCAAAGACGGCTTTTAGAACTCGTAATGGACATTATGAGTCCACATTCATGCCATTTGGGATAACCAATGCGTTAGTGGTATTTTACGGACTTAATGTACCGGGTCTTCCACCTTTACTTGGATTGGTTCATCATAGTTTTTATTGACAACATATTTGTATATTCCAAGGACAATGAGCAACATGAAGAACATATGAGAACTGTGTTGGAAACATTCCAAAAAGATAAGTTATATGCCAAATTCAGGAAGTGTAAAGTTTGGCTTAACCTTGTAGGTTTCGTGGGACATATGAAAGAATTGAAGTGGAGCCATCTTAGGTTGAAGCTATGACCAATTGGTCTAGACTATCCAATGTTGGTGAAGTGCATAGCTTTTTGGGATTGGCAAGATTATTGAAGGATTTTCTAAAATAGCTAGCCCAATGACTCAATGAACTAGGAAACAAGTGAAGTTTCAGTGGACAAAAAAGTGTGAATGAAGTTTCCAAGAATTAAAAAAAAAAGTTGGTTACCGCTTATATTCTGACAGTTCTGAAAGGCTCTGTTGGCTTTGTCATCTATAATGACGCATCCAAACTAGGTTTGGGGTGTGTACCAATACAGCATGGAAAGGTGATCACCTATGTTTCTAGAAAATTGAAGCAGAATGAGCACATCTACCCGGCACGCGACTTGGAGCTTGCAACAGTAATTCACGCTTTAAATATTTAGCGTCATTACCTCTACGGGGTAAGTGCAATATATATATATATATATATATATATATATATATATATATATGTATATATATATATATATATATATATGTATATATATATATACGGATCTAGAATCTTAAATATTTCTTCACGCAGAAGGAATTGAATATGAGACAAAGAAGATTGTTGGAGTTGATTAAGGATTACGACTGCACTATCTACTACCACCCTGGTAAGATTAATGTAGTCGCAGATACATTCAGTAGAAATTCTAGAGGACATTTGACAGCTTTACCAACCAAGCAGGATCAATTGGTAAAAGAATTTGTGAAATTAAAAATATAAGTTATCACGCTACCAATGAAGGCAAAAATGACGGCATCAGTAGTCCACCCACTCTTAGGGATCGGATCAGGTAAGCCATAATAATGATCTATTTCTACATAAGATTAAAGTAGAGGTTCGTACATCCAAACGTAAGGGGTTTTGAGGTAGCAGTTGACAAAACTCTGATGTTTGAAGGAAGAACATGTGTACCGAAAGACTAAGAGATAAGAAAAAAAATACTAGATAAAGTACACTATACCCCATATGCCATACATCCCGTTGGTACAAAAATGTATCGAGACCTTCAGATTACTTTTTGGTAGAGAAACATGAGAAGATGTATTAGACTTTTTGTAGCGATGTGTTTGGTTTGTCAACAAGTTAAGGCAAAACACCAGTGGCCATAAATCCGTTGGATATTCCAGAATAGAAATGAGGACAATAGCAATAGATTTTGTAGTAAGAGTTCCAAAGTCAACACGAGGCCAAAACGCAATTTGGATAGTGGTAGACCGTTTAACCAAATCAGCTCATTTTCTACTAGTGAAAATGACTTACAACATTGATCAGTATGCACAAGTGTATGTTGAAGAAATTTTCAGACTTCATGGTGTACCAGTTTTGATTTTTTCTGATAGAGGTGCCATGTTCACATCCAAGTTTTAAAAAAAAAAACTACAGGATGCTATTGGAACAAAGTTGAAATTTAGCACTGCATATCATCCTCAATCTAACAGGTAGTCAGAGAGAACTATACAGATTTTGGAAGATATGCTGAGGACTTACATTTTTGGATCTTGGTGGTAGTTGGGAAACACATCTACCATTAGTGGAATTTACCTATAACAACAGCTACCAAGCTATCATGGATAAGGCACCTTATAAGATATGGCAGAAAGTGTAGAGCCCCTATTCATTCGGACAAAGTTGAAGATAAAAGAGTTCTAAGCCCAGAGATTATTGAACAGACTATTCGGGCCATAGACAAGATCAGGGAATTAATTAAGACAGTGCAAGATCGGTAGAAAAGTTTTGCAGATACAGGGAGAAAAGATCTGGAATTTTAGGTTGGGGACATAGTTTTCTTGAAAGTAGCTCTAATGAAGGGGGTACTTAGATTTGACAAGAAATTAAAGCTTCGACCGAGGTTTATTAGACCTTTTGTGATCTTAGAAATGATTGGTAATATGGCATATATATTGGCATTATTGCCAGAGTTATCAATAGTACACAATGTATTTTACATATCCATGCTAAGGAAGTACATTCATGATCAATCTTTAAAGTGCACAAGGACTTTACATATTAGAAAACACCTATAACTATCGTGAACAAAAAGGTACATGTACCAAAAAAAAAAAAGGAAATTCCACTAATTAAAGTTCAATGGCGTAATAACGGAGTGGAAGAATCAACTTGGGAGAAAGAAGACAAAATTAAAACGAAATAACCAAAACTCTTTGGTTGATCAAGGTAAAATTTCCAAGGACAAAATTATTTTTAGGGGGCGTTGGATCTAACACCCCAAAATTTTATAGGCTTTATTTGATGACTTAATTGAGGAATTAGGTTGTTTTGGGTCTTTGTGAGATATTTTAAAAGTTCAGGGAATAAAGTAAGAATTGGATGGTTGTAGATTGGTTACGGGAGTCCCACTGGGTATAATTTATAATAACCCCATTATTTAACATGTTACAGGTTGAAATCACATCAGGTTGATGGAACTGCTGCCATGCCAAGAGATTTGTCAAGTAATTTGGAAATATTTATAGAAATTTCTGTTTAATAAATCAAAGTTTTTATTAGATTTACATACGTTAGTCCCTATGAGTTTAATACATTTTTGTTAGATTTCATTGAAGTTTTAATATCCTTTATTAAGGACCATGCATATTAATTTCTTTTAAATGTTTATGAAACAATTTGGATGCTAATTGTCACAAAAATTATCGCTATATTTATGACATGAAAATGTTAGCGATTCTTGAATTTCTATTAGTAGAAATCAAGACGTTACACCTTAGGCAAATGCTTATTTGTTATATCCATGTTAATATTTTTGGTAAAATAGAGATTACTTGTTTTGAGAAATACCCAAGTTGAATACTAAGATTTTAAATCAGTACCTACTCTCAAGTCAATGCTACTTAATGTCAATAAATGCGACTGAACAACTTAATTGAAGAACAAATGTTGCAAAGAAAATACTTGTATTTCAGTGATGAAGAAGGATACTTCAACATTTCTACATTATGAAAAAAAGAAGAAAAATCCCCACCGCCTCTACAGGGTCGGCACAAAAATAGGGAACAAAAAGCTATTGATTACACGTCGCAAGAGTTGGAGCCTCAGTTTTAGGAGGGCAAGTCAACGTATCTGCCTCAGTTATATCCCTCTCCGGCCTTCAATTGTTTCGAGAGAGTTGTAACCTCACCAAGAAGCAGTTGGCCATGCCTTCGTATTCAGGAGTCAAATGGAAATTCACCTTGGAAGACTAAACTAAGAGTTTAGGGCAAGCATGATTTAAGCTAAAATGCAGAGAAAAGAAGCCCACCCCAACCCCGCCCCACCCTCATAATTGATATATAGGTTCTCTGTGAGAATAACATATAGAGCTTGTATAGTTTTATGTGGGGCATTAAGCTTTCTTCTCTGTATGAATTCTTTGATATGAGAAACATCATCAGCAGAAGAAAATTTGATTGATACATTAAATTCATGCTTCACCATTGATTGATACATTAAATTCACACTCCACCCTGGCTCCTTCATTTTTGGCCATCTTCAAGAATAACACTATGGGTATGGGCATGGATTTCTTGGTGAAACATTTTAGTTTGCTTTCTTCATGGGGAAAAAATAAGGATGCAAGAAAGAGATTGAAATCGTTCATAGAGTGCAAGGGTACACCCCTATTTTCTTTTATACATACCACGCCTTGAAGCCCTTCCGCTGGATCAAGTTATCACACATATCAACCATTGATTCAAAATTAGATCTAGGCCTTAGAATATCTAAGGACGCCATAATCTATTTTGAATGAACGACCAAGATGAACTACGCACCGCACGCGTCACAGTCTGTGGCGCACTGTCACACACCTTGATGACATGACCGAATTCATTACTCTTCGAAACGCCAACCATCGTGCACATTAATTCCATGTATTTATGGCAGTCGCAAGTGGCATTTGTCGTGCATTTCAGCCTCATACAATCCGTCTACGGCACATGGCATGGGAAAGATCCTTGCAGATCCAGTTAAATCATTCACCTCATATAAATATGAAGCTCAAGCTTGTGGGACTAACTGCCTTCGAAGAAAAAGAAGTTCGTTTTAACTACAGCTTCAGCTTCCCTTCGCATTGTATGGTGCATCAGAACATTAAGGAGTTAGAGAGCTAAATTCAACGTTCAGATTCAGCCTCCGCTCGTCATAATGCCTTAATGAAAAATGAAAACCCTACCAAATTTTCAAACTTTAGTTTCTGCTTGACATTGTGCCTCGGAAGAAAAAAAAAGTTTCGAACAAGACCCAAATATCAAACATTACTCGACTTCAACTCTACTCGACATAATGCCTTGGAGACAAGAGAAGCTAGAAAGCATCAGTTTCTGAGCTAAAAGGTATCAGTCTCAGCTAGCGAAAGATTCCGACAGTCTTGATTCCAATTTAGCCACTTACAAAAATCATTCACCTCATATAATTATGAGGCTCGGACTTGGAAGATTAATGTTATGCCCGAAAAATACATGTCCTATGTTACAGCCATGTATGCCCAAAAGTACAATTGGCTGGAAGATTCTAATGGCTAAAGCCCACTAGGCTAATAAGCCAAATGCATACGTGTCGAAAGATCGAGGCATGGCTGAAGCCTTAGTGACCGAAGCATATTCTGGCTCACAGTCAAGCCGAAATGATAAAGCAGCAATACCCTTTGAACAAAACTGTAGCAGCCTTGGCACAGCGTCAGCTCGGGAGAGGCTTCATTAATGACAGTCTAGCAAGTTCTATCTTAGTTCTAGTGCACCGCACCTTGGCGTGTCTGATAGGACCTCCCTACCAAGATGTGACATCTGCCGCCTAGGATGTGTAAAAATGGTAAAAGCAAAGGATGTTGGGAAGAGAAACATGGGAATATTCCTGGATCAAATGATGGAAAAGATCTGGGTAAATGGCCAAACTACCCTTTGTAATTCGGGTATAAATATGTCATTTCTCATTGAGTTAAGGGTAGTCAAGATTTCTTCACTTTTACATTATTATATCAAAATACTTTGAGCTTCATTTATGTTCATACATATATTTCTCTGGTGCCTAACTTGATTGTCGGATTGTCTATGGTTGCAGCAGCATCCCATGGGATCGACTTTCGACCGTCTAACGTGTCTTCTAATGTGTAGGTTGACATCACATGGATAGTGCTCATTTCTATTAACTTCAAGGTCAAGCCAGATTTTGATGTCAACATGACCTATTGGTAAATTGCATTATTTTCCCTTCTCAGGGAAAAATGCTTGATGTAGCATTAGATTCATCCAATCTAGTAGCTATTGCAATGGCAAGTGCCTTTACATTATCAGTAGCAGTGTATATTGCTGCTAGCATCTCCGGTGGCCATCTGAATCCCATAGTTACATTTGGAATGGCTATCGAAAGCTACATAAGCATTCTGATGGCCATTTTCTACTGGACTCTCATACCATTGGCTTTGTCATGGCTTGCTTTCTATTAAAAGAAATTGTTGTTGGACAACACGTTCCAACGCACTCAATTCCACACGAAATGATCAGTTTTGGTACAGCCATATTGGAAGGTATGATGACATTTGCATTGGTCTACATAGTTTATGTTGTTGCTGATCCCACGCTGGCAGCAATTGGCTCGTTCGCAATAGAGCTGGTTGTAGGGGATAATGTGCTGGCATCCGGGCAGTGCCGAACTTTGAATTTTCCAGATCTTAGACAAACAATAAATTTAGGCCTTTATATTGTAGGGTGCATTCAATTTTTATTTTTTTCTAAAAGAATTTTACGTACAAAATTTATAAACTCAAAACCAACAATAAACCAGTAAATCTAATATCTAAAATATTTATATTTTAATCAAATAATAAGACTAAAATGTTCTAAATAATCATTTAAATACATCTCTTCTTACAATTTTTTAAGCAAAAGTATTAATTAAGTTTACATAATCAAGTTGTTCAACCAATTTTTTTTTTCAATTGACAACTTAGTCAATCCATTCAATCTTTCTTGTTCGTTGTTCTCATTGACAAATTGATCATGTTCATTGTTATTTTGATTCTCTTGTTCTTCATTCACCAAATTTTCAACTAATTCTTCCCTCTTTATTTATTTATTTTTTTTTGCTACTAAAGTACTTATAATATCTCCAACTTTGAATTAATGTTTATTTCCTTCGTTTTTTTTCTTTTCTTTTTTGAGCTCCAGACGTGTATTTATGAGGCATGTTATATGAATATTTTTATTGACTAGTCCTAACAAAAAAATTCATTATTTCAATAATCAAACAAGTCAAGTTTTTAACATAAGTCATCACTTACCAACAATTCGTCAATAAATAAATAAAAATCAACAAATCAACACAAATGTTCATATCCAACACCATCAATTCAATTCAAATCATTAAAATTTCAAGTTAATCTAAAAAACAATATCAACAACAATACACAATTATGTGCTCATGTACAATTGATCAACATACATCACTGCGTGCTCCTGTGTAAATTATATAAAAGAACACTAAAATGTGAATTAACAACATTCACTACTGTAATAGTGTAATTATACCTCATATGAAAAATTTACTAATTTTTCTACAATCAAGTTGAGAATGGCGAACAACCTGTATCGAAAAATACGGATTTCAAAATGGGTAGAATCAAAACACCAAGTTCTAGGCCAAGAAAGGTAAACTATAAATCTAAAAAACTTAACTGAAATTCATATTATAGTCAAAGAAAAACTAAATAATAGAAAAAATAAACAAAAAATTACAAATTGAACATTTAAAATCTAACACTAAAAAAAAAAAAAAAAAAAAATTGCAAGAAAATCTGATATTGCTAACATTGCCCACCGTCCAGATTGTTGTAAACCCTATTATCTCTAAACTCTAAACTCATTGCTCATACCACTTGTACGGTGAAATTCTGCAAGCGTACGGGTTCGTTGACAAGTAATAGTGAAAGTGAGTAAAAGAGTATCGTTCCCACGAGAATTAGACTATACCTTAATTTTCACAAATTCTATCTTAAATCGAATACACACAATAAATGTTTGAATTAAGAAAGTATGAAATTCTCTTAACTATAACTACGATTTAATTAAGTGCAAAATATAGTTTTTGGAGAAAAATTAAGTAAATGAGTTATGCTAGTAATCTTACTCCACTATTAATATCTATCTTAATCCTCAAAATCCCACGTTCTAATCCAATTTGTGTTCAAATTGACAATCGATAATCCTAAGTTATCTAATAATCTCTTTCGACCAGAATTAAACCTATTTTCATATAAGTTCCAAAATATTCCTATTTTGAATACTAATATACAAAAACGCTTTCAATATCAAGATTATCAAATTTGATTGCGCCAAGCATAAGAAATTATTTATAATCTCTATAGGACTTAGTGTTTAAAACCATAATGAGCTAATCTATTTTGAACCTTTCGGAAACGAAAATAAATCACAAACACGTTCAAACGGTGATCAATCATTCAAACGGATATTAAAACCATAACATAAATCAAACAAATACAAATTAATATTAAAAACGGGAATTCTTGAATTAAAACTTCAACATATGGTTTACATCATCATCCTTAGCATAAAGAGCTTAGCCCATCATGTTTGATTTACAAAAACACATAATAATCATCACCCGGAATATTTAATTGCAAGAAGAACTTTGAAGATGAAATTGGCCCTCTTGAATGTCTTCAATGGATTGCCCAAGAATTCCAAAATATCTTGCTTGAAATCTCAATAATCTTCTTCGGATGAAGAAATTCTTGTAAAGATCTTGTGTTTTGCCTTCTTGTTCTCTCCAAAATTCGACTTCTCCATCGTTATAAGAGTTCTCCTATTTATATGGGTCCAATTAGGGTTGAATTTCGTGCCCTAAATCCCCAAAAACATGCCAAAAATAAATTTTAACACGAATAAGTAATTGGCCGCATCACAGTCCGCTCGAGCGAGGAAACAGTGCCCGCTCGAGCGGACAGAACTCATATGGCCATAACATCTCGTAGGAAACTCCAAATTATGATCCGTGAAAAGTGTTAGAACCGTATTTCAATTATATTTCCAATGGTATATCATTTGACGAATTTAGATGTTTGTACCAAAGGTTGTGCTCTAATTTTTCCACATGTGTCGGTTGTAGTTTCTCAATTTGCTTCTTCTGCTTTCGGGTGTTTGATCCTTCACTTCAACTCTTCATTGTCACTCCAAAAAACCTTAAATATATTGATTTTATCTTTTTTCTCATTCTCCAATATTTAGCTCTTAATATTTATTTCAAAAACTCAATTTCTTCTCATTTACTCGCCGATTTCACCAATATGACTTGAGTTCGGGGATTTTGTCCTACAATCACAAAAATGAACAAAAACTCAATAGATATCGATTCTAAAATACTTAGAATTATACAAAAAACTCTTCATTACAAAATCAATATAAGTGTATAAATTACACTTATCAAACCCCCAAACTTGAACTTTTGCTAGTCCCGAGCAAAGATAAGATAAAACAAAGACTCAAATGCATGCAATGAAAAATTTTGCACACCGTTGGACTTCTTACCACTTTCGCCTCTAGTATAGATCTAATCATTTAATTCAAGAAAAATGTCTAAATATTGCTGCATAAAAGAATTTAACACTTATCCAATGTTCGACTTGTGTGTATGTGTTAATAGATATTTTAGTCATTACTTTAATGTGGATAAAGTTATGCAAACAAATAGATTCTTAAGTCTTTTCAATCCCAACCCTCAATGGTCATATTTTCCTTTCTCCTCTAGTAAATTTCACACCATACTCAAGTATCTATCACTTCTCCCCGATGGCTTTCAATCAAGGCTAGACTAACATTTTAGTCTTCATTATTAAGCTAGAAGGATCTAACTGATTAAGGCAAAGTTTAGATAGGTAATGATTCCCCATGATGTCAAGTGTTCTAGTCTCTAGGTCATAACTAAGCAAGTCAAACTAACTAGGCATCTAAATCTCCTTTATTGTCCAAGACTTAGTCAGACAATTGCAGTACTTTTATTTGGTTTCTTGCAACTGCTTTTCTTTATACTTTTTTTTATTATTATTTATTCACCATAGTAGGTAGTTTTCGCTCAAATACTTAGGCAGCCCTCTTCCATGGTAGATCGTCTCCTATATATTGTTGATACATAGGGTCAGATTACTCAAGGTTAGCTTTCACACATCAGTATATGCAACTTTTTCCCACTCGATGTGCCTTGACTAATGCAACGTCTTTCATTGGGACTAAAAGTTGGGATTAGAATTCTAGAAAATAGTCAATGCCTAGCTTCAACCCGTCAACTTAAACTAATTATAAATTTTCTCAATAAAGGCTGAATCATCACTTCCCTAAACTATCACCGTTACCAGCTCAATTTCCTACAAACTTATTCTCAAATGTTGGTTTAGTGAATTTTTCAACTGGGTACTTGGAAATCAAAAATACTATCTAAAGTCTTAAACTCAAGTCTCCGTTTATATTACATAAGTTGTCTCCAAACTTAAGCAACAACAAAAATAGTTATGTGCTCAAAGTAGTCTTAAATCTCACATGGATAAGAAATTTTAACAAAACTAAGCACATTGTAGCAATACTCAAACATTTTTCAACAATTAATCTTAGACCAAATAGAAATCATAATAAGCTAGCAAGTTATCCAACTGTCACACGAAAAAAATATTTTTGACTTTTTTGTTTTTTGTTTTTTTTTTTTTTTTACACTACGTATTCCAGATAAATAAATAATAATAATAATAACTTGACTCAACAAATCGACTATACCCCCAAACTTAAATCAACATTGTCCCAATGTAAGTACAAAGACAAATTATGAAAATAAAGAAAAGGATCACGATACCCCCCTAGTAATCTCCTTTATGGTTAGAGTATTTGAACACTTTGAATTGACCATGCTATGTTTCCCAAACTTATAGTGAATCTTCCAAGTCCTTTGGAGCAATTTTCTGGTTAAAGTATTTCATCGAACACTTTGTAAGTGACCTACAAAATAAAAAAATATATTATGTGATACTTGAGAAATTTCATACAAAAGGATGATGACAACCTAGATGCAAAATTCTTCCTAAACCTATTACTTAAAAGCAAGTAAATAAAAGGGTTAAAAATTGGGTTGCCTCCCAATAAGCGCTTGTTTAGAGTCGTTAGCTTGACTTTGTAACAATCGTTTCACGGCACTTTAAATAGTGCTTTGGAGGACTTGCTTTGCTTGCATCTATTGACTTTGCACCATTTTTCGTTTATCTTCAAAATTTTGAATTTACGCTCTTCATAAAAATATGATTTTAATTCAGCACTTTGCTCGAATACAACTACAAAAACTTCAATTTACTCATCGATTTTGATCACAAAATCAATTTTAGAAGAAAGAGGGGAGTCTGAGAATTGCTTGATAAGTGCAACATCATTAATCTTTTTCATTTTGCCCATTTAACTTCACTTTCTCCACATAATCTTCTTCTTTAATTGGTGCTTCTTCTGGTTGGATGACATGTCTATTATCCAAAATCTCGGACAGTTGCTCATCACTCCTTGTTGTAATGCTTGGCATGTGTTCCATTGGGTTGGCTTCAGTGTCACTTGGAAAGGTGTCTTGTAAACTCCCAGATAAAGCTGCTGCTATCTGTCCAATCTGAGTTTCTAGATTTTTAAGTGAAGCCTGTTGGTGCTGTAGAATATTATCAGTTTTGTTAATGTACTGATACATTAAGTCTTCCAACGATGGCTTTTTTTCCTGCTGCTGTTGGAATCCAAGTTGTTGAAATCCAGATGGTTTTCTTTGACTTTGATTTCCCTGATTCTGATGGTTACCCCAAGAGAAATTTGGATGATTTCTCCATCCTAGATTATAAGTGTTGGAGTAAGAGTTGTTCTGTTGACGCGGAAAATTCTGAGTATAGTTGACTTCTTCAAAGTTCGATGTGAATGAATTCGTTAGTGGACAAGTTGAAGTCTGGTGCATTGCAAAGACATCTCCAACAAGCATGTCGTCCTCATCAATCTCAGAAGTTGCAACATTTCTCGCTATATTAGCCTGGTACATTGCGAAGACATCTCCAACAAGCATCATGTCGTCCTCATCAATCTCAGATCCTGTCATCTTGTGTTGTTGTTATTGGTGTATTTCTCTGTCCTCTTCTTCGATGACAAAAGGTTATTTTGATCTCGGGATCAAATGACAAAAGGTCGAGATCTTCCAAATAATGCATAAAACGACTGCAACTGACTGAAAAAAAAAGTAAAAAGAAATACTACAGTAAACAAAGAAAAATAATGATAATAAAAAGAAAAAATTCGAATTCAAGCTAAAATTAACAAAACTTAAGCTAAAAATCTTAATCTCCAGCAACAGCGCCAAAAACTTGTACGGTGAAATACCACAAGCGTACGGGTTCGTTGACAAGTAATAGTGAAAGTGAGTAAAAAAGTATCGTTCATACGAGGATTAGACTATAGCTTAATTTCACAAATTCTATCTTAAATCGAATACACACAATAAATGTTTGGATTAAGAAAGTATGAAATTCTCTTAACTATAACTACGATTTAACTAAGTGTAAAATATAGTTTTCGGAGAAAAATTAAGTAAATGAGTTATGCTAGTAATCTTACTCCACTATTAATATCTATCTTAATCCTCAAAATCCCACGTTCTAATCCAATTTGTGTTCAAATTGACAATCGATAATCCTAAGTTATCTAATAATCTCTTTCAACCAGAATTAAACCTATTTTCATATAAGTTCCAAAATATTCCTATTTTGAATACGAATATACAAAAACGCTTTCAATATCAAGATTATCAAATTTGATTGCGCCAAGCATAGGAAATTATTTATAATCTCTATAGGACTTAGTGTTTAAAACCATAATGAGCTAATCTATTTTGAACCTTTCGGAAACGAAAATAAATCACAAACATGTTCAAACGGTGGTCAATCATTCAAACGGATATTAAAACCATGGCATAAATCAAACAAACAAAAATTAATATTAAAAATGGAAATTCTTGAATTAAAACTTCAACATATGGTTTACATCATCATCCTTAGCATAAAGAGCTTAGCCCATCATGTTTGATTTACAAAAACACATAATAAATGGAGAATTCATCACCCGGAATATTTAATTGCGAGAAGAACTTTGAAGATGAAATTGGCCCTCTTGAATGTCTTCAATGGATTGCCCAATAATCCCAAAATCTCAATAATCTTCTCCGGATGAATAAATTCTTGTAAAGATCTTGTGTTTTGCCTTCTTGTTCTCTCCAAAATTCGACTTCCCCATCGTTATAAGAGTTCTCCTATTTATATGGGTCCAATTAGGGTTGAATTCCATGCCCTAAATCCACAAAAACATGCCAAAAATAAATTTTAATACAAATAAGTAATTGGCCGCTGCACAGTCCGCTCGAGCGAGGAAACAGTGCCCGCTCGAGCGGACAGAACTCATATGGCCATAACGTCTCGTAGGAAACTCCAAATTATGATCCGTCAAAATAGTTAGAACCGTAATTCAATTATCTTTATAATGGTATATCATTTGACTAATTTAGATGTTTGTACCAAAGGTTGTGCTCTAATTTCTCCACATGTGTCGGTTGTAGTTTCTCAATTTGCTTATTCGGCTTTCGGGTGTTTGATCATTCACTTCAACTCTTCTTGTCACTACAAAAAACCTTAAATATATTGATTTTATCTTCTTTCTCATCCTCCAATATTTGGCTCTTAATATTTATTTCAAAAACTCAATTTCTTCTCATTTACTCGTCGATTTCACCAATATGACTTGAGTTCGGGGATTTTGTCCTACAATCACAAAAATGAACAAAAACTCAATAGATATCGATTCTAAAATACTTAGAATTATACAAAAACTCTTCATTAAGGAATCAATTTAAGTGTATAAATTACACTTATCACCACTCTCTAAAAATTGCAAATTTTTTTATTTCAACACTCATTTCCTTCACATCACTCCTTCAAACACATGTTTTTTGTCTTATTAATATTGTATGCAAAAATAGAACCAAAATTTCAATAATCAAATTCAAGTAAATAAAATCTAAACCTAACTTGCAAAAAAAAAAATTTAATAAATACAATTTACATATTTGATATTGTAGGCAAATAGAAACAAGAATTCAAAAAAAAAATCAAGAAAATAAAATTAAACCTTACCTCTCTAGTATGTCGATTGTCGAATTGGATTATTTTGTCTCGTTCTCTTGTTTCTCATTTATCATGTACGATAACGAATAATGATATAGTATGACTCTTAGGTTTATTAGTATATAGGATTAAGATAATGGGCATGTTGAAATTTGAAAAAAAAAATAATAAAAATAAAAAGAAAGAAAGAAAGAATGGGCTCAATTTGTACATGGAATTTTAATATTTAAAAAAGAAAACAAAAATTCGAATTTTGGGCTTTCAAATTTTTTGGGCCCAAATATGCTATCTCTTTTGCCTCATGGAAAATCCGGGCATGTACCTAGGCTTTACCTTTGTGGATCAATGAAGAGAAAAGTTGGGTATGTGCATGGTTTAAACTTGAGGAAATTACACACATTACTATGTATATACAAAAAATTGTTAAATTTACTTTTCTATTGTAATTATTCTAAAAGGACTAGGTATTATTTGTATATGAATATATATTTTAATATATTATAATATTTAGAAAAAAGAAACTTAATATATTTACTCCATAAATTTCGCAGACAAAGAGAAAACCAAAGTCATTAACATTTCCATCACAAACCCTCTTCATCCCATACATCTTGCCGACATTGTCGCCAACCGTATCATGTAATCCCATAAGTCTCTAGAGTTCTATCACTAAATGAAAGCATAACTCCCAATTTGTAGAAATTTTAATCGCCGGACAAAGATACCAAACATGGATACACCAACTCGCAGATTGACTCGGTCAGCGGCAAAGAAAGAGTCGCCGGATTTTGTGAAGAAGCCTGCATTACATTCCAAACATAAATTCATACATGCCCACTCCTTCAAAAGATTCAAACTACGAGAAAAATAGAAATGCACGTAATGAAGGAAGTCGCCGGCCAATGGGATCATTTTCTTCGAAAGAATCGCAGAAAAATAAAAATGTAGACAAACATATTTCGGACAAGGTAGCCCAGAGTTGTAATTCGAAGAAGATTAACCAACCCATGTCTACGAAACACAGGTACTTCTATTTTTCACTATAGTGTTTAGAATTTGTAACATCGTTTGCAACAGATTAATAACAGAGACACTAAAACAAATTTTGTAACATCGTTTGCAACATATTAATAATGGGGATAATGCAAAAAATTTTGTAACGTTGTTCGCAACATATTAATAACATAAACGGATTTTGTAACATTGTTTGCAACAGATTAATAAGATAAAACACTGAAACAGATTTTTTTAACAGAATTTGCAACATCAAAATAGGTTCGAAAATACTAACATCGAGTTTCCTTCGAAGCAGTTTATTTCGAATGTCAATAAATTGCATCAAATTTTCCAACAATGCAACAAAATGAAATGAATCAGAGTGGAAATAACATCAATTGTGTTATAAATGAAATCAAATATTGCAACACCAATGAGATATAACAGTATCGAAATCAGCGGTTATGAGTTTACATCCTACTGGAACAATTACACCACACAGACACTACTTGAATGAAGATCGATTCTATGTTTATTAACTTCGGCCTGGATTTTGCAGCAAGCACAAGTTTTCCCAAAATAAATTGCAGTTTAGAGTAGAGAGGTTGAAAAGATAAAGAGAAATTATGATATTTAGTCAAATAAAGAATCATAATCAATATGATAAATGGAGATAATTATGATTTATTGCTGAAAATTTCTCTTTAAACTTTAAAGTAACCTTTTCAGAAATCAGGTGGGTTTGAAAATTTGAAAAAATCAAGTATTTTTAAAATTTAACACATGTTTTTTTGTTTATTTTTTTTTTTGTGGAAAAAGGCAACAAACGTGATTGTTTATAAGATTGCAATTTTATCTCTACAAATAAGTGATTATGAATTATCGTTCAAAGTTTTAATTCTCTATTTTGATCTAAGAGTACTAGGGTCAGGATATAAAAGCCCACCAGCTTTAGGAGAACACTACTCTTTGATCTAATACAACTGAAATCTTTTATTCCGTAACTAACACATCACATACGGCAATTCCATGGTTGATTGCTGTTATCCAAAACCACAAAATTCGACTTTTGTAAACTTACATTGTGATTAAATTATGTATGATTTTGATTTATGGAAAATGAAAAAAATTTATATCCTTTGTAGACATTAAATTCTCAAACCAAAACTTTGCAGAAGAAGTGTAAGAATTAATGTCCAAGGTCCAAATAGTTGGGTCGGACTTAATTACTTATTAGACCAAATTAATTAATTAGATTAATTAATTGGACCCGTTTGTTAATGGGTTCTAGTTGGACTAGAACTAGGGCTAGGGTTAGCCCTACCTATATATACAAGGCCACAACAGATTAATCACAAGAAGTGTTGATCTTTAATTACTTGCTAGCACAAGCAAAAGACAACCCAATCAACTTCTCCCAAAAGTTCTGCTTTCATCTGTTCTTGATTGTGGAAGTCCAGATTTGTTCTTGCTGTGTGGATCACCATTGGAGGTTGGACATCTGGACAGCTATGGTATTGAAGATCGCACCTCCAACTAATCAGAGAATCAGATTCCACGGTGTTCATCAAGATAAACTCCTATCACGAATTCTCTCTAAGTGCAATGTTGATCGGGCTTATATGAATTGAACTTTTAATTTCCGCTGTGCATGTATACCTCAATTACTTACATTGGTATCAGAGCCTACCTTGTTACTTGTTAGAGTTCGTTAGATTGCTTTGATAAATTGAACAATAATCGTTATTGACATATTAATTTAATTTGAGTTTTGACAGTAAATAAAATTGTGAATTTTTTAAAATCTGAATTTGATTTAGATTTTATTTTTATTTTTTGATTAAAAAAAAAAGGGGGAAGAAAAGGACTGCCGGCGGCGTTTTGGAAACAACTACCGCCGGCGACAGAGGGTGGCAGGGGACGCGTGCGCGGTAGTCAGAGTGCATTTTGCACCCGATGAAGTGGTCCGCTGCTTTTGAAGCAGCGGACGCCGGGCGACGCAACCCGCAGCGGCGCTGCCGTTCTGCTGAATGTCGCTAACGGCGGTGGCCACCGATGCGACCACGGCCAGAATCGTCCGTTGGCAGTACCGTTTGAAACCGCGCCGCATTGCATAAACCCTTGCCTAGGGTTTCTGCGATTCCGTCATTATGGGGACAGGCGCTCCCATGCAATTTTGGAAATTGCATGGGAAGCCCCCTTATTTCAAAATATTTTAAATGGGCCTTCTATGCAATTTCGGAAATTGCATCGGAAGGACAAGTGTTTTAAAATTGAAAAGGGACCTTTTGTGCAATTTCAGAAATTGCACAAGAAGGCCAACTGTTTTAAAATAAAAGCGGGGTCTTATGTGTAGTTTTAGAAATTGCATTTAAAGACCAACTGTTTTAAAATTTTATGGGAATGACTTTGCAATTTTAGAAATTGCACAATAAGTCCTCAAGTTTTAAAGAAAATTAAAGGTCTTAAATACAATTTTAAATTTTTTTTTTAGAAAAATTGTAATTATTAATTTATTTAATGTTGGTCAAATATTTAAATTAAATTAAAATTGTTTTTAAACTATATTTTGAATTTCTGACCAAATTAAACTTTAAATTATTATTTTATAAAATTGTAATTTTGACCCGATATAAATTTTATCTTCAATTAGAGTATGACTTTAAATTGGTAGATAAAATAAATTTTGAAAAATCCCTATTATGAATAAAATTAATTGATTAATTGGATTAATTGATTAATTTTATTGTTGAAGAATTAATTAATTAATTAGATTAATTATTTAATTCTATCTAGTCCGTTTCAAAATGTCTAAAAGGTTTAGACTTATACTGTCAAAACTGCAAATTTAGAAATTAATATATTTTTAATATTAGATATTAAAATAGATGTTTAGTGGATGATTTTGGACTTGACCCATGTGATTGGTTGTATGGTTAATTATTTCTATCGATTGTTGGTTGGGCCTGCGAGCCTTTTATTTAATTAAATGGGCCTGTGAACCTATTATTTAATTAATTGAGTTTTTGAACTCTTTATTTAATATGGACCTGCGTGTTCATTTATTTGGGCCTGCGTGCCAACTAGTATAGGATACTTGTTACAGATTGACAACAAGGAAGCAACTAGTATATGATACAGGTTGCAGCAGGAGATGGAGATAATTGCATTTAGCATTCGATGAACGAATGCAACGTCCCTTAGGAATTGACCGACTAATCTTCCTTTGGGCTCAGGAAGATTAGATAGATAAAGTTCATAATCATCCAGAGTAGTTATTATATATGATTGATTGCATGTTAGATGTTAATTAATATATATACATAAATGTGATGAGACAAACCCCTCTTTATCAAAATATTAAATTCGTATTAAATGGTTAATACAACGTACCTTCTATTGTTATAGTGAAAAATCAGAGTCCATTATCGATGTCAGCTTGTTGAGTCACTCAAGGCTGCTCGCTCATGGATATGTTTATCACTATGAGACATTTGATGTTTCTGAACAATGGGTCGAATTTAACTAAAATTTTATTTTTTGTTGAGTCACTCAAGGAAATAGAATTTTATGGGCACAATCAAGTAAACACATATGATGTGTACGACAATAAGTTGTCTACTTGATGATCTAGGAGTCACATATAGATGTGATTGATAGAAGTATCTACCTGGATGTTTTATTAGGATTTGTTGAGTCACTCAAGGTTCTAATAAAACAAAAGGGATCCTAGCCCACTGGGAATCTAAATGGTTCTATTGATTAATGTTTGAGGGTCATTAATTCAATTTAAACAGTGAGAGTATAATTAATTTAATATAAGTCCATGTTAAATTAATTTTATGCATTTAATTAATTGTTCTATCTTATTATTTAATTGTTGAATCATGAGTAACCATATAAGTTTGAGAGGCATATTGGATGCCAACAAACATATCGGACCAAAATTTTTTTGGACTGGCACCGTAATTTGAGAATTGTTCTCAAGCATGAAAAAGAAAAATTGGATATGTCAATAAGCAGCCAATGCCGGAAGCTCCTATTGAGGAGGCTACGCCGGGGAACATGCAGGCTTACAAAGGCTTACAAGAACACAATGATAATAATAACACTGCAACATATGATGCTTGCAGTATATCACTTGAGTTAGAAAAGCAACACGAGGGTATGGATGCCTATACCAAAATATATCATTTCAAGGAGTTGAATGATGTACAGTCACGGACTGAACACTATGAGACATCCAAAAGGTTATAAAGAGGTTTGATGATAAAGATCTTCAGTCAGTGCTCATATATTGAAGATGATTGATTATATTGAAAAATTAAATCAATTAAATTTTACCATGGACCACGAGCTAAGTGTTGACTTAGTTATGTAGTCCCCACCTAATAACTTTTCTCAGTTCATTATGAACTTCAATGTGAATAAGATTTTGTGTACCCTACTCGAGCTGCTAAACATGCTGAAAACTGTTAAGCCCAAAGGAATGGGTAAACTTTGGTCATTGATACCTCTAAGAGCACTGAGAGGAAATCTAAATGGACCTTTTAGAAAGGATCCAAGAAGGCCGAATCTGTTGGAAAACAGTTAAGCAAAGACGAATCCAAATCTGATGATCCGTGTTTTCAATATGGAAACAAATGGCATTAGAAGTGGAACCACAAGACATAAAAGAGATAAAACTACAATACTCATATCTTTGGCATTGCATATTCAGTCATATAAATGAAAACGCATCACCAAGTTACATAAAGATGAATACTTGGATTCAAATGATTATGAATCATTTGATAAGTGTGAATCATGCCCGTTGGGGCAAAATGACCTAGACCCTCTTTTCTGGAAAGGGAGACACAGTTGCAGACATTTTGGGTCTTGTACATACTGATGTATATGGACAAATGTCTAAAGATGCTAAATGTGGCCTTTCTTACTTTATCATATTTACATATGACCATTCTAGATATGGTTTTATATGCTTGATGGAATTCAAGAGTGAAGCCCTTGAAAAGTTCAAGGAATTCAAGCAAGAAGTAGAAAGGAAAACTGAGAAAAATATTCTAACACTTAGATTTGATCGAGGTGAAGAATATTTGAAGGGTGAGTTTTTAGACTATCTAAAAGAGAATGGGATTCTCTTGCAGTCGACTCTACCTTATACATCAATACAAAATGGTGTATCTGAAAGACGAAACCGCATCTTATTTGATATAGTGCAATCAATGGTGAGTCGCGCAGTTATTCCAAAATCGTTTTGGAGATATGCGCTTAACACTGCATGTTATACACTAAACCGTGTCCTATCTAAATCGGTCAATAAAACTCCATACGAGTTATGGAAAGGGAAAACTACCTAATCTTTCATACATGAAGGTTTAGGGATGCAACGCTTATGTGAAGCGCGTTGAATCAGATAAGATATGAGCTAAATTTGATAATTGTTTATTTGTGGGGTATCCAAAAGAAAGTGTTGGATATTATTTCTACAATTCTATCGAGATGAAGGTCATCATATCGAGACTTGCTGTATTCTTAGAAAAGATAGTAGGAGCAATGTAGATCTTGAAGAGGTTCAAGAAACCACAAATAAAATTGACCAATTAGATATTCCAATGGCTGAGCTTGCATCTGATGAAACACAGATTGAGAAAGTGGGAACCACCAGTTCCCAAGGATACATCAGCTCCGCGTAAATCAAGCAGAGTCATTCATTTTCCTCTAAGATACGATCTCCTGATTACTAGTAACGTATTACTAATCAAGGAAGATGAACCTACTACTTACGCATAATCAAAGTCAAGTGTTGACTCAAAGAGATGGCAGGAAGCCATGGAATCTGAGATGAACTCCATGTACGAAAACAAGGTTTGGACCTTGCTTGACCCGCCTGAAGGGGTAAAACCTATAGGCTGTAAATTGGTTTACGTTAAAAAGGATCGACATAGATGGTAATGTTCATACTTACAAGGCAAGATTGGTTGCGAAGGGTTACAAGTAAAGAAAAGAGATTGACTTTGACGAAACCTTCTCACCAGTAGCTTTGTTTAAGTTAATTCGGATTCCGCTTGCGATAGTAGAATACCATAACTATGATATCTGGCAAATGGATGTCAAGATTGTATTCCTTAAAGGGAATCTTAGCGAGGATGTGTACATGACACAACCTGAATGTTTTGAATCTATAGAGTCAAACAAGGTATGCAAACTACAGAAATCCATATATGGATTAAAGCAAGCCTTTCGGAGCTGGAATCTTCGTTTTGATAAGACAATCAAAATGTTTGATTTTATCAAAAATGAAGATGAACCATGTGTGTATAAAAAGGTTAGTGGGAGTAGAGTCGTATTTCTAATTTTGTATGTGCATGACATACTATTAGGAAACGATATCCCAATGCTAAAATCAGTAAAATTGTGGTTATCCAAAAATTTCTCCATGAAGGATATGGAAGAGGCAACATACATTCTCAGTGTAAAGATCTATAGAGATAGATCTAAGAGAATACTTGGCCTATCTCAAGATATGTACATAGATAAAACCTTAAGAAGATTTAGCATAGAAGAGTCCAATAGAGGACTCTGTCCCATCGGATATGGGATCTATCTCTCAAAAGAGATGTGTCCAAAGACACAAATTGAAAGAGATCGCATGGATAGAATTCCTTATGCATTAGCAATAGGATCTATCATACATGCAATACTATGTACTCGATTGGATGTTTCATATGCTTTGAGTGTCACAAGCAGGTTCCAAGCGAACCCTGACAAGAAACATTGGATCGCAGTCAAGAACATCCTTAAGTTCTTAGGAAGGACTAAAGACATGTTCTTGGTATATGGAGGAAATGAACTTAGAGTTCAAGGTTATGTCGATGTCAGCTTTCAATCTGATAAAGACATGTTCTTGGTGTATAGAACTAAAGACATGTTCTGGAAATGTATTTACTCAAAATGGTGGTGCAGTCAGTTGGAAAAGTTCCAAACAAGAAACGACTGCTAATTCAACTACAGAAGTCGAATATATCGCTGCTTCAGAAGTACCAAAGAAAACAGTCTGGATCAAGAAGTTCATTACTGAACTTGGAATAGTTCCTAGCATTGTTGATCCAATAACTTGTATTGTGATAACAATGGAGCCATCGCACAAGCGAAGGAACCCAGGTCTTATCAATGATCCAAATATATATTATGGCAGTATCATCTCATAAGGGAGATAATCTTAAAAAATTATATAAATATAGAACGAGTCCTAACATACGATAATGTAGCAAATCCTTTGACAAAGTTGTTGTCCCAGCACAAGCATGATGGTCATGCTAAATTTGATGGTATTAAGATACCTGAGTGATTGGATCTAGTTTGTATGAGACATTTTGTGATATACTTTTTGTTAAACATTGAAGTATATGAACAAATTGATTAATTAAATGCTTGTCTACATTTTAATGGCAGATCTGTTATTTTTAAATTTTATTATTTAAAATAATAGAGTCCGAAGAAAAGTTCACAGTAACTTGTTAATCACAAGGTGTTGTGATTGTGAGATACAAGTTATAAATAACTTATTCTTGAAATATCCCTAGTCATAGTAATAATGAGATACGGATATCATTATTGCGGATAGACTAGTATGTGTTGCATTTCTTTTGAAAGAAAGTAGCTGATCTCACGAGCTAAGATGTGGAGGAACATCTGAATGAACACATGAATGCATTGTTATGAGAACATGACATTGGATGATCCGCCTATAGATTCCACATGGATAACTATCCAAGCGTCAGTGGTAAATCTCTAATGCGCGGTTGTGGATTTGGTCCTTTGACTTGAGGACATCATAGAATCTTATATGAGGACCACTGTACTTTGGCGAGCGTTTGATGGGGCTCGAAGATTTGAGTCACCAGGAAGACGTCGTACGGGTACAGTGAGAATCGTATGAAGGTTGTGAATGTCTAATATGAGGATTCGTCACTCCTGGAAAGTAGGAGATTATAACCTAATTTTTGTCCACTTAAGTTGATATAAATTTCCTCGGCCGGGGTGGAGTTATGAGTTGAAAATGTTTCAATCATAACTAGATTAGATCAACGAAAAGTTGAGGTGAATAACATAATTGGTTGAAATGAGATTGACGCTGATCCATATCTCTTAACCAATTGAGTTATATTGATGAACGGATTATATTTTCACGGTAATCGTACATATATTGGTTCTGTCATGCCACATGACATTTTCCTTCACATGAATTGTCTTGACACATTGCTAGATGTCAATCTTGGACAGCGACGTGAATTGATCGATCTCGGTGAATCGATGAGAATATCACTGCGTTTGCCATCGTGAAAGGGAACCTAATGGGTCACACACATAAAGTGAGAATTGAGCATCTTGAATTGGACCTTGTCCAAGTGGGAGATTGTAAGAATTAATGTCCAAGGTCCAAATAGTTGGGTCGGACTTAATTACTTATTGGACCAAATTAATTAATTAGATTAATTAATTGGGCCCGTTTGTTGATGGGTTCTAGTTGGACTAGAACTAGGGCTAGGGTTAGCCCTACCTATATATACAAGGCCACAACAGATTAATTACAAGAAGTGTTGATCTTTAATTACTTGATAGCACAAGCAAAAGACAACCCAATCAACTTCTCTCAAAAGTTCTGCTTTCATCTGTTCTTGATTGTGGAAGTCCAGATTTGTTCTTGCTGTGTGGATCACCATTGGAGGTTGGACATCTGGACAGCTATAGTATTGAAGATCGCACCTCCAACTAATCAGAGAATCAGATTCCACGGTGTTTATCAAGGTAAACTCCTATCACGAATTCTCTCTAAGTGCAAGGTTGATCGGGCTTATAGGAATTGAACTTTTAATTTCCGCTGTGCATGTGTACCTCAATTCCTTACAAGAAGAACCAATCTGTCCCGTTTCGATCAAATTTTCACCTCAAGGAGACACACAAATGAAGAAGTGTACCAGATAATTGAATTTTTTTCTTGAAATCCTATTAACTATGTGTAATATGCACGTTTATGTTTCGACCTAAAAAATAAAAATAAAAAAACATGAGTTTCGGGGAAGATTCAAAACTGCCCAAAATGAAAGGCCCATGAGGTCGTGTCTTATAAACAAATTATTATTTAAAAACAAACAAACAAACAAATTTATCAAGGCTTCGATTCTTAAAGAAGTTTGTACTTCGTTTATTTATTGTAAGTTTCTATAGCTATGAACCCAAATGATGTTCCAACCTCTTAGTAGACCTCGGGACGTCAAACATTACTTGTGGAGTTAGATTTTAATCATTAAGTGCTAAAAACTATCTTTACTTATAATTTGAGTTTCACAAGTCCACTTAGATCGGATAAGAATTAATTTAATCATATCCAACTTGGTACAATTAACATAAAACGTTATTAGTTAGATTATAGGGTTAATTTCGTTAACCGTCACTAAAATTATTTTAAAATTTCAAAACGGTCACTAAAATTCAAAAGTTGCAGCACTAGTTACTAAAGTATATAATCCTTTATCAAACGGTTACTATGCTAAGTTCAATGTTAACGTGGTGCCGTTAAATGTTGACGTGGCACACAATAGATTGTTACTTATTGCATAGTTGTCCCTGTACTTTATATATTATTCATTTCAATATTTTTCAGTTAAGTCCTCCAAAAATTACATCTTATGTCCTTAATCTTTTTACATCTTTATTCTTTAGTCCCCAAAATTTTCAATTATCTTTCAATTAAGTTCTCTATAATTTCAGCTTAGGTCATTCAAATTTTTACATCTTTACAAGTTGGTCCTCCAAATCCTTAATTTTAGTGGCCAAAATAAGTGCACTTTCAGTTAAATCATTGACTTTATAATCAGATTTTTATATAAACGAACAAAATAACATAATTAAATAATAAACTACTTGATAAAACTCATAAATGTCCACTTTTAGTGGCCAACATAAGTGCAAAACCCGCACTTATCACTTAGAGTTAACAAAAATAGATAAAAATATATTTCATTAACAAAAAAGTACATTTAGACAAAAAGTACATTGACAAAACCCGTACTTATCACTTTTAGTGGCCCCTTTTGCTTGCAAACAGTACATTTCATTTTCTTCTCGCCATCATCTCTTATGTTAATCTTCTTCTCGCCATTACTTTTTGTCTAAGTGTCCAAATGTACTTTTTGTCAAAAGTGGTCATTTGTGAGTTCTGTCAAGTAGTTTATTATTTAGTTATACTATATTGGGGATCAAAATATAAAGATGTAAAAATTTATAGGACCTAAGCTTTAATTTTTAGAGGACTTAATTGAAAGATAATTAAAAATTTGGGGCCCAAAATGTAAAGATGTAAAAATATTAAGGACCTAATATACAATTTTTGGAAGACTAAACTGAAAAATAATTGAAAATATAAAGACTGAAGTGAACATTACATGAAATACAAAAACTGCTATACAATAAATAACGGTTTATTGTGTGCCATATCATCATTGAATTTAATAGAGTGATTGTTTGTGAAAGGTTACTGACCAGCACTGCAACTTTTGAAGTGACCGTTTTGAAATTTTAAGATAAATTCAGTAATCGTTTGTAAAATTAACCCAAGATTATATGATATTGCTCTACTATTTTAAATTGTTGGTTATTGAATAAAATTATTAAATAAAGAAAATTTTAATAACAAAGTATATAATTCTTAAACGACACTGGGGAACAAAAGCAAGAAGGAAATCATTTGCCACCTAGTTTTCAAGTTTATCATGGAAGCGCCTTGATCTAATGTCTCCGGTGATCATTATTATAATCTTCATCAAGACAAGTGTGTTGCACTCATTAGATGAGTGTAAAGTGGTGGGCATTATAACAATACCCACCGAAAGCATTATATCAAAACTGTATCTTGTAATTATAAAACCACGACTTTGAATTGGTAAGTTTAAAGTTCAACAATTTCAATTAACTTCAAGGTCTGTTTGGTACAGCTATTGTGAGTAGAATTTTTGTTAAAAAGCTGTTGATTATTTGGATATGAATCTAAAAAATACTATGAATATTAAATTAAATATTTGGTTGCATAACTATAAAAGTACTTTTATATAAACTTTATATTTATTTGATTAAACAGTAATTACTTATTATATATCTCATAATAATTTTTTTATATCCTATAATAACTATTGAAATTAATATATTATTTTAATTATAATAACACAATTATTTTATTATATTTAACTAAACAATAATTAATTATTGTATAACTCACATTATTTTTTTTAAAAAAATCATTTTAGACTTCACGCCCAACTTCTGGGGCTGCTTATCACTCTCTAATCAATCGGATTAAATAGGAAGAAAATTAATTAATTAAAATACATATATTTATAAGTAAATAAGTTTAAAATATAAATTAATTTACTTATAAGTAAAAATTCACTCATAAGTGAAAAATCACTTCTAAGTAAAATATTACTTATAAGTTTTAAAAAGAAAAAAAAAAAAAAAAAAAAAACTTCCAAAAAATTCACCTACAATTACATTTTTTTTTACTTTTCAATACTTGTGTATTTTCTAATATAGTATAGAACCAAAAATTGTATTAAACAATATACAATAATCTAACTTAATACAATCCCCTGTAATCCAATCATTATTAACCTTTTCTCCTCCAAAAAAAGAAAAAAGAAAAAGAAAAAGAAAAGAGAAGGGGAAACAGGCCCAAGCATGTTATCTCTAGCCTCTAGAGTAGAACCTCTTATTTCTACTACAGAATTTCATAATCGTTTCAAAGCAACTAAAAAAAAAAATTCTTGAACTGGAAATAATTGGATTAAGATGTAGAGAATATCTATACAGAAGTTTTCGCTGCTAGTTAAATGGTGCCCAAGAGACCTGTGGAACTGCAAACCCACAAATCCAAAAAGTATTTACAGCTAGATTGAACATCCACATATGTTCTGAATATGCAATTGAATAGAAAAGTAGCTGCAGAATTCATTTCTTCAAAAGAAGAAAAACAAAAAAACTGAAATTTTACATTGATGCTGCATTCTACTTTCTATTAATAAAGTAATTTACACTTGAACTATCCAAACTTACCCCTGTGAGAGAACACTACTTGCTGCAAAAAATTGCAAACAGCCTCTCAAAAAGCCATTACCCTTTTAGCCTTTTTCAGCTGGAAATATAATCATTAAGCAATGAGAATTAATGAGGTTCACCAATTTGCAGCTCATATTTTTGTAGAGCACTGCTTACTATGAAAATCTTCTGATAGCAGATTCCCAATTAGCTGTTGCAGCCTCTCGGCACCAGTACCAGGCTTAAACACTGAATCGTCACCTCGCAAGAAGCAAGGATCGGCCCCATTTTCCGAGCTTCCAACACACCATGCCCCCGGTGCAAAACGATTTGTACGATCAAGCAACTCTTTATCGATCTTGTCTAGAACTAGATCGTCCTTGTGAAATTTCCGAGCGAAGCAGGCGCTGCTGTTTACCATTTTATTGAAATCCTTGACTGTTAATGAACGTGGGTGCTGCTTAGGAGGACTGTCCCAAGCAATGTAGTGGAGATCGTGACCTATAGCAGTGTTACGGAACTCTTCAGTGTTGCAAATAACTGTGTGAAAATATCCTTCTGGGGACGAGATGAAATTTGTATAATACATGAGGATTGTTCGGGGAAGGTTATCCCACCCCCATATGCAGTATTCCACAAAAGAGCGAGTTAGAATCACCCATGCTGAGCCTGCAGAGAAAGTAAAGAATAAGACCAACACTTGGTTCATGTGTTATTGAGTCCCTACACTAAATGCCCATGGCACCGCGGGATAGGAAAGTTACGAAACAAACAATTAGATGTAAAGAACATTCTATTTTCCCTCTAATACTCCCTGTTCTCCTGTTTTTGTGCCTCCCCTAGCAAGAATCTAGTTATTTCTTTGGGGAAATAAATCTTGAAATTTATCTTCTCAACTAAGTAATGGAGATAAATTTTATCATCAAAGTTGAGCATCTTCATATGCCAATAATCTATAATGGCATGTTTGGTTGGAGAGATTGGATAGCATTGGAAAATATTAAGGAAGAAGAAGAATTTTTATTTTTTTTAAATATACAATCCAGACATGCACTAAATGCATTTCTTTACTTCACAGATAAACCTTGGCTGAACTGGGATAAGAAACTCACCAGTAAACAACTTAAAAGATGTTGGAAGTGATCGACGTTGAGAAGTCCACGCAATATCAGATTTTTTAGATAAGTAGAGGCCTGGATCAATTATGATAGGCTTTGCTCTCTGGTTCCTGAGAACATCAGCATAATAAAAAACTGTAATAATCCTTAGGTTGAATCATAACACTATTGCTCTTTTTTCATAGTATATAGGTACTTACAGTTTCCACCCATAAATCTGTGTGTGCTCAATGAAATTGAGATTTCGAGACAGATTGGAGAAAACATATAACATATCTGCACAATTAGATAGATCATCACTGTGATTAGTAGACATCAAGAACAGTATTCTTTTCTTTTTAAAAGTAACAGTTAAAATATCAACATTTATTTCAACACTATATTGTCAATGAAATTTACAGAAGATTTCCTTCCGAATGGTTAGTGACTCGCAATGCAGAAAGTGAGTCTGCAATAATCAGGATTTTTCCTAGGAATCATTTCAAGGGTCTTAGGATAGAATCCAAAGACTAGGCCAGAGCATCATAAGTTTCTACAAAATACAAGATATAATTACATTAATTTACCAGGGCATGATACACGTTCGAAAGTTTGACCAATGAAAATAGAGATAACAAGTTCTTTATAAGAATATCAATGATCAAATCATTGCATTCTAAATTTCTCATTTCCCACAGGAGCAATCCTGACAAAAAATATAAAGATGGATAACATTAATCAATATCTTGATTCCAAATTCGAATGAAATAATGTTGCAAGGACAAAAAAGACCAAGGACTTTAAACATTCGCAATTATATCCGTTCACATAATATTGAGATCATATGCAGGATCAATATCAGCTTTGTTGTTTTGGATTATAGAATTGTGGGATTCTATTGTCTGGATTGGATTTGGTTTTAACAACTATGGTGCACCTGCTCTAGAAGGAATAATAGTGTTTGTAAGAGCTTTTTTGAGTCCAAAAGCACTTCTTAGAGAGTAAAAGTACTTTTGGTTACATTTATGGTTGTTTGGCTAAAGATAACAACTGAAAAACAATTTTTTTTTTTTTTTTTTTTTAAAGAGAAGTCTAAATTTTGAGCTTCTCTAAAAATGTCTAATTGAGCTTTTAAGGTGAGTTTTAATTAACATTTAATGAATTTTAAAAATTAACAAAACTACCATTAATACATTAAAAAAAGATATTAATTTATTTGCCACATTAATTACTTTTATCAAAAAATCACTTCATATATTTATATAAAGTGAAAATATATGTTGGCGTGTTAAATAATATAATACAAATTACACATAATATTTTTGATTTAAATAATATGATATATACAAAAATAATTGTGTTATCATAATTTAAATAATTAATTTTAATAGTTATTATAAGATATGAAGATATATTAATTATTTTAAAGAAAATAATATTAAATATATAATAATTAATTACTGTTTAATCAAATAAATATAAAATTTATACAAAAGTTACTTTTATAGTTATGCAGCCAAATACTAAATTTAATATTCACTAACACTTTTTGGATTCACAGCCAAATAGTCAACAGCTTTTTACTAAAAAATCTACTACTAAAAACTCTACTCACAACAACTCTACCAAACGAAGTCACTTGAGAAGTCACAAAGGACGTGCATTCTAGTAACGGACTTAAAAGTTTTTCATTTTCCACTCTAAACCCTACATAAATTATATATTTACATAAAAAATGATTATCTCTCTATGCAAGTAGACCATATAATGAATTAGAGGATATAAAAAACTTCGTAACCAGAGCACCCATGTGGGATCTAGCAAAATACAGGTGGAATAACATTACACTAGATCTTGCCTAAATGTAATCGATCCATTTATGCATTTAAAAGATCCACGTTTCACAGGAACATGGAAAGTTTTATAAAACGTAACACAATCATAGAGACTTCAAACACACAGGAAGCCGGACAGTTAGGAAAAGGGATGGGATTAGTATTAATGGTAAACTCTAAAATCTAAATATCCTTAGATTTTGGTCAACATTCTCCCGAGTAACAGAACAGAGAGATAAGAATTGATCAACAGTAATCTCCATTCTGAAAAAAACTCTAGTTTCCCAACCTTTTTAGGACATATACCAAACAATATATAATCATGAGTATATTTTGATCGAACTTGCGGAGAATAGGGTTATCATTTATAAAAATAAATAACTTCTTAGTTCACCCTGATGTTTTTAAAATTTAACAACCGTGAAACAGTTGTAATACTATGACCAAACTCATACACAGTTGCTTCACTCAACAACTTAAATCCGTGCATACACATTAATTGCATTCATCTAAATAAAAAAAATTTTCAAAGTAAATAGTAATTCAATGAAACCATTCCTGAAAATGGCAGAATTTGAAAATCAAAAGTTTATAATCTTTACTGCTATCTCACCCATGCCTCTGTATACTATCAAATTAATTATTTGCCGAAAATACCAATCATGACATCGGAATAATGCTAATCCTATAAAGGGTTTAAAACACGAATCTTGTTGCACATGTGCAGCAACAAGCCATATACGTCATTTGCCATGTGAATAATTTCATCATTTTCAATTTTCAATGACAGGATAGGAAAGATGAGGGGACCTCTTTCACAATAAGTAAACATAAAAGATACCAACAATAAAACATGATAATAAACACCACTTCAAATAATTAAGTAGAGTATTGGGTAGAACTGACCGTCTTGAGTCATAAGAGGATAATCGGAAGCACTTAGATTGATAAACCAGTCCCAATTTGAGCTCTCCTTCAACAAAATTGCTATTGCTTGAAGGGTACAAGCAATCATTGTAGGACCTTTGTATGTCACCAAATTGGATTGCGACATAACACGCACATTCTCCACCTCACTAAATGTGGGGTCATTCTTCACTGACATAGTCAAATTTAACCTCTCCCGTGGGGGAGCCTCGAGATCCATGTGCAGAATATACTGATTTCTCGGATGGTACACTGCTTGCAATGTCCTCATCATCCTCTGACTATCGCCCTTCGTACCCGAAATCAGATAAGCAAATCTTGGTGGCTCTGTTTCAGAGGCCTTATTCGATTTAAAAGACTTCATTATATCTGATTCCACAAAGTACCCATCCGAGTTCTCAGAATTCTCAAATGAAACAATGTCAAATTGCAATTGATCTCTACCATTCGAAGAAGAGTATAATCCAAATATTGTAGCACTAAACAGAGTAATCGACACAAGAAAACTCACAAAGAACGGAATTTTCCACCTTCTATCACTGAATATCCTTCCTGAATAAAAATTAGCATTTTTCCTCATACTCAGCAGTTCTCGCCAACTATCAAAATACCTCAAATTTTTGAAATGAGCAAACTAGGGGGCCAATCCTCAGATGATAACCTTGATCTTATCAATAAATGAAGCCCAAGAAAAACTTCAGAGATTTACTGAGTCAAAAAAACAATAAAAGTACAAGATTTTGTAACAGAGAAGAATCTCATAAGGGCCCAAAAGTTTCCACCGACAAAAAGATACCAACTTCACTTTTATTTTAGGTTTTTTTTCCTCTGAAGGATGAAAGTTTTTCGAAGAGCTACAAATGAAGATACATAAAAAGGGGTAAATCAGAAAACAATAAAAAAACTTAATGTACAAGTTGAAAGTGTATGTATGATGAACAAAGCAAAGTATGAAGAGAGTACAAAAATACAAACCTGAGTTAAAATCTCCACATGCAATGAATAGAAGTCCCAGCTTCCACTTTCTTCAGATCCAAACACGCATAAACACAAAAGTTACAGAGATTTTAGAGATTATAACAAATGGGTTTTATCAAGACTTAACTTATTCAAGACCCAATTCAAGAAAATCAGATTTGCATCTCCAAAAAGCTCACTTTCTCAACATTTATAGTGCCAGAAGCTTCAAGAAAAAATCAAAAAAGGAAAGGCTCCTAAAAATGAGAGAGCGAAGAAAAACGCTGCTGCGGTTGCAAGATTCAGACAAGAAAAGTAAAAAATGGGTGGGTTCAGACTTGAGAGGGTAAGAAAGAGGGGGGACAGTACAGGGTTGCTTAATTTGTGGGTTTGCAATTATAAATATGTTTCTTATTAAGCGGTTTGATTATTGAGATTTTAATAAATATATAGAAGATTATGATAAACTTGACAAAATTAAGGATAACTTTGCTGACACGCGTGGGCGTTCTCTCTTTTTTTTTTTTTTTCCTTCTTCAAATTTGACCATTGTTTCGGTTCATATTAGGAGAGAACCAAAAAAATCGTCAAAGGTAAAATTGGATTGAAATTTTTAATTTGGATAAATACACATTTCGATCTTAAATTGATTAAAATTATTAATTTTTAAAAAATAACAATTAGATGAGGTGTTATACAAATATACTTATCAGTGATTTTTTATGATGTATGGTTCATATGCCTCTTTTCATTTTTGGTGAAGAATATACTCATGCATATATGTATTCCTTGTTTGGTTTTTTTTTTTTTTTTTTTTCGTGATAAACGTATTTCTCTTCGTCTAATTGCGGTAGTAACAGTGGTGAAAACCTGCAAAAAGTGGCAGAACTTTTATCCCCTATACCCACTCCGACATAATAATCAGTAGGTGATGAAGGGAATTATGAGGAATAATTATGTAAAATATAGGAGTTGTGTTTTTACATGGAGGATTAACCTCTACTTATAGAGGTTATCATGAGTGACAGATATCACTGTCCTTAATTGTCTTTAATGACGGGTCCCCTTTTACCTCTCTTATTACTTGGAGTTAATGAGGAACGTTACAGCTTCTCAATCATCAGTAGTAACGGTCACTTTGTGGGTCGTGGGTCAGATTGATTCAATGATGGTCTTGCCGTCCAAATATAAGGGGGGAGCTAAGAGACAATCAGGGGAAGTGAATCATTGAGGCGAGTGTGCTAGGACGCACCACCGTCATCTACCAAAATATAACATTTGTTGTTGTATCTATCATCATAAGCCTTCTACTTTTTATAAATTATCGTCGATGGGAAGTATAAATAATCTTTCACACCTACGTTTCTTTAACTTTTTTGGTCAGGAATAATTATTTACATGTTGTGTGATATTAGTGTGTGTGTGTGTGTGTGTTTTATTTTATTTATTTATTTATTTTTAACGACAGCACAGTGGAAGCCCACCACTTGGCGAGGCGTGACCAAGTGATGGCTCGGCATGTGGCGGGTCAAATTTTGACCAACCACCTCAAGCCTTATTTAGGAGGGATTTTTCCCTCTAATGAGGGAATTTTGAATTTTGAACTTTCCCTTTTTTGTTTGCTATATATAAGAGAATGAGTGGGAGATCATTAGTAGTCTTCTCATATTTTCTTGCTTGGTTGGATTTTTCTTTAAACTGGTCTCCTTTTCTCTATCCGAGTCGTAGAGATTTTTGTCTTTTGTCGCCTAAGGTAACCTTTTCATGTCTCGCTTTTGTTTTAAGCTTTTCGGCCTTCTCTATTTTATTTTTCAAATGTATAAGACGATGATTGCGTCTAGTAGTAGCTCTTCGACTTTGGTAGTAGTCTTAGAGACCCGTCTTATTGCACCTTATCTATAAAGAGTAATGATAATCATCCACTAGTTGAAGAATGGACCTTTGTTAGTTGTCTAGGACATGTTGGGCCTTGCTACTTGGCCTCAATTGGACCGAGTGATCCAACGGGGGCGGGCTCGAACAAAGAGGTGCCGACCCACCTCCAGCTTCGCCTGTCTCAGGGTGAGGCTGACCTAGTTGCGAACGAGTAGTCTCAGCCATCTCATGCCGAGGTCGACTTGGTCCTAGAAGGGTGAGCACACCTGCCATGCGCCGAGGACAGGCGAGCACGCCCTCTGCGTGTTCGCTTCCTCGGTTGAGGTAGACCCTTCATATGAACTTTTTGCCCCTGTCGATTCTGTATATTTCGAGGCCAATTCCTCTATGCACCCCGCCCGCTCAACATCCAACTGGGGCTCTCTCTCCGCAGGAAATTAATTGAGTTAGACCTCCCAATAGATGGTAGTGTTTACAATACTAAAAGTTATTAGATAATGTTGAAAAAATATAAGTTGCCCCCTAGTCATTCATACCGAGTCTCCTGTCCAAGTAAGTGAATCCCAGGATCAAACCATAGGAAAGTGATAGTCTATCGTGATAGCATGACAGCCGGTTTGAGGTTTTCCATTCATCCCTTGTTCGTTTTTTTTTTCCAACCAATTTCGCGTCACTCTAGATCAGTTGACTCCTAACTATTGTCATATGGAAACTTATTTTTGTACTTGTGTCTTACAAACGACATCAAGCTGTGTCTAAGACTCTTTAGAAATGTTTTGACATGTTTCTTGTGTCCTGGAGCAATTGTTATGCCTATCTCCAACTTAAAGTAAGACTGATATTGCCTCACTTTCCTAATTCCAACAGCGGTTGTAAGAAGCGTTTTGTTCGGCCCGATGTAGGACAGTTCCCTTTTAAGACCTGCTGGAGACCCCTTTTTGCAAGCTTTTTAATGAGTCCCTAGACCTTGATTATGGGTTAAAAGAGAGTCTAGATAAGCTTTTACTTATGATGCCCCCAGGGGCGCACATGAGCGAGGTGATGTCTAACGAGAACTTAAGTCGGGTTCACATTAGATCATTTGAGGGTAGACTTCTTTTATGTCCGTACTCTCTTTTAAATTTTTATTTTGCACATATTTGTTTTCTTAGCATCTGTTTCCTTTTGCAAGCATGGATTTTGATCTTGGAAGTGTGATGGATGTAGCTGGGTTTGCTACTGATGCTAAGGATCTGCTTCCAACGTCCCTGAACAAAAAAAAGAGATGGGCCGACAAAGGAAAGGCCACCTCTGAGATGATAGTTTTTCCTTAATCTAGGGATAGTGTTGCCCATGCTTTTAAGGAGTTCAAATTTTCTATTGTTGATTCGTCGATCGAGGCCGAGGTCATGTTAAGCTACTTGGATGAAAAGCTTATTAAAATTTTGGATAGCAAAGAAGCAGCTCATATGTGACGAATCATGTATACCAACACCGTAGGGTAAGTTGTCGTATATTGATCATGTTATGTCGCTTTCTCATTTAGCTTTTATCCTCTAGTTTATATCAATTACTTTTTGCTTTGTATTGATGGTTGTTATGGTGGAGAAAGTGTTGTGCGACTTGGAGAAGTTTGAGAAGCGTGCGGCCCGAGAAAGATAAGGACAAGAAAAAAATTGTAGCGGCGGTACAATCTCTACTAGACAAGGTAACGACTGCATCCAAGAAAAAGGATTGTGAGATCAACCAATTTCATAAAGAGGTCAAACAGCTTCGTAAAGGCTTGGAGATTGCTGGCGATGAAGCAATAGTGAGGTACAAGATATATACCGAATATTATAGTAGTTTGCACATGTACGGTGCATAGTCTTTGAATGCTGCTATCAATATGACTAAAGAGTGGCTAGTTGACGCTCATTCAGATATAAGCTCGGATGAATTTGATAAGTACCTTAAAAAGCGTCGGGCTACAGAATTGGCTACTCAAAAGGCCAGGCAGACTGACCACGGAGAGGAAAGCTCCTTACATGGTGGCTCGTTTGATGATTAGATTGATCTTTCGTTTATTAGTCTAGTGACAGTTGTCCCGTTTGATCACAAAAACTATATATAACTAAGACACAATTTGTTTTGTTTCGAATATTGTTGAGTACCGCCGAAACTTTGATTTTATATGTTCAATGTAGAACATTTTTCTTTATGCTAGTAAATTTTTCACTTTGCAATCGTTGGTTGTTGTAATATTTGATAGTGGTATAGCCACCGGCCAATATTTGCAAAGTGAGGTAATTTGAAAAATTGGGTGGAGGGGAGGGAAGGGTGGGGTGGGGTGGGGTGGGGTGGGGTGGGGCGGGTGAAGGGATGGGTGGGGTGGGCGTACATGCGTGCGTGCGCCGTCCCGATTTCCACGTCTTGGCACACCCGCCCTCTTTGTTGTGGATAGTCCTCTTTTGATTTGTGTTGTCGTTCCATTTGGAATTATGTTTATTTTAACTAAGATTCCTTCGCCTTGTTTTTTAAATTAAGGCTGTGGACTTATTGTTTAAACTGAGGCTCATCACCTTGATTGTTAAACTAAGACTTATTGCCTTATTTGTTAAAATGAGGCTCATCACCTTGTTTTTTAAACTAAGGTGTATTGCCTTGTTTTTTTTATACTGAGGCTCAACGTCTTTTTTTTTTTTTTTTAAACTAACGCGTATTGCCTTATTTTTTAAACTGAGGCTCATCACCTTAATTTTTAAACTAAGGCTTATTGCCTTGTTTTTTAAATGGAGGCTCATCACCTTATTTTTTAAACTAAGGCTATTGTCTTGTTTTTTAAATGGCGGCTCATCGCCTTGATTTTTAAACTAAGGCGTATTACCTTATTTTTTAAGCTAAAGCCCATCGCTTTAATTTTTAAATTAAGGCTTATTGCCTTGTTTTTTTAAACTAAAGCTCATTGCCTTGTTTTTTAAACTAAGGCTTATTGCCTTGTTGTTTAAACTGATGTTTTCCCCTTGATTGTTAAACTGAGGCTCATCACCTTGTTGGACCATTGTAGTAGTTGATGAGAATATTTGTGTCGCTTGGCGTACCCTCAATAAAGACTGTAGTGAATAATAAGTGGTTACCCCAAGTCGGGGTTTAGTAGGTGCATTAGGACTTCCTAGCTAGGCTGATTCTTTCGTAGCATCCTTGTCATTTATCCACCTTGGCATTTCATTAAATTTAAAATCATATTGGGAAATGCGACTTAATACAACTATAGATGCTTGTTTTTATTCTAAAAAAAATGCCAATCATTTTACTGATGACATTCTTCAAGTGCTTCGCATTCCATAGCCTTCCCAATAGCTTGCCATTCATATCTTCATTTCCGATCTTCTTGATGACCTTGAAAGGGCCATACCAATTAGGCTTCAGCTTGGATAGTGGGTGCCCAGCGACTACACTACTCCTTAACTAGTGATCATGAAGTTGGAAAGTCATGGGCTTCACCCGAAGGTCAAAATATTTGGCTGTCTTGCGCTTGTAAGTCATAGTCTTGATTGCAGCCCTTTCTCTGACCTCTTTGATTGTGTCAATTTTTACTCTTGTAGAATCGTCACATGTCTGTTCGACTTGCATTCTCAAAGTTGGGTTTACAATTTTGGCAGGTATCACAACTTCCATTCCAAAAAATAACTTGAATGGTGTCTCGCCCGCTGACCCCCTAGGGGTAGTGTGATATGCCCACAGTACATTAGGTAGTTCATCCACTCAAGATCCTTTTCTTTTCCAAATCCCAAAGAATGGTAAGATTTTACTTCAGTTTTTCCATTGCTTTAAGGGTGTGCTATCAAAGTAAGTCGATGTGAGATTTTATAACTATCGCAAAAACTCTTAAAGTTATGGTTATCAAATTTCCTTTCGTTGTTCATGACTATTGCCCACGGTATCCCAAAATCACAAATTATATATTTCCAAACAAAACTATGTATCTTAGCAGTGGTTATAGTAGCTAAAGGCTCGGCTTCTACCCATTTCATAAATTAGTCAATGGCCACCACTAGAAATTTTCTCTAACCCTTGGTGAGTGGCAAGGGACCCAAGATATCCATCCACCACTGATAAAATGGGCATACTCTATAAATTGCTGATTGCATCTCAGTTGGTTGATGGATTATGTTGCCAAACTTTTAACAGGCGTCGCATTTTCTTACCAACTCCTTAGCCTCTTGCCTCATTGTCAGCCAATAATACCTTTGTATTAAAGCTTTAAAGGCAATGGCATTCCCACCTAAGTGATTTCTACACAGGCCACTGTGTACTTTATCTAGGACCTCTACTGTCTCTATCGGCTGGAGGCACTTCTGATAAGGCATGGAGAGTCCTATTTGATACAGTTTTCCATCAATCACAGAATACATAGCGGCTCGTGACGTTAGTCGCTTTGCTTTTACTGGGTCTATCGGTAAAATGCTTTAATCCAAAATTGGGTTTATCCAATAAAGTTCGTCATTCAATTGAAGAACCTCAATTAATGACACCGTGCTGAGTTCAATAAGTACCTGGACACTAGATATGGTCAGAATATGTTTTTGGTTGACTAATGCTAACCTAGAGAGAGCGTCAGCCCGCTCGTTTTCTTTCCTTGGGACTTTTGTAATCTTGAAACTTTTGAATTTTCGCAGCAAGTCTCTTACTTTCATCATATAAGCAGCCATGTGGCCATCTTTGGCCTCATATTTTCCTAAAATTTGTCCAACGACCAGTTGTGAGTCACTAAGAATTTCCACAATAGTCACCCCAATTGTATGGCTAGTCCTAAGCCTGTGATGACTGCCTCATACTTTGCATCGTTGTTAGTGGCTAGAAATTCAAAGAGAAGTGAGTATTCAAGTTCTTCGGCATCTAGAGAGAGAATTATGACTCCGGCTCTTGAACGGTTACCTGTTAGATGATCTATCCACATAAATAACCCACGTTGTGGTGTCGCCTAGTGACATTGTTTTGGGGATAGTGAGTTCTGTAATGAAATCTGCTGGGGCCTGTGCTCTTATAGCTGTGCGTGGTTTAAATCAATATCAAACTCACTTAGTTTGATATCCTATTTCAAGAGAGGCCCAGATGTTCCTGGCCTATGTAGTATCTACTTAACTGGTTGGTCAGTCATCACCTGTATCTGATGGGCTTGGAAGTACGATCTTAATTTTCTAGCCACTATTACTAGAGATAGAACCAACTGTTCGACTATGATGTACCATGTATATGCTCCTCTCAATACTTGACTTACATAATAGACTGGTTTCTGTCCCTTCAAAAAGTCTTTAACCAAAATTGCACTGACGGCATGAAAAGATACTGCTAAGTAGATGCTCAACTTGTCACCAGGTGAGCCAACACTGATGGCTACTGCAGTGATTTCTTTAACTATTCAAATGAATCTTCACACTCCCTTGTTTATTTGAAATTGTTGGATGCTCTCACTACTTTAACAAATGATGACATTTATCCATAGCTTGGGACATGAAGCGGTTAAGAGTTGCCACTCTTTCAGTCAACTATTGAACTTTCTTATTAGTAGATGGGCTTTTCATAACTAGGATTGCTTGTATTTTATCAGTGTTGGCTTCAATGCCCCGATGTGTGATTATGAACCCCAAGAATTTTCTACCAGATGTTTTAAACACACATTTTTTGGGATTTAGTTTCAATTTAAACTTTCGGGCAACCTCGAAAACTTCTTGTAGGTCGGTTATGTGATCCTTTGCTACTCTACTTTTGACTACCATGTCATCTACGTAGGCTTCAACATTACGACCGATGATTCTATTGACCTTTGATTTACCATTCTTTGATAAGTAGTCCCCGTGTTTTTAACCTAAATGGCATAGCATTGTAGCATAAAGTTACTCTGTCAGTGATAAAGGAATTTTTCTCCTAGTCACCTTTTACCATGGATATCGGATGGTAACTAGAAAAAGTATTCAAAAAGCTTAGGTGGTGTTCTCTTTGCGTTTGTATTTTGTGTTTTGTGTTTTGAGTGTTTGTTTTAAGATTTTTGAAAATGCGTTCTTTTTGGAATTTTCGAAAATTGTTTCTGAAAACAGAAAACTCGAAAACGTGTTTCCTTGAACTTTTTTAGAAATGTGGATTTAGAATTAAAAACAATTAAAAAAAATTTAAACTTGGAATTAAAAAGATTTAAACACAACTAAAAACACCTAAAAATTGAAATTAAAAACATTTAAAAAGAATGAAAAACATTTAATTATGGAATTAAAGACAATTAAAAACAATGAAAAATATTTAAAAACAAATAAGTATAGAATTAAAAACAATTAAAAACATTTAATTATGGAATTAAAAACATCTAAAAACATGTAATTATGAAATTAAAAACATTTAAAAACAATTTAAAACAATTTAAACTTAGAATTAAAAACATTTAAACAAAATTAAACCATTTAATTATGGAATTAAAAATATTTAAAAACCATTAAAAATAATTAAAAACATTTACAAACAATTAAAAAAAATTAATTATTTGGAATTAAAAATATTTATTAATTAAAAACATTTAATAAAAATTAAAAATATTTAATTATAGAATTAAAAACATTTAAAAACCATTAAAAAGATTGGAAAGTAAAAGGGAATTGAACCCCTAACCTTTGCTATGAAAATGGTGTGATTGGCCACTTGGACTAGGAACCACATCTTTTAAAAGAACGCGGAAAATTATTAAATTATCACTTTGTCACCTGCGTAAAATGAAAGAAAAAAAAAAAAAAAATTCCGCGACCAAGAATCGAAGGCCAACTCTGCGTTTTCTACACAAAATGCCCAAAATGATTAAAAAAAAAAAAACCCCCCGTTTTCCATTTTCTTTGCAATTTTTTTGTGTGTTTTCAAAAATGTATTTTCGAAAATGGTAAAGAAAACACGTTTTGACTATTTTCAAAAATCCAAAACAGAAAACGGGTTGAAAACAGCACCTTAATCTTTCGTGCTCAGAAATTGCATATACCAGGTGGTCTATTCGTGAAAAACGATAAGAATCCTTGGGACAATCTTTATTCTATTTAGTGTAATCAGCACACATCCACAATTGTCCGTTTGAATTCTTTACTAATACCACATTTGCCAGCCATTATGGGTAATGCACTTCTCGAATGAAACCAGCTTTTAGCAATTTTGTTATCTATTTAGAAATAGCATGTTGTCATTCTGGGAGAAAACTGTATTTTCTTTTGTTTGACCGACTTTATCCCTAGAGGGATCGCGAGTCTGTGCTGAGCAACCATATGACTAATCTCCTCGATATCATGGGGTCCCCAAGCAAACAAGTCTATATTGTCAACTAGACATGCCACCAGTTTCTTTTTTTCAACCGGATCTATTTCACCTCCGATTTGTAGAACCTGACCCTATGTTATCACAACTTCCTCAGTAAGTTTCTTTAGGTTGTTCAACATCGAGCATCATCACTATTTTCTTAAGAAATATGCTATCTACATAGCATCTTCTTGATGCTTGCTAGTCGCCTCTGACACATCCCACTCCCCGACTGGTGGAAAACTTCATCACCTGGTGGTATGTGGATACCACTGCCCTAGGTGCATTCAGAAGAGGGCAGCTATAAATCACAGTGTAAGCCATATGAGCTTTCACCAGTAGGAAGCTAGTCATTATCACCACGCTAGCTGGGTAAGTGCCCAAAGTTATCGGTAGCTCGATCATTCCTACTAGTACGATGGTGGCTTCTCCAAACCTATTGAATGGGATGGTGACGGGTTTGATTTTGCTGGGCAATATTTTCAATCCTATGAATACTCTATATGGCATCACATCGGCTGCACTACCGTTGTCCATTAATATCCTCTTTACATCAAAGTCTGTAATGTCAGCCACTATTACCAAAGCATCATCGTATGGACAGGTTATGCCTTTCAAATCCTCATCGCTGAAGGTGATGTTCTGATTGAACCTTTCATTTTTGTCTACTGACGTAGATCTAATGGATCGGGCACAGTTCTTCCGTGCTGAATTAGAGTCATCCCTGCGGTAATGCGATGGTTGTTGTCAATATTTCACCCACTATGACATTTATAACACCAGCCTTAGGAGGTGGTTGTTGTCAATATTCCACCTCTTTTCTTCTATCTTTATATGTCTTCGTGAACTTTGAGAGGTAACCTCTTTATATAAGTTGTTATATTTTCTTCAACTACTGGCAGTCATCAGTATCGTGTCCATGGTCCTGGGGAAATTTACAATACCTAGTCTCATCTCTCTTGTGTAGCGGTGCCAACATCTTTTTAGACTATACAAGCTCCTTCATATTTTATGTCTCCATTACGACATTAGTCCTAGACGTGTGCAAAAGAGTATTGTACGCATCCCTCCCAGCACCAAGTCGATTGAGGCCCGGATGATTTATTTTCTGCTTGCCTTTGTCATCTCGAGACCTGGACTCGTCCTGAGTCTTTCTTTTGTTAGACTCGAGCTCCTTTCAATCTTTTATGCCTTTGGTAAAGAAAAAGGCTTCCTTAGCATCCACATATTTATCTCTTCTCCGTAGTAACTTATGAATCGTATTCGGTTGGTTCTTGGAGAGTAAAATTTTAAACGAGTGACTGCGAGTTCTATTCATCCTGGCGGTGACTACATCAGACATCTGATCTTTGATTCCCAAAGTGGCCCTATTGAACCGGGCAATAAAATCTTTCAACAGCTCGTCTTTGTCTTGGATCAATTGCATCAGTCTGATAGCTGTTTTCTTAGCCCGCTTGCTACTGGCAAAGTAGGCAGCAAACCGCTTAGAAAAGTCATCAAACGTACGGATCAATTTTGGAGGAATGGTTGCTATCCAGTCCCTTGCTTTGTGCCTAAGTGTTGGCAGAAAAGCCCTGTACATAATCAACAAAGGCTCTGAGGTGATCAACAGGGTCAAAGGACCCGTCGTATTTCTCTATCTTTAACTGTTCGAAGTCCTGTGGCAAGGAAATAGCCATCACTTATGGGACAAAAGGATCTTTTTCCAATACCAAAGATTGTTTCCTACTACTTTTCTTGGACATAGCATCTGCTATTTTGTGACCCATCATGTCTTCCAACCTTTGCTCGAGGCTTAACACCGGTGTCTTACCTAGCGTAGACGGAGCCACCTATAACAGTTGTCCCTAGAGTGGATTTGGGCCAGACATTAATGAATGAACGTAGAGTGCAAATGATGGAGCCAAAGAACCTGGGACCAGGGGTGGAGCCAGTGTTGGCAGGGTTTCCATTGATGGAAAGTTAGGAGTTTGGGACGGGGTACCCAGTGGTGATGGCATATAGGTGGAAGACTATGAGCCTGAGGTAGAGCACTTTGAAGTAATGCTCCCACCGGTGGAAGACTCGGAACCTGGAGCGGTTGAGAAGTAACAATTTTTTGATATTGGAGTTGAGCAGCCAAAGCCACTACCTGAGCTTGCAATACCATAAGTTGAGTGACAGGGGCAAACCCTTACTATAAGTGGTTAGTGACGGCGTTGGACTCAGTGTCAACATCCCCGATAGGGCCTGGGAAGACTGTTACATTCTTCGCTCTTTCAGTTCGAGCAATGAATTTTTGCATGGGTTTTCACAGATGGCACCAATTGGTGATAAACATTTTTCTCCTCCTCCAATCGCGGTGCTGACAGTGGTGGAGACCTGCAAAAAAATGGCAGGGCTTTTATCCCCTGTGCCCACTCTGGCGTGATAATCGGTAGGTAATTAAGAAAATTATGCGGAATAGTTATATAAAATATAGGAGTTGTGTTTTTACCTTGGGGATTAACCTCTACTTATAAGGGTTATCATGAGTGACAGTTATCACTGTCCTTAACTATTTTTAATGACGGGTCCCGTTTTACCTTCCTTGTTATTCGGAGTTAATGAAGGATGCTATATCTTCTCAATCACCACTAGTAACGGTTACTTTGTGGATTGTGGGTCTGACTGATTCAACGATGGTCCCGTTGTCCAGATGTAAGGGATGAGCTAAGAGACCATCAGGGCGGGCAAATCGATATGGCGGGCATGCCAGGACGCACCATCGTCATCGACCAAAATATAACAATTGTTGTCGTATCTATCATCAGTATGTTTATTATCTTTGACATGTGAATATAAATGATGATAAAGTATATACGTTTTTGTAATATTGTATTAATTAAATGATAAAGTATATTCGTTTTTGTAATATTGTATTAATCAAATGGCCATTCTGAATTTTAATGCTTCTAATATTTATAATGTTTTTGAAAGTGTTACTTTTATATCTCTAGCTAAGTCGCAGTTTGAAACCAAACTGAACTCTAAAAACTGGATTAGTTTGGTTTGAATAGAAAAATAAATATTGGATATTGATTTGAGGAAATTATATAAAATGTATACATCTAATACTTTTTAAATATGACAACTTTTTATAACAACTTCAAAAATGGTCATTTTAGATAAATATACCTTCAAAGAATTACATAAAATATCAACATATCACATTCAAACATAATCAAAGTTAATTCAAAATCAAATCTACAATTTCACTTAGTACCACCCAACTCAACCCAATAAGAACAAAAATTCAATATATTTTGTGGTAAATTAGTTTAGATTGTTTTTAGATCTGAAAATATGTTGAATATAATTGCTGAATTGTTTGAAGAGATTGTGTTTGTAGATTAATATATTTGGTTGAGAAGAAGAATGAATAAACAAAAAAAGCAAACCGAATAGCATTCGACGCTCAAGCTATCGAATGACAACCTCAAGTGTCGTATGACACATTTTTTGTCGTTCTATAGCCACAGATGTCGTTTCGACACTTGTATTGTTGTTCGAACAAAAAATAAATGAATAAAAAATTTACTTTTGACCAACAGCTATTGGACCGATAGCTTGAGTTGTCGAACAATAGTTAAACTGGGAGAGAGGAAAAAAGTCAACTTTTAGTCAACCAACAAAATAAATGTCAGTTGATCGACAATCGACTTTTTTTATCGACAATTAAACTTTTTTTTTTCATAATATCGACAGTTCAACACTTCAATTGTCATTTTTTTAAAGGTCAATAGATAACTTCTCTTGGAAGCAAGAAAAGAAAAATTTATCATTTTTGCAAATAGGTATATATGACCTTTTGCATCAAAAAGTTGTCATTTTTACAAATGTTATTACAACTTGCTATTTTTAAAAATGATTATTTGCATTTGTCTAGTTTTATAAACTCTCCTATTTATTTTGCTATTTACTATTCCCAAATAATTAAAGTTTCAAAGACTTGGTCTAAGATAGCTATAGTTATTTTTGCACATGTACAAGAACCTAGTCTCCAGGTTGTTATTTATTTTTCATAATATTTAGGATAGTCCGACGTTTTTGTTAAAGTGACAGATTTTTTTTAAAGTTAGTTAATCATTGGAAACAATTCTTTGTAGTGATACTCCAAGTAGATTTAGGATTCCATGAAAATGAAATACCAAGTGTCAACAAAGGCAAGACGAGTGTAACTTCAAGCACTCCACATTGAATTTGAGACTTTACGCATAAAGTCCAGAGAGTCAGTTGGTGATTACTTGTCAATAACAACGGCAATTGCAAATAAGATGCGAATCCATGACGACACAGTGATGGATATTACCATAATAGAGAAGATTCTTAGATCAATAACAACGAAATTTACTAATGTCATTTGTTCAATCAAAGAATCAAAGGATAATGACACACTCTCGATTGATAAATTAAAACCTCTTTGTTGGTTCACGAGTAGAAAATAAACCCACAAGATAAAGATGAGCAAGCTTTGCATGTGGCAACAAATATAAGGGCAGAGGGATGTGGAAAATGAGGATGGAGAGGTAAGAATAACCACAAATCAGATACTGATCATCGAAGAAAGGAAAAGGGATGTGACAATCAGAATTCTATAGGATACATGCCAAAAGATAAGTCCCGTGTACAATGTTTTCAATGTCACCAGTATGGTCACTATCGCTCGGAATGTCAGTCAAATAAAATATCCAACTTTTTAGAAAAATAAGAAAAAATTTCACTACTCATGGTGTGCCATACAAATGTGCAAACTCACTCAAGTTTACGGTATTTGGATTCCGGTCGCAGCAACCATATGAGTGGAGATAAGTCTATTTTCTCTGGATGAATCCTTTAGAACTACTGAAATTTGGAGATAACACAGTAATATCAGTTCTAGGAAAAAGAAATGTATCAATCTACACTAAAGAAAATAATATCCACTCTCTCTCTCTCTAACGGTGTATTTGCCTCAGGTTTGAAAACCAATTTACTTACTGTTGGCCAACTTAAGAAAATAGATATGAAATCTTAATTAATAATGGAGTATGTCAAATTTGAGATGAAAAATTGGGTCTAATTGTTAAAGTTAATATGACGGAAAATTGATTGTTTCCATTGCATATCCACAACTCTACTAATTCTTCATGCTCTGTTAAATTAAAGGATATTCCGTGGCTATGGCATTTTTGCTATGGCATCTCAGTTTTGGTTGACTGAAAACCTTGTAGTAGAAAAATATGACTTCCAGAATTCGAGCCTCTTTCAGAGATTTGTGAAGAATGTTTTGTTAGCAAACAATATCGGGATGCTTTCCCAAAGAAAATTCGTGGAGGGAAAGAAAGGTAGTGGAACTTTGTACGATCAAACCAATGTCAAATGGAGCTAAACGTTATTTTATATCGTATCTTGATGATTTTAGTCAAAAAATCTGGGTATTTTCTTCAGGAAAAATCAAAAGTTTTTACAGCCTTTCAAAGGTTCAAAGCATCAATTAAGAAAGAATCTGCCATCTCAATCAAGATATTACGTACTGGCCAAGGTGGAAAGTATAACTCGTGAGAATTTGTAATTTTTTGTGCAAGCATGGTATTAAATGGAAATTGACTGCAGCCTATTCACCTCAACAGAATGAGGTATGCAAGAGGAAAAAGTGTACTACTTTGAATATGGTGCAAAGTCTTTTAGAGATGAGTTACATTTCCTAAAGTTTCTAGCCTAAAGCAGTAAACTGGAGTATTTATATTTTGAATAGAAGCCCTACGTTAGATGTTCAAAATATATCAGTTAAAAATATAACCCATGAAGAAGCATGGAGTGGGAGACAACCAACTTTTGATCATTTTCGTGTGTTTAAGTGTATTGAGCTAGACAAAAAAGGAAAAAGTTGAATGACAAAGGAGAAAAATGTATCTTGATTGGTGTTAGTGATCAATCCAATGTTTATAAATTATATAATCCTATTACCATGAAATTGTTGTGAGTCGTGATGTTATCTTTGATAAGGAAAACACATGATCATGGAGTAGTAATATTGTTGAGCAAAAAATTACAGTAGATTTTTATGGTAAAAATGAAGAAGAAAGGCAGAATCCCGTGAACATTGAGGAACAACCAACTCCAGAAGTTGTTCAGATTAGTCCGGTTGACTTGCAATTTACACATATAGCTTAGGTAGAACATACTCAACGTAGCAAAAAAAAGACATGCATGGATGACTGATTATGAGATAATAAGAATTGATGAATTCGATACACTTGCATACTTTGCTATGTTTTGAGAGTGTGATCCTTTAGCCTTCAAATACGCTATCAAATAATCAAAGTGACAAAAGACTATGGATGATAAAATTGCAGTTATTGAAAAAACAACACGTGGAAGTTGACTGAGCTTCCAAAAAGGAAAAAGACAATTGGTGTTAAGTGGATTTATAAGAAGAAATTGAAGGATGATGGCAAAGTTGATAAATATAAAGCACAATTAGTAGCAAAAGGCTATAAGAAAAAATTTGGTATTGACTATAAAGAAGTTTTTACTTCTCTCTCTCTCTCTCTCTCTCTCTCTCTCTTGGTGATATAATTGGCAACACAAAACTCATGGCCTATACGTTAGTTATGTGAAATTAGCTTTATCACATGGTGAGCTACAAGAACAGGTATACATCAACCAACCTCCTGGTTATGTGAAGTTTGGCAATGAAGAAAAAGTGTATAAATTAAAAAAAAAAAAAAAGCCTTATATGAATTAATACAAGCTCCACGTGCCTGGTATAGTCATATAGAAGCTTATTTTTTCATGGAAGGTTTTCACAAATGTCCTTGCGAGCATACACTATTTACAAATATTAGAGATAGAGAGAGAATATAATATGCTTGTACTTAAATGATTTAATCTACACTGAAAATAATAATGCTATGTTTGAAAAATTCAAGAAGTGAATGATGTTTGAATTTGATATGTCAGATCTTGGATTAATGTATTATTTTCGAGGCATAGAAGTTATATAATCAAATGATGGAATTTTTATTTCTCAAAAGAAATATGTGTGAAAAATTTTAGACAGGTTTCAAATGAAGGATTGCAATTCTGTCAGCATGCCAACTAAATGTGTTTGAAGCTTATTAAAGACCATAGAGCAAAGAAAATTGACATTACTCTTTACAAGCAAATTGTGGTAAGCCTGATGTATTTAACTACAACAAGACCTGACATAATTATGTCGTAAGTCTTATTAGCATGTATATAGAATGTGCGAGGGAAATGCATATTCTTGCTGCCAAAAGAATATTTTGATACTTGCAAGGAACTACTGATTTTGGATAGATCTATAAGAAATGAGAAAAAATCAGATTTAATTATCTTTATTGACAATGATTACACTAGAGATGCAAATGATCGAAAAAAAGTACTTCAGTACATGTTTTTATGTTGGGATCAAGAGTTGTTTCATGTCATCCAAGAAACAATCTATTGTTATTTTATCAACAACAGAATTCGTAGCTACAACAACTTGTGCTTGCCAAGCTATTTGGTTGAGAAAGATTCTTGGAGAACATCATTCAAGCAACATGTGGCTACTCAAATTTATTGTGACAACGGTTATGTAATTAAACTCTCCAAAAATCATGTTGTACATGGAAGAAGCACACATATGGATGTGAAGTATCATTTCCTGCGAGATCTCACAAATAATGGAACATTAGAAACTATCTACTGCAGAAGTGAAGATCAAGTAGCGGATATGTTGATTAAACCTCTCAAGTTGACAACATTTTAGAAACTAGTTAAGAATACGTGCGTTGCACGTGATTTTGTAATAATATTATGATTTTTTTTTATTTTAAAATTATCGATGAATATACCACTTAAATGAAACTCATTTTCAATCATAAGTTCATCAATGATTATGACCAACTAAGGAATTGTATTCAAACTTCTTGGTAAAACATGTGGTTCATTAAAAAATACATTGCCTACGTGAATATTAAGTTTGAAAGATTATTGATACTCTTTTAATTATATTTTTAAATCATATATCTAATGGCATATCAGAAAAGGCAACTTTCTTTTATGAAAATTAGTATCAAATTCTAAAATACATGAAAATAGTAGATATAAGTACAACACAATTTTTCATTGATTTTCTGTATTTATATCATTATAAAAAGCACACGAAAATAAAATATTTAGCTTTTTTATGTAATTATTTCTCAGAATAAAGAATCTCAAAATTATTTGACATAAGATAAAGAAGAATTTTTATTGCAATATCCATTCAGTTTTAATGGACCCATAAATTAAGAGGTTTTTTTTCCCCTTCTTCATGCATTCTTTTCCGTAATTCCATTTGAAATATTATTAAATTTCAAGAAAATTCAAAACAACCAGGTATTTGGACAATGATTTTAACTCATCACATAAAATCACTTATTATGTGAGATTTACCTTCACGTTATATATAACATGACTCACTTTATCCAAGTTATGTCTTCCTCAGCCGCGTGGTTGAAAGAGTTAGAGTAACACCAATTCTCCTTGTTCTAACTCGTTCTTCCACATTAATTGCTTACAAAATGACATAAAACATCATTCGAGCTTAAATCCCTTTGTTATCAAGACTACCATAATAATTAACATTTTTACATCGAACAAATATTCTAAATCAAGAAAAAAAGATATAGAAATCAAAATGTAAAATCAATATTACTATCATATATATTCTTAAAATTAGTGAATCATTCATGGGAAATTAACACATCCATTATTACCACATTACTATCATATCAAAGATTAAAAATCGTCATTGCGACGAAAAAAAATGATTTTGGCATAATAAAAAACAAAGTCGAATAACAAAAGAAGAAAGTATGAATCAATAATAAGAAAGTCGAAATGAAAAGCCAAATTCATCTTGTTTTGTTATGTTGATGACGGAATTTGCTTAAATTCTCGTACATAATAAGATTGACTATTTGATTGTTTACAATTAAAAATAATAATTTCAATATATTAAATTAGTATATTTTTATTTATTTTCATTAATTACAATATATATATAATGGAATTTAAAGAGACAAATCACTTTTAATGATCAAAATACAATATTTATATAGTATTAAATAGTTTAAATTAAAGCCAAAATAAATTATATTAATTGAAAGATGATTTTAGGAATTATAAGTTATTTGGGGGGCAATATCGTCCAAAAATGTTTCTCCCTTTAAGGGACTTTTACAATTAGTATAGATTAAGGAAGTTAATGGGTGTTTGCACTTTGGAGAATTCATTGCAAGGGAGTTGCTAATAATCTTCATTAAATTAAATGTCTAGAACATTAGTTTAAAGGAGAGTATGTTGGATATTTATTTTTTAATTTACTATTCTCAAATAATTTAAGTCTCAAAGACTTTGTCTAAGATAATTGTTGATATCGTTCATGTGTATATGAACTTAGTCTCTAAGTTAGTTTATGCCACTTTCAAAAAGAAGAACGACCATTCTAAAGAATAATACTTAGGTCTTTGAGACTTTAATTATTTTAGAATAGTAAACATCAAAATAAATATCCAACAAACTCTTCGTTAAACTAATGTTCTAGACATTTAGTTAAATGAAGATCTCCCTTGCGATGAATTCTCCAAAGTGCAAACACCAATTAACTTCCTAACTTCTGAAAAGTTGTCAATTTGAGAAGCTTAGTCAACATATCAGCTACTTGATCTTCACTTATACAATAGATAGTTTCTATTGTCCTATCATTTGTGAGATCTCGCAAAAAATGATATTTCACATCAATATGTTTGCTTCTTCCGTGTAGAACAAGATTTTTGGAGAGTTTAATTGTAGAACTTGTTGGGTAGTATGCCCATATAGTATAGTTTTTTTTTTGTAATAAAATAACAATTTTATGATAAATAAAATTTTTTCTTTTTATTTATTATTATTACATTTGTTTAATATTGAGCATGTAAATAAAGTGACAATGATCACTTGTGATAATATAAGTTGGGTACTTGCGTTGATAAGCATAGTGTGACACAAATTATATTTTGATCATCAATAAAATTGTTCACAACTAATGTATAAGGGTTGACGCCTTATATCGAAAGGTTGTAGTGTTAACTATTTAAACATTCAGGTATACGATATGTCCTTATAGCAGAAATTGATTAATGGTAACAGTAGTACACTTGAAGTGTATTGAACGGGCCACGTGTTGAATTTAATTATATATCATGATCGTGCGAAAATTAAATTCTACTTGACCATCGAGTATTTCATCCAAATCCCTTGACAGGATTGTGTATATCTTTTTATTAGTTTGATGGTTTTTTGATTCACCAATGGGCGAGATCAATTTAGTTGATTAAATATCTCGATGATTTGGAAGCTTGAGAATGAGCGAAGTACATAACACGAATTCGTGTCGGGAACTGTCACCTTGAAAAATGGGACGAGTGACAACTTAAGTATTTTCTGTTTGAACGGTTATAAATCTGAGCTCAGTATTTAGCGGCGGCTAAACTTCGAAATATGTGAATTAGTTCACAGGAACGTTAAAAAAATGTAACTTAAAGTTAGTGAGAATAATTAGAAGGGCAAAATGATCATTTATGCTCATACATAATTATCAAATCTCAGACATGGATGAAATGTATATATACTGTAGGTCAGATAAAAGTATTACATCTTCTATAATCTTATATATTCTGAGAGTATAGTCTCTTGCCTGTAGTGAAAAAAGCAAAAGACTAATAATTAGATCGAGCGGTCTAGGGTCGACTAGACATAACCTAATTATTGGAGCTTGGAAAATATATGTCTGAACAGGTCTGTGATAGCTCTATAAAGTTTTGGGCTTAATCATAGTTACTATGAAAGTTTTGGACTTGATTGTAATTGTGATATAAGTTCAGGGATTACAAGTGTAATTAAATCAATCCTAAACTAATTGGACTTGGATGCAATCAAGACTCTTGTCATTGTTTGCAATCAGAACCCTTGCCGTATTTATATGACATTGCTTGTGATTTAAAATAATTCGATCAATTAAGAAAAGAGAAGAAATTTATCTTCTTGGTTTTCTAAATCAGATTAGTCCAAAAATTAGTTTTTTATTTAATTAAAAGGTGTCCACACGCTGGTGTAATCCAGACTGGGAGAATACCATATAAGACTTGAACGTTGTGAGCACCAAGTTCGTAAATCAAAAGCAGGAAGTTCGTGAATTAGATTGAATACTAATATCGTTTATCGATTCAAGTATAATACTAAATTATTAGTATTTTAATTATAATAAATACGTGAACGTCTAGCAAAGATTCTGATTTTATGAATTAAAGAAAATTTTGTTTTCTGGCTAATTCTCGTGCCAGTTTTCAACAGAACTGTTTTCGCAATAAATTTGAGTGGGTCCGTGTTGCTTGAAATAAAGCTCTCCAAAAATCTTTCTCAACCAAATAGCTTGACAAGCACATGTCGTTTCAGCTATAAACTCTGTTTTAGTTGTTGATAAAGTAACAATAGATTGTTTCTTGGATGACCATGAAATAGCTCTTGATCCCAACATATTATGAAGTCCTTTTCCGATCATTTGCATATCCATTATAATTGTTATTAGTAAAGTCAATCATTCTGATTTTTCTCTTTTGTTATAGATCAATCCAAAACCGCATTATGATAAGTGCATTTTGTGCACTTATTCGAGCCTTTAAACTAAGCTTTTATTTCGTCGTTTTATTGAATTTTTACTTAATTTAGTGTATTGTTGCTTCTATTTCAGTTTTGGATCCGTCTGTAAACAATTGGAGAAGATTGGACGAAAAGAGCAACAAGTTGGCAAATATTTAGAAAATACGGGGATTTAACTGCACTCAATTGAAGTTTGAAGGACCAAAATTGTAGGTTATGGAAAGTTTGAGGATTAAAATGACCAAGACACAAAGTTGAAGGATCAAAGTAGAGGTTGTGAAAACTTAAAGGATTGAAACAGAAAAACAACAAAAGTGCAAGCTGGGCGATCCCCCAGCATCACCAAGCAAAAGCAAAATGCATTGAAGGTTGTTTGGGCGATCGCCCGGAAAAGCATTTTGCTACGGGATATTTATTTTCATTTTTGAGTTCTAATCCGATTAAGAAACCTTTTAGCCCACGAATTTTGTAATATTTTGGGATCTTTTGGGGCACAATTAGGGAAATATAAATATGAGTTATTAACTCATAACAATGAGTCGTTTTTAGTGGATTTTTAGAGGCCGGTTTTTGGGAGAAAAACAAGAAGAGAAACAAGAACGAAGATCAAGATTCATCTTTCAAGAATTCAACGAAGACCAAATTCAAGATTTCTTCTCTTTCAAGTTTCTTCCGAACCGGGTGATGACTTCCATATTTTATTTCTATTTCTATTTTCTTCTTCTTAGTATGTTAGGTTAATTCTTTTAGTATTAGGATCATGATGAAACTTGTATCATGATACTTTAATTGTTTGAACCTAGTTTTTTTTATATTTAAGCACGTTTTTTATTTTAAATAATTGATATTGATTTATCTTCATATACAATTATGTGTGCAGTAGTTGTATCAGTCTTGTGGCTTATTTTACCTTCGAGAGATGGAAAATAGGTTATACATACATTAATTGTCGTAGAGTCTGATTGGTGATAGAGATATACCGCTATACTTTACGTGATCTCTAAGTATTCACAAATTCTAAAGCATTCTTGTATGTTCGTATCCGTCATAGAGATATAGTCAAGTTACATATAGGGATATATTTAATTCTAATCGAGAGATATTGTTAAACAAACTAGAAATATTGATCTTCATAATTAAATCACGTTATCAAATTCAATGGTTCGGGTAGGGATGGCAAAAAAATCCGCCGACCCGAACCCGCCCCACGGCCCGCCCCGCCCCACGAAGCAATAGGGGCGGGTTTGGGGAGGAAAAAACTGCCCCGGGCCGGGTCCGGGGCGAGTCCGGGGCAACCCCGCCCCGCCCCTAAAAAAAATTTTTTTTTTTTTTTGAAAAATCATAAACCCGGGTTAAAACTTATAAACTACTAACATTAACCACTATAGCACAACCCAAATCTTATAATTTTTTGTTTTGCTTGGTATAAATATTTAAAAAAATTGTATATATATTTTTTTAATTATTTTTCAGTTTAACAAAAAAAAAAAAAAAAAAGTTCGCGGGGCGGTTGGCGGGTCCAACGGCCGACCCGCCCCGGACCCGCCCCATTGCCATCCCTAGGTTCGGGTTAAAAGAAATTGGTATAAGTGGATTTGGGATCCTAGTACGCTTTTGTTTTATTTTCTTTTCTAATTTTAAAGTATTTCTTCTTTAATTTAATCTTTTGCTTATTTGAAGTATAATTATTTAATTGTTCTTATTTTATATTTTACTTAGTTTTTAAACATCAAACACTCAAAGTTAATTAGATTCGGTTAAGATTATTATAATTGAATTGAATTATCTAAATATCTGTGGGTACGATACTTGGACTCATAATTCACTTTATTACTTGTGCGATCCGTGTACTTGCGGAATATTAAAGACATAAAGTCGATGACACATTACATTGCATGTATAAAAAAATTCTTTTGGCAACAAGAATATGCATCTCCCTTGAACATTCCACATACATGCTAATAAGACATACATCTTACATTATGTCAAGTCTTGTTGTGGTTAAATACATCAGGCTTTCCACAATGTATTGTCAATTTTCTTTCCTCCAGGGTCTTTAATAAGCTTCAAACTCATTTTGGTTGATATGCTGATGGAATTACAACCCTTCATTTGAAACATGTCTAAAATATCTCTCACATATTTCCTTTGTGAAATAAAAATTCCATCACCTGATTGTATAACTTATATGCCTAGAAAATAATGCATTAATCCAAGACCAGACGTATCAAATTCAACCATCCTTGACTTCTTGAATTTTTCAAATGTGACACTTTCATTTCCAGTATAGATTAAATCATTTACATACAAGCATACTATAAATATTCTTCCCCCATCTCCAATCTTTGTAAATAGTGTACGCTCGTAAAAATTTTTTTGAAAATCTTTCTTTAGAAAATAAACTTCTATACAAGTGGAGCTTGTTTTAATCCATATTAATTGAGTAAAATGGACAATTACAAGAAACAAATAAGCTACTACTAGAAACTTAATGAAGGAAAAGAAAATTGACGTTGCTTTCCTTCTCTTTCTCAATCAACTAGACTAATTAAAGTGAAAAGACAATTACAATGAATGGAAAATTTATGACAGAAACACAATAAAAAGTGGTCCATTTATAGCCAATGACTAAACTAAACTAACTTTACCAAAAAACCAGTCAATTTCACTAAGAAATATGACTATCCTAAAGACTACGAAAAACAAATAGCAACCTAAAGACTAGGTTCTTGTACACATGAACAATAACAATAGCTATCTTAGATCAAGTTTTTGAGACTTTAATTATTTGAGAATAATAAATAGCAAAATAAATGTCCAACAAACCCTCCCTTAAACTAATGTTCATTGCAATGATTTCTCCAAAGTGCAAACACACATTAACTTCCTTAAGTTCTAAAATATTGTCAATTTAAGAGGCTTAGTCAATATGTATCAGCTACTTGATATTCACTTCTACAATAGATAGTTTCTATTATTCCATCATTTGTGAGATCTTGCAGGGAATAATACTTGACATCAATATATTTGCTTCTTTCACGTAGAACATGATTCTTAGAAAATTTATTTAACTTGAAAATAGGCTCAAAATCTTCGAACTCAAGTCTTGTTCACCTTTAATTTAAACTTAAAAAACATTAGAAGACACCCAAATGGGCCAAATCAATATCCTTACTCGGTGGTAGACATATTTTAGTAAATGGACAATATGTACATCAATGGAATTAGTGAGTTGTTTAGTTGAGCAATAATGATGTCTTTTAATTTGTAAAATTCGTTACATAAATCGCAGTAGTTGATAACTATTGTTTGTAATGGGTGTAAATTTCATTTGCAGTCACAAAACTTTCAAAAATGGTTTGGTTTAAGTTTTAATGTCAAAATCATTTGAAATTAGTTTGATTTAAATTTTAATGTTTAAAACACCGCTTAAATCTAACCAAACCATTTTTAATTTTTATAATTAAAATAAATTAATTCTACTTACATATTTATTGAACAATGTGTAATGCAATACTAAATTTATTGGGTTGACTTATTTAGTACCCATTTGATTTTTGTTAAAAATCATATATTTTTTTAAATCTTGATAAGAATTGATGAAATGTATAGTTGAAAAATTGATAAAAGTTGTGGGACCTATGTATTATGTGGTTAAAATTAATTTTTAACTTTGACTTTAGCTTTTTAACAAATTATTAAGCAAAATCAAATAAATCCTTAATTTTTTGTCAAATTATTGGGCAACTGACTTAAAACTCACAAGTTCATTATTCGGCCCAGTTATTTACTAATTTCTGTTAATTTCTTACTACGATAAATATTAATGTAATGTAACAATTGAGAAAAATATTAATGTAATGTAATATTTATGTTTTAAAAAGTTCACGTTTAAGCTTGTATTGAAAATTTTAGACCAATTGGCGGCAATGATCGCCAGGCTCTATGGCAGTGGGCCCTCTAATTCATTGTCCAATTAAATTGTGATGCATTTTAATATATTGGACAATAAATCATTATCACCTAGACTAGTGATGATCACCACTAATGATAAATAGCATTATTCTAACTAAAAATGTTAAAGGCGTGTTTTCTATTTAAAATTTTTATGACAGAGTACGGTAGTGAATTAGTATACCACGCAGCAATTACATGGAAGATTCGTTGCATTAGGAGTGTCAATCAAACAATATTTCGAAACGATAGGTGACAAGGTGGTAAAATAAAAATTATTACTTATGCCTAGATTTTGATTTTTTTTTTTAAAAAAAAAAGAAAAGAAAAGAAAAGAAACACGTGATAGTGTTTCAATATCATGACTTTGGTGTTAAAAGCGCGAATTTACATTGCTGTCTAGATGACACAACATCAATAAAAGCCTGTATAAGAAAATATATATGTCGCATAGAAGAGGATGTTAACTTTTGTGAGAGGATCATTATTGATAACTAAACTGAAATGAAATTAAAACTTCAATTATATGTTTGGAAAAGAAAAATTTGAGTGACTAAACTCAAATTTCACACAAAGACCTCAAGTGTTTTTACCCCTCAGTTTATGGCTTTCATGTTCTATTTTTAAATTCATCATTCGGGCTCAGATGCCTCTCATTCATGAACTAGAAGCATTTGCCAAACCCCTGTTCTTATGTGTTAATTTACAAATAGATTTATAACTACTTATAAGGGGGTAATTTTCATTCATTTGGGTTCAGAATTAGAACTAAATTTCTGACAAATTTTAAATTATATTCAAGCCTTATTTAATATACTTTATTCAAATACTTAATAACAGTCAACTAGTTAATAACTCATAGAATATGTCTGGTACGCATCGAAATAGATTAAACAGTAAAATAGGTGGTGTTCTTTGGATTTTTACAATTAGGTTTAAAATCATCGCGCGACAAAGGAACAATGATATACTTTTTTACCTGAAGCCTAAATAGAATCTAACCTCGACACTAAATACGTTTAGATCTGAAAATAGGTATGTGTCAAGGAATTCAAGGGCAGTTCTTCTTAATCGCCGTAGGAAGAACATTGACTCGAGTCTCGACCCAACTAGAAATCGCGTAGCTCAAATGAAAGGAAGATATGATCATGTGGCATAATGGTCATCACACGGTTTTATATATATTTTCACATACATTACCTACACTAATTATCATCCTCGAGTGAGAGGGAGATTTCCTCAACCCATTTTGTAGAAAATCGGAGTCACTCCAAAAACTCAAAGGATCTATCAACATCGAAGTATTAATAGACAATATTTTAATTTTTCTTTTTTTTTTTTAATAATTTTTGGTCCATACAATTTACTTTAATGAACAAGTAGATAAATATATAAAGTTGGGCTAAAAAGCTAGGACAAACACCTCTCATGATAGGGAATTCCATCCCAACACAGTGCAATATTCTATAAAATGGCAACTAGCTAGACTATAAAGTTGTATTCTTGTATATCCATAGGTTAAATATTTCAAATTTGCCTAAAATGGCTATTAGATCTATAAAATGTTTTTTCATACCTCTACTTTGAATAAATAGTGAATGCATGAAATTAATTTTACTTTTTTTTCTTAAAGTATTTTACACTTTAAATTGACAGCACCATTGTCCTTTTTATCATCTTTGGTTGTTTTCCTTCTTTTTATTTTCAAAATTTTATTTTGTTTACGAAATAATTTTATTGTATAAATTTCCCAGCAATTGTATTTCCTACTGTGAGAATTTTTTTTTTTGATAAAATAGACCACGGTTCTATTATCCATTAAAAATATGTGTGAGTCGATCTCAAAATTCATACTTTTGAGTATTTTTTAACGTGTGATGATGAAAATACTTTTAATGATGAGGACTTTCTCTTTTTGTTCCTATCTTATTTCGACTCATTTATTTCTTCTTTACTTATTTCTCGCTATGATTGCCAACATTTGCGTAGCTTTAGTAAAGTAGGTAGACCAACTATAGCATTAAACCTTCCTTTAATTTTATCTATATGTAGCTGTTGGAAAGTTCAAGCTTTCATATTGGTATTCTAAAGTTTAACTTGCTTTGATTGTGAAGTTGTTATAAAAGAGTTGAAATTTGTAATATATTTTTGACACTTAAGATAATTTCTTCTTAATAAATAGAAAAACGTTAACATATTTTATAACATTTTGGCACATATTGGCGTCTTCCCACGTGTTAAAAATGTATTAAGAGAACACCTTGGTCAAGACACTAGATCTAAATTCCTTAGAACATCTCCAATTCATTCTATAGATTGCCGTCTGGATGGCATGCAAGTTGAAAGATTTGTTGTCTATATGGTAATTATATCTAATGAATAGACCGTCAAACTCAAAATTAGTCTCAAATGAGTTTTATCTACAAAACAATATTGATGTCTATGTATATTTTATTTTCTTCAAATAAAAGCAAATAAAAATAAAACTACATCTAATAATGCATAAGAAATATAAATCTTGTCGAGTCATTTTGTAACTGACTATCTGAATCTAAATAGATCTCTTTACAGTGTCTGATTTTTTTCTTATATCACATCAACATGAACATGATAGAGTCTGGTCAAATTGAATTGAAAATGATATGTTTTAAATAAGATTTATTTTACTTATATGACAATTTTTTTCTTAACAATCAACTTAAGCATTGTAGATGCTCTTTATAAAATCTAATGCAAGCTTTTCTTCCCCTCACGTAAAATTAATTATTTTAGGGGTGTTTCCAAAACTTTCTTAACATTTTTTGTTGTCTAAATAAGTGCCCGTTTGGTAGAGATTATAAACTAGCTTATTTGACCAAGAATGGTAAAAAATGACAGCTACCAAAGCAAACGTTTATGTCAAATAAACTATTTTTGATCAAATAAACTAGTTTATAAACTCTACCAAACATGCTCTAAATTATATTTATTCAAGTTTTCAGTTAATATGCATATCTTATATAATTGAGGAAAGATCTAAAGTTCGTAGGTCATAAGAATAATAATGGACCGTGCACTTAATTGATTTACTAATGAAGAAAGCTGGACTATATCTTGCACTAGGTAAAGGCATGCCTTGCAGTCTTAGATACTTTCTAATAGAGAATTAGTGTATTTGAAATATAGAGTAATCATCTCTTACTCATGGTGGGTAAGATATCATTTTTTCATTACGTGTGGACACACACAATTGTGTTTTGTGTGGGCTGATGAAGGAGTATTATCAGTTGGCAAATGATATCCTACCCCATTGTTGGTAGGAGATCATACTCTTGAAGTACATTGGACGGGTGGTGATCTCCTGCCCACTGTGGGAAGGAGATCACCACACCTATATTGGACATGATTATTTAAAATGTTATTCAATATCTCAATACTTGTAAGTCCAGTAAATAGATGTTGTAACCGAAATAAAAGTTTAATTATTCAATTAATTTTCTTTAATTTTTTGAGTTTTTTTTTTAATTTTTAGTTATGGTCTTCTAATTTTATTTTTATATTTAATTCAAATTTTAATTTCAGTATCAAATGTTCATGATATGGGTGTGCAAATCTCCATTATAAAATGATGAGAATTTTTCATCTTTCATACATACTCGAAAAAAATTCTCTACACTCTTTACTCTACACTTTTCAATAGTTTTGGTAACTAAAAATGCTCGTTCTTTCACTCCATGTAGTCGTTCCTATAGATAGAGAACCGATTGTGAGTTTTAAGGGTTTTATCTTAGAATCATACAATACCAAAAATACTAGTGTTATTAGAACCGGACAGGACCAGACGATTCAACTGGTGAAGCTCGGAACCGGGCCTAAAGTAGAAAAACACTCCACTTAAAAAACCTGTCCAAAAATTGGTCACCCGCCCAGATTTGAGGAACTCATTAAACCATTCCCAGTTTCACAGGCTTTAAAATTATTTATTTCCACAATTAATTGTAAATGATCATTGAAATCCATCTCTCTCTTTGTACGAAATGGATCAAAAGATGAAAAATAAAAAAATTTCTTTTGAGCAGTTTTTATGATTTCTAAAAACTTGTTTTTCATTTTTTGAATTTTTTTGTCAATATATTTTTTTTATTTTTTAAAAATTATAAAGTCAACCCAATTCGACCCTTTGACCCTTGACTCTTTTTCTTTTTCAAGTCGATGCCCTCGGTTTTAAAACATTGGAAAATACCCACACAAAGGAGAGGCTACACAATTTTAGGATATCGTTTTCGCGACTCTCTTAGACTAGCCTTTCTGACCTTATTCTCTTTTAATTAAATTATTATTGAATTATTTCCTGCTATACAAATTTTGTTAAGAGCATGTTTGGTAGTGCTAAAATTATTTTTTAAGTGCTTATATTATAAGTTGTTGGTAAATATGTGGATAAAAACTGAGTTGTAAGTTATGAGTCTTATAAAATGTGTGAATAAAAAATATGTTTGACCAATTTGACCAACTGAAATTATAATTTAAGCAATCCCAAACATGTGTTAAACTTACTACATAAATCACTAATTTTTTACAACATTCTAAAGTCGAGTACGTGATTTATGTAACAAAAATTATCTTGAGCCTTCGACTGCAAGAAAGAAAGTTGTTATCACTTGGATTTGGCGAGAGTTCCACAACAGCAAGAATGCCCCAACGATGGCCACCTCAGCACTCACTCATACCAGACTTAGCCACCAGATCCCCATATTGTAGTGAAAGGCCATCGCATTCTCATATCATGCAAAAAGGAACCTAGGAAAGGCCTCGCCACTCCAGTTCCTGCCAATTCCTCGTCCTCTACCAAATTCCCACAGACAGTCTCATTCCAGATAACAGAAATGATAATAGAGGAATAGATTGCCATTGCCATTAAAGTCAATCTCTTAAATTTCGGCAATGCAATCTTAAAGATTGAGAAGGATTAGGACCGAAATCTTTGAAGAACACAATATTAGATTCAACTTTATCCCATAAGGAAGAAGAATCATATTCGATATCTAATTGATTGTCTTTCTAAATCAACTAGAAATTTTTTCATATAAATATCTATTCATTATTCGGTCTAAGGTACGCATTATTCCTAACCTTAAACTTTAGTCAAATCTCTGCATACTTGTCTCTCCCATTATACACTTTGATATCGACAATTGACTTGATCGTCAGAGGGGCCACGGTTGCTGGCCTATTTTTCTCTGGTGATCTTTCTACCTAACGGTTGTCCAAGTGTGCAGGTAACATACAGACTGGTAGAGGAGTTACTAGAGATCTATTAACATGTAGATAGTGCAGATTTTGAGATCAAAAAATGTTAAAACTCTCCGCTTGAGTAGAGATGAGCCCTTCTTATGAAGTGTCTATGGATATTTCCAAAGGAAAAAAAAAAGCCATGGTGCTCATATTTGGCTACTAAGTACCTCTCCAATGGAAAAAATGGATTGACAACTAACCCCTTAAATATCCCACATCTAGAAAAGTATTATTTGATAGAGATAGACTTTCAGGCAGAACTTGTGATACACTTTGGTTGGGCAATAGTAAGCTGATTCATTTCTGGGATGATGTATGGCGCGATGAAGGAAGATGTGGATAAACTGTTAGCGAAAGAATTCATTAGAGAAGTAGTGTACCTCCAGTAGGTGTCTAATCCCGTCTTGGCAAAGAAGAACAATCACAAGTAGATGGTGTGTATAGACTTCTCCGACCTAAACTGACGTGTTCTAAAGACAGTTTCTCTCTGCTTCGCATAGACTAATTGGTCGATGCCACCATCGGTCATAAGCTACTTAGCTTCATGGACACTTACTCTGGCTACAATCAAATCTCTATGTTTTTTGGAGACAAAGAGCACACTTCTTGCATAACCAATCGAGGATTGTAGCCCTTCGATTTGAAAAATACCGGAACCACTACCAGAGGTTAGTGAACTACATGTTTACGAAACAAATTAGGAATACAATGGAGGTCTACGTTGATGACATACTCGTAAAGAACATGGACATTGAGGATCATATCGCACACTTAGAGAAAATGTTCAAAATCTTCCACAAATATTAGCTGAAGCTTAACCCATTGAAGTGCGCTTTTGGAGTTGCTTCTAAAAAATTCTTAGGGTATATGGTGAATCAGTGCAATATAGAGGCTAATTCTGAAAAGGTCAAGGCATTGGTGAACATGCGCTCTCTATCCTTGCCCAAGGAAGTTCAAAGCCTCACTAGAAGATTGGCGGCCCTAAATTAGCTTATATCCAAGACAATTGATCGGTGCCACCCTTTCTTTAAGACCATCAAAGGAAGAAAGAAGTTCAAATGAATAGAGGAGTGCGAGAAAATCCTTCTAGGAACTCAAGAACCTCCTTGGAAGGGCTCGACTCTTATCTAAACTAAAGCTTGGAGAGAGGCTACTGATTTATCTAATAGTATCTGAAAGAGTTGTCAACTTGATGTTAATTCGTGAAGAAGGACCGCTGCAACTCCTGGTGTATATGTTAGCAAAGCTTTACAAGATGTCGAAATAGGATACACAGATATGGAAAAGCTCACTCTGTACTTAGTCGTCGCATCAGGGAAGCTTCAGCCTTACTTCCAGGCATATAGCATTGATGTAATGATGAACCTTCGTTGAGAAAAATTTTCCAAAAACTGGATACCTATGAGCGATTGATGAAGTGGTCTATGGAACTTAACCAAAGTGATGCGAAAATAACTATGATGATACTCTCTTCAAGTTGGCAAATTGCATAGATTCAGACTTGATGAAAGTAATCATGGTCATATGTCTCAGTGGACCCAAAATTGAAGACATCTGGGCTCCGACGACCATGGTAATTAGCGAGTCCTCTGGATGGATGAAGGACATCATCGTGTACTTGATTGATCAAGTACTTCCAATCGACAGAGTCAAGTCTCACAAGCTCTCTAGAAAGGCTGTAAAGTTCATTCTTCATGATGTGATACTGTACAAAAGAGGTTTCAGCTTGCACCCACCTTCGATGTGTAGCTATAGATAATGCGGACTATATCATGTATAAAATTCACGAAGGCGTATGCGGTAATCATACTAGGAATGATCCTAGCACATAAAATCCATGAAGCAAGGATATTACTAGCCAACAATGAAGAAAGATTCCCATGACTTTGCAAAAAGATGTGTCAAATGCCAATGGTTCGCCATCATTCTAAAGCTTTCATCTCGAGATCTCACTCTGGTGACTAGCCTTCGCCAAGTAGAAAATCGAATTTATTGGGCCTTTTCCAATAGGCAAATGAGGAGTCAAGTTTTTCGAAGTAGCTGTGGATTATTTTACAAAGTGGTGCGAGGCCAAACCCCTTGTAAAGATCACTGATATGAATGCATAGAATTTTGTGTAGAATAGCATAGTATGCCGGTTCAGAGTTTTGTACTACTTAGTATCAGATAATAAAACTCAATTCAAGGGAAAGAAGTTCAATTTCAACTGTGAAGAGCTTGGAATCAGAAGGGATTTTTCCACTCTGTATTACCCACAGTCCAATGGACAAGTGGAGGCAATCAACTAAATTATCAAATACACATTGAAAAGAACGTTGTATTCTACTAAAGAAGGATGGCTGGTGGAACTTCTTACAGTCATTTAGTTGTATCAAACAACGTCCCGAACAGCAACCGGATAAACTCCCTTCGCCATGGCCTATGGGTCATAGGCAATGATTCCATTGGAAAGGCGACTACACTTTGATGAAGTGGTCAACCAGGATCTCCGCAGGGCAAACCTTGACTGGAAGGATAAGATGCATGATAATTCGCAGGTTCGCCTGGTAATTTATCAGAGAAAGATAACAAGATATTATAACTTTAAGGTCAAAAATTGAAGATTCAAGATCGACAATTGGGTCCGTAAGAAGGTATTCCTCGCCAACAGAGAGGTCATGACCGGGACACTATGACCCACATGAGAGGGATCATACAGAGTCACTGAAGTAGTTCGGTCCAGGACTTACTGACTGGAAGATTCCAAGAGAAAAGAGGCAAAGAACCCGTGGAATATCACACATCTTCGCCCGTATTATTAGTATAAAATTTTGTTCATGCTTCGATTTGCCAAAACCATAGAAAAGTTTGCTCTTATGTATACAAAAATACCCGGACGACTTTGTCCGAGGCTTAGTTATTTCAATGCAAATTCGTCATTTACCAATATGTTTTACTCCGTGAAAGTAGTAAGGAGACAATGTTTACGGTCATCCCCTTTAACTTACTGGGTAATCTGCTTAAACACGCTCAATAACTAATTTATTCGAAAGGCAACGAGAGAGACTGGTTTGCGGCCATTCCTTTTAACTTGTTGTATAAACTACTTAACACTTTTGCTAACCAATTTATTCTACTAGCAGCAAAAGGGTGCGGTTTGTGGCTCTTGTTGTGCGATATATATCCCGCAAGTGGACGGATCGTGGACAAGTAATATAATGATGAAATAAAGTGTCGAACCCACGAGGACTAGATACTAAATTACCAATTAAGTTCACAACTCAAATTTTAACAATGGAAATTAACACAGATTCGATTTTTGATTCTTAAGATTCTAAACTAATTAACTATTTTGATTAAATTGAAATTCACAATAAAAAGCAACTTTGAAATATGAGAACGAATTAGGGTTTAACAATACTAGGATTCACGAATCCACCGACACGTTCTACTCAATTATTTGTTAATCACTTTTTAGCTTTTAATTACCTTGGACTGAAAATCGGCGTTCCTAAATTAATTGAAAGCCTCTCTCGATGGTCAATCAAATCTATATGTTATGCGAACTTCATTATCTCTAATTAAGCTTCGAACATAAACACATGCATTAAAATCTCAAGAACACCTAAATGGATTTCATAAGGCATAATAGTAATCTCTATCTATTATTGGACCCTATGTTATTCAATACCACGTGCTTAATCTATATTGAATCTCTCGACTTCAATACAGATCACAATATATTCTAATGATGCGCAAGCATTAAAATAATAAAGAAACTGAATAAAGAATAATCAATCCACGGCAATTAATTACTAAAAAGGGCAAAACTGCTTAATTAATCAAAACGTGAGGTTTCATCGTTCATCCTAGATAAAGAAATTAGCCGGACATGATTTCCTCAATTAAAGGAAGAATTGAATTCATCATGGTCCGGGGAAAAGAAAACAAAAAGTAAAATAAAACCCATGATCTCGGCTTGATGATCTTCGATTTCGCCTTGATCTTCGTTTTTGCCTTGTATCTTGTTCTCTCCAAATTCGTCTCCCGCGAAAAGTCTGTCTTCTGCCTTTTATACTCATCCCCCAAGACCTCCAAACGTGTGTTTGGTTGCTGAAGTTATATGGATCGGTAGAATTCTAATTGAAACAGGTTTCTGCAAAATTTCTGCCCGATTGCCCTATGCGATCGCATGGCATACATAGCTGCGATCGCATGGCTTTGCTGTTTACATTCTGCCATTTTTTCCATTGCCTTGCGATCGCACCAGGATAACACCATGCGATCGCATGGTGTATCCTGGTTCTGAATTTGAATTTCCCGCCTATGTATTTGCACATCAAGTCCCTGAAGTTCCATTTCTTTAGCAATTAGGTCCCCTTATCTTCATTTTGCTCTCTTTTCATCCCATTTATACTTGACTTTGATTATTTCCTAAATTGATAAGAAAACATATGCAATTAAACTGTAAACAACCAAAAGAACTTATAATTGTCCATTTTTGTGAGATAAGATAAGTACAAAATCGTACTTATCAAATACCCCCAAACTTGAACTATTATTCGTCCTCGAATAAACTACTACAAACAATCTTGTACTAAATGGAATAAGCAATAATAAAGTTCACAACATAAATAGCTTGCCGTCTTTGCTTCAGATTTTTGCAAAAAGAAAAAAAACTTATAATTCATGACGAGTGTTCAGGTTATACAGTTGTAAACGTGATTCCACTTAAACATATTTGAATCGTGTGTGAGGGCAGTTCATCTGATCAGCTTTAATTCTATGGAGGTGATAGCCCGACCACTTAGTCAATTTTTCCTTACCCTCTCGTGAGATACACATCCCCCAAAATAATTGTTTTCTCTCAAAATTCCGAGATTTCTGGGTCTAAGGTTGTTCACTTTCTTTTCTTTCAAGAGGCTGGTTGAGAAAACTTATGATTTTGACAACCTAAGCTTATGAAGATTCTCCAATTTATGAGCACTCTTGACCAGAAATTTTCTACTGAGTAAGTCAAACCCATTAGTCATCTAATCCTCAGGTTACTTTGCAAAGAAATTTTATTAATTTTATTTTCTTATTTTTAATCTTATGTGCAGAACTCAGTTCATTAAGCTTTCTAAATGACCCATGTAACGAGCTTTAGGCCGATGACTCCCGAGTCTTTCGAACTTTAGGGCATCGGGTTTTGAGAAACTCCTACGGGCCTTTTCACTCGAGTCAAATAGGCTACAAAAAGAGTTATAAGATATTTAGTCGTATGCGAAACTCATTCCATTAAGCTTTCTAAATGACCCATGTAACGAGCTTTTGGTCAATGACTTTATCACTCGAGTCAAAAAGGCTTCGAAATGAGTTATTTAAAATTAAAAGCTTTGTTCTTTGCGTGCAATAAGTTTATGCTGAGGGATTAGATTCCTAGCATTCGGTCATTACTTAGTTTCCTCTAACTGGTCTAAAGTGCTCCACACAATTTTATTTTTTTTCGACATACACGGAATCCAACATAATCTAGATAGCCACCATCACAGTTTACTCGCTACAATCACTCACTTCATTGGTTACTTAGTTGGGATACAGATAATTTGAAGGTTTTGGAGATCCTATTGTTTTCAACTTAAGTGCACCAACATAGCTATTTATCATTTTCACTGGCCGACACAACACAATATCAGATATGATTTCATAGTCTCACATTTAAACAACAATATATTCTGTTCACAAGTCATGATTTACAGTGAAAATTAAATGAAAATTATCATCATTAGCCGGCCAGGCTATTCATACCACACAAGCATGCAAACGAAAAGAAAAAAAATTTTTTTTTTTTTAAATAAATAATAATAAAAAAAAAACGAACTAAGTCAACAGTCAAATATCATATCATTAAATATCATGAATATGTCAGATTGAGCAAAATTCAAAATTTTTATCAACCACCCCCAAACTTAAAACATGCATTGTCCCCAATCGCATGTAAAATAAAGAAATACATAAAAATTTAGGTACTTCCCGGAGGTGGATCGGAGGGTGCCGGCAGAAGGAGTGTGGAGGGATCAACCGGTGGAGGAGCAGGCGTAGGTGTCGGGCGGCATATCTGATCATGGATGTCATCCAGCTTGCCCGCACATCTGTCTAGTCGTCGCTTGACCTGGTCACAGTCAGCCCGAATCCGACTCTGCTCAAGGAAAGTCTGACTTAGGGTAAACTCCATAGTCGACTGAGTGTGTCTGCCTGCATCCACTCGGGCTCGTAGAGTCGCCAACTCCTGCTACACTGTGTGGAGCTCAGTCTGGGTGGCGATGATGAGACGTGTCTGCTCAGCCTGACCCTCTAGTAAGCGATGTAACAGGGCGGTGTTATCTCCAGGTGCTGCTGGCTGGGGTGCTGCTGGCTGGGGTGCGGCTGGCTGCTCCTCAGCAGGGTGCTCGTCTGCAGCTGGGGCTGTCTCCATAACTCGTGCAGTGGCCCGTTTGGCATTCTCCAAGGCAAAGCGGTTGATGGGTCCCTTTCTCCAAAAAACTGGCTCCGTCGGTGAAATCGGGACCCCTGCTGCTGCACAGATACCACTGATCAGCGCGGGGAAGATGGCTGTGTGCCTCTTGTCTGTCTGGGAAGCCAGCAAGCTGATCAGGTCGTAGATGTAACTTCCCAGGTCGATCTTCCTCCCGTGAGCCAAATGGTATAGCAATCGAGCCCTAGCATCATTAATGGTGGTGCGATGCGTAGTCGGGTCGATGTTGTGACTCACAAACACGTTCAGGATAAGGAGGGAGTCTGTCAGCTTACTATGCTCAAAGTCCCTCCCGGGCAGTGGCCATGCATTTGCTCGACCATACAAGAACCGGGCCACCTCGCCCATATCCTGAATGTCTGGCAGAGGGTGAACATCGTCAGAAGATAGGCCATAAAAATCGTCGATGACCCTCGGGGTGAACATGATCCATTTGCCCCGGACCCAAGTCTGCCCGTAGTGCTCTGTCCCATGAATATCTATCTCCTGGTTGAAGTTCGTGTAGAACTCATGGACGAGCTGGGAGTACATGCGATGTGGAGTATCGGCCACCTTGGCCCATCGGCAGACGTCAATAAGGTTGAAGAGCTCGGAATGAGGAAAGTCGTCTAAGTGCACTCTTCGCTCCCCCCAAAGGGACCACTGGCTCACGGAATGAGAGGCGGCGGTGTCTGCCGTATCGACCCGAGCCCTCTTGGAAGTGCCGCCGGTAGCCTTCTTTTTCCCCTTTTCGACGGCAGTCAGTGGTCGTTTCGGGGCCATAATCTGCAAAATGAACAAAAATATGTTAGAAGTGTATTAAAACATATTTGGATCAAGATAGAACCCCCAAACTTGTTGAAACATTAGGTAAAAATTCGACAAAAACATGATAGACGAGGCTATTTCGTGTATCGAAAACTATACCTAGGAAATTGCAAAAGTGAAACGGCCAGGTGTGACATGAAAGTGCATGATAAGGTCTACCACATAGTCAAATTTCACATGATTCCGAGGTCATTAGGATCAAACGGATGGTGGACGAAGTTGCCAACGGAAGCAGGCAGCTGTGGCATGCCTGTGGGCTGCCATGGCAGCCTGCTGGCTCTATGCTTACGTTTGGATTAATTTCGTGCTAAACATGTGTTCAAGCTACATTGCATGACCCTAGATGATTGCTCTAGTGTAATGGATTAGCCCAAGGTGTGGTTTACAACAAATTTGGCCAAAAACGTGGATGAGGCAATATATCAAACACCTAGCATGCATGTTATGTTCTTCAAAGACATGACAACCATGGGGGAAGGAACAAAACCAAAAATTTTACCCAACAAAATCAACTAAACCCAATTGAAGTACATGTCCCAACTCGATTCAAGCCTAATCCAACCACTATTTTCTCCATACTATGTAAAACCCGACTTGGAAGCTAAGTGAATGAAAAAAAACGAAAATTCAACAATCAAAATGTGGAATTTACCTTTCAAATTGTGTGATTTACGGTTATGATGGACGAGTGAGTGCCAATTGAAGCCCAAGATGCTCGGTTTTGATGTTAGAGATCAAGGAATGAAGAGGAATGGGTGTTTGAAGTTCAAAAGTTGCAAAATGAGGATGAGAGCTGATTCCCGGTTTTTACTTGAAATGATAGTCCATGCGATCGCATGGACTAAAATGGGTGCGATCGCACGGTGGTCAAAATCTAGGCAGAATGTAATCTGCCCAGTCTATGCGATCGCAGGTGTGTGAACCATGCGATCGCATGGTTCAACACCTGATTTCAAAATTTTTTTTTTTTTTTGAAAACTAAAACATAACTTTAAGATATTATAAACGTGCATATGCTAAATGACGATGATGAGATCCTCGAAACCCAAGAACTAAAACGTATTCCAAAACTTAAACCTAAAACGTGCAAAAACGTGCTAGGACTCATAAAACTGAAATCATGCTGTAAATGTAAATAAAAGGGAAGAAAATGGGTTGCCTCCCATTGAGCGCTTGTTTAAAGTCTTTAGCTCGACTTTGTCGCGGTGATTACTCCGGATTGCTCAACGTGGTAAACGACTTTTCTTTCGAAAAATCACCCTCCAAGTAATGTTTGAGTCTTTGTCCGTTCACTTTGAACCTGCCCTTCGTGTCATGAGCCACCTCCACCGCTCCATGTGGATAGACTTTCACCACCGTGAATGGCCCGGACCACCTTGAACGCAATTTCCCAGGGAAGAGCTTGAGTCGAGAGTTGAATAAGAGGACTTTTTGCCCTGCTAAAAACTGCCGTTTTTGAATGTTTTTGTCATGCCAATTCTTGGTTTTCTCTTTGTACAGTTTGGCATTTTCATAAGCCTCGAACCTGAATTCCTCCATTTCATTCAACTGGAGCAGTCTTTTCTCACCGGCTTCTTTCAAGTCGAAATTTAACTTCCTCAATGCCCAATAGGCTCGGTGCTCCAACTCAACCGGTAAATGGCACGCCTTCCCAAAAACTAGGCGATAAGGTGACATTCCAATTGGAGTTTTGAATGCAGTTCGATATGCCCAAAGGGCATCATCCAGTTTTCTCGACCAATCCTTCCTCGATGAACTCACCGTAAGCTCCAAGATCCTTTTCAACTCCCGGTTGGAGATTTCCACCTGCCCGCTAGTTTGTGGATGATATGGAGTAGCCACACGGTGCTTCACACCGTATTTTGCCAAAAGAGTGTCAAACTGTCTATTGCAAAAATGCTTTCCCCCATCACTGATAATTGCCCGAGGAGTCCCGAAATGCGTAAATATATTCTTTTTGAGAAAGTTCACCACCACCTTGCCATCATTGGTCGGTAAGGCTACAGCTTCTACCCATTTGGACACGTAATCCACAGCCACCAAAATGTAAGAATTTGAGAATGATGGTGGAAACGGGACCATGAAGTCAATACCCCATACGTCGAAAAGTTCAACCTCTAGAATGCTTCGTAGGGGCATTTCTTGCTTCCGAGATATGTTCCCCGTTCTTTGGCACCTGTCACATTTTTTAACCAGAGTGTAGGCATCTTTGAATAAAGTCGGCCAATAAAACCCAGATTGTAGGACTTTGGCTGCTGTTTTGGTAGCCCCGAAATGACCTCCGTATGGCGAAGAATGACATTGCTCCAAGACAGTCTCCATTTCTTCTTCAGGTAGGCATCTCCGAATTACTTGATCAGCTCCCCTTCTGTAAAGAATAGGATCTTCCCAAAAATAGTGTTTAAGTTCTGAAAAGAACTTTTTCCTACGTTGATGATCATAATTCGGTGGCATGATATTGCTAGCAAGGTAATTCACATAATCTGCATACCACGGTGCAATCCCCAACTGTTCAATCCCAAAAATCTGCTCATCTGGAAACTTCTCATTTATTTCACCTTCCTCATTGCCTTCCGTCTGCTCGATTCTTGACAAGTGGTCGGCTACCACGTTCTCAACCCCTTTTTTGTCCTTAATTTCCAAGTCAAATTCTTGGAGAAGTAAGATCCACCGAATAAGTCTTGGCTTTGCATCTTTTTTAGCAAAAAGATACTTCAACGCTGCATGGTCTGTGTGCACTATCACCTTCGACCCAATGAGGTAAGATCGAAATTTCTCGAAGGCAAATACTACAGCTAGTAATTCCTTCTCTGTAGTGGCATAATTCATCTGAGCGTCATTAAGAGTTCGGCTGGCATAATAGATGGTATGTATGACTTTTGCTCTACGTTGCCCCAAAACTGCCCCAATGGCAAAGTCACTTGCATCACACATGAGCTCAAAAGGTAGATCCCAATCCGGTGGTACAATGACAGGTGCTGAGATTAGACTGTTTTTGAGAGTGTTGAAAGCTTTGAGACAGTCAACAGAAAATTCGAACTTGGCATCTTTCTCCAGCAAACTGCACAACGGTTTGGTTATTTTTGAGAAATCCTGAATGAACCGTCTATAGAAACCCGCATGTCCCAGAAAAGATCGAATTCCTTTAACTGATGTCGGAGGAGGCAGTTTCTCTATAACCTGAATCTTTGCTTTGTCGACCTCAATACCCTTTTTTGATATCCTGTGTCCCAACATGATGCCTTCTTGGACCATAAAGTGGCATTTTTCCCAATTTAGTACCAAGTTGGTTTTCTCGCAACACTGAAGTACCAGGGTCAGATTTCTGAGGCAATCGTCGAATGATGCTCCAAAAACTGAAAAATCATCCATGAAAACCTCAATGAATTTTTTGACCATATCCGAGAAAATTGACATCATACAACGCTGAAATGTGGCTGGGACGTTGCATAGGCCAAACGGCATACGCCTATAAGCAAATGTGCCATAAGGACAGGTAAAGGTAGTCTTTTCTTGATCTTCCGGCGCGATATGAATCTGATTGTAGCCTGAATATCCGTCAAGAAAGCAATAATGGGAATGACCTGCCAATCGCTCCAACATCTGATCAATGAAAGGTAGAGGAAAGTGGTCTTTTCGAGTGGCATCATTCAACTTCCTGTAGTCAATACAAACTCGCCAACCGGTGGTCAATCTGACTGGAATGAGCTCGTTTTTATCATTCTTCTCGACTGTGATCCCTCCCTTCTTTGGTACCACCTGGACTGGGCTTACCCAAGTACTATCTGAAATAGGATAGATAATACCTGCGTCAAGCAGTTTCAACACTTCAGCTCGGACTACTTCTTGCAAATGGGGATTCAGTCTGCGTTGATGTTGCACTGTCGGTTTATAAGCCTCTTCCATTAGAATCTTGTGCATGCATAAAGATGGGCTTATGCCTCTGATGTCTGCTATAGTCCACTCGATGGCTGATTTGTAATTTCTCAAGACTCGGAGTAATTTATCCTCCTGATCCTGATCAATAGAGTTGGCGATAATGACTGGAAGGGTGGATGACTCACCGAGATAAGCATACCTAAGGTGAGAAGGTAATTGCTTTAACTCGAGAATTGGTGCCTTTTGGACTGAGGGAGGCTGCTGAGGAAGTGTGGTACCCAAATCCATAAATCTACTCCGTCGTTCAATCTGTTCGGCTCCTTGTAAATATCTGGCACATTCCTCAAGGACTGGAGACTCGGAGTTTTCATCTTGAGAATGCATAATACACGCTTCCCATGGATTTGTAGGATTTTCCAAGGTAAATGTGTTAGCAGCCTCGTGATCAATGATATCGATCTGAAAGCATGAGTCAGAGGAGCTTGGATACTGAATTGCTTTGAATACGTCAAAAGTGACCTGCTCCTCATTCAATCTCAACATCAGCTGCCCTTTTTGTACGTCAATGAGGGCCCTTCCAGTAGCTAAGAATGGTCGCCCCAAGATAAGTGACACATCTCTATCCTCCGCCATATCGAGGATAATGAAGTCAGCAGGGAATATGAACTTGTCCACCTTCACCAAAATATCTTCAATAACTCCACGTGGGCGTTTAACTGACCGATCAGCCAACTGGAGTGAAATTGTGGTTGGCTTCACTTTTCCGAGACCTAGTTGCCTGAAAATAGAGTAAGGCATCAAGTTAATGCTAGCACCTAAATCACATAATGCTTTTTCGAAAAAAGAACTACCAACAGTACAAGGAATAGAGAAACTCTCCGGATCTTTTAACTTCAGCGGTAGCTTGTTTTGCAAGATAGCACTACACTCTTCAGTAAGCATAACTGTTTCGTGCTCTTCCAACTTTCGTTTATTTGAAAGGATTTCCTTCATGAATTTAGCATAACTCGGCATCTGTGCTAGAGCATCAGCAAACGGAATGTTGATCTGGAGTTTCTTGAACACATCGAAAAATTTCTCGAATTACTTGTCTAGCTTGTGTTTTCGCAGCCTCTGAGGAAATGGGATTGGAGGGACGTAGGCCGGTGGTGGAATATAAGCTGGTGGAGAGTCCTGTTCTGGTGCAACTTCTGCATCTAATTTATTTTCTCCCGCTTTGTCGGACACAGTTTCCTTTTCTACACCTGGCCTAGTCACATGAATCTCTGGTAACTGAACCCCGCTCCTCGTGGTAATTGCATTTACTTGCTCCTTTGGATTGACTTCAGTATTGCTTGGCCATGTGCCTGGTTGTCTCTTGGTCAACAATTTAGCCAACTGCCCAATCTGATTTTCTATATTTTTGATGGTAACATCCTGTCTTTTCTGCATCTCCTTTATTTCAGTGACAGCTTCTTCCAATCCTCCTTTTTTCTCTTGTGGCCTCCCTTGAATTGGCGGATTCTGGATATTCTGGTTGTTGCCATAGGAGAAGTTTGGATGATTTCTCCATCCTGGATTGTATGTCTGTGAATAAGGATTATTCTGTTGACGCTGAAAATTCTGAGCATATGCAACTTGCTCAGGAGAAGGCATATCAACTTTTGTCAATGGGCACTCCGAAGACTGATGGTTTGCCCCGCATGTCACACAGATTGGTGGAGACATCTGAACCATATTAGCTGAATGAGAATATTTCATCGTCTCCATCTGCTTTGCCAATGCATCGATCTTCGCCAGTAAAAGCGAATTTGAGTCTACCTCATGTACCCCTGCTGCTTTCCTTTGTACTCCTCTGTCTGGCCACATAACGAATTGTTCACTTATTGTTTCATACAAGTCATGGAGATCGCCGGCAGACCTATTTTGGATAGAGCCACCTGCTGCAGAATCAACTGAAGAACGACTGCTAGGAGCTAGACCAGAGTAGAAGTAGTGATTTTGAGCTGCTAAGGGAAACCCGTGGCTTGGACACTTCCTGAGCAGTTGCTTGAATCTCTCCCATGCCTCATGAAAGTTTTCCAACTCAGACTGTTGGAAATTGGAAATCTCGTACTTCAATCTGTTCACTCTAGCTGGAGGAAAGTACTTCAATGTGAACTTTTGGATCAGATCACCCCAAGTTGTGATGCTCCCAGGTGGTAGTGAATCCAACCATTCTCGAGCTTTATCCTTCAGTGTGTGTGGAAAAAGCCTCATCTTCAGTGCCTCTTCATTAACGCCTTGGTATTTGAAATTACCACAGATTTCATCAAAGCGAGAAATGTGGTAATGAGGGTTTTCATCTACCCTACCGTAGAAAGGTAGATTGTTCGAGAACAAGTTGATCACATCTGGTCTCAACTGGAAGTTGTCGTGCCCATAAGGCGGATATATAATACTGGATCGATTTTCAACTATCGGAGGCATCATATATTCACCCATAAGAATGTCTCTCTCATTGACTTCAACAGGTCGAGCTATTGGTGCATGATTGTGTCGGCCATCTGCTTGCAACGGATTCTGGATTCGGTTATCCTCCATTGTGTCTTGCTGTTGATGCTTCTTTTCTCTTTTTTCACGTTGTCGTCGGTGAAAGCTCCGTTCAATTTCTGGATCTAAATCAAAAAGCTCAAGATCTTTTGTACGGCGCATACACACTTAACACCTGAAAAGTTAGAAAACAGATAAAATTCAGCAGTATCACGACGAATTGAGAATAACGATAGAACTAAATAAAACTAAAAAGAATTGTTAAAAGCCAAATTATAAATTAACGTAGTAATTAATAAAACTAGTCCCCGGCAACGGCGCCAAAAACTTGTTGTGCGATATATATCCCGCAAGTGGACGGATCGTGGACAAGTAATATAATGATGAAATAAAGTGTCGAACCCACGAGGACTAGATACTAAATTACCAATTAAGTTCACAACTCAAATTTTAACAATGGAAATTAACACAGATTCGATTTTTGATTCTTAAGATTCTAAACTAATTAACTATTTTGATTAAATTGAAATTCACAATAAAAAGCAACTTTGAAATATGAGAACGAATTAGGGTTTAACAATACTAGGATTCACGAATCCACCGACACGTTCTACTCAATTATCTGTTAATCACTTTTTAGCTTTTAATTACCTTGGACTGAAAATCGGCGTTCCTAAATTAATTGAAAGCCTCTCTCGATGGTCAATCAAATCTATATGTTATGCGAACTTCATTATCTCTAATTAAGCTTCGAACATAAACACATGCATTAAAATCTCAAGAACACCTAAATGGATTTCATAAGGCATAATAGTAATCTCTATCTATTATTGGACCCTATGTTATTCAATACCACGTGCTTAATCTATATTGAATCTCTCGACTTCAATACAGATCACAATATATTCTAATGATGCGCAAGCATTAAAATAATAAAGAAACTGAATAAAGAATAATCAATCCACGGCAATTAATTACTAAAAAGGGCAAAACTGCTTAATTAATCAAAACGTGAGGTTTCATCGTTCATCCTAGATAAAGAAATTAGCCGGACATGATTTCCTCAATTAAAGGAAGAATTGAATTCATCATGGTCCGGGGAAAAGAAAACAAAAAGTAAAATAAAACCCGTGATCTCGGCTTGATGATCTTCGATTTCGCCTTGATCTTCGTTTTTGCCTTGTATCTTGTTCTCTCCAAATTCGTCTCCCGCGAAAAGTCTGTCTTCTGCCTTTTATACTCATCCCCCAAGACCTCCAAACGTGTGTTTGGTTGCTGAAGTTATATGGATCGGTAGAATTCTAATTGAAACAGGTTTCTGCAAAATTTCTGCCCGATTGCCCTATGCGATCGCATGGCATACATAGCTGCGATCGCATGGCTTTGCTGTTTACATTCTGCCATTTTTTCCATTGCCTTGCGATCGCACCAGGATAACACCATGCGATCGCATGGTGTATCCTGGTTCTGAATTTGAATTTCCCGCCTATGTATTTGCACATCAAGTCCCTGAAGTTCCATTTCTTTAGCAATTAGGTCCCCTTATCTTCATTTTGCTCTCTTTTCATCCCATTTATACTTGACTTTGATTATTTCCTAAATTGATAAGAAAACATATGCAATTAAACTGTAAACAACCAAAAGAACTTATAATTGTCCATTTTTGTGAGATAAGATAAGTACAAAATCGTACTTATCAGCTCTATCCTAGACTTGCTAGGTAAATGCACTAGCAAATTAAATCCAAATGACAAAAAGCAGCAAGGAAAAGTGGTTCAAAAAACTTACACAAAATAAACAAAGAAAAAATTCCTCATAAAATAAACCAACACGAATAAAACTTTGAAAGACGAACCAGTTGGCAGAAGTTGAAAAAGTGAATGGTTGTTCAATTTGCAAAACAAACAAATACTACGAAGTGTTACAAGTTTGTCAACATAAATCTTACGAAGATTGGAGATTCATATCTAATTACTTTACAATTAAGTGAATTGTTTGAATGAAGGCAACAAAGGTTACATAATCAAATCGAGAAAAAATGGTAAGTCCATTCATGAAGCGAACACAAAAACTGGTAATAAAAAAACTAATATATTATTTAAAAGAGAGAGAGAATTACATAAAAGAAATAGAGATACAAAAGAAAGTGACCTCGGACCCCGTCACCTCTAGGGGTCAACACAGCTGGGCACTACTATAGGCTATGCCAACTGAGGGGTCATCGGCCTGATGAGGGCCTTAGAGGTACTGGGAGCCCTAGGTAAAGGGGTGGGAGCAAGAACTTCAGGTTGAGTGGTTGGACCTGAAGCTTTGGCAGGCTGGGAAACCTCAGCCAAAAGAAAAGTAAGGTCCCAATATGGGTGCACAGCTTTGACCCTCACCATGAGTTTATCATCATTGTCTTCCATGAAGTGAGTAACAAGGCGTGAGTACTCAGTCGTTGAAGCAAAGTTCTTTTTGTATGCCCTCACCACCCTGGCCTCTGCCTCTGCATGAAGGCTTTAACACTTTCCAGCTTTGCCTTGGCCCTCTCCACCTCTTCTCTTGCCTCGGTCAGCTGTGTATCATTCTCAAAGACCATGGCGTCAAAGTTAAGATTGACCAAGAAAATGGACTTCTCTACTTCCATGGCCCTCTCTTTGGCCAGATGGTGAGCCTCATCGGCTCCTCACTTCTCTCTCTCTCAACCTTCGCTGTCCACAGCTCCGCCTACTTTACATACTCGAAGGTTGTAGATAAATTTGTATTCAGAATGGCCTCCACCGATGTCAGACCCTCCACCGATGCCAGACCATCCACCTTTGATCGAAGAGCCTCATTTTTTGAACCCAACTTGGTGTTCGTTGAACTAATCTCTTTTAGTTCTTCGAAGATCTTTCCAGACTTAGCCTATTCCTTCTACATATTTTAGTGAATCTCAAGACGATGTTGTACAGCTCGTTGTTCAGTAAAAAGCCACATGTAGAATTCATGGAGACTATAGTAACAAACTTCTCCAATGATGCCTTTTCTACAGACTTTTTCCATAATGGTTACCAGAACTTATGTACGCTCGTCACTGCCACTATCGACATAGATGGTAGAATTTCAAATACTGTAGGGTTGAGCTCGTCCAAGTAGGAGTCGATGTTGATATAATCGACACCATCGACCCTAGATAGCCGCTGATAATAGGCTCTTCAGCATGGGGCCCTCAAGATGAACTTGTCCCAGAATGACAAGCCTCTTCAGAATGTCTAGCCCATTGAGCATCCCTCATTAGGCCATCGTCGGCACTGATTTCTCTTCTGCCCACGAGCCTCAGACTCCTCTTCAACGATCTCATTTCTTTTGTCTTTTTTACACTTGTTTTGTGCAAAGAAAGAGGATGGCCTCAGCTTGAGGGTGGAGAACTCACGGGAGTGGGAGTGGGAGCATGAGGTATAGGCCAGTCTTTCTAACCTTAATCTCTTTTAGTTAAATTATTATTGAATTCTTTTCTGCTATATAATTCTGTTAAAGTTTATTACATAAATCACTAATTTTTCACAACATTTGCAACACAAAACTTATCATACCATGTCAATGCCCATATAGCCCGTGGGTGGCAGTACAGTGTCACATGGCACGTCATGGACAAGTTGCTCGTTTGTTACTGATCGGTCTACTTATTGCATTGGTTGAGCTGCTATGTGTGCATTGAATATTCTATTTCAGGAAATTATTTTCTTGCTCTTACGATTTAGTTCCTAGCTTGGTACTTCGAAATTTTTTAAAACATTTAGTGCTTGTTTGAAGAAACTTTTTAGCAGATTTTGATAAAAATAAAAAATAAAATATGTGATTGAAAAGTTAATAAAAGTTATGAGTTTTATGAAATGTGTGAATAACATTAATTGTTAACTTTGACTTCAATTTTTTTAACATATTTTTAAGCTCCACCAAACAAGTTCTCAATTTTTTGAAAATGCTGAAATACATTTTAAAAAACGTAGGACTTCACATGTTTATTTCTACAATTTGAAAATGTTAACAATTAGGTGAATGTCTATTGCAGTGAATGAACATTCATGGAGATTTTTATTTTAATCCTTTAGGAGTGTAAGTGCTTCAATTTGGACATTTTTTGATACATTATCAAATTAAACTGTTTAAAATGGTATGAGAAAATTCGAACTTAAAAATAAGGATTAAGTTTGGTTTTAAATCGTGGGTTAGTCGTGGTACGCCTCTTAATCACGCATCCACGTGTATTTTTAGTCGCCAACTCAGCCCCACAAAGACGAGTCACATAGGCGACACCTGGAAGATGCTTTTAAGCGGTCGGACTGCTTCTGTCAAGCGGTTCAGTGCTCAATAAATACCGGACCACCATGAATGATTGATGGGACGGGAGTAAGGCGGCTCTGTTAACCTGATACAAAGGAAGAGTATAAAGGGAGATGAAGTGACTGTCTACAAACCCAAAGTCAAACGTAAAAGGAAATGGTGACAGTGACTGCTTGATGGACGCGAGTCAATCACACATGTGTAGAAGTTATATGCACACATACCACTGAGATTACAGCTATAAATAAGAAAAAGAAGGCCAGTGATAAGGTAAGTTCTTTTAACTGAATTAAAGAATTGAATATATTTGACAAGTTCAACTAGTCCGGCTAAGAGATGATTTCTAACTTGGGTGTCGGAGCACATATGGTGGCCTTCTCAGATGCCTATGTCAGCTGATTTCTGGTGTTGAGTGTGCATGATCAACACAACTGGATAGAAGGAAAGCAATTTGGTGTTGTTTTGAAATCCAGCTAGGATTTGTGGTCAACAAGTCGTATATTTTTTCTTCATGTTTGCTTTAGTGTCATTAGTTCATTGGTTATAAAATATATTTCTACTTAATTGATGATAAAAAAAAATAACTATATATATATCAAATTATTAATCTAAATACCAACAAAATCACAATAAAAACAACGACAAAGTCTCATGTTTACTTTTTTAGACTAAATCTTTATAAAAAAAAGAAGCAAATATAAAATAACAATACAACTTAGGTAGACTAAGGTTTGGTGTACGAACGAGCAACTTGATGGATTGATTAGTTTTATTAAATTAGCGTTATTTATGGTAAGTGACGAATGACCAAATTGTCCATATTTTAATAATTATAACTTTATTTGAAGGTTAAGACTGTAATTTAAGAGTTTTTGACCATCGTCTAATTTGGACAAATTTATGCTGAAACTTTAAAATAATATTTAAACGATTTGGTTTGTTTTCAATAGGACCAATCTTGTGCACACGGTGGGAGAAATTTATGTTGCCCACATCTTAGTTGGACAAGTCACGTCATTTAAGTCGTTCACGTCAGCAATTCATTAGGTCTAAATTAACTTCATCTTCCATGCTCGACTCTCCCTTCTTGTTCAAAATTGAAAACCCACCCCCTTCCGTTCTCTCTTTCTCCACATCGCGCCACCACCACCAACACTACAGAGCACCCATGTGACATTTAAAATACCGAGAACTAAACTTAAACCATTTTAAAATCATTTGGTTTTGTTTGGTTTAAGACTGTGTTGTTGATGGGTTCACATGGTATCAAACCAATAGTTTCAAAAAAACGATTTCAATTTAATTTTTTAATTTGGGAGGGTTTTTGCTTACGACCCTAGTACTCTTTGCATCCAATTGAACTAGTGTGTATTCTGAATAAAATCTATGCAATAAACATTTTGAAAATTCGACATATAATGCCAAAATAGGTTTATTAAAGAGTCTATTTAAGAATTTTTGGACGTTTTGAAAGACACTCACTTTAATCGTTTGGCAGAGATATTTAGATAATAATGAACAATATTCAAAATTGACATATCAACATATTTTACTGTAGTAGGCTGTTTTATGCTAGATTTAAACTTTTCGGGAATTATTGTGATTAAAAAATATGTCTACAGTATTTGATACTAATTTGTAACACAATATGCTATTACAATATAATAATTTAACAAACTTAACTAATAAAAATTAATAAGTAACAAAATACAAATGATAATATGGAGACTGCAATAAAATTTAGTGAATGAGATTAATAGAAAATGAAATGAGTGGTGAAGTAATTATTTTTGAATTTTTTTCTGTGGTTGGCCCTTTACAACAGTGTAGAGTTGTGGAAGGTCAACCGTGGCTACATTTTGTTGTTTGTGTTGTCCCATTAAATATCACATTTAGGTACGTCAATTTTTGTTAATAGATGAAAAGACAACAATACTACTACAAATAATGTTATTTCTAAAATGACTTTTTTTTATTTGTTAACAATAATTGACGTGCCTAAACGTCAAAAAGTTGGTGTAAGAACAACTAAAGAAAAATAACATATCTCAACTCGACTAGAAGATGGGAAATGTTAATGGCAACTTTAAGTTGTGACAAAAATGAATTGGGTTGCCTTCACCTTAGACAACACAACCTACTCCTCTATGTTGCATTCTCATTTTTGTACATAAGTTAATCATATAGTACTAGTTAAGCATGTCTATGACTAGAGGTATACTTTGGAATGTGTTGCTATAGCGTGTCAATAACATGTATCGATTCAATATTAACATAAATTTTCAGTGTTAAAGTCAAAATAATTTTTTTCGATCAATTAGACTTAAAGTCAAACTCAACTCACTTTACACTTGTGCGCGTGCACGGAACAACAGCCACCGGCAGTAAAATTGAGCAAATCAATAAAAAAAGGGCATCCATGAACAGTGCCTAAACCCCCTGCCAAATGAAGCAATATTAGTGTTAAAAAATTTGCCAAGTACAGTTTTGGAAAACCTCGTCCTCTTTCCATCTGATGGATCTTCCCCAAAAAACCCAGTCCTCGAAATTACACACACACACCTTTTCTATTCAATTGAATTCATGACATTTGTTTGTAAGCTTTCGCCAGCTCAATCTGTTCCCCTTGTAACAAAAGCCCAAAATGAATACTCTTTCTATCTCTCACGCATACGCTATAAAAAACCCACTTCATTATTTCCTCCTTTTTAACGCTCTCTTTATCAGATCTCCTCTTTGCAGGCAGGTGCGTGCTTGCTAAGCCAATTCTTCTCTTCTGGGCCATCCGTTTCTATCTTTCTCTTCATTGCTTGAGTATTTATCTACCTATATGTATGTATAGTTTATACAATCTTTATGTATATATATACACGCACATACTGAGAAAAGGCACTGAAGCGGCGGAAAGTCTTTGTTTTATTCGACTGTTTTTGTTCTTTTATTTTTATGATGTGGGTTTGTTTTATTTTTTGTTCTTGGGTTTGACAGAGGGCGTTCGAGGGGGAGAGAGAGAGAGAGAGAGAGAGAATGAGCGAAGTGAGAAAGAGAAAGAATATGGAGAACGGAGGTGCCATGTTGTTTAGCGATGATGAGGTGAGAGACATGACTGGATTCAAGCGGTGCGATGATTACGTGGAGGTGACGTGTGGGTGCACCAGCCATACCTATGGCGATGCTGTTGGAAAGCTTAGGGTTTTCGTTTCGGGTGATCTTGAAATCCACTGTGAATGCACTCCTGGTTGCCAAGAAGGTTTGCATATATTCGCTTACGCGTCATTTATCTATTTGAGTGTATTTGCGTACGCGCATATAAACACGGAAGCAGATATATAAGCATCATGTACAATGTCATTTGGCCCAAGGCTATTCTGCTTGGATGCATGATATGCGTGTTCTGTGTTTGAACATGGAAAGATGCGGTTTATGGGCCTCTTTGTGCACATTGAGGGATTGGAGGTCTGTACAGGTTATGTGTATGTTGATTTGTCTGAGTGAACGGATATGTCATTGTTATCCTAGCCTCAAACCTTGTTTATGTGGGACAGACATTGTTTACATGGTTCTTGCTTTGTGTTGCCTTTAAATGATGCATCTTTTGGATTTGAACGAGTCTGTGAAGCGTGTGCAGGAGAGAAAGTATCCTGCATTGTACTTTGCTTACAATTATGATTTTGTTGTTTGTGTAAACTTTATGCAGAGTTCTGGTACACTATTTGGAGAAGTCAGAAATCTTAATGTCATCATTTATGTAGCTCGTTGGCATTTTTATTAACCAATTCTGTTTGTGAAATACTTCTTTTTTATTTAGGGCTTGTTTGATATAGATTATAAACCATTTTTTCAACCAAAAATAGTTTATTTGACCAATAATGGTCAACAATGTCATTCTGTGATGGCAAATTTTTTTGTCAAAATAAACCATTTTGGTCAAATAAACCAGTTTATAAACTACACCAAACGGGCACTTATTTTTTATTTTTATAGAGTTAGGCCATAAGTGTATTGTTGGATAAGAGCTTGTTCAATAGTTATTCCATTTATTTATGAATTGTTTGTATCAAGGATTAGGCCTGCTTGTGTGTTCTTGTTTTGTCCAATCTTCATATGAGTAGTAAGATGAGGAAGCATGGGTAAGGTTTTTGAAATTTACTTGTCATATGGTTGAGTGGTTGGGAGTTGCTTCTTTTGATGAATGTCCACCTATTGACATGTAAGCTAACTGAATACTTGTTCTGGAACTACGCATATGTGCTTTCCCTTGGCAAAGTAGAATAGACAATAAGTTTCACTTGGACCTGCCCGAGGAATCAAAATAATGGAAAATTCTCCTGCGGAAGAAGGATGATTATCAAGACAAAATATAGAAATGCTTTGGCTTTGCCTGGGGATGAAATTATGACTCAACGTAGAATTTAATGCATATATAAGCAGAAAGCTACGTGGTGTCAGTCTTGTCAAATGAATCCTCCTTCTTGGTAGGATAGCACTCAGCTGCAATGAGGCAGACAGTTGTTAAATGTTCTCAAGCTTCTTTTATTGTTAACCTTCAAATCATGCTTGTAAAAGTACTGCCTCAACATGTATTGACTAAATATAAAATATATATATTTTGCTTGGACAAAGTGCTATTTGATTTATTTAGTGGGCTGGTAAATCTAGAAAATAGAAGATCAGATTAGATAATGTTTAAGTTCGTTCTGCAAGTTCCAGTATCTATCTTATGTGTTTGATGATGTTGCATCTGAAAATGCTCAAGAAAAGAATCAGTATTTGTTATAGATTTTCATATTCTTATTGTACTGTTACAGACAAATCCGTCTCAAATTTTGTTATCTTTGTATTTGCTAAATTATCTAATTCTTTTTTCTTTGCTTACTTCCCTGAGCTTTGGGTAAATGACTGCATTTTTAACCATTAGAGAAATTGACACCGGCTGCATTTGAGAAGCATTCTGGACGAGAAAGTGCCAGAAAATGGAAGAACAATATTTGGGTCATTGTTGATGGTGAGAAAGTTCCTATATTTAAAACTGTGCTGCTCAAATATTACAACAAAGCATTGAAAAATGCCAATGGATCACACCGGTCCCAAACTGAGAAAACCTGTCACCGTGATGAGCTTATTCGGTGCAGTCAGTGTAACAAATTGCGCAGGTTCCGACTCCGCTCCAAGGAGGAATGCAGGATTTACCATGACATTTTGTTAAATGCAAATTGGAAGTGCTCTGATATGCCTTATGACAAGTATGTTCATGCTGACCTTATTCTTGAACTTCTTATACATATATAACATATTGAGATTTGAGAAACCTCTATCTCAGGTATTTTTTTTCTCTTTTCCTTATATTACATCATACTGACCACCAAATTATGTCAATAAAGAAAATTATCATTTAAAATGCTATTTTAACTCTCTACTTCTCCATTCCGGAATGCACATTTCACAATTCTCTTAAACATATTTTTGTTTGCAAGAGTAATAAGATGAATCTTGCAGCTTTGCTTATATATTTAATGATTATGTTTTATATATTTCTATTATCATTCATGTGGGTACACAATTGAAAAGTCACTTAGAGAATAAAAGACCAAAATCTCATCCTTTTATCCTCTCTTCTTTTCTGCTTCAACTAGGTACTATGCTAGCATTTCTTTCAAGGCTTTTCTTAACAAGTCATTACATGAATATATCAGTTAGGGTATCTCAACAAAATATGTATTCAACAGACTAATACGAGGAAATGATGTTAAAAAAACTGACACATTTCTATACTGATGAGATTGTTATACATGACAGCCCAATAGTCCTGGTGTTGCTATTATATCCAGAAGTCTAGATAGAAACTTTTAAATTATACAGAGTGAGAGAGAGATAAAGATTAATATGAATGAGTACTGAGCAATCCTAATATCTGTATCTTACTTGAAGCTTGCACAGTATAAAGTGGTTGGTATGCCAAGTGCTGCATAAATAAGATGTCCCAAGTCACCATCTGCTATAAGAAACATGCATCTATATAATCTACCATGTCTGACATCAGCAGCCCACTGGGCAGAATCACTGGTCTAAATGATTAAAGTGTTAAAATTCTATATCTGGAAATGTAAATGGAGGACTGAGTGAAATTTTATATATGGAGAAATGGAGAACTAAAATGTTTTAGTATATATTAAGCTCCACAATAAATGCTTACATAAATAAGGCAATGAAGTAGCAAAGATTCACCACTGGTAAAAAATAGTAGCAATATAGAGGAGAGAATTTCCAATGTTGAAATATCCTTTTCCCTGGGACGTACATGCATTGATGTTGGCAAAAGAATGTAATGTCCTTGTGTCATAGATTGCATCTTATTTTAACGCTAATATTCGTGACCATTAGGGAATGATGGGAGAAGTTGGCTTGACTTGAGATTATGGGTGGCCGCAATGGCAACAACTTCGTGTGATAAGCAGGGAATCTTAGCAATAGAGTTTGGAAAAGCTGTTTTACAGAGAGCTTGCCTAAAGAGTTAGGAAGCTTTCTACCAAGGCAGACGACAATCGGAGTTCGTTTGGTTATGAAATGTAGGGGACGAAAGCGATAATGTCAGGCAGTGGTATTGTCATAATTTCAGAATATTGCAAGGGCAATAACTCAACTGTCGAGTATCTTTTGGGGCTGAAACTTTGTGGACTTGATATTGAAGATGTTAGCTTCACTACGGATAAAAAAAAGAGCGTCATTTGGAGGTCAAGAGCATCAGTTATGAAAATTATGATTCCTCAGCCAAAAGACGTTTATTGGTGTCATTTGGGTTATTTCTCCGCATCTATTATAAGAGGGTATGCTTAGTGAGCAGTCAGCCAGCCTCCCTTATGTTTTCGTCCTAACGAAGGGACAGCCTGCGGGCTAACTTTATGCACAAAATGCGCAAACCTTAGGGGCTGCAGGGATGACTAAAGGCCTATTTTAGGCACCTCAAGAGAAGGTTAAAGTACTTGTTTGAGTTTGGGAACTCATCGGGTGGCGTTGGTTTTTGTGGCCTTCGTTTGGCATTAGGAAAGGGCCTCAGGTTACCGATAGAGTATTGCTATGCTTTGAGGGTTATGCTAAGGATGCAGTAACAACTCTAGGCCAAATGAGTTAACGAGGAAAGCACTCTAAAGGCATTGTATGCTAACTCGTGTGGCTTTGGCTATGAGTTCTAGCTCTGCCGTGGGGCGACGCTGCATAGTTGGGCAAATATGGCAAGATGCCAATAATGTTAGAATGGGTATGCTGTGAAAGTACTTCAATTTAGCCATGGATTATCACTTGGCTCTGCTTGGGCGAGGCAATGACGAAGGGCGTTGCAGCACATAATGAGCTAATATATCCATAGGAAGTGACGAGCGCAAAAATTGTGTTGTGGGGTATGCGAATGATCCTCAATGCTTCAAACGGAGCTAGGAGAGATCCCGTCCATTGAGTATGCTTTAAGTGGACTGTATGTTGTGCGTGAGTATGCGGGCAAGCTAGCTAAGTCGGGTCTAATAGAATTGAAAATATTGATGATAATGTGTATTGCGAATAGGCAAACGCCTTGGCACCAAGTGCAGCATAGGGATGCGTTCAAGTGTTTACACACTAGTAAGCTTTGTAGGCAAAATAATCAATGGGTCATGTCTAGACTCGTGATGGAGAAGGCGGAAAGTAGTCGAATAGAGTGAGACCATTGTCACACGGGCGAAAAATAGTTATGCTGCAGGACTAGAAGAGTCGGTACGTGACACCTTGTCACAAATAGGAAAATTGTAAATAACTCTTATACCACTATGTCACGCTCCAAAATTTTAAATGATTAAATAGTAAATAGTTCTGATACCATAACCATAACACGCTGCTACCTATAAATATTTTTTATCTAGATCATTTATATGACGATGTAGCCTTGCCTCTTAAACTCATGGAAATGTTTTTCCTAGTTGATCTTTTATAATACCCAACAAACAAACTGACCAGAAAAGAGTGGTACAATTGAAAATAAAGTGTATTTGACCTACTGGATGGTAGCTTATCATGAGTTGATGTCTTACATGTCATGCATAGTTAACTAACCAAGCACTGAACATATTGTTCCGCGAAACCTTGTCTAAGTTCCTCTGATTCGCTCTGTCGTGAAGGAACCAGCAGATTATCAAAACTCACATGCTAAAAGTTAGTCACCTAATTTATTTTCTTAACTGGATTTCAGAGCATGGATAAAATTATCTATTGAAAAATCTTCCCGCAAGTTACATATGAAAATTTCCCATGAGATTGTTGGTGAGATCAAGCACAATTCTCCTTCAAAATTCCTGTCTTTCTTTCCATAATAGTCTACTTTCAATCACCATCTTCTAACTTTAACCTATGTTGTGATTTTCATGTTTACGAGTTTATTATCTACAAAATTTGGAAGTCATGAATTAGTAGTTGTGATTTTGTTATGTGAATAGTTGTTGTTTGTGTGTTTTTGTGGTGCATCTATAAACTAGAGAGACTGCAAATTTCTAAAGTTTGTTTTTAATGCCTGTTGAAACCTAAAGGACAAGTATTGATATATGTTGAAATTGATTTAGCAGTTGAACATTATGATGGCTTTTCAGTAATATTTTTTAATGTTATTGATCAATAGATTGTAGACGTGAATCCTTAACCAGGAAGATATGTGGCCATAACAGAGGATTAAGTAGAACAAAATTGAATGAGTATTAATAGTCATTGAAATGCTTATTTCTTCTAGAGAAACTATAAGTTTTGGTTTCTCTAGCTCCTAGAAGTGAATATTTTTATATGTGAAGACTCAGATGAAGAATATAATTTTGACACCAGATAAGTTTTCAACATCTATTGTCATTTTGTGCAAGTTTATTATTTAATCTCTACGATGAGAAAATTTTCTCTTCGGCCCAATGCAAATAATTAGCTTTTTAGATTCTTGAACACACTAAGGAATTTGGATGCTCTAGATGCTTGGGCTGGTTGAATGAGGTTGGGGACACAAACATTCTTTATATGGAGATTATGGATGCTAATTCGGGGAAACAATATCACTTTGTAGACATGGCCAATTTTTTACAGTTACATGGTGCATGTTTGGTTAAAATTAAATTATAATTTAAGTTGGTCAAACTTAATCTTTTTTTACACATTTCGTAGGATTCACAACTTACTACTTATTATCCACACATTCCATACCATGGGACTCTTTCCACTTCCGTTGAATGGAAGAATGCCCCATGCTATGAGTTGTACTACTCAGCCTTTTCCGTAGGAGACCTATCCAGAAGGAAGTTTTTGCAACTCACGGGTGAACGAAGCAGCAAGGGTTGTCCGAAGCATCGTCAGCGTCAAAAGCAAGGATTCACAACTTATAAGCACCTAAAAAATAATTTCAGCACTCACAACTTAATTTTTGTCACACGCATTTCTTTCTTTTCTTTTTTCCCTTAAAGATGGAAAAGTGAGAATTTTGTGATTACAAGTTTGATGTCATTTTAGATGATCTTGTCATTATTGCATGTTTTTAATTTCTTCATATAGCTGGAAACGCGAGAATTTTGTGATTAGATGTTTTATGGAGATACAATTGTATTATGTTGTTTAGGGCTGCATAAAAGGATCACTGTGACATGAGCTGAAGTCTTTGTTAGGTTAGCGGTTCGTTCTCTAGATCAAGTTAATGAAATGTTGGGAAGAAGTCATGCAAATACATTGAAAGTGCGGATGATTAGTAAGACCTTTAGGACTTGGTTTAAGCAAAATCCAAAATAATTAGCCTTGTGAAGAGGCAAGGAATGGCCTCTCTCCTTGCTCTTCATCTCTTCTAAATCTGAATTTGTCTTTTGGCCTTCATAAGATATACTGATTGTTATACATTTGTATGTATCAGAATTACATGTGATGATGATGAAGAACGAGCAAGCCGCAGGGTGTACAGGGGCTGCAGTCGTGCTCCAACATGCAAAGGATGCACTACCTGCGTGTGTTTTGGATGTGAAATTTGCCGTTTCTCCGACTGCAGCTGCCAGACGTGCTCAGACTTCACAAAGAATGCTAAGGCTTAAGCCAGCTATCCAGTTATTGCTCTTCTATACTAATTTATTGTGGCCTCTTCTCGCTATGGTTAATTAATTAAACCCGAGCTGAGCTTTTGCATAATTTTTCATCTTTTACTTGAATTTTCAGTTCACCTATAAGATGTTAATTCTTTCATTTTTGATTAAAGTATTGTTAAATCTGGTTAACTGACATCTTTTGTGGATGTGAAAGCTACTTTTACCTTCTGAAGAGATCTTGGTAAATTTTATTGTGAGAAATAAATTGCATAGTTGTTAAAATGCCAGTTCAAGCATGTTTGGCTAAGCTTAAAAAAAGTAACTTGTAAGTAAATAAGTTATAGGATAAATAAAACTTTGTTGGTCAAAGGCGAGGATAAGTTAGCCTTTTATTGTAAAACATAAGTAACTAGTTTTAAACAGTAATATATCTACAATTGTTTATAAACAAAACTTTACTTAGAAGTAAGTAGAGCTTAATTTTAAGCTTAGCAAAACATGCTCACGTAGAAGAGGGAGAAACAAATCCTACCTCTATTGTGACTATGAAGGGTGTAATTGTATTTGATCTTTGAGCAGATTTAAAGGTGGATTGAACAAATTGATAACGAAGGACTATTTATTTTTTTGTAAATAAAGGTTTTTTTTATTAAAAAAATAATAGTTGCAGGCATGTGGAGAACGGTTGGGAATTATGTGTTGCTAGCTCTTAGACACAGGTGAGTATGGTCTCGTTCAGTTCAATCTGATTCCGACATTCTACCGCTAATAATTCTACACATAGGTGAGTACGGAACAAAACATGTACAACGATAACTGGAAAAGAACATAATGGTTTTGGTTCGGTTTTGTATGATCCTTTTTATGCTTGCAAAAAAATTATACTAAGGCTTTTTTTGATTGGCCAATTTTTCATGGAAAATGTCACATACATGAAAAATGTTTTCTATCTTTAGTTGTTTGATTGCACTTGGAAAATGAAAATGATTTTCAAGGTATAATCACTTAAAACATGATTTTGGCCACTTTCTTAGAAAATATTTTCTCACCATTTTGGTGGATTTTTTTTTTCCACTTTACATGGAAAATGTTTTCATTTTCTCCCATTTTCCATGGAAACCAATCAAACACACCCTAAGTGGAAATTGTTATGTAAATTCTATTGCTTTACTTTTTAATGGATATTTCACTCACTACTTACCATTCTTAAAATAATTCCAAATTTAACACCTTAAGTAATTTATTTTAGAGTAATTTGCAGCCTCCGTCCCCAATCTTTGAACTTTTGGCACTTTTATCCTCATTCTTTATTTTTTAGCACCCATATCCTCAATCTTTCTTAATTTGGTGATTGAAGTTCCCAACCTTTGAACTTTTGACACTTTTATCCTCATTTTTTATTTTTTTTTAACCCATATCCTCAACCTTTCCTAATTTGGTGGCTGAAGTCCCAAACATTTGGACTTTTGTATCATATTTTTTAATTTTTTAATTGAAACTTATGAATAGTCTATTTACAGCCAAGTTTTATGAGTAATTTTGCCTATAAATGTTGGTTTATTAAAAAAAAAAATTTATTTTTAAAAATTTTATGAGATTTTTAGATTAATTTTTAATTTTTTAATTGAAATCGGGTTGACCTTGGTTCGACCTTTTGACCCTTGACCTGTTACATTTTTTGGGTCGATGGCCAGTCCTGTTTTCTGAATATTGTATTATTTAGATAAATAGTTTTATCTAGATAACTATATTTTGATTAATGCTTCATTTGGGGATATGGGTGCAAAAAAAAAAAAATAATGAGAATATGGGTGCAAAAATTGAATTTTAATTGAAACGGGGTCGACCTTTTGACCCTTGACCCGTTACCTTTTTCAGGTCGATGGCCAGTGCTGTTTTCTGAATATTGTATTATTCAGATAAATAGTTTTATTTAGAAAACTATATTTTGATTAATGCTCCATTTGAGGATATGGGTGTAAAAAAACGAAGAATGAAGATATGGGTGCAAAAAAAATGAAGAAAATCTCATAAAATTTTTAAAAATAAGTTTTTTCAAATAAACCAACATTTATAGACAAAATACGCACAAAACTTGGCTTTAAATAGATTTTTCGTAAGTTTAAAAAAAATTAAAAAATATGATACAAAAGTCCAAAGGTTGGGGACTTCAGTCACAAAATTAAAAAAGGTTGAGGATATGAGTGCAAAAAAATGAAGAATGAGGATAATAGTGCCAAAAGTTCAAAGATTGGGAACGAAAGCTGCAAATTACCCTTTATTTTATAAATACTGCATACTTAAAATTAGATTAATTAATTTAATATTGAATTAATAATGTATTAAAGTCATTTTTAAACCCTTAATCTCCATGTGAATTATGATGAACTATGACCAAAATTTGTTGCTTGAGTCTTTGATTATTTTCACAGTAAGTCATTTATCTTTATAATATCTCCACTTTTGTCCTTGTACTTTCCCTTTCATTTCAATTTCATCATCTTTTATTTGCAACCCAAGTCCTTCAACTTTTAGATTTTTGCAAATTGATCCTTATATTTATATTTTTATGTCAATTTAGTCTTTTACAGTATCTCTATTTGATATAGATGTTACAAATGATATTGTGTATCAATGTTTGATTACAAATAATATTTTGTATCACTGAATATGTTACAGATTTTGTTATGTTATTTTACACAGCATATGTTATATGAATTGGTATCCTGCATCATTGATGTTACATATGTTACAAATAATGAAATCATGAGTTTTATTTTTATAAATTTAGCATTGTGTTACATATCTATATCATACTAATGTTACACAGTATCAATAAGTTTTTAGAGTCCAATGTGTATATTAATACAAACTTGTTGAAGTTTAGAGTTGGTTTTGCAAGTTGTAATAGTTGTAACAGTTTTTATTTAGTATCGTGATTTGATACAGATATTACAAATGATATTGTGTATTACTGTCTGATACAGATGTTACAAATGATATTTTGTATTATTGAACATATTACAGATTATATTATGTTATTCTACACAGTACATGTTACATGAATGTGTATTCTATATCGACTTATTTGCACAAATAGTCCCTGACTTTTGCACTTACTGCGTGTTGAGGACCTATCGTTTCATTTTTGACAGTTTAGCCCCTATTTCAAATATTTTTTTGCGACAATGGTCATTTTCGTTAATTTCCATCAAAATCATCCGTTAAATTTGACCCGGAAAATTTTGAATTTAAAAAGTAAAAGAAAATTTGCAACAAAAGTCCATAATCTTTCAAAAAGTGTCAAAAAGTCTCCAAACCTTCTAATCCTAACACATATGACCTGAACCTTTTTGACAATTTTACCCCTAACTTAAATAAATTAAAAATAACTCCTAAACCTTTTAAAAAATATAAATAAGTCCTGATTCTTTTAATTTTTTTTTTACATATTTACACTTAAAATAATAAAAAATGTGTCATCAAGTCTCAAAACTTTTAATTTAGTCACCAAAATGATATTTAAAATGTGTTTGATTAAAATCAGATTTTTTGGTAAAAGTTGATGAAAGTTATTGAAATGTATGGTTGAAAAGTTGTGGGACCATAAAATGTGTGGTTAAAATTAATTGTTGACTTTGATTTTAACTTTTTAGCAAAATCAAAATTAAAAACAAACGGGCTCTTAGAGTCTACAGATTATGTCCAGTGGTCCATTAATTAACAAAAAAATTATACCAATGATCAAAATTTGACCAATTTAAAATTTTAATTTATGTTTCATACCAATTACTAAATAATAATTAAAAAAAAAAGTTCTTCACCATCTCTACCCTACCCACCATTCCCTCGTAAAATCGACCAAATCAGGGGAAGATTTCTTCTCCCCTAGTCCCCTGATTTTGTCGAAACCAGAGAGAAAAAATCTCACTGGTTTCACAGAACCATGGGGGAATGTTCCCCCCATGTTTTCGCCGAGGGGTGTGGGGGTGGGTTGGAGTTGGTGAAGAACATTTTTTTTAATTATTAATAGTAATTTGTATGAAAAATAAATTATAATTTTAAATTGGTCAAATTTTGATCATGTGTATAATTTTTTTGTTAATTAACAGACAACTAGACAAAATCTGTAGAGACTCTAAGAGCCCGTTTGTTTTCAATTTTGATTTTGCTAAAAAGCTAAAGTCAAAGTCAACAATTAATTTTAACCACACATTTTAAGTGTAAATCTATATATAAAAAAAGATTTAGGACTTATTTCTATTTTTTAAAAGGTTTAGGAGTCATTTTTAATTTATTTAAGTTAGGGGTAAAATTGTCAAAAAGGTTTGGATCATATGTGTTAGGATTAGAATATTTGAGAATTTTTCGACACTTTTTAAAAGATTAGGGACTTTTGCTGTAAATTTTCTTTTACTTTTTAAATCCAAAATTTTTCAGGGCCAAATTTAACCCAGGATTTTGACAGAAATTAACGAAAATGACCATTGTCGCAAAAATATTTGAAATAAGGGCTAAACTACCAAAAATGAAACGATATGTCCTCAACCCGCAGTAAATACAAATGTCAGGGACCATTTGTGCAAAAAAGCCATTCTGTATCACTGATGTTTAACATCTCAATTTGTAATACAGGTTGTTTTTGTTGACGTCGGAACTTACAACGTCCACGTGTTAACAGATCTCCAGTCACTCCTCAGCCAACTCGTATGTTACCTGCACACTAGGACAATCGTTAGACACCAAGATCTCCGGAGAAAAAGGGTCTGGCGATCGTTGGCACTCCGACGATCAAGTCAACTGTCGGTATATGTGAGATACATGGAGGTGGAAATAATGGAGTGTGGGAGAGACAAGCAGGCAGAGATTTGAGCAGAGTTTAGGGTGCGATTCTTAAGCATAAAAAGTTCGTCATGAAAATTGCGTACTATAGAATGTGTAATCAAAATTGTGCGTCATGAAAATTGCGTACTAAAGAATGCGTAATCAAAATTGTGCGTGATGAAAATTGCGTACTAAAGAATGCGTACCTTAGAATAACAAGAACATGATATTTATAGGGGGAGAATTCTAATTGATTCAGGGAAACAATCAATTAGGATTTTATTGGGATTCTCTTTCCTTATCAGATAAGGTTGGTTCCAATCTCGCCGTGATCTTCTGAGATTGCATCATAATCTCTCTCAATCTCTAAAATTGTGTCCCAAGATATCAGATTATCTATGGACTATAATAAATACGAAGTCCGACGAGGCTCTCTGGGTCGGCCGTGAATATCGAGGCCCTTCATGGGGCTTGCAATACTCTAATTCAGGGATGCTAAGATGTTCGATGAGCCTCCGAGGCCTTCTGAAAATTTACGAGGCCCTTGCTGGGCCCTCGAGGCCTTCGCCGGGTCTTTGGAACCTTTATGAATCTAGAAGGCTCTTTGCTGGGCCTATAAGGCCTCAGCGAGGCCTGAATTAGGCCTAGATGAGACCTTTATTGGGCATTTGCTGACGTGGAGGCCTTACCAAAATCGGGTGGTAACAGTTTTGTTTGTGTTTGTTACAGATATTTCTGATACAAATGATATATATTTGACAGTTATAACTAGAGGTGACAAAATCGGCCCGACTCATATAATCCGACCTTTTGGGTTGGGCTGTTCCTGGCCCAAATAAAATTGGGCCAATATGACCCGGCCCATCTAGCCCGCGGGCTAGTTGGGACGGTCCGATTTTGATTTTTTTTTGCTTTTCATCCTTAACACTAATCACTTAATTTGTGAATAGCCCAATAAATATTCTAAATAATATCAATCTAAAATGATCTAAACATAAGTCACTAATAAATATTAGTCCAAAAATCTAAAGATCCAATATAAAATTGTTTATATTTAATTAAAATTTAGTTTAATTTAAGTTTTAATCCAAAATATATTTGGTGTAACAAGTAAATTATTTATTTTAAATTTATTTATAAGTAAAATTTTTAATTTAAGCCAAACATGCTTATATCTCAAAGCAATAAGACTAGCATACTTTTAATATTTGTATTTTTTTTAAATTGTCTACAAATATTTTACAATTAACAAAAAAAATTATTATTTTGAAAGAAAATTGACGTTTATCTATTGAGCCTCAATTTTATAAATTAATCTTTTTAAAAATCTCAAAATATATAATCTAAATTTATCTAAGATTGTATTTGATGTAATGTATTAGATTATATAAAAAATTTATTTAAAAAAAGAAAAAAAAAAGAAAATTAAGACCAAGTTAGGCTAATGGGCTGGACTAGACTAGCATATTTCTGCCCCATAGAAAACTGGGTTGGGCCAACCTGCCAACCCAATCCAGTTTTATGTGTGGCCCTACTTCGGTGGACTAGGTTGGCCCAATCCAGTCCATTTGCCAGTTATAGTTATAACAATAAAATATTTTATATATATATATATATATTTCCGATTTTTAAGGATTCGGTTACTATAATTAACAATAAGAGATTCTATAATATATGAATTTCCATCAAATCCGGGAATTAATAATTTAATTACTATATGTAATATATAATATATAATATAATAAATTAAAATAATAGTTTTTAAAAAACAATATTTTTAGAATAAATGAAACAAAATAACATTTTGGAATTATTTTAGAAAAGTGGCACATTTATGAAAAAATCACTTACTTTTATGCTTTGTGTTTCAAGCAACCAGAATTTTGATTATTCTGAATATATATTATTTTATATACATTAATTTGATATCGAGATTATATAAAAAATAATTTGAAACTTGTTATGAAACTAGAAAAGTAGAGAGAAAAAGAGAAGAGAATAGAGAGAGTCAACACTCAAGTCTATAAATTTTCTATAACAATGACCATTATTTATAGGGTTCCAAAGGGAGTTACAACTTGATTAGAATACACTCTTCTGGAGTTAGTAGATAACTACATAGACATCTAGATACAACTAAATAGTCATTCATCATTATCTATAATTTTACAACACTCCCCCTTGAATGACTTATTACACAATAACTGGTTCGTTATTTGGCAAAAATCCAATGGGACAAAAATACCAATAGAAAGAAAATATATCAAAAATTGGAGTACCCAAATGCTGCCTCATTAAAACCTTGTCAGGAAAACTCAGTGGGACAAAACATGTACGAAGGAAAAAGAGTACAGCTACTCCCCCTGATTTCAACCAATGGAAAAAATTTGTATTGAGCTATCCATATCTTGGGCGTCAATGTCTTCAATGCCACCATCTTTTTAAAACTTGTATAAAACAATTCTGGTGAAATGTGCTCCATGTTATAACCTCCAGCAATATCATCTTCATACACCTCTAGTTGACTGTAATCAGCATAATGGTATGATGCAATTATATTAAAAATAGATCTTGTTGTTGTTCCCTTCAGAGGTCTCATATACAATTTATAATACACGAGAGTATAACCATAGGGTTATGATGAGGGTAAAATATTTTGTAGGTTATGGACATCCATAACTATAATATTTATACAACTTCCAATTGGATGTCATTTATAGAAAGAATATGCCTCGTTAAAACTTTGTTAGAAAAAACCTCGTGGGAAAAATCCTAGTAAAGGAAAAAGAGTACATAATTCTTTTAATACACCATGCAAATTGCCTCATTAAAAACTTTGCCAGGAAAACCCAAGGGGACAAAACCTCAGTCAAGGTAAAGAGTACAATGCGTATTTACTCCCCCTCATTATAATATTAGTTTAGATCTGTACTTTGATCGATTAAGTTCTCGAAAAGTTGAACTATATGCTTCAGGCATATTAAATCATCTAGGAATTTATATACATTGTTTTATTAGTCATGTCAGATGAGTTGGTTATAACAATATTCATTATATGCATATATGTTATATATTGACAGACTAATAAGATATCAACTTATGATTGCTTTACATAAGTTTTTGCGAAATTCATAATATTAAAAGTCGTGCATTACATGTTACGACTTCATTTTTTCATTTCTTTTTCGCATAAATATACACCTTTAGGTGCTCTGACTGTAGGTCCATAAACTTCAAGTTTCTCTGGTCAGTTCAATTTACTTGGATTGCATCCTTTTATTTGGCCAATTTATTCTTTGACAAATTTCTTTCAATATCCTCGCTACCTTTCATAATATGAAGCACTTCTTTATATACAAAAGTGTTGTCAACAACATTTATTTTTGAATCCATTTCTTTCTCATAACAACATAACTTGACGAGATCTTTTCGCTTTATTATTTCAGCTAGCTGAACCTCTTCTGGAGTTTTATAATTAGTTATGTCTATATACACTCCAAGAGTATACACCTACTCAATAGGAACATATTTATAATTGGCTCCATTTTTTATTTGAGAATTTTTTGGAATTAAATGTCACCACGCTTCAGGCGTGTCATTAATTTACCTGATATAATATTAATGGATTGTCCTTCAAGGACGCTAATATAAATTGGAGCATTTAGAGCTGGTATATGAGATTTGATTTAATCTCTTTGGTCAGTAAATGAATCTGTCAATTGTATAACTAACAAATAATTTGTTGAACTTCTGGTTCATATTGTCTTGTGCAAGGATCTATAAAATATAATATACAACATTTTCATGTATTCTTTCCAGCTACTTAATTTCTCTCCCCTAATGTTGAGAAAACCGTCTTATCAAAATGACATTCGAAAAACCTTATTATAAAATATCACCCGTTAGGACTTAAGATATTTTATAATGTTCCATACTAAACATGTATTCTCAACATTTTTCAAAGCCCATCTCAGTGCACTATAGTGGACCGATTGTACATATATTACACTATCAAAAATCATTAGATGGATAATATTAGACTCTGACCATAAGCCAACTATAGCGGGGGTAACTTTGATGTTGGCATGATGCGTATAAGTGTTTCTACATATAAAATAACATTCCCTAGACAAAAATGGGAAGCGCTTTGTTCTCAATACTAATAGTTTAGAATTTAATTGGAGGCGTTGAAAAACAATATTGCTAAACCATTTAAAATCATCTCAACTGATATTTATTAAAAGTTTGAGATTTAGACTCACTAGTATTGACAAGACACATCACTGTCTTGGTTGTATAATCTGAAAATAATGCTCATAATTTAATATTTGAGCAAGTAATCTTGCAAACTTCAAGTTGCGAATAATAACACCATACAATCATCTAATAGATGTATCTATCAGATACAAATAATATATAGATGATCAACATGGAGGGTGATGGGGCCCCATAAATCACCCTAAATAATTTTTCAGAAATGTAGGGAATTCAGTCCCGAGTTTATCTAGTAAAGGTCTACTGGTTTATATATCATGAGAACAAGCATCACGTGAGAATTCATTATATTGAAAAATCTTCTGGTTTTCAATAGATATCCTCATTAATAAGTCACATCATATTGATCCGGGATGGTCTAATCGGTATTGCCAATCAATAAAATTTCGAAGTATTAAACTTCTGGTTCCATACAATTTAGCAAATATATTTTTCATTTATTTGATTAACTACACAATGAACAAGAAAATATAATTAATTTTCTATTAGACATTGTATAATCATATAATTCACACTAATCAATGTCAACATAACATGATTTATATGCTTTTCTTCAGAAATAAGCATTAGTTGATTAATTACTCATTTATATCACAATTTAATTTTGTGATATGATATTTTTCAAGACATGTGCTTCTTCTAGAGCACAATAAAATATTATTTCTAATACTGCTCAATATTTTTTTGTAATATAAAAATTATAACGTCATAAAAATTAATATTCTTCTGGAATATTTAAATTGTAACGTTATGCTCTTCAATAGCAGCTAATATTTTGTTAGAATATTATAACGTTGTGCATCTTCAGGGACAACAACAAATCATTATTCTGAAATAAAGATTTATTATTTATAAGTAATATTATAATATTCTATAAGAATATTATATCTAATAAAATTAAACTTTTCGGGAGCAATTAATATTCTACTGGAATATTAATATAATATAAAATTTTGCTTATTTGAAGCAACAATAAAATATTCTTCTAGAATATTTATATGTTAGGTTGTGACATACAATACAATATTCTTCAGGAATATTGATATTATTGTAAAATTGTGTTTCCTCAAGAAAAGCACAATTAAAACAAGTCATTATAAATCATTATTCCTGAATATTATAAAGTTGTGCTTATTCAGGAGCTACAACAAATCATTATTTTGATGTAAATATGTGCTCTCCAAGAGCAATATTATAATATTCTATAAAGAATATTATATCTTATTGAATTAAGCTATTCACGAGCAATTAATATTCTACTGGAATATTAATATATAAAAAAAATTGTGCTTTTTCAGGAGCAACAATATGATATTGATATATGTAAACTATTACTACTTCAGAAGCAATAGTTCATATTCTTCTAGAACAATAAAATATTCTTCTAGAATATTTATATGTTTAGGTTATAAAATATAACATAATATTCTTCTGGAATATTGATAGAATATTCAGGAAAATATAAAAATAAACAAATCTTGTTCAAGAATATTTTAGAACAATAAACACACTGATTTGTTGTCCTTTGCCGTTGAATAAAAGTTAAAGCATTGTTATATCTAATTAAAGCATGAATATTTCTTTTAATTGCTTCTCATAAAAATGTCATAACAAAAAGTATAATATGAGTTGGACTTATAAATCAAAGCAAGGATAGAGATATGAAGACTAACCAGTTGGTGCCGTTTGAATTTCTTTTGAGATATTGACACTTGAGAAAGTGAACTTTGGGCCACAAAGCTTTTGTTTATTCTTTATGATGTTTTGATATCATAATTTGACTGCTTAGTTTTGCTTCTCCTTTTTTTCTTTTGAATAAAAAAATAATATCTAATTGCTAATTCAGTTGGCTAGAATCTCGTGCTGATAACGTGTTATGAAACTAGAAAAGTAGAGTGAAAAAGAGAAGAGAATAGAGAGAGTCAAAACTCAAGTCTATAAATTTTCTATAACAATGACCCTTATTTATAGGGTTCCAAAGGGAGTTACAACTTGATTAGAATACACTCTTCTGGAGTTAGTAGATAATTACATAAACATTTAGATACAACTAAATAGTCATTCATCATTATCTATAATTTTACAACAAAACTAAATTAAATTTTGATTTTTTAGCTAGAACTTTTCGATTTTGGTTTTAAAATTCTGAATCATATATATTTTAATTAGAATTGAAAGAAGTGGTTAGTTTGATCCAATACTAATTTAATTCGAGTGTTTTTTTAAATAAAAATTACCACCTTACCTTGCTAAGTTTAAAACTAAAATTTACTTATTAAGTAAATTTTAGGCTGTGTTTGATTACAAGTGGAAAATTTGGGTGGAAAGAAAATATTTTCCATGGAAATGAATTACCAAGAAAATTTGGATTGGAAAATGTTCCATGGAAAATAAATAGATTGGAAAAGGTTAACAAATTTTCCATGGAAAATAAATTTTCCTATCCCACAAAGAAAAAATTTTCCTTGAAAACAAGGAAAATGTGGCCAAAAGTGGAAAATGTGGAAAAAATTTTCCATGGAAAAACAAAAGTTGCAATCAAACAAAAGTTGAAAAATAGGTGAGAAAATGTCTTTTCCATGGAAAATTTTGCCAATGAAGCAGACTAGAGCTGGAAAATTGGCGGAAAATTTTCATTTTCCATGGAAAATGAAAGGAATCAAACACAGCCTTAGTTCTAAACATATATGATTGAGCTTACAAGTAAACGTTATCATTATTTTAAATGGTAACATGTACTTAATTGGGATTTTTACACAAATAAATTATTTTTTTGAAGAAAATCATTTATATGACATTTATTTTAAATTACCGTTACTTAATCATTCTTTTTTTTTTAAAAAAATAAAAAATTAATGTAATGGTAACACGTACTTTATTGAGATTTTTATGCAAATAAATTACTTTGTAAAAATAATTATAGAAAACTATTTATATAACATATAATTAAAAAAATGGCTTTTTTGCATAAATGGTCCCTAACTTTTGTACTTACTGTGGGTTGAGGATCTATCGTTTCATTTTTGACAGTTTAGCCCCTATTTCAAATATTTTTGGTGACAATGGCCATTTCTATTAATTTCCGTCCAATTCCACTATTAAATGAGCTCGTGTACTACACATTTGACAATGGAAATTTTTGAAAATAAAAAGTAAAGCAAAATTTGAAGTAAAAGTCCCAAATCTTTCAAAAAGTGTCGAAAAATCCCCAAACATTCTAATCCTAACACATATGACTCAAACCTTTTTGAAAATTTTACTCCTAACTTAAATAAATTAAAATTAACTCCTAAACCTTTTCAAAAATACAAATAAGTCCTAAATATTTTTATTTTTTTTTACAGATTTACACTTAAAATAATAAAAAATATGTCATCAAGTCCCAAAATTTTTAATTTTGTTCACAAATGACATTTAGTCTCTACAGATTTTGTCAAGTGATCTGTTAATTAACAAAAAAATTATACTCATGATCAAAATTTGACCAATTTAAAATTTGTAGATATTCTAAGAATCCGTTTGTTTTCAATTTTGATTTTGCTAAAAAGTTAAGGTCAAAGTTGGGGTGGGGTGGTGAAGAACTTTTTTTTAATTATTATTTAGTAACTGTTATGAAAAATAAATTAAAATTTTATATGTTAAATTTTGATAATGGGTATAATATTTTTGTTAATTAACGGACTACTGGACAAAATAAGTAGAGACTCTAAGAGCCTATTTGTTATCAATTTTGATTTTGCTAAAAAGTTAAGGTCAAAGTCAACAATTAATTTTAACCACATGTAAAATTAATTGTTGACTTTGACCTTAACTTTTTAGCAAAATCAAAATTGATAACAAATAGGCTCTTAGAGTCTCTACTTATTTTGTCCAGTAGTCCGTTAATTAACAAAAATATTATACCCATTATCAAAATTTAACATATAAAATTTTAATTTATTTTTCATAACAGTTACTAAATAATAATTAAAAAAAAGTTCTTCACCACCCCACCCCACCCCACCCCACCCCACCCCACCCCCTAGCCGAAAACATGGAGAAATTTTTCCCTTGTTATCGGCACCAGCTACGGTTGCCGGAAACATGGATGGAACATTCCCCTCATACTCTGAATCTCATGTATTAAGGCCAAAACAGCAATCACGTCGTTTTCCTCCAGCAAGTTTACCTCATAATATGCCCTATGAAACACCTCTAGTTCATATGAAAAATCCAAGTTTTCACGATTATTGGCTTTCTCCTACCTTTTCACCTTCGCTGTCTCCATCTCCATCACCACCTATGTACATTCCTAATAGTCATCTATTAAAGGCTCTTTTACAGTATGAAAGTACCTCTGTTGGAATACTTGTATCTAGGCTTTCTACTCTCATTTCAATGCCCAAAAACCAATTGTTGCCTCCGTCACCTTCCATGGGATTTGGTCGATTTCGTGGGTTGGGAGGTGGTGTGGATTTGGTCGAAACCAGTGAGATTTTTTCTCCCTTGTTTCATAGAACCATTGGGGGGGGATGTTCCCCCCATGTTTCCAGGCCGTTGCCGGTGCCGATAACAAGGAGAGAAATTTCCTCTGTTTTCGGCGAGGGAGTTGGGTGGTTGGGTAGATGAATGGGTTGGGATGATGGTCTTTTTTGTTTTTTTTTTTCCAAAAAATTGTTTTGAATAATAAATTATAATAAATTTTTTTAATTATTATTTAGTAATTGTTATGAAAAATAAATTAAAATTTTAAATTGGTCAAATTTTGATCATGTGTATAATTTTTTTGTTAATTAATGGACTACTGGACAAAATCTGTAGAGACTCTAAGAGCCCGTTTGCTTTCAATTTTGATTTTGCTAAAAAGTTAAAGTAAAAGTCAACATTTAATATTAACCAAACATTTTTATTGTGTGGTTAAAATTAATTTTTGACTTTAACTTTAATTTTTTAGCAAAATCAAAATTAAAAACAAACGGGTTCTTAGAGTTTCTACAAATTTTAAATTGGTTAAATTTTGATAATATATATAATTTTTTTGTTAATTAACGGACCACTGGACAAAATCTGTAGAGACTAAATGTCATTTTCTGAACAAAATTAAAAGTTTTGTGATTTGATGACACATTTTTTATTATTTTAAGTGTAAATATGTAAAAAAATAAAAAAATTTAGGACTTATTTGTATTTTTGAAAAAGTTTAGGAGTTAATTTTAATTTATTTAAGTTAGGAGTAAAATTGTCAAAAAGGTTTGGGTCATATGTGTTAGGATTAGAAGGTTTGGGGACTTTTCGACACTTTTTGAAAGATTTGTGACTTTTGCTGCAAATTTTCGTTTACTTTTTATTTTCAAAATTTTCCATGGTCAAATGTGTAGTACACGTGCTCATTTAACGGTGGAATTTGACGGAAATTAACAGAGAGGACCATTGTCGCCAAAAATATTTGAAATAGGGGCTAAATTGCCAAAAATGAAACGATAGGTCCTCAACCTGCAGTAAGTGCAAAAGTCAGGGATCATTAGTACAAAAAAGCCATTTATAAATATTGCTACTTAATCAATTTTTTTATTAATGTTATATATTTTTCCAATACATATACATCTACTATTTCTTTGGTGCAGATTATATAACATAAGATTAGTTAGCTCAATTCAACATTTTGTTCCATGATAATCTGCTTGACTCGAAGTTTTGTAAGTTCATACATTTTTTAATATATTGTGATGATTGTATTGTGTTACATTTTACTGTGTTAACAATATGTATTGCGTTATATGACGTGAAGGCGTTGAAATTTTGATTACTTCGCACAATACTATTGGAGGACTCTAGATGCAACAAATTGATACTAGTGGCGAGTGCTATGATGATACATTTGTTATTAGTGTTGACCAAACCATCCCAGATGTGACAAAAGTTGAAATTGATGTTGACAACAGTGTGATTGAGCATCCAGATTTTGACAGTATTGTGAGCGGTATGATTTTTCGGGATATGAACGTGTTGAAGAAAATAATTTCCTTATACACCATTCATAAAAAAATTTAGTACAAGGTGTATAGATCCGAAAAACAAAAATATGTTCTCAAGTGCAAAAATGATAACTACATGTAGTCTAGAATTAGTGGCACATAGATATATAAGATAAGGTCATAGCTGCTCAATGAATGTTCTTATGAATGATCATAGACAGGCAACTAGTTCAGTATTGAAAGATTACATAAAACACAAGTACATGTATGCAAAAACTATATATACTCCGAAAGACATTATAAATGATGTGTCTAAAATATATGGTATAACATTGAGTTATGGAAAGGCCTAGAGGGCATGCACGTATACATTTGAAAAGATATTAGGAGATCCAGAGGAGTCATACAATAAGACCCAAGCGTATTTCTACATGTTAAAAGAGAAAAATATGGGGACATTAATGCATGTTGAGACAAGTACGGACAATAATTTCAAATACATGTTCATGGCATTGGGAGCTTCCTCGCAAGGATGGAAACACTGAAAATCTATGGTTGTGATTGACGGAACATTCTTAACTGGACATTATGGTGGTATACTTTTCACCGCTTGCACGCAAGATGCATACTATAACATATTCATTCTCTCTTTGGAATCGGTGACGGTGAGAATGAAAATGCATGAGAATGGTTCTTATCGTGGTTCGGGGAGGCATATGGGAAAATGAATGAGATGTGTATTGTCTCTGACAAGCAAGAAAGAATACATAAGGCAATTAAACGGGCATATCCAAACATAATACAAAGTTTGTTCATACTATTTGTTACAGAACATGAAGAGAAGGTTTGGGAAGGTTGTGGAATACATTACAAAGCCAAGTAACGCATGTGCTAGGTCTTATATAATTGTTGAATTTTGAGTACCAAATGAATGAACTAGACAAAATAAATGAGGAAATTCGACTGTATTGGTTAGTTAAGTTTATTGTTCATTGTTTTTCCATGAATTGATTTGAATATAACAATACCTTGTGTAGGAAGATAAGGTCGGGTATTATAGCCATATAGGTGGTTGAGTGCACATCTGCCAACTAATAGGTACTCTATGATGACATCGATTATCGTGAATTCGGTAAACACTATCACAAAGTTAATAAATAATTATCTCATTGTGACAATGCTGGAAAGTTTGAAGAATATATTGCAAGAATGATTTTACAAGAATAGGAATAAAATACATTCAACATTTACACAGCTTTTAACAAAGAATGAGAATATGTTGCAGACAAATTCCAGAAGCTCATTGAAAATGAAGGTAACTACAGGTGTTAGCGATTTTATGTTGTCCGCAAGTATACGGATCGCACAAGTAATAAAGTAGATTTTGAGTCCAAGTATCGTACCCACAGAGATTTAGATAGTTCAATGTAATTATAATAACCTCAACCGAATCAAATTACTTTTTGAAGTTTGTTTCTTAAACTAACTAAACTATGAATTAAGAATAATTAAATAATTATAAGTTAAGCAAATAAGAAATTAAATTAGAGAAGAATTACTTAGAATTGGGAATGAAAAGCGTACTAGGATCCAAAATCTACTTATACCAATTTCCTTTAACCCGAACCGTAGAATTTGATAACATGATTTAATTATGTAAGTCAATATTCCTAATTTGTTAAACAATCTCTTTGGAGTAGAATTAAACATATCCCTATATGTGATTCGACTATATCTCTATGACGGATGCGAACACACAATAATGCATTAAAATTTGTGAATATTTAAAGATCACGTAAAACATAGTGGTATATCTCTATTTCTTATCGGACTCTATGACAATTAATACTATGTTTAACCTATTTTCAATCTCTCGATGGTAAAATAAGCCACAAAATTCATACAACTATTGCGCATATAGTTATGGAGAAGAATAAATCAATATCATTTATTCAAAATTAACAACATGCTTGAATATAAAAAACTCGGTTCAAAGAATTAAAGGTTCATGATACAAATTTCATCATGATCCTAGCACTAAAAAAATTTAGCCTAACATACTAAGAAGAAGAAAACAAAAAGAAAAATAAAATATAGAAGCCATCACCCGGATAAGAAGAAAACTTAAAAGATAAAATCTTGAACTTGATCTTCGTTGAATTCTTGAAAAAATAAATCTTAATCTTCGTTTTTTGATTCGTCTCTTGTTTTTTCTCTCCAAATTTCAGCTATCCAATTATGAGTTAAAAACTCATATATATAGTTCCTTAATGGTGCCCAAAAGGATACAAAAAAATCATGAAAATCGCGGGTCAAAAGGTTTCCTAATTGGAGTCGAACACAAAAAGGAAACAAAAATCCGGCTGGGACTTTTAACACGGGGCGATCTAGGGGGTTCGCCCTTCTATATTTTCTTCAAATTTGTGGCTTTAGTCTTCCAACTTTAGATTTTAGTCATCTTAGTCCTCAAATCTTCCAATAGCCTCCAAAATGGTCATTCAAGTTCCAATTGAGTGTAATTGAGTCCCTACACTTCCGAAACATCTTTTAATTTACTGTTTTTTAATCAATTCTTCTCCAATTTCTTATGCCAAGATAAAAGATTAAGGAGAAAATCTATAAAATGACATGATAAAAGATTAGTTTAAAGGCCCGAATAAGAGCACAAAATGCACTTATCAAATACCCCCAAACTAAACATTTGTTTGTCCTCGAACAAAAATAAAACTAAAATACAATTTTAAACTAAGCTAAGAGAATCACAACAACGGAGTCAATGTTAAATTTCTTACCAAATGCCTCAGGTTTGAATATAAAGCAACATTTTTAGAAAAATATTAAACAATACCACAAATAAATTTTTACTTATTCGATGCTCAACTTTTTGTGAGTGTGTGAATAGCCAAATATTGAACTTACACCTAAATTAGACAACAACCAATATTGTGTTGTTGATTTTTTGTAATCCCGAACCATTTGAAGTCATTTATTCCTTACACCTTTACACCTTTCGTAAAATATCACTCTTATAATACTTTTCTCTCTAATCCCAAGGTATTCTAGCGAATTTGGTTCCTATTGATCAATACAATACTTTTTTCAAATAAAGTGGTAAAAATTAGAAGCTTGTATTCCTACAACTAGGATGGTGAACAATTTCTAAATTCTCATATCTAGTCTCTGAGGTCCTAACCTAGCAATCTTACTAATGAATTTTAACCCTTTTTATTTTATTTAACTAATGTACACATTCTTACATCTCGTGTGCAATACTTCACTCCCATAAACTTTCTATGTGACCCATGTAGCGAGCTTTGGGCCGATGACTCCCAAGTCAGATGACCATAGGGTACCAAGCTTTAAAATATCATAACAGACTTAATTGCTCGAGTCCCACATGCTATAAGAAAAGTGAAGATGTAAAATTTAATTTTTTTTATAGTGACCAATGTAGAGAGCTTTGGACCGATGACTCCCAAGTCAGATGATCATAGGACACCAGGTTTTAAAATATCCTAACATACTTAATTGCTCGAGTTAGATATTTTATTTTATTTTTATCAGCAGTGAGTAGTGCTCGGTTTAGATTCTTTGACTACAACCTATTTAACCAAAGATGAGACCCAGAAAACTCAAACAATCAAAATTCTACAAACACATGTGCTAACTTTAACACCCCGACTGTTCTCAAACACTTTGGTTACTAGTCTAAGGATTTAGGAACATAGTTTTTCATACTAATTTTAGGTCAACAATATCAACCTATACACTCAAGTCATGTTTCCATATAAGTGATAAGTTAATAGTGGCTATGTGCTCCGTTAATTTAATCTAATATGGATAAGTATTCAAGTAAAAACACAAATTAAGGTGTTGTCCAATATTCTAACTAAAATTGTACTCAACTTCAAACAAATACTACTAGCATTGGCGGCAAACTTTTCAACAATAATTTTTTGTTTTTTTACTATGGCAGTTATTCATACCCGAATAGTAAGAAGATTCAAAATTTATCAAATAAGTATCCTGATACTTATCCCACGCCAAACTAAAACATTACATTGTCCCTAATGTAATAGCAAAAATAATCAAATAAAGGAGAAAAAAGACCAGTTACTCTCCGGAAGTAGCTGTGGAGTAGATGGATCTGGTTGGTTGAAAGTCGGGCTGAACTGGACTTAGTGGGACTCATGGTAGAAAGATGATGTCATAGATATTATCCATGCGCCTTGCAAATGGGAGAATCCTACGGTTGACATGGTGAGACATTATAAGTGTAATAAACAATATATAAAAATAATTAATGCATTATTTATCCTAAATTAATTAATAAGGATATAAAAATGGGATGCCTCCCATTAAGTGCTTATTTATATTCGTTAGCTTGACTTTGTAACAATCGTTTTACGGCACTTTAAATAGTGTTTTGAAGGACTTGCTTTGCTTGCATCTATTGACTTGCACCATTCTTCATTTATCCTCAAAAATTTTAATTTGCGCTCCTCATAAAAATATGATTGTAGTTTAGCACCTTACTCGAACACAACTACAAAAACATCAACCTCCCCATCAACCTTGATCACAAAATCAATTTTAGAAGAAAGATGATAGTCGAAGAATTGCTTGATAAGTGAAACACAATTAAATGTCACTTTTTCATTTTTTCCATTTAGGATCATCTTATCTTTCTCTACATAATATTCTTCTTTAATTGGTGCTACATGGTGTTGGATGACATGTCTATTATCTAAAATCTCGGCCAGTTTCCCTCCACTCTTCGTTGTAATGCTTGGCATGTGTTCCATTAGGTTGGCTTCAGTGTTGATTGGAAAAGTATAGGATTAGGCACAAAAACTTTGTGTGACCAGTAGTTTCCATATATCTCCCAAGATCAAGTCATCCTGATTAATTACAAAAGTTGCATCATATCTCGCTATATTAGCCTAGTGCATTGCGATGGAATCTCTAAAAAGCATGTTGTCCTCATCAATTTCAGAAATTGCATTATATCTCGCTATATTAGCCTGGTGCATTGCGATGAAATCTCCAAAAAGCATGTTATCCTCATCAATACTAGATTGGTTCTGGATGATCAGCTGAGTCATAAAGTCTCCAAATACCATATTATCTTCATTAATCTACTGTCCTGCCTGAGCAATTTCGATGTTATTCATTGTATCTTGTTGTTTTAGTTTTTTTGGTATCTTTCTTGCTTTTCTTTTGTCTGAAAGAAACAATTCAAACATTGAAATAAACTGAAAAATAATAAAATAAATTAAATAAATAAAGTTTGAATTAATGTTAAAAAGATCTAAAACTAAATTCTCGTCAACGGCGCCAAAAACTTGTTAGCGATTTTATGTTGTACCGCAAGTGTACGGATCGCACAAATAATAAATTAGATTTTAATTCCAAGTATCGTACCCATATGAATTTAGATAGTTCAATGCAATTATAATAATCTTAACCGAATCAAAATACTTTTGAAGTTTGTTTCTTAAACTAATTAAACTATGAATTCAGAATAATTAAATAATTATAAGTCAAAAAATAAAAGATTAAATTAGAGAAGAAGTACTTTAGAATTGGAAATGAAAAGCGTACTAGGATTCCGAATCCACTTATACCAATTCTCTTTAACCCGAATCGTTGAATTTGATAACATGATTTAATTATGAAGATCAATATTTCTAATTTGTTTAACAATCTCTCTCAAGTAAAATTAAACATATCATTATATGTGACCTAACTATATCTCTATGACGGATGTGAACATACAAGAATGTATTAAAATTTGTGAATATTTAAAGATCACGTAAAACATAGTGGTATATCTCTATCCCCTATCGGACTCTACGACAATTGATACTATGTTTAACCTATTTTCAATCTCTCGATGGTAAAATAAGCCACAAAACTCATACAAATATTGTGCATATAGTTATGTAAAAGAAGAAATCACTATCAATTATTCAAAATTAAAAACATGCTTGAATATAAAAAAACTCGGTTCAAAGAATTAAAGGTTCATGATACAAATTTCATCATGATCCTAGCACTAAAAGAATTTAGCCTAACATACTAAGAAGAAGAAAACAAAAAGAAAAATAAAATATAGAAGCTATTACCCGGATAAGAAGAAAACTCAAAAGATAAAATCTTGAACTTGATCTTCGTTGAATTCTTGAAAAGATAAATCTTGATATTCATTTCTTGATTCATCTCTTGTTTCTCTCCAAATTCTTCTATAAATAAGCCATAAAACGGCTCCAAATTGGTTCTCCAATTATGAGTTAAGAACTCATATATATAGTTCCTTAATGGTGCCCAAAAGAATCCCAAAAAATCAAGAAAATCGCGGGCCAAAATGTTTTCTAATTGGAGTCGAACACAAAAAGGAAACAAAAATTCCGCTGGGACTTTTTACACTGGGTGATCGCCCATGTTGCCAAAATGGCCTATGTTGATTTCCTCTGAAGTTGGGCGTTGGCCCAGAGATGATCTAGGGCGTTCACCCAGCTATATTTTCTTCAAATCTACACCTTTAGTCTTCCAACTTTAGATTTTGGTCATTTTAGTCCTCAAACCTTCCAATAGCCTCCAAAATGGTTTTTCAAGTTCCAATTGAATGCAATTGGTCCCCGTACTTCTGAAACATCTTCTAATTTATTGTTCTTTCATCCATTCTTCTCCAATTTCTTATAGATAGGTCCAAAATTGAAATAGAGAGAATAATACACTAAATTAAGTAGAAAATACATAAAATGACGGGATAAAAACTTAGTTTAAAGGCCCGAATAAGTGCACAAAATGCACTTATCAACGAACTTTAATTAATGGATATGGCTCAACAGGCTTTAATTAGTGGATGTGGCTTGATCAAATTAGATTTAAGATGTGTCTTGGAGTTGTTTATTTTGTAGTTTTAATACATGTTTCAGGTTCAAGCGACGTCCTATTTCAGGTTAGCGACGAAAATACACAAAATTTGGCCGACATTTGAAAATGCACGTGCACGTGTAACAAGTTTCAAGTAGACTTCCGTGTCAACATGCATTATTTGTTATCAGTAGAAATGATATGAAAATATACAAATATTGTTCTTGGTAACACACAAAGGATGCTTATATTGTAGCCAATGAAGTAACGTTATACTCCTTAGTAACAGTGTTGGTTGGAAAGTGCCAAAGAGTACAAAGTTGATGATTGTATTAACTCTTAATCCATTAAGTAAACTAGTAATGAATAAAGAAAGAAGGTTCCGATCAGCTAGGGAGCGAAATAGTGTTAAATTGTGGAAGATGTGGGAGATACGGGCACATCAAAAGAATATATAAACATCTATTGGGGTTGAACAAGCATCATAATGAGAAGAATTAAAATTCCATATTGAAATAAGGGATATGAGCTTTTGAATACTAGTGAATACTATTACAATTTGATTCAAAGAAATCTGTTACATTTCTATAATTGTATTATGCGTATGAAATGCTTTTAATGATTAATAATCCTACTTTTATCTCAATTTTGAAAAATGATGTTATCTTTTTTTATTCCCAATTTTTCTACATTCACAATTGCCAAATTGCATAACGTAACATGAATAAAAAATTATTAATCACCTACTTTTATCTCAATTTTGGCAAATAATGTTATCTTTTTTGATTCCCAAATTGTATTCAATTCGGTTAACCAACATCCATTTTAACCAAATCTGTTAATAAATGCACAACATAACAATGAATCAACAAAATGAAATCATTAAATGTCAATACCATCAAGGTGTAAATAGCATGACAAAAATTCCCAACCAAGGAAAATGAAAAAGCTTAATGATAACATATTCGGTGAGTGACATTAGTTTCAAAATTAAAATGGCAATGCGATCTCAATCAGTACGGGCATCGGTTATAATTGCAAGACCAATGCTACACTTTTGGCCAATAATCATCTAATCCAGATCATGGAATCTATATACGAACTCACCATATATTACACAATATGACAACTATTTCGCGAAAGCAATTGCAATACCAAAAGCAGTTAAAAAGCATAACAGAATTTTGCACTAAGTATCATCCCAAAAAATAGCCTATGCTCCGTTGCAAGGATTTCTCATGGCCTAACTGAAGTAAATTAGAATGTAATGACAAAAGTTCAACTAACAAAACATAATTGTTACAATCACCGAAGATACTACTCTTAGTTTGCGTTCTTTTTCTTCGCTGCCTTCTTTTCTCTCCTTGACATGAAATCGAGATTTGATTCATATCACTCTCTCATGTTTATATAACATGGCTGCCAAAAGCCTCAGTTCAAGTGTAGCATAAAATGGATTTGACATTTCTTGTATATTTGCATTCATTACACTCGGTCATTGAAAACAGAAAATATGCGGCATTAATAAAATGGTTAACTGTTTGTGGTGGATGTGATGCAAAGAAAAAATAAATCATAATTTAGATACTAACTCATTATCTTGTTGACGGATGTCGTATACAAGATTGACAGCAAGGGGTTCAACCCGCTACACTTCTTCAACAATTGATGGTTGCCACATGTCAATTTTTACCATCAGGCGAGGGATGACAAAGGCAAATGGTTGCACGTCTGTCATAAATTCTATGTCTCTTATAGTCGACCAACATGATTTGAAAATATTTAATGATCTTTCTTTTATATCAAAATGTCCAAGTAGCCAATGTGCATGTTTATCCATCATAATGGGCATCAATACCTAATCAACCTTTGCACATGGTGTGTCACAATGAAAATATTCACCCAACGGATATTCGATTAGGGACACATGTCTTGAAATTGCATTGGCATCCTTCACCAAAGCTGGGAATAGGCCCCTGACCATGCTGCCAAAAAAGGTGTCCGTTGTGGTTGCCTTTAATATAATTTCTCGACTAAATGTGGCTATCTTTTTGATGTAGTAAAAACACACATCTATATGCTACGTAAATGGTTAAGTAATTAATTTAATAGTTTGATACAACGAATTGGGATAACATATATAATATGCATGCACAGATCATTTATAAATCTACATTACCATGTCTCGCAAAAATTCAACGGTATCTCAAAGCTCATACCACCAAGTTTTGTCGTTTACGTCAACAGGTCCAAAATCCAAAGGACGATTAATGTTTATTTTTTTCACCAAGAACTTTCTTTTTCCTAGATAAGATCAATTCGTATTAGATTACAATTATTTTCTGATTATATAATATATAAAAGGAATGTTGTCTTACAGATTGTCGGGTCTATATCCATCATGAAACCAATTGTCAAATGGCTAAGTTCAAGCAAAGATCAGTCTTTTAAGCTAAATCTTAAGTGATCAACTAGAAGATACCACCTTCTCCAATGAAACTTCTTTCCCCGGAGCAGCAACTGAAAGAGAAGACCGGGTATGCCTAAAAATCGAACATCCTTGATAGAAGGTATAACCAACCCATACTGGAATGCACATGCATCAAATCGAATATTTGATGATGATCTGAGGCATCTTGGCGTCTGACAAGATGTTGTAATCTAGATAAAATGTCAGGTCTTCGTTGGCACTTCATCGACATTCCAGTTGTTTTCTCGTCATGCATGTCGCTAGTATCTTCGCATTCAATCTGTATAAGGACACACGTGACAAAATTTTATTATTCTGATGGATTGTCTACATTACTTGAATATTCCTGAATCGTATCAGAGTGATCTAGATTTCGACACTCTTGATGATCTCTTCAACATGTTTCATCACAACATATGTGTAAAATGTATCATCAAGAGGATCACAAAAGCTATCATTATCACGATAATCTGTGTCCCTGACTAGATTGGAGGGAAAGTACTCAACGCTGGACTTGGGTGGTTCAACGTAGTCCACCACATCAGGGATGTCTTTCATTGAATTAGTTGGTCCACTTTTCCAAACATGTGCTTGAATCATAAATGGTATCATATGTGAATATCAAATGTAACAAATTTAATTAGATAACGACATGCCAACGACCCTTATAATTTTAATATAAGTCTAACACAAAACTTCATTGAAAAATAAATACGATCATTGAATACAACTAGCTGCCATCCATTGACTTCAGAATATGACTTTACCAGAAGTTTTTTCCTTAACTCGCCTATAATCCTATCAAGCTTTGCATCAACGTCGTGATAAAGTGCCCTAATGTCAAACTTCAAGTTGATTTGTTAGGAGATTATTCGGTCCTTCCGCGATCTTATATCGATCATGAGATTACTTAATTGCTTCATATTGACACTTCGATCTTCATAAATATGACGACATTAACAAAGGAATGTTGATTCAGCACCAACTAAAAACTATGTACATGTTTGTGGATTCTTAAATTATAATTTCAGTTGGTCAAACTGGTTAAACATAATTTTTATCCACACATTTCATAGAGCCCACAACTTATAACCCACTTTTTATCCACACATTCACCAACAACTTATAATATAAGCACTTGAAATATAATTCCAGCACTACCAAACATGCGCTATGAATGACAATAATTTACAATGTATGAATTTTAATAATATGATTGTCAGAAATTTGTATCCTCTTTTGGGACTAATTTGGACTTTTTAGCAACATTGCTAGTCTAGACAATTCCTGGATTGGATGTGCTAGGTGCATTGAAATTCTTTGACTTCATAACAGGGGTCTATGTAATCATTGTCATCATCTTGTGTTGCTCCTGGTTTGTTACTTTCAAAGAAGACAACTAGGTACGAGGCCCCTCTCCTTTCTTTTTTTTTTTTTTTGATCGAAGCCCCTCTCCTTTCTTCATCTGGCTACATGCACCTCACTTCCATCTATATTGATACATATGTAACAATAATTATACCCCAATAACATAAAAAAAATACAATTTGTACAACAGTCAACAAATAATAACAACTACATAACAAATCAAAATTGAGAGAACCACTTACGTATGCTAGATCAAAATTGAGCTTCTCCAGTTGAGACACGCGTGTTGCAGTATTCGTCCAATTCAAGACACAAGGCCAGGTGTTATGTAACCTTGTGTAGAATTTTCTACATATTGACGAGACAACATCATAAATCCAAATTTAAAAAGCAAGAGAGAATATGCAGAGTCTGTACGTGAATATAAAATTTTTAGTACCATCATCGTATGCACCCTTTGTCAAAGCAATCTTCAAATAACTAAATGTATTGTTAAAAATCCCATTCTTCCCATGTGTATCTATCAGTGTCTACGGAATATGAAGTTATGAGATACGAAATCCCAATTTTTACGATGTCTTTATCTTTTGAGTTGGCAGGTGTCAACAATATTATCCTGCAAGTGCACGGTTAGCACAAGTAATAAAGTGAATTTTAGAGTTCAAGTATTGTACCCATAGAGGTTGCATTAGTCTAATTTCAAATTAACTTAGCCTTAACCGAAACTATGGAATTTAGTGGATTTTTGTTTAGGATGCAATTATCAAATTACTTACTAACTAATCAATGCAAGACCCAAGTTAACTAAAATTTATGCAAAGTTGAGAAGAATGCAAATGCGATATAAATTTAATAAAAGAAAAGCGTACTAGGATCCCGAATCCACTTATACCAATTCTCTTTAACTCGAACCGTTGAATTTGAAAACACGATTTAATTTTGAAGATCAATATTCATAATTTGTTTAACAATCTCTCTCGAGTAGAATTAAACATATCCCTATATGTGACCTGACTATATCCTTATGATGGATGCGAATGCATAAAAGTATTTATGAATACTTAAAGATCATGTAAAGTATAACAGTATTTCTCTATTTTCTATCAGACTATACGACAATTGATAGTATGTCTAACTTATTTTCAATCTCTCGAAGGTAAAACAAGCCACAAAACTCTTACAACCATTGCACATATAATTGTAGAGAAAATAAACTTATATCAATTGTTAAATATTAAAAATGTGTTTTAATATAAAAAAGTAGCTTCAAAGAATTAAATGACCATGATACAAGTTTCATCGCAATCCTAACACAAAATAATCTAGCCTAGCATACTAAGAGGAAGAAAACAAGAAAAATACATATAATCCATCACCCGGATAAGAAAAAACTCGAATGAATGGATCTTGATCTTCAATTGAATCTTTTTCAACCTTAATTTTTGGGTTAAGAAACCATATATTGTAATACCCCAAATTTTTAAGCTAGATTATTCATTTATGATTTTTAGTTATGCTTTGAATATTAGGTACTATTAAATTTTCTACGCCAGTTTAGTAAATATTTTTGGATGTCTAAAGACTTGAAAATACATATGTCAATATTAGGCTTGTTTTGAAGCTCGTATTAAATAATGTATAATTAGCTCAAGAAAAAGATTATTCGGTTAAATTAGATCCTAGATATAATCGTTAAAGTAAATTCATAAGAAAAATGAATTGTGGTCATTATATAATTATATGAATTAGATAAGGATCTGAATACATATTTCTTCATGATTAAGTTATTTATATATACGTGGTCTTTAGCTTAGGCAATTATTCATGAATTCGAGATATATATTCACAAATTCTGAAATTTGGGGATAAGGACTAAGTGGTGGTTGCGGTCAATAATAATAATAATCTCCCTTCTCATTAATTTTTATTGTTTGCATATAAAAAGGCAGTATCCTCCGTCATTCAATATAGTTATTTTGCAAGAGAAAATTTATAAGGAATTTGGTTCGTAGAAGTTTTGCATATTTTCAAGCACGTTACTCCAAGTTTTAAGGTAAGATGCTTTCTATGCTCAAGTGGTAGGATTTCATGGTAATATCTATGCTTAAGTTATGCATGAAAACCATAATGCGAAGGATGTGGACAAGTCCACAAAGTTAGATAGCTAATTATGCCTTAGGACAAGTCCGAAGGGCACCGGCAAGCTGGAATGTGCAAGTATGTGTTTGAATGCTTTCTTTTGTGTAATATTAACATGTTAAATCCGAGCATGGTATCTTACTGAGTATTCCTTATACTCATAGTATTCATACTAAAATTTCAGATGTATGATATTTGAAGTTGATGGAAGTTAGTTGGCATATTCGATAATGGGTCAAGGACAAAGTTATTTTGTATCGAAATTTCCTTTTCGTATGTTTTGTTCAAAGACTATCTTTCTATGTGCTTTATTGTGGTTTTGAATATAACAATGTATAAGACATGATGTAATATGGTACTCGAAGTATATTTTGAAATCATATCTTTCATGTTATGCTAAAAGGCATTTTATAGACTTTTTCCAGCAGTGATAAAAAAAGCAGAGACTGGACAGATTTTTAGGGTCAATTCAAAGTGACATTACGAACTCTCAAAACATTCATTTGAGACTCTAAAAGTACTGCTACGTTCTTCTGTGAGTTGTCTTTACATGAGCACAAAAATCACTCAATTTGGATATGTGTGGCACGAGATATAAAGTTTTAAGTGTTGAAAGGTCAATCTGAAATGTCTGTGTAGTACCTCACTGTTATGATTAAAACGTCTATATCATACGATCTTGGAAATTTTCCATATTTTAATATAGGAAACTAATTGAAAATATCTTTCTAATGCCACAAAGTTCACAGAAAAAGGATTTGAAATGTAATTTATAAAAATCTTCAAAGTGGCTGCACCCGACAACATCAACTGCCCTGGTTCTGTATATTTGGGATGATGTTTGAAGTGTTTACATTCATCTTCTTGTTATGAAATCTTACAGAGAGGTTATATAGGGAATTATCTTTCATTCAGTACTAGATTTACTATTTTCTAATGTGTATAAAATTTTATACATATTTTCTTATCAGTGAGCCGCAAACTGAAAATGTATTACAACCAAGCATCTTCCAAAATTTATTATAAATTGGTCATGCGCCGATAACTTGTCAAATTTGGCATATCATTAGTATATTGATCAATAGTGCTTCTCTTAAAATTTTACAACTCGACGATACCATTTAGGTATCAAACAAAATTTCTTTTATTTAGTCAAAATTTTTGAATACCTTGAAATCCTGATTTTAAGTAACTCTTGACACCCGAAAGTTCTATTTCGGGGCGTTACAGCGTGGTATCAGAGCGGTTATACTTTTCTGTAGACTTTTTGTAGATTTAAGGAGTTCAGTATGAAATTTATATGTTTTTAATTATGCATAAACTTTTTAAGAAAGTTATTGTCCACCATCATTGAGCAAGCTAGCAACTGACTTTCAACCGACAATCAAGGTAAAAATCTTTTTCAAAGTTTATGAGTTTTCTTATGCAATGAACTGCTATATCTATTGTTGGATATAGGAATATTTTGAATTAAGTCATGCCTAAGATTATGAAGTCATTACTGCTTATATGTAATTATTTATTAGAGCCTAGCATAGTAATGTAATCAATTTTCTGTCCTAGTTATGGCAAGAATGATAGGAACTCCCACCAGGACAGAAGCTTGTGGTTTTACGCAGAAGCGGGACATGTTATTGGAATTTTATTATACTTATTGTATGCATCCGCTCCATAGCCTCGAGCAACATCTTGATCTGCTAGACTGCATTATTGAGATGTTGTGGGAGATACACCATAGCATAAGGGATGAGGTGAAGATACAAAGGTTATATGAAACTGTTCCAGAACCTTAGGCTTTAGTAATAAATGAGATTGTGCAATGGTCTGATAATGACCTTTCATATGTGGAAATTACATACTTACTTCGAGAAAGTTATGAAATTAGCCACAATTTAAAACGAAACTTTAAGAAGAGTATAAACTTATCCTTGAATTCTAATCTACGAGCTACCAATTCTAGGCTAGATAATGAACTGTTGGCTAAGTGCTAATCGAGAGTTCTCGAAGAAAGTCTTCCAGTACCAATCCTAGACAGTTCAGATCAAAGCATGTTAGAGGAAGACCCAGAGGACTATACAAACTTTAGAGGATATGCTACGTGCATGTGTCCTTGATTTAGGATGCAGTTGGGAAAATTATGTACCATTGGTAGAGTTTGTCTATAATAATAGCTATCAAGCTACGATAAAGATGGCACATTACGAAGCTCTATATGGTAGAAAATGTAGATCTCCTCTTTATTGGGATGAAGTAGGTGAGCGAAGAGTTTTGGGACCAGAAATAATTGAGGAAACCAGTTGAGCGATTGATAAGATAAGAGCTAGAATCAAGACAACTCAAGACCGACAAAAAAGCTATGCTGATAAAGGAGAAAAGATTTAGCATTCAATGTTGGTGATAAGGTTTTCTTAAAGGTGGCACCGATGAAGGGAGTTCATCGCTTTGGAAAGAAGGGAAAACTTCGACCAAGATTCGTGGGTCCTTTTGAAATTTTGCAGAAAGTTGGAAATGCAGCTTATCGAATAGCTCTGCCACCAGATTTGTCAGCAATTCATGATGTATTCCACGTGTCAATGCTTAGACAATATGTGTCAGATTCAAGTCATGTGGTTAGTTATCAACCATTAGATATCAAACAAAACATGACTTATGAGGAAAAACCAGTAGCAATCTTAGATCGCAGAATTCAACAACTGAGGACAAAAGAAATTCCATTAGTGAGAGTTCATTGGCGAAATCATGATGTCGAAGAATCAACTTAGGAAAGGGAAGAGGAAATCAAGACCAAGTATCCAGAACTTTTCAACTAATTTCGAGGTAATTTCGAGGACGAAATTATTTTAAGGGGAAGAGGATGTAATACCCCAAATTTTTATGCTATATTATTCATTTATGATTTTTAGTTATGCTTTGAATATTAGGTACTATTAAATTTTCTACGCCAGTTTAGTAAATATTTTTTGGTGTCTAAAGACTTGAAAATATTAGGCTTGTTTTGAAGACTTGTCAATATTAGGCTTGTTTTGAAGCTCGTATTAAATAATGTATAATTAGCTCAAGAAAAAGATTATTCGGTTAAATTAGATCCTAGATATAATCGTTAAAGTAAATTCATAAGAAAAATGAATTGTGGTCATTATATAATTATATGAATTAGATAAGGATCTGAATACATATTTCTTCATGATTAAGTTATTTATATATACGTGGTCTTTAGCTTAGGCAATTATGCATGAATTTGAGATATATATTCACAAATTCTGAAATTTGGAGATAAGGACTAAGTGGCGGTTGCAGTGAATAATAATAATAATCTCCCTTCTCATTAATTTTTATTGTTTGCATATAAAAAGGCAGCATCCTCCGTCATGCAATATAGTTATTTTGCAAGAGAAACTTTATAAGGAATTTGGTTCGTAGAAGTTTTGCATATTTTCAAGCACGTTACTCCAAGATTTAGGGTAAGATGCTTTCTATGCTCAAGTGGTAGGATTTCATGGTAATATTATGTTTAAGTTATGCATGAAAACCATAATACGAAGGATGTGGACAAGTCCACAAAGTTAGATATCTAATTATGCCTTAGGACAAGTCCGAAGGGCACCGGCAAGCCAGAATGTGCAAGTATGTGTTTGAATGCTTTCTTTTGTGTAATATTAACATATTAAATCCGAGCATGGTATCTTACTGAGTATTCCTTATACTCATAGTATTCATACTAAATTTTCAAATGTATGATCTTTGAAGTTGATGGAAGTTAGTTGGCATACTCGATGATGGGTCAAGGACAAAGTTATTTTGTATCGAAATTTCCTTTTCGTATGTTTTGTTCAAAGACTATCTTTCTATGTGCTTTATTGTGGTTTTGAATATAACAATGTATAAGACATGCTGTAATATGGTACTGGAAGTATATTTTGAAATCATATCTTTCATGTTATGCTAAAAGGCATTTTATAGACTTTTTCCAGCAGTGATAAAAAAGGCAGAGACTGGACAGATTTTTAGGGTCAATTCAAAGTGACATTACGAACTCTCAAAACATCCATTTGAGACTCAAAAAATACTGCTACGTTCTTCTATGAGTGGTCTTTACATGAGCACAAAAATAAATCAATTTGGATATGTGTGGCACGAGATATAAATTTTTAAGTGTTGAAAGGTCAATCTAAAATGTCTGTGTAGTACCTCACTGTTATTAGTAAAACGTATATATCATATGATCTTGGAAATTTTCCATATTTTAATATAGGAAACTAATTGAAAATATCTTTCTAATTCCACAAAGTTCACAGAAAAAGGATTTGAAATGTATTTTATAAAAATCTTCAAAGTGGCTGCACCCGACAACATCAACTGCGCTGGTTCTGTATATGTGGGATGAAGTTTGAAGTGTTTACATTCATCTTCTTGTTATGAAATCTTACAGAGAGGTTATATAGGGAATTATCTTTCATTCAGTACTAGATTTACTATTTTCTAATGTGTATAAAATTTTATACATATTTTCTTATCAGTGAGCCGCAAACTGAAAATGTATTGCAACCAAGCATCTTCCAAAATTTATTATAAATTGGTTATGCGCCGATAACTAATCAAATTTGATATATCATTAGTATTTTGATCAATAGTGCTTCCCTCTAAATTTTGCAACCCGACGATACCATTTAGGTATCAAACGAAATTTCTTTTATTTAGTCAAAATTTTTGAATATCTTAAAATCCTGATTTTCCCGAAAGTTAGGTTTCGGGGCGTCACATATATATAGTTTCCTAATAGTACCAAAAAAGATCCCAAAAGATCCTAAAAATCGTGGCCCAAAAGATTTCATAGTTGGAGTAAAACTCAAAAAGGAAAAAAAAAAAATATGCTGGCATAAGGCCAAAAAAAAAAAAAAAAAAAAAAAATTGGTTTCTGCTTGTAGAATAAGAGGCTAGGCGATCGCTCATGCCAATTTTTTCATTCTGCATGTTTTAATATTGCAACTTTGGATTTTGGTTACTTTAGTCCTCAATTCTTCCAATAGCTCCAATATACTCCTTTAAGTTCAAATTGAGTAAAATTGAGTCCCCATACTCTTTAAACATTCGTCAAATTGTTTTCCTTTCCATCATTTCTTCTCCAATTACTTATAAACAGGCCTAATACTAAAAACAAAGAAAAGTAAACTAAATTTAAATAGAAAATCTATAAAATAACTGGACATAAGCTTATTTTTAGAGTCCGAATAAGTGCACAAAATGCACTTATCAGCAAGCATGTTTTTAGAAACTTGCTCGCCGTCTTTCTTGTATATACTTTTGATGTTGTCGAAATATTTTTGCCTCAAAAAAGATCTACCCGTACGAAGCTTGGGTACGTCGTTACAACCAATATGTTCAACCCCGTAACTATATAGAATTCCTCCATTAAGAATCTCAATAATTTGCCTGAAATATTAAACCACATTTCTTGCTGATTTGTGTGCGTCACCTCCATTAAGAACATCTTGTGTATCAATGATGCCGAAGATAGATTTTATTTAGATCGAGAAAGTGCTCAAAACAAGTAATACTTAATAACGCTTTTTGTGCACCATTCATCTTCTTATTTAGAGACATTATCACATCGTAGGAGTGCGGACACCATTACTCTCGATCAATCCTAATATAAACAAAATGTCACATACTATAAACAAAACATTATTTCATATACATGCTCATTCACCCCATTTCATGTTACATGATAGAATCAACTGTAACAGATAAAAATAATTTCCACACATAAAACTTATGATGTGAAACATATGACATTGGGACAATTTCAACACATTATTTCAAAAGAAATAGCTTATATACATGCTCATTCACTTAATTTCATGTTACATGATAGTAACAAATGTAACATCAACCAGAGTGATTAATTAAACATCGTAGTAACACCCGTGTTATCAATCAGATGTGACACATAATGTAACATAAATGTCACATATATATCATTTGTGAAAAGTCTGGAAAAAACAACATTCACAAGTAAAACTCATGATAGAATCAAGTGTAATAGATAAAACCAACATCCACACATAAAACTAATTATAGCTTGAATTGTAACATTGTTAAAACCTGTGATACATATGACATTGGGAAATTTCAAAACATAAAAAATATTAAACGACATTAGGCTAAACCAAAATTCACAAATATGAATCATAAATATATGAAGTATAACATAAAAAACCTCAACATGTGACACAACTGTCACATATATATCATTTGTGACAAGTCTAGAAAAAAAAATCCACAAATAAAACTCATGATAAAATCAATTGTAACATTTGTAACAATCCGATATACATATGAGATTGGGACAATTTTAAAATATTATTTCAAAAGGAACAACTCATTTACATGCTCATTTTCTTCATTCATATTACGTGACATAAAAAGTCAATCAAGAACATTTAACATTGATTGGAGTGATCAATCAAACCATCATATTAACACTTAATGTTATCATTTAAAGCTCAATCAAACAACGAATTAACAAACATGTCACCAATAGTACAAAACCCATATAAGCAAACTAAATGCAACAGAAAATATGTCATATAATCTTCATTTCTTCCAATTATAGAAATGACAAAGTTAATTGCAAAAATCACATATTTTGAATGGTTTGAGATACTTGGGGTTCATTGTTCTGCCACTCTTAATTGTTTTCATCCTAGCATCCGCATTGCCTGCATTCATTTTTTCAAACTTCATATTTTTTTATAAAAATCTCTTGGGGTAGTCATGTGATGTCAAATTTTAATTAACTCGCAAGTGTACGAATCTATTGGAATATAGATAAGTAAAAACGAGGTCGATCCCACAGAGACTGCTATGAGGAAGGTGTAACTTAATCCAAATTAACTGTTATTCTAGTCTAGTTGAGTCGAAAAGATTTGTTGTTGAAATTGTTTAACTAAAAGACTAAAGAAGTATGCTAAAAAGATGAATTGAGAATTCAAATTGTGTAAAAGGCCAAGATTTCGGAATCCACCATTGTCTAACTTAGCAATCATCCAATCATTCATTAATTCCCAAAAACACACACGACAATACGAAATCAATCTATTGTCGTCCCTAAAGATTTATCAATTAAGTCCAAAGGCAGAAAATCAAATATAGGCTCCCCTTATGCTTCAATCATAAATCACTTAAGCATTTTTCATATCAAATTCCATTGAAAGAAGACAAAGAATCAAAGATTACCTAAGCATTCCATGTATCCCAATACGAATAAAAGAAGATGAAAAATCAAAAGAAATTAATAGAACCATTTAAGCATCAAGCACGGATTAATTAAACCAAGATCTAACTATCAAAAATACATGATATTTAAGATGAAAGAAATCATGTTTAATTAATTTAATTAAGAATAAGCCATAAACGTTAAAGCTCTTAAGAAGGAATTAGATGAATAACGGAATAATCACTTAATCAAAACAAGGTTTCATCGTCTACCTTGGATAAAGAAAACTAGAAGAACATGATTAAACTAAGAAAACAATAAATGATAAAACCCGGCATGGATTCAAGGAGAAGAAATCTTTGAAGAAGTCTTGATAGTTGAGGAGTCTTGTTGTCTTGATCTCTTCCGTCTTCTCTTGATTTGCTCTCCAAAAATCCAACCCGTGTTATGAGAATGTATCTCATATTTATACTACTCATATTGTCCTACCAAATATCTCAAGAAGACCTAAAAACTCGTTCAAAACGTTTCCAAGTTGAATTGGGACTCAAAAGAGGAAAGAAAATAAAACGAAAAATCCGCAGCCGGATTTGGCCTGGGCGTTCGCCCAGGCTATTCCCGGGCGTTCGCCCAGGAGATTTTTTTGGTCTCTGCTTGTTGATTCAAGTGTTGGGCGCTCGCCCAGATATAAGCCTGGGCGATCGCCCAGCTTATTTTTCCCGGCGGCTGATTTTCAAATGGCCATAACTTCTTGTAGGAAACTCCAAATTGAGATCCGTAAAAAGTGTTGGACTCGTAATTCAATTATCTTTCCAATGGTATATCATTTGCCTTGTGGAGATTTTAATATCAAAAGTTGTACTCTAATTTCTCCACATGCTTCGGTAGGTAGTTTCCCAATTTGGTTCTTTGGCTTTCCGGTGTTTGATCCATTGATTAAACTCTTTGTTGTCACTCCAAAACACATTAAACTTATTGATTTTCCCTTATTCCTCATCCTCAAATGTTTGGCTCTTGATACTCACTTCAAAAACTCAACTTACTCGTTGATTTCGCCAAATTATTGCTCTTTTCGTCCATTCTTCTCCAATTGTTTACAAACGCGTCCAAAACTGAAATAGAACAATAATATACTAGATAAGTAGAAAATCAACTATATGACGACATAAAAGATTAATTCAAATGTCAAAATAAGTGCATAAAACGCACTTATCATCATGCGCCAGCGACTATAAATGTTTGACTCAAACCTTCCATGTTCTCCTAGCCACTATTTCTTCGACCTAGACCGAGGTAACCGAACTCTGGGTGTATCAAAACAAATTATATTTTACTCTGTTTCAACAAGCAAATCCATTTTTGTTACCGAACGAGCACCCTACGATTTGGTGAATCCATTAGTTTATTCTTCAACATAAATTTTTCAAAAATTTGATTATTTATGAAATAGTGAAGTAAAAAAGATGAGTTTTAGTGTTTGGGATTTCCAAAAGTAGAGAATGGGCGAGAATATTGGAGATTAAATTTCAAAATGGAAGAGACTTGAATATTTTGGGATTAAACACTGTGCCTGCAATTTAGGGATTGTTTTGCTAATGTGTGCGAGAATTAAGGACAATTTTGTAAACAATTGTTCAGAGTTATGGATTTTGTTTATGTTTCATATATTAAAATAATAAATTTTAGACAATATTTCTAATAATAAAATATTAAGTTAATTATAATTATTTTAAAAAGTACAAGTAGTAGGTTTAATTTCTACTACTTTATTATCAAAGAAAGAAGCTAACTTATTTCAAGTTTGACTAGAACATATATATCCAAAGTACTAAAAGATGCGTGACGTAGCAAGACAGTAAGGTCAAGCTTCAAGTTTTACAAGCGTAGGAGTTTTCTTATTTTCAAAATTATTTAATTATTTTAAGACCATTAAATTTATTTGATAAGATCATTAATAATTATTCTTTTTATTTAACTTTCAAGAAAAAGGTAAATTATACTCACAGTTCCCAAACTTTGAATATTGTCTCAATTTTTCCCCATTCAATTTTATTAGCAAATATCATCACAAACTTTCAGTAATTTTCGTAGATGGTCATTTTTTTACAATTTTTTCCTCTAAATTAAATAAACTTAAACAATAAAAAATAAAAATAAAAGGAGAATTTGCAATAGTCTTAAACCTTTCAAAAATATGTTGTAAGATCTTAAATTTTTTAACCCTTGCACTTAGGTCCAAAAAAGAAATAGAAGAAAATAAAAAGAAATATTAAAAATAATTAAAAAAGAAAAAAAAGAATTCCTCAAAAATAAGAAAATAATGAGAAAATTCTCCATCTTCTACTCCCTATACCCCACCATGGATGTTTCCTGCTCATGGTGGGCATGAGTTATCTTACACATTGCTGAGATGGCACCTATTAATTGGCAATTCATGGAGAAAATAAATGAGTGTGGAGCGATGAATTGCCAATTCATTGGTGCCACCTCTTCAATGGGTAGGATAACTCTTGCCCACCGTGAATAAGAGAACATCTCTGTATACCCCAAACCCACGGCCCCACCAGCTATTGAAATAGCAGAAAGTGGGATGAACCACCATCAACCCCTATGGTCACACCTCAACCCATCATCGGTCGCCGCAAACATTTAGGAGGAAAAACGCCTTCAGCCACTACAACAGCTCCGTGCACAAATCACCACCTATTAAAATCGAGTCTTGCCTCCACCCTACCCTTTGATTTTCACATAATTTTGCTGATTCAAAACCAATTTAGTTAGAATGATATGAACTGGTTGTATCTATATAGAAGCTGGGAATTTGCATGTAAAAAAATGGGTCAAAAATTTAATCTTTTCCACGGTGTTTGCTATCAATCCGGGAGATTTCTCCCATTGGTTTCAAACCCAGATTGGAAAGGTTGTGGTGATTCTTTTTTTAGTTCGAGAAAATTTCCTCTGTGGCTGAACTAAAAACAAAATTTGTGAAGAAACTGATTACTGTGGCCATGGACAGAAAAAATGAAGAGAATGAAATGGCTTCTGTTTTGTTATCATCTTTATGTTACCCATCTTAATATATATATAGAATGATAATGAATATAAAATATCCTCTAACTAAGGGAAAAAATAAAGGCTATTACTGATTAAGAATATTACCCATATTAGACCCTTAATTATAGCCCTTTAATTTTAGCACTCTACCTCAAGTTAGAGCATGGATATCACACATGCCTAACTTGTCTAAGGAATCATCAAAAGCTTTGCTGGTTGTGGCTTTGGTAAGTACATCGGCTAGTTGATCTTCAGACTTCACAAAAGGAAAAATAATAATCCCAGCTTCAAGCTTTTCCTTAGTAAAGTGTCTATCAACTTCTACGTAATTTGTCCGATCGTGTTGAACTAGATTGTGGCAATCTCTATAGTTGAATTGTTATCACGGTACAACTTCATTCCATCTGAGAGTCAACACCCAAATCTTTTAATAAGTACCTCAACCATAGTAACTCACACACTCCAAAAGCCAAGCCTTTGTACTCAGCTTCTGCACTAGACCTTGCTGCTACTGGTTGCTTTTTATCTCTCCAAGTCACAAGGTTTCCCTCTACAAAAGTAAAGTATCCTAAAGTAGATCTTATGTTATTAGCTGAACCTGCATCAATGTAACCTTATACATTCAAGTGATTATGCTTGGTGAAAGGTAACCATCTACCCATAGCAGACTTCAAATACCTCAATACGTGTTCCATGACATCCATGTGAGGTTTACGAGGATCATGCATAAACTAGATCACTACATAGATTGTATAAGCAATATTTGGTCTAGTGTGGGACAAAAAAATCAATTTTTCCACAAGTCTCTGGTGCCTTACTTTATTGGCAGAATTAATATCTCTACAATAAAACAACTTATGATTATGTTCTATAGGAATATTATCATGTTTACATCCAGGCATACCTGTTTCAGTTAACAAATGAAGAATGTATTTCCATTGAGATAAGAAAATACCATTCTGCTCAATCACAAGAATGTACTTCAAATTACCAAATTGATACATTTAAAACTCTGAGCCAAATGTCGCTGTAAGCTTTCAATTTCATCTTGATCATCACTCGTCACCACCATATCATCAACATAGATAATCAATGCAGAAACTCTACCATTTCGGTGCTTTAGCAAAAATTATGATCTGAGTTGCTTGGTTTTTAGCCGAAGTACTTCATAGACTTAGTAAATCTGCCAAACCAAGCTCTTGAAGATTGCTTTAACCCATACAATGCCTTCTTAACTTTGCACACCATTGTAGTATTTGAGAACTTCTCTATACCTAGAGGAAAATCCTTACACACTTCTTCAGTAAGATCTCCATGCAAGAAAGCGTTCTTTACATCAAATTGAAGAAGTGGCCAATCTCGATTAACCGCCAAAGATAAGAGTACTCTTACTACATTAAGTTTTGTAACTGGTGCAAAAGTATCTTGATAGTCAATCCCATAAGACAGTGTATACCCTTTTGCAACTAACTGGGCTTTGTATCTTTCAATGGTCCCATCCGTCTTAGGCTTGACTGTAAACACCCATCTGCATCCCAGTGTCTTCTTTTTCTTTGGTAGAGGCACAAGCTCCTAAGTAGAATTCTTTTCAAGTGCTGCCATTTCTTCTGTTATAGCTTGGGTCCATCTAGCTAAAGCTTATTGCATTTTACTATTTTACTAAGAATAGAGACAAACGATAACTGCACTACATAAGATGCATATGAATTGGACAACTTTTGGGAAGACACGTGATCACTAATGGAATATCTAGTTTTGGTTTTAAGATCAGGTTCATATTTAATTGATGGTATACCATGTTAGAATGGAGTGGAAGAATATATTAGGACAATTGAGATTCAATATTAACATCATCAACAATTGCATATTTAGGATTAGTGGATACGTCTAATGGAATCTCAGGAGTAGATTGGCTCGGTGGTTGTGTTGGACTTTTAGGAGACACTGTACTATCATGGAAAGAGTCATATTTGGCATTTTGGAGTTTCCAATTCAGCAATAGGGTACCTTTCATCTTCATCCGGTCTGTCGATAGTATCATTTTTCGGTTGAATGAAACGAATATGAAATGCATTCTGTATCTGTCAAATCCTGAGACGGAGAATTATTCTCCATAGCATCTTCAGAGGTCCGGGTGCCATCATCTAGTCAACCAGCGGTATCACTTTTTGACGAATCCGAAAGAAAGAATGCCTATATTTCTTTATGATTAATCACTTATTCTTGGTTCTCTCCCTAAATTGATGAATTAGTAGTGTAAAATAGTTCTTTCTCATAGAAAATAATATCCACAGAAACATAAAACCTCGTAGAATACGGATCATAACACTTGTAGCCCTTTTGATGGATCTATATCCCACAAAGACACACTTCAAAGCCTGAGACTCAAGCTTAGTACATTGATGTGGATGCAAGTGAACATAAACCACACACCAAAAAATTCTAGGAGCCAAAAGTACCACCGACAAAAGAGTGCAGTGATCAGTAGTGATGGCAACGAGACGGATTCGGATCGGATCGGTCTAATCCGTATCCGTCCCACAATAATTGTAAGATATCCAAATCTACGATTGATCCATCATTGACCAGAGTAGATCGGGATGGATCAGAGCAATGATCCTCATACTGATCCGTTTTTCTTTTTAACGGACTGGAGTGGATCAAGACGGATCAGGGCGGATTAGAACAATGATCCGCACGCTGATCTGTTTTTTTTCTAAAAAATTTAAAATATATTGAAACAAGCTTTACTACTATAATATATAGTTTTGAAGACATTCTAAAATACATCAATTACTTAATTAAACGTCCAAGAGAAACAAACGACATCAATTACTTAATTAAAAGTCGAATACTCCAAAATTTACAAAAAAAACAACATAAATTGTTTATCATCTTCATAACTTCATGGAATCATGAACCAAAAGTTCTCATATTGGAACCAAAGATGCCTTACTGTAATAAGAAATTAAGAAATAAAATGTTGTTTTAAATATTTATCAAACTATTATGATTGACATCTTAATGTAATGAAAAATAAACTTACCTCATTCTCCTCCCCAATTTCCCCCTCACTAAACCTTGTGCAAAGTCCACAATATGACGAAGGTGATGAATTTTCTATTCAAAAAATAATTAAAATTAGCTATAAAATAAATAATCAAAGCACATATAAAATAAAATATAAATTCAATATTTGCTTACTGTGAATGTCGGCCCATAACCAATCTTGAGCACACATCAAAGCCTCCAACATATTGGGATGTAGCCTGTTTTGGTGTGGACTCACGAATTGACCCCTAGTATTGAAAGCAGACTCAAATGCCACAATAGAAACTGAAATGGCCAACACATCTCTTGCAACTTTGGACAAAACTGTATATTTTGTTGAATTTATTCTCCACAATGCCAAAATGTCAAATTTATCTGATGGAGGCAATATTGGCTCATCCAAAAAAGTGTCAAGTTCAATTTTCACATTAGAAGAACTAGATAAAGTAGAAACAAATTCATAAAATTCAGCCATTCGAGTCCTTTTCCTACTAGGAGACAAGTTGAACTGAGAAGAAGTAGAAAAATGAGAACCACTCACACTATCAACTTTATTTGAATTTTACTCCAATATTTGTTAAACTTTCCAATCAAACTATTAGCCATAAGTTGAATCATCTCATAAGGAGATTCAAGCCACTCGTGCAAAGAAACCTTGATTTCACAAACATTTGAAAAAAAAAGATTAGGAGTTGGATATTTAGTCCCAGAAAACAATTTAGTCACCTAAAAAAAACCTCTAACCTATCGCATATTTCTTTGGCCAAATCCCAATCCCAATCCCAATCACTAGACAAACATTTATACCTTGCCTCTCTTTGCTTTAAACGAAGAAAAACATTCATATACCGTATTACAATTTTAAGCATCAAGTATGTCGAATTCCACCTAGTGTTACAATCAAGCACCAATTTGTTTTCACAACTTATATTCAATTGACGTGCAAATTGTTCAAAATTTTCACATCTCTTAGGTGTAGCTGTCCAATACGCAACGCTATCGCGATTTTTTCTCAACACTAGACGAAATAACATCCAAACCATCTTTCACAATCAAATTTAGGATGTGTGCACAAAATCTCATGTGAAAAAACTCACCACCCAACAAAAGATTACTTGCATCAATCTCGTTCAAAACCAAATTAATTATGGTATCATTTGTTGTACAATTATCTACATTCAAGGTAGATAACTTACTATGGAGATTCCAATCCAACAAGCAACCGCCCAAAGTTGTGGATAGCACATCCGCAGTGTGAGGATAAGGCACATGCATAAATCTGTGATTAAAACAAATGAAATATTTACCACGAATATAACTTTGTCAAAGCAGAAAAGCAAGTAAAATTCAATAGTTTTACAATCGATGTACCTCATAATCCGACTTCGTAGAGTCCAAGAATCGTCAATGTAATGAGCTGTGACTGCCATGAATCTCTTCTTTTGATTTGACGAGGTACACATGTCTGTAGTTATAGCAATTCGACTACTATTTTTCTCAAATGCTCCCAATATTTTTGATCTCTCACAATCATAGATTTTTAATATATCATTCTTAATGGTATTACGACTAGGGACCTTGAACAATGGTTGGAGGTCTTTCAAAAAGCTCCTAAACTCAATATGATCAACCATAGACAGTGGATACTGTGTAAAACGACTGCCTTTCCAAGACTCATTCTACACTTATCTTGATCAAAATGATATGTATTCATCTTAACTCTACCAAAACTCTCTTTTGTCAAATTCGATAAGCCTTGCCTAGAACTACTATCCCCTCTTTTAATGAAATGACATCTCTTTAGATGGTTACGTAAATGGATTGTACCTTTACTAGTATCACTAACTAATTTAGTTTGGCAATGATTGCATACTGCCTTCCAAACTTCTCCAATTTGTTGTCTACTAAAGTCTTTCTATACCTTTGAATATAGTTTATTCTTCTTACCACAAGGTTGCACACTCTCATGCTCCTTGTCACTTAAATCAATTGGATTTTGATCTACATCTTGTGGAGAATTATTACTCATTGCATTTGCATTGAGTAGCTCAGTAGTACTATCGTCTATTGGAACTTGTCTCGCACTACCAACACTTGGTACCGATGTAGGAGTAAGACATGATTCCAACATCTGTAAATATTAAGAAAAATTAATCCAATACTATAATAAAACTATAATAACCATTAGTAAAATTAATTCAAGGATCAAAATATTGAGCGATGGATCAAAGTTGATTGGATTGATTTTAAATGATACAGTAACATCCATGCTTTGATATCAAAAGATTTAAAAGAAAGAGAAATTAGTGCATTACAAACAAAATAAATGATCCACAATCAAACAATGTAAGAATAAAGAATGGTGTGAATGGTATATTATGAAAGAAGACGTAATAGGGCTTACATGCAGCAAATCCTTGCCTTCCACTAAATATTATTCCACCCAGACCACATTGAAGAACAAACAAGTAAATTTCCGATGTCCTTTTCCAGATCCTTCTATAAATGCAAACAATTCTTCTAACACAGAAGGATAATCTTCGCATATAATCAAGCATTTAAATCAACAGGCACCACAATCAAATAGGCCCAAACCAATCTTTATGAAGATTGCATACATCAGATATCCACATTTACGCAAGCAGCATTATACAGTTCACATTTCTACTTTAATGTGAAATTTACCCACACCTAATTTTCACCTTCGTGAAAATCAGGATCCCAAGGGAAAATAGACAAACAAAATAGAACAGAAGAGCACTCACCTGCTTTTCTTCTTATAATATACATTTAAACTGTTTTGGACAGGATGAGATTTATCATATTTGGTCCGCCATAGAGTAAAAACACAAAAAATATTATTTCTCTGTTTACAGTCGATGTTGTGCTCAGGTGTCCAGTCACAGGAAGGGGTAGGAAAATCAACAGCACTTGACAATCTCACAAAAAAAGAAAGGGTAATAATAATCTTAAACACACAAAAAAACAAAAGAAGAACACATCAATTTAGTGTGAAAATGTTATTATATTTCCATTTTCATACAGTGTAGGAGGAAATATGCAAAGTTTCTAAGTAATTTTCAAAATGAGAACACACTTCTTCCAAAAAAGAGAGATATAGAGCAAGAGATACTGGAACCACTCTAAAAAGAATGACCAGCAAGAAAAGAGCTTAAAATAAGTAAAGATAGGTATAAATCAAGATTGAAAGTTAGGAAATGATGTACTTACCATAAGAGTTGGGAGTAGGAGCGAGGGGCGGCGAAGAGGTAAATCAGGTTCCGTCGGCGAAGCAGTGACCGCCTTCAATTTGGTTTCTAAGTGAAAACGGAAGAGAATAACATTAGGTTTAGGTATAGGAAATTAGGATTTGGAAATTTGAAATTGCAATTTCAGCCCCTGCCCCAAATCTTTGATCTTGTTATAATTTATTCCTTTTTTTCAAATACGGGGTGGGTCAGATCGGGGCAACCACGATCTGATCCGCCTCGGATCAGGTATCCATCGGGTTCAGGGCGGATCGGATATTTTTGCCATCCCTAGTGATCAGAGAGGGCTTCCAATAGTCTTCTAAAATTGAGGACACTAGATGGTATATGATTTATTAAGTAGACATATGAATTCAAGGCTTCATCCCACAAATGAAAGGAAATGTTTTCTGCAATCAAAAGAGACCGAGTAACTTCCAATAATTGTCTGTTTTTGGCTCTACAACACCATTTTGTTAAGGAGAATAAGGACATGTACATAAATTTTTTCAATTCTTGCTTGAAGTATTCTATCCAATTATTAGAAAAAATGACTTTTATTGAAATGCCAAATTGAGTACTCACCATTTTTTGAAAGAGGCGAAAAACTAAGCATACATCATTTTTGTGTTTTAATTGATAACCCCAAGTCATTTGAGTGCAGTGATCCAAAAAAGTAGCAAACCACCTCATTCCATTAAGAGTAGAAATTGGTGCCGCTCCCTAAACATCCGAATGAACTAATAAAAAAGGGAGATTGGTTTTATTTTCAATGAAATGAAATACTATAATTTTTTATGATTACACAAGTTTGACAAATAAAATCTGAAAAGTTACAACCACTAAATAAAGAGTAAAATAATCTCTGAATATAGTTAAAAGAGGGATGTCCTAGTCTCCTATTCCACAACCAAATCTCATTTTTCTTATTCACCACATCTCCATTTACTAAGTGGGCTTGCCTTTTTCTGTTGGAATGTTGGAATCCATCCTCTAGATAGTACAATCTTCCACTTCGTTTACCACTGCCAATCTTCTCCTTGGTATAAATGTCTTGAAAAACACAGTGAGCAGGAGAAAATAGAGCAACACAATTATGAGATTTGGTTAATTGTTTAACAGAGAAGGTTGCAATTTAATGATGGCATAAGACATCTTTAATAGCTAAGGTAGGAGATAATGGGACTGTATAAACTCCAATAACTGGAGATGATACCCCATTGGCATTGGTAATGGTAATTTTGGAACATTTAGAGGATAAGTGGCTAAACCTATAACGATCACAAGTCATATGATCCATTGTATTAGAGTCAATTATCCAATCACTATTTCTAGTAAAAGACATACCTGACTTAACAGTAAATCCAGGAGTTGTGGCTAGATTTCCTTTTGGATTAGTATCATCCTCCTTATCACTGAAATATATATGTGACGCTTTCTTGCCCTTTGGATGCCAATCTGGATTTCCTTGGAGTTGAAAACATGTATCCACCATACAGTGAGTACACTTTCGATCCTTCTTTAAGGTAGGCATCTTTCGAGAAGACAACACACATTTCCTTCCCCGACTATTTCTCCAAGCATAGCACCTTGCAATTAGCTTCCACACAAACCATATCATAAACAGTTTGTATATTCAGAAGTGGTTTAGTAGCAAGTATGAGACATTAAACCCTATCTAGTTGAGGGTCAAGACCAAAAACATATACACATGTTGGGAATTAATCCTTGTGGTGTATTTCACAATGTCATTGGCACATTCCATAGTACAATTGGTAACTTGCTCAATTGGTACTAGCATTCAACTTAAGTACCTCATAGGGTAGAGGTCTTGGGTTCGAATCGTTGGGAACGCGAAAGAAATTCGTGAGTTGTAAGATGGGCTTAGGCTCTCACAAAGCAGACAATATGGATGAGTACGACTGTAGACAAGATCCCGATAAGAGGGATCCCGGTCGTTATAATCGTCATCAATATCATCAAGTTCTTGCCATATTTTTTGTAGTTAGCCAAAATAAGAAATAACAGATCTTCCATGTTGGCGGACAGAAATTACCTCGCAGTCTAGTTGATAGACCTTTGATGCATCCTGGTCGACTGAATATGTCTGTTTGACTGCATCCCATATTTCTTTCGCCGTAGCTAATCAAAGAAATAGAGAACTGATGTCCTTTGTCATTGCATCAAGAAGCCAATATTTGATCAAACAATGTTGTCCTCCCATGCTTCATATTTCTTTGAATGAACATCCTTTGGCACAGCCTTAGTGCCTGAATTTAAAGCCCCAACAGTTTTTCCCACAGGTTTTATTTTGGGCATTCAAAGACCACTCAACATAATTGGTATCATCAGGTTGGATTGATTAGAAAGGAAGTTTTTTACATATGAAATCCAATTGATGAAATAGTAGATTCGTTCTTGTTTAGAAAATCATCACTACTATCTTTTAAATCAGTCATAGTGATAAAGATACAAAAAAGAACTTCGCACATAAACAACAATTGTGAACAGAGAACCAAACTTCAATTCCTAGGGTAAAGAAAAATATATTGAAGGAGGCTCTAATACCATGTCAAAAACACAACTGTGGAATAATTTTCTGATGATTTTCATTCATTGTAATTCTACAATATATAGAGTAAGTACATGACAATTTACAAGGAAAGAATATACATAGAATAATAATGAATAGAAAATATCCTCTAATTAATGGAGAAAATAAATGCAATTACTGATTGAGAATATTGCCCATATTTGACTATTTATTATAGACCCATAATTTTAGCATTTTCCACCCGTGTAGGTGGTCATTTTGGAGGTACTTTTAAATTATATCGTTGAATATTATTTGAGAAAAATTCAAATCTAAACCAAACAATTTAGTTTGATTTTAAACTACAGTTTCGTCGTATATTTTTTTTCATATTTGTTTTAATGCCACTAGTTTATTAATAATAAAATATCTTTCTATTTTATTGGCGATGAAATAAAAAAAATTATATATATCAAAAAACCAAAATAAAGTCACAATAAAAATCACAACAAAATATTCCATCTAGAGGTGGACGTAGTTCCATTTAGTTCGATTCTGAAGAGAACCGAGAACCAAAAACTGAAATCCAATGGTTATTTTCAAATGACCACTATATTTAAAATTTAAAATAATGATGCAAATTACCATACAAATTTATAATCTAAAGATTATTTGATTTTGATTTGGAAGAAAAAATAAAGGGTTCATGAAATAATTGATTTAAAATTAATCGATTGGGCTAGGTGATGCAATAAAAACATTACTAATTATTAAAATTTTGAAAAAAATTAACAAATTATGACAGGTTTTGATTCTAGATCTAGAACCAGAACCATAACCAAATATCGGTTCTTAGATCTAGAAACTAGGACTGTTTGATACATACATGAAATCAAATCGAACAGATCGGTTCTTGTCAATTCGACTCGTTACATTTTTTTACCCACCCCTAATTCTCTCTACTTTTTCAAGTTAAATTTATATAGAACAAAAATTAATATAAACACAGTACAACAGTATTAAATAAAATATAAAAACCACAATACTATTATGAAACTAGAAAAAGAAGACAAAAAAATAAAAGAGATGCGGAATGAATTGTGTATTTTATTATAACTATGTACTTATATTTATAGGATTCCAAACTAGGTTACAAAGTGATTTGGATACAATCAAACAAGGTTTATCTAAATATACTCATAAAGCTAAGTATCGAGATAAGTCTAAATAGCCATCAATAATTATCCCATAATTTTACAACACTCCCTCTTTAATGACTATTTCTACAATAACTCTCTCACTAAAAACTTTGTTTGATAAAAAACCAGTAGGACAAAATATCAAACGAAAGAAAATTTGGAGTATTAAGAAAATACTGTCTCATTAAAACCTTGCCAAGAAAATGCAGTGGGACAAAACCAGGACTAAGGAAAAAGAGTATAGCTACTCCTCTAATATTAATCACTGAAGTTCTTTGAGTCGACGCATCCCAATCTTGTGCACCATTTTCTTGAATGTGGAAATTTGCAATGCTTTTGTGAATAAGTCAGTCAAATTGTCACTTGAGCAAATTTGTTGAACATCGATGTCACCATTCTTCTAAAGCTCGTGTGTATAGAAGAATTTTGGAAAAATATGCTTCGTCCTATCCCCTTTAATGTAGCCTCCTTTGAGTTGTGCAATACAAGCTGTATTGTCTTCATACAATATTGTTGGACTATCCTTTGTTGAAGCTAATCCGCATGATGCTTGGATATGATGTGTCATGTTTCTCAACCATGCACATTCTCGACTTGTTTTGTGTATTGCAATAATTTCAGAATGATTTGAAGATGTTGTTGTCAATGGTTACTTCACAGATCTTCATGATATATCTATTCTTCAACGTGTAAACACATATCATGTTTGTGATTTAGCTTTATGTGGATCAGAGAGATAACCCGCATCTGCATATCCCTTTAAAGACGATCCTAATTTTCGTGAATAAAATAATCCCATGTCAACAGTACCTTTTTAGTAAAGATGAATGTGTTTAACACCATTCCAATGTCTTTGAGTGGGTGCAGAGCTATATCTTGTAAGGAGATTTACAGAAAAAATTATGTCCGGTCGAGTACAATTTGCAAGATATATTAATGCACCAATTGTACTTAAGTATGGTACTTCGGGTCCAAGAGTTATTTTCCCATCTTCAAGTGGGCGAAATGGATCTTTTTTCACTTCAAGTGATCGAACGACCATAGACGATGTCAATGGATATGCTTTATCCATATAAAAATGCTTTAAGACTTTTTCTGTATAAGAATGTTGATGAACAAATAATCATTCTGAAAAACGTTCAATTTGTAATCCAAGACATAATTTGGTTTTTCCCAAATCTTTCATCTCAAATTTATTTTTCAAATAATCAGCAGTTTTGTTGAGCTCTTCACGAGTTCCTATAATGTTTAAATCATCAACATAAACTACCACAATTGCAAATCCAATATATGTTTTCTTTATGAAAACACATGGACATACATTGTCATTTTTATAACCTTATTTCAACAAATATTCGCTATGGCGATTATACCATGTTTGTCCAGATTGTTTTAATCCATACAATGATCTTTGCAATTTAATTGAGAACATTATTTTGGTGAATGAATTATTTTCTTCTGGGACTTTAAATCCTTCCAGGATTTTCAAGTGTATGTCACTATCAAGTGAACCATATAGATATGTAGTTACTATATCCATAAGGTGCATATCGAGCCTTTGTGACACAGTCAAACTTATTAAAAATCTAAATGTGATGATGTTCATTACGGGAAAATATGTTTCCTCATAATCAATGTCAGGTATTTGTGAGAAGCATTGGGCTACGAGTCGGGCTTTGTATCTTGTAATTTCATTGTTTTCGTTCATTTTTCTTACAAAGACCCATTTGTATCCTACAAAGATTACATTTTCAGGAGGTTGAACTACATGTCCAAACACTTTGCATTTTTCTAAGGAATTCAATTCCGCCTGTATGACTTCTTTCTATTTTAGCCAATCATTTCTATTTTGACAACGTTTAATAGATTGTGGTTCAGGATCCTTATTTTGTATGATATCTAGTGCCACATTAAAAGTGAAGATATTGTCTACGACAATATTATTTCGTTCTTATAATTTTTGAGATAATAAATAATTTATTGAAATCTCATTATTTTGGGATACTTGTGGTTCTTCAGGAATCACATTATCAGTGTTTGATTAATCAATCGTTTTTACCATTGTTTCATTAAAAGTTTGTAGTTGGATTTTCTCTTGTACCTTTTTCTTTCAAGGCACAAAGTCTTTGGCACCAAATGGTTGACCACGCTTCTGGCATATTTGAGATTTATTTGCTATGGCGGATTGTCCTACAGGGACATCAATTTTTGCAGGAGTATTTTCTACTAGAACATATGACTTTGTCACTTTTCTTGTATCAACAAATACATCAGGTAATTAGCTTGCAACTATTTACAAGTGAATGATTTTCTCAACTTCTTGCTCACATTGATTACTGCGGGGATCAAAATAAGATAGAGTTGTTTCATTCCAAGAAATTTTACCTTGTTTTTCAGGATGTAGTTTTTTCCCTATCAAAGTTAGGAAAGTCATTTCATCAAAATAACAATCTGCAAAACGTGCATTAAATAAATCACCTGTTAAAGGTTCAAAATACCTAATAATGGATAGTGATTCAAACCCAACATAAATTCTAAGTTTTCGTTGGGGACCCATCTTTTTACGTTGTAAGGGGTGAAATTGGGACTTGGACAGCACAACCAAAAACACGTAGATGAGAATTTTTATGTTCGTGATCAAATGCAAGTTGTAAATGTGAGTATTCATGATAAGTAGTTGGTTTTATACGAACTAATAATGCAGCATGTAATATAGCATGACCCCAAACAGATGTTGGGAGTTTTATTTTCATAATTAAAGGCCTAGCAATCATTTGAAGACGTTTGATAAATGACTCTGCTAAACCATTTTGTGTGTGGACATGAGCAACTGAATGTTCAACGACAATCCCGATTGACATACAATAATCATTGAATGCTTGTGATCTAAATTCACCAACATTATCAAGACGGATTGTCTAGATTGAGTAATCGGGGAATTAAGCTCGTAGTTTTATAATTTGAGCAAGTAGTCTAGCAAAAGCTACATTTCTAGTAGAAAGTAAGCAGACATGTGACCATCTTGTAGAAGAATCAATTAATACCATAAAATAATGAAATGATCCACATGGTGGGTGTATCGGCTCACATATATCTCCATGAATTTTTTCTAAGAAAGTTGGAGATTCAACACGAACCTTCGTAATAGAAAGTCTAATGACTAACTTGCCTTGTGAACAAACAGCACATGGATAATCATTAGGTAAAAGAATCTTCTGGTTCTTTAGAGGATGTTCATGTGAGTTATTAACTATTCGGTGCATTATTATTGCTCCTGGGTGTCCAAGTCGTTCATGCCAAAGTATAAAGCTATTTGGTTCAATGAACTTCGAGTTCATGACATTGTTTGATTTAAATATTTTTATGAATGTATAATACATGCCAGATGGGAGTGCCATGAGTTTTTCTTTTATCTGCTTCTAGCCAAAAACAAAAGAAATTATGCAAATATATTCATAATTATTTTTCTTGCATCGTCTCAATGTGGTATCCATTGTTACGGATATCTTTAAAACTAAGCAAATTTCTTCTGCATTTGCTAGAATAACGTGCATTGTTTATACGCAATTTCGTATTATTTGGTAAGATAATACTAGTTCTTTCGGAGCCTTCAATGATATTTGATGTACCGGATATCGTATTAACATTATTTTCTGCTATGTTAAGTCAAAAATATATTTTTTTATCTTAAAGAATTGTATGAGTAGTTGTACTATCAGCTAAACAGATATCTTAGCAATTCATCATGAATCTATAAACATGACCAAATAGATACTTTTTTAAAAAATGAGTTTAAAACTAAATAGAAGTTTAAATATAAAGAAACATTTCAATCAACTAATAACTAGTTAAACAATGCAAATTAATGTTTCAAACTTTAAAGGAACCTATTTCAAACTAAAATTTTGAATCAAAGTAAATACTACTATATTGAAAGTAAACTAGTATATATTTTCTATCACAACTCCCTCGATCAAATGATTGATATTTTCACTTTGATCAGCAAAAAAATCAGAGACGTCTAGATGAGTCACGTCAATTGGACCATCAAAGTCAGCAAAATTTGTCTCCACTTTTTTGTTTTTCATGATTGATCTTGGTAGAGATCCACAAGATATTTTTCCGTACGACATGTACGTAACCAATGTCTTTTCATTCCACATTTAAAGAAATTTTCTTCGTGCTCCTTTTTTGATGAGTTATTTTCATTTATTTTGTGCTTTTTAAAACTGTTACCTTGTGGTTGATAATGTCCATTAATTTGTCCAAATCCACGTCCTCGTCCTCACCCATGTCTACGTCCATGTTCATGGTAGCGTCTACATCCACGCCCACGTCTGCGTCCATGGCTTGATATTGCATTTGCGTCAGGCAATGCATTACCATTTGCTTCAAGCAATGCTGTGGAACCAATTGGACGTAGCCCATGATATTTCATCAACAGTTCATTATTTTGTTTAGCAACTAGTAGACATGATATGCGTTCTGAGTATTTTTTAAAATCACGTTCACGATATTGTTGTTGAAGGATCACATTGGAAGCATGGAAGGTGGAGAAAGTCTTTTCCACATATCTTCATCAGTGATTTTTTCTCCACACAGAGTTAGTTTTGAAGTTATTCTGAATAGTTCAAAATTGTACTCATTAACTGTTTTAAAGTCCCATAGGCGAAGGTGCATCCATTCATACCGGGCTTTGAAGAGGACTATAGTCCTCTGATTATAGTTCTCTGATGGTCAAATCTTTCAATCAAGTTTTTCCAAAGTATTTTTGGATCTTTTACGGTAATATACTCAATTTTCAATCCATCGTGGAGATGGTGACAAAGGAAAATGAGTGCCTTTACGAGATCCTGCAGAGATGCTACGTTTCCTTCTTTTATTGTCTCTTCCAAACCCTTTGAGATAAGATGAATCTCAGAATTGAGGATTCATGACAAGTAGATTTTGCCAAATAGATCAAGTGCAACAAACTCAAGTTTTGTGAAATTCGTCATTTGAGTAACTACACAATGAATAAGAGAATATAATTAATTTTCTATTAGACATTGTATAATTAAATAATTCACATTAATCAATGTCATCATAACATGATTTATATGCTTTCCTTCAGGGATAATCATTAGTTGATTAATTATTCATTTATATTACAATTTAATTATGTGATATGATATTCATGTGCTTCTTTTATATCACAATAAAATATTATTTCGACTACTGCTCAATATTCTTGTGGAATATAAAAATTATAACATCGTACTTTTCAAGAGCAATTAATATTCTTTTATAATATTTAAATTGTAATGTTATGCTCTTTAGGAACAACTAATATCCTGTTAGAATATTATAACATTGTGCTTTTTCAGGTGCAACAATAAATCGTTATTCTGAAGTAAAGATTTGCTCTTTATGAGCAATATTATAATATTCTTATCGAATATTATATCTTATAAAATTAGGCTCTTTAGAATCAATTAATATTTTACTGAAATATTAATGTAATATAAACTTTTGCTAATTCTGAAGTAACAATAAAATATTCTTCTATAATATTTATATGTGAAGTTGTGTTATATTCTAGAAAAGCAATAATGTAATATTTTTGTGGAATATTACTAGATTTGTAAAATTTAACTTCTTTGCCAAAAAAAAAAAAACACAATTAACAATTAATCTTGTTTAAGAATTGATAATTAATTACTAAACGTGAAAATAATAGTGCATATACATTTAAAAAAAATTATATTTGTAGTGAAAATAATAGGCGGTTGCAATCACATGTAAATTGTTCACTATAAGTTAATGCATGCATTGAACAAAATTCATGCATAATTAAAATATTCAATTAAAAGGAAAAAGATTCTTTTAAAAGAATAATTAGTAAACGAAAAATAACTAACGCTCATTAATTTTACACTAGCAAAATCAAGACATCAATTTTTCTGAACTTTAATTATTGATCATAATTTTACCACCTCATGAATTAACTTTTCACCATAATATAAAATTCACGTACGTTAAAAGAGAGAGATAAAGAGATGTGTAGAAATCGAACCTCATAATTGGCACCTTCCGCCAATTGATCATCCAGAAAATGTGAGATTGGATTCCAACTAAATTTTCACCAATATTTTCTTCCACAAAGAAAAATCACGTTAATTTGCTTAATTATTTAGAACGTCGCGTGTTATGAAACTAGAGAAAGAAGACAGAAGAACAAAAGAGATGCGAAATAAATTATATATTTTATTATAACTATGAACCTATATTTATAAAACTCCAAACTAGATTACAAAGTAATTTGGATACAATCAAACAAAGTTTATCTAAATATACTAATAACATTAAGTATCTAAATAAATCTAAATAGTAATAAATGTTATGAAACTAAAAAAGTAGAGAGGGAAAGAGAAGAGATTAGAGAAAGTCAAAACTCAAGTGTGTTAATTTACTATAACAATGACCCTTATTTATAGGGTTCCAAAGGGAGTTACAACTTGATTAGAATACACTCTTCTGGAGTTAGTAGATAACTACATAGACATCTAGATACAACTAAATAGTCATTTATCATTATCTATAATTTTACAACACTCTCCCTTGAATGACTTATTACACAATAACTGGTTCGTTATTTGACAAAAAAATCCAATGGGACAAAAATACCAATAGAAAGAAAAATTATCAAAAATTGGAGTACTCAAATGCTGCCTCATTAAAACCTTGTCAAAAAAACACAGTGGGATAAAACCTGAGTGAAGGAAAAAGAGTACAACTACTCCAACTGATTTCAATCAATGAAAAAAACTTGTATCGAGCTATCTATATCTTGTGCGTCAATGTCTTCAATGTCACCATTTTGTTAAAATTTGTATAAAACAATTATAGTGAAATGTGCTTCATGTTATAACCTCCAGCAATATCATCTTCATATACTATTTCTGGTTGACTGTAATCAGCATGATGGTCTGATGCAATTACATTAAAAATAGATCTTATTGTTGTTCCCTTCAGGGGTTTTATATACAATTTATAATATACGGGAGTATAACCATAAGATCATGATGATGGTAAAATGTTTTGTAGGTTTTGGACATCCATAACTATAATACTTATACCACTTCCAATTGGATGTCATTTACACAAAAAATATGCCTCATTAAAACCTTACTAAGAAAAAACCCTGTGGGAAAAAAATCATAGTAAAGGAAAAAGAGTACATAATTCTTTTAATACGCCATACAAATTGCCTCATTAAAAACCTTGCCAGGAAAACCCATTGGGACAAAACCTCAGTCAAGGAAAAGAGTACAATGCGTATTTACTCCCCATCATTATAATATTAGTTCAGATCTATACTTTGATCGATTAAGTTTTCAAAAAGTTAAACTATATGCTTCAGGCATATTAAATCCTCCAGGGATTTATATACACTGTTTTATTAGTCATGACAGATGAGTTGGTTATAACAATATTCATCATATGCATATATGTCATACATTGACAGACTAACAAGATATCAACTTATGATTGCTTTACATAAGTCTTTGCGAAATTCATAATGTTAAAAGTCGTGCATTACATGTTACGACTTCATTTTCCCATTTCCTTTTCGCATAAATATACACCTTTAGGTACTCCGACTATAGGTCCAGAAACTTCAGGTTTCTCTAGTCAGTTCAATTTACTTGGATTGCATCCTTTTATTTGACCAATTTATTCATTGACAGATTTCTTTCAGCATCCTTGCTACATTTTATAATATGAAGCGCTTTTATGTTGTCAACAACATTTTCTTTTTGAATCCATTTATTTCCCATAACGACATAACTTAACGAGATCTTTTCGTTTTATTATTTCAGCTAGCTGAACCTCTTCTGGGGTTTTATAATTAGTTATGTCTATATACTCTCCAAGAGTATACACCTCCTCAATAGGACCATCTTTATAATTGACTCCATTTTTTATTTGAGAATTTTTGGAATCAAATGTCACCACGCTTCAGGCGTGTCATTAATTTACCTGATATAATGTTAATGGATTGTCCTTCAAGGACGCTAATATAAATTGGAGCATTTAGAGCTGGTATATGAGATTTGATTTAATCTCTTTGGTCAGTAAATGCATCTGTCAATTGTATAACTTACAAATGAGTTATTTGTCGAACTTCTGGTTCGTATTGTCTTGTGCAAGGATCTAGAAAATATAATATACATCATTTTCATGTATTCTTTCCAGCTACTTAATTTCTATCCCCTAGTATTGAGAAAACTGTCTTATCAAAATGACATTCAAAAAATCGTATTATAAAATATCTCATGTTAGGACTTAAGATATTTTATAATGTTCCATACTAAACATGTATACTCAACATTTGACATACTAAACATGTATACTCAACATTTTTCAAAGTCCATCTCAGTGCACTATGGTGGATCGATTATACATATATTGCACTATAAAAAAATTCATTAGATAGATAATATTAGGCTCTGACCATAAGCCAACTATAGTAGGGGTAACTTTGATGTTGGCATGATGCATATAAGTGTTTCTGCATATAAAATAGCATTCCCTAGACAAAAATGGGAAGCGATTTGTTCTCAATAGTAATGATTTAGAATTTAATTGGAGGCGTTGAAAAACAATATTGCTAAACCATTTAAAATCATCTCAACTGATATTTATTAAAAGTTTGAGATTTAGACTCACTAGTATTAACAAGACACATCATCGTCTTGGTTGTATAATCTGAAAATTATGCTCATAATTTAATATTTGAACAAGTAATCTCGCAAACTTCAAGTTGCCAATAATAACACCATGCAATCATCTAATAGATGTATCTATCAGATACAAATAATATATAGATGGTCAACATGGAGGGTGATGGGGCCCCATAAATCACCCTAAATAATTTTCAAAAATGTAGGGAATTCAGTCCTGATTTTATCTAGTAAATGTCTACTGGTTTATATATTATGAAAACAAGCATCACGTGAGAATTCATTATATTGAAAAATCTTCTGGTTTTCAATAAATATCCTCATTAATAAGTCACATCATATTGATCCGGGATGGTCTAACCGGTATTGTCAATCAATAAAATTTCGAAGTATTAAACTTCTGGTTCCATACAATTTAGCAAATATATTTTTCGTTTATTTGAGTAACTACACAATGAACAAGAAAATATAATTAATTTTCTATTAAACATTGTATAATCATATAATTCACACTAATCAATGTCAACATAACATGATTTATATGCTTTTCTTCAAGAATAAGCATTAGTTGATTAATTACTCATTTATATCACAATTTAATTTTGTGATATGATATTCTTCAAGACATGTGCTTCTTCTAGAGCACAATAAAATATTATTTCGAATATAAAAACTATAACGTCATATTTTCATAAAAATTAATATTCTTCTAGAATATTTAAATTGTAATGTTATACTCTTCAAGAGCAGCTAATATTTTGTCAGAATATTATAACGTTGTGCATGTGCAAGGACAACAACAAATCATTATTCTGAAGTAAAGATTTGTTCTTTATAAGTAATATTATAATATTCTATAAGAATTTTATATCTTATAAAATTAAACTTTTCGGGAGTAATTAATATTCTACTGGAATATTAATATAATATAAAATTTTGCTTATTTGAAGCAACAATAAAATATTCTTCTATAATATTTATATGTTAGATTGTGACATACAATACAATATTCTTCAGGAATATTGATATTATTGTAAAATTGTGTTTCTTCAAGAAAAGCACAATTAAAACAAATCGTTATAAATCATTATTCCTGAATATTATAAAGTTGTGCTTATTCAGGAGCTACAACAAATCATTATTTTTATGTAAATATGTGCTCTCCAGGAGCAATATTATAATATTCTTATAGAATATTATATCTTGCAAAATTAGGTTTTTCATGAGCAATTAATATTCTGTTGAAATATTAATATAATATAAAATTGTGTTTCTTCAAAAACAACAATATGATGTTGATACATGTTGACTATTGCTACTTCAGGAGCAATAGTTCATATTCTTCTAGAAAAATAAAATATTTTTCTAGAATATTTATATGTTTAAATTATATAATATAATATTCTCCTAGAATATTGGTAAAATTATAAAATTGTGTTTCTTCAAGAAAATCACAATTAAAATCAAATATTATTCAAGAATTGATAATTTGTTACTAAACATTAAATAATTAAATAATTGAAGGTTTAGACATATCAGGTCAAGTTTAGTAATTAAATATCCTTAATTTGTTGAATTCATTAATCACATTCCATCTAAGGGCATAATTATAATCTGAATAAAATAATGACATGCACATTAGTATTGACAGAGAAATCTATAAGCAGAGACTAAAACCAAATATTACCTGAATTAGTAGCAGTTGGTCTGATTAACAAAAGATGTACGTGGTAGTGCTAATCATTTACCTTTTTCTTGAATATAGTTTGAAGTATCGTTGCATCAGTGTACCACCGTTTTATTCTTTATGATGTTTTGATATCACAATTTGGCTGCCTAATTTTGTTTTTCCTTTTTTTCTTTTGAATAAAAAAATAATATCTAATTGCTAACTCAGTTGGCTAGAATTTTGTGCTGATAACGTGTTATGAAACTAGAAAAGTAGAGAGAAAAAGAGAAGAGAATAGAGAGAGTCAAAACTCAAGTGTGTTAATTTACTATAACAATGACCCTTATTTATAGGGTTTCAAAGGGAGTTATAACTTGATTAGAATACACTCTTCTGAAGTTAGTAGATAACTACATAGACATCTAGATACAACTAAATAGTCATTCATCATTATCTATAATTTTACAACAATAAATAATTATTCTATAATTTTACAACAAATACAACTTTTGTAAAAAATGGAATAATCTGTGCATACCATGGCCCCAGCCGAAATTAATTAGTCGTAAGCAACGGAAGAATAATCTGTACACAACCTCCCTCACACACTCACCCATCCAAAATAAAATCATAAATAAATAAATAAAAATAAAAACATTTTCGGAAACTGCTGTTTTTTTGACTTTATGGCCAAGCGATACCACATTGAAGTTAAAGCAACGTAATCAAAAGTTTGAAAGCAAAAGTGCTGATAAGTGATTGATGATCAAACTGTTCATTTTAATTTAACATTTTAATAATTATAATTTTAGTTAGATGTTAAGATTGCAATTTAGAAATTTAATTATTTTCCAATTTAGACCAAATTCTGGCGGAAATTTACAATTTTCATTTTTATTATTTTATTATTTTATAATTTTTAAACAGTTTGGTTTGATTTTGAACCACAAATACAATATCAAAACCTAAACCAAACTGTTTCATAATCATTTTGTTGACAGGTACACGTGACACCAAACCAATGTTTTCAAAATGACAATTTCGTATTTAGTTTTCTAGTTTAACGATTTTTACTTATAACCCTACCCTTCTAATTTTTCTAATTTTCTTTTAACAACTACACAAGTGCGGGAATAACTTCTTTGAATTAAGACTAAATCACCTAGACGAGGTAGTGTTTTAGAAAATTAGTGATTTTTTTTAATAAACTTTAACATATAATTTGTATAGTGGAAAATAATTTAATTAAAAGAGAGTAAGGTCAGAAAGACTGTTCTAAAAGAGTCGTGAAAATGTTATCCTAAGTCGTGTAGCCTCTCCTTCATACGGATATTTTCAGTACTGCATGACTTCAAGATTAAACCCTTATAGCTCACACACTACAAAAAACCGTGGCTTCAGAAACGAATTTTCCGTTGCTGAAGCCACGATATCCGTGCCTAAGAGTCGTTACCAACGGACTATTAACAACGGAATTTCCGTTGCTATTTTAAGGGTCACTGAAAGTTACAAACGGAATTTTTGTTAGTGATCTTCACAAACAGAATTTCCATTGGTAAAAGCGTATGCCATTACCTACGAAATTTCCATTGGTAATAGTGTTTATCAATACCAACGGAAATTCCGTAGTTGTCCCAACTCTTTACTATGAAATTTTCGTTGGTAATGACACACGCTTTTACCAACGGAAATTCCGTCGGTAATGTCCTAAGTCTTTACCTACGGAAATTCCGTTGGTAATAGTGTTTGTCATTACCAACGGAAATTCCGTAGTTGTCCCAACTTTTTACCTACGAAATTTCCGTTGGTAATGACACACGTTTTTACCAACGAAAATTCCGTAGGTAATGTCCCAAGCCTTTACCTACGGAAATTCCGTAGATAATAGTGCAAATTTTTAATAATTAAAAAAAAAAATAATTTTATATACTTGGTGGACCCCTGACCCGACTTGCCAATTATGGGCTTGAAACTCGACCCACCAAAAGCCCAATCCAACTACTAAGATTTGTCAATCATTTTTATTATTTTATTAATTTAAAATAGATGTAATGTAATTTGAACCTTTGACCTAAGAGTTGTGAAGTTACAACCAAACTATTGGAGACAAATGAAATCTTGTAATTATATTTGTTTTTATAATATATATTAGTTCAATGAGCAACATTTTCTATAATTGCTTATAAAATAAAAAATAAATGTTAGTGAAAAATTAAATTCCACACTATGTTAACACTTAAACATAAAATATCACATTGCTCCAAAAAAATTTATAGCCGTACAAACTGTATAAAATGATGATAAACATTATTTGCTTTCACATTTAAACACGAAATGTCCAACTAAAGGGATGTCGTATAATAGATACACTACTCCACCTATGTTTTCTTCGCACGGGATTATAGTTTGAATCTTTTTTATTTTTGTAATTGCATAACTTCGTTGTAGAAAATTCGAATGTTAAATGAATTAAACTTAATTTACGGCTATTCCTTAAGTGATTAACCTTCAACTCCATATAGTTGAATCTTTTTTCATTTTAAAAAATTGATTTACATTACTCATGAAAAATATGCGAGTAACAAGATTTACTCTTCACCAACATACTTTTTGTAGCTCAATGGTTGAAATATTAATATCACATACGGATTATCTGTAGGTGATAGGTCAAAAGATTTTTTCGACTTATGAATTACTATTCACATAAATTTCTCGTAGGTGAATAGTTGAATTGTGTTTTTAAATTTTCAAAATTGATTTATATCACGTACAGAACATTCGTAGGTAATAAGAATCACTTTTCACCAATGGATATTCCATAGATTAAAGGACAAAATATTTTTTTGTCTTCAAAATTGATTAATATCACCTACGAAATTTCTGTATGTAATATGATTTACTCTTCACCAAAGGATATTCCGTAGGTGAAATGTCGAAATATTTTTTGGTCTTCAAAATTGATTAATATCACATACGAAATTTTCATAGGTAATATGAATCACTATTCACCAATGGTTATTTCATAGGTGAAATGTCGAAATATTTTTTGGTCTTCAAAATTAATTAATATCACCTGCGGAATTTTCATAGGTAATATGATCAACTCTTCACCAATGGATATTCCGTAGGTGAAATGTCAAAATATTTTTCGGTCTTCAAAATTGATTAATATCATCTGTAGGTAATATGATACACTCTTCACCAACAGATATTCCGTAGGTCAAAGGTCGAAATATTTTTTGGTTTTAAAAATTGATTAATATCACATACGGAATTTTCGTAAGTAATATGATTCTCTCTTCACCAGCGGATATTTTGTTGGTGAAGGTCGAAATATTTTTTGGTTTTCAAAATTAATTAATATCACCAACGGAATTTTCGTAGGTAATATGATTCACTTTTCACCAACGGATATTCTGTTTGTGAAAGGTCGAAATATTTTTTGGTTTTCAAAATTAATTAATATCACCAATGAAATTTTCGTAGGTAATATGATTCACTCTTCACCAACGGATTCACCAACGGATATTCCTTTGGTGAAAGGTCAAAATATTTTTTGGTTTTCAAAATTAATTAATATCACCAACGGAATTTCTGTTGGTGATATGATTCACTCTTCACCAATGGAATTTCTGTAGGTGAAAAGTTATTTTTTTATTTTCAAAATTAATTAATATCACCAACAGAATTTTTGTAGGTAATAAGAATCACTCTTCACCAATAGATATTCCGTTGGTAAAAGGTGAAAATTTGTTGGTGAAAAACTATTACATTTGCCAACGAAAAAGCCGTCGCTGATTACCGTAGGTGAAAGGTCATCACTTTTACCAACGGATAATCTGTTGATGATTACCAATGGAAATAATCCGTTAGTAAATTTTCGTTGGTGAAAAGGCGATTTTTAGTAGTGACAACCGGTTGTCCTTCTATATGCATGCCTATAGAGAGTGAAAGAACGAGAATTTTCTAGTTGCCAAAATTATTGAAAAGTATAAAGTAAAGAGTGTAGATAATTCTTTTCTAGTATGTATGAATGATAAAAAAATTCTCACGAGTTTATAGTGGAAATTTGCACCCCCACAATTGTGAAAATTTAAAGATGAAATTAAAATTTGAATTAAATCTAAAGATTATAACTGAAAAGTAAAGAAAAAAAACTGAAAAGATTAAAACAAATTAATTGAAAATGTTAAACTTGTATTTCAGGTACAAGAGTCTCCCACAAGGTTTAATCTTTTAGATAAAATAAATTGATAAATAACGTATATGGTTACAACATATATTGTGCAATAGGTGAAAGAGTCTTCCAGACTTGAACTTATATTTAGTGATGATAACTTCTATTTGTTGGAACCATAATGGATTACACCTTGAATTAGGTACATTTGGCCAAATTTCAATTGCTTCAGATACAATATTGAATTAGGTCTTCAGATTCAGTGGTCTTTTGACGATGATTTAGGGTCTCATCCTTTTCGATTCCTCAATGTTTGGTCTAGGCATCACAATTTTCTGAGCTTTGTATCTTAGAAGTGGTCATTTCTTACCCATCTTGAGGAAATGGTCGCTCTCTAGGAGAGGATTTTTAGGCTCAAAACAGGGCCTTCGTTGGTGGAATTTAAATGTATTTGGTGATATTTTTCAGAAGGTTAGGGATGCAGAGTATAGGGTGGACGAGATAGAGTTAGACCATGACAGAGATCCATCTCATTCTCATCGTGATACATTGCATCAGGCCCAGGCAATTCTGAACCGTACTTTATCTATTGAGTAGGCCTTTTGGAAACATAAGGCAGGGGCACGTTAGACTTGTTAGGGTGATCATAACACCCGATATTTCTATTCTATAGTTTAGGGACGGCATATTCGAGCCAGGATCCGGTCTATGACTTCAGCTTCAGGTGATGTGTTTGAGTCTCCTGAGACTATTCAACCTTCAGCAATATCTTTCTTCCAGGAGCTTCCGTTGGCTTCTGCTCAGCCTGTTGACCCTATTCATCCTGGTATTATACCTCGATTGGTGTCCGATGAAGAAAATTTTCAGTATTGATCTAAACAGTGTCACCGGGCCAGATGGGTTTTCAACCCACTTTTTTAGGTCTATTGGGACATAGTATCAGAGGATGTGTTTCAGGCAATCATGAACTTCTTTGCTGGATGGCACCTACCTTAGGATTTTGCAGCTACTTGTATTGTCTTGCTTCCAAAGCGGGACAATGCATGTAGGTGGTCAGAGTTTCATCCTATCACCTTTTGTACTGTGTTTAATAAGTTGATTACGAAGCTGATGAATTCGTGACTGAGTACTTTACTACCTCAGATCACCTCAGCTCATCAGAGCGGATTCATCTCGGGATGGCTTATTGGGGATAATATCCTCATTGCACAATAGTTACTACATACACTTGATATGAAAGTGCGATGGGGTAATGTTATCCTCAAGCTTGATATGGCTAAGGCCTATGACCGCATGGATTGGGGCTACTTGATATCTATTTTGGAGGGTTTTGGGTTCGATGCTCTTTGGATTGATCGGATACGAACGTGTATTTTAGAGTCTCGATTCTCAGTCCTACTTAATGACAGGCCATGTGGTTTTTTCTTATCATCTCGGGGGCTCAGACAGGGTGATCCCATATCTCCATCGATGTTTATTATTGCTACAGATTATTTTTCACGACTACTCACTTAGCAGTATCAGCATATCCCTTCGATGTTATACAGACATGGGGTGATGCTCTCATCTCTCACTTGTCCTTTGTAGATGATATGATTATTTTCATCAATGGCCAGAAGCAGTCTATTAGATGAGTTTTACAATGTATTGAGCACTATGAAAGGGCTTCTGGATAGTTGGTGAACAATGATAAAAGCGAGATTATCTTACCTAGAAAATTTTTTAATAGTCAGATACACAGGCTGGATCATCTAACAGGTTTTCGTCATCAGTAGCCGCCCTTCACTTATCTTGGTGTTCCTTTATTTAAAGGAGCCAGAAAGATCTTCTTGTATGATGACATAGTCCAAAAAAGTCCAGAGTAGAATTTCTGGCTGGGCCTCGAGACTTCTATTATTTGGGGGATGGATTACTTTAATTCGATCGGAGCTATCATCTATTCATCTCTATCTCTTTCAGATTATGAAGCCTCCCAAGGCTATCTTGAAATAGTTAGAGGACATATTTGCTAGGTTCCTTTGGGACTGCAAAGACCATGCACACATAATACTTTGGATGAGATGGAAAGAACTTTGTATTCCTAAAGAGGATGGTGGACTGGGCTTTAAGAGACTGCATGATCTTGTTGATACATTCTCCATAAAGCTCTAGTGGTTATTTAGATCTCAGCGGTCATTATGGGCTCAATTTTTACTAAGTAAGTATTGTCAGGTACCCATCCGTTACTAGCTACTATTCCTTACTATGCTTTAGCTGTATAGAAGAGGCTGAAGCACATAGACCCATAGGCGGAGACACATATTGCTTGGTAGTTAGAGTATGGGTAGATATTCTTTTGGCATGACTGCTGGATAGGCAAGTTGACATTAGCTGATCAGCACCCACACTTGCTACATTCTTCTATCCAGGTTAGAGACTTATTTGATGATACATGATGGAATATTGACCGACTTTTTCAGCTAGTACCATATATTATTGCTAAGCAGATAGGGAGCATCCCTATCACTGGTGAGGTTCACTATCAGATTATGTGGAAGGATACTTCGAATGGTAGATTTGCTACCTAGTCTGCATGGAAGCTAAGCATACTATTTAGGCTGTATACAACATGATTTGGAGTTCTATTATCCCGACGACTGTCTTTCTTCTGCTGGAGACTATGGTAGGGTCTTATCCCAGTTGATGTTGTGATTCAGAGGCAAATTGGTTGTCATATGGCTTCTTGTTGTCAGTGTTGCTCGACTATTGAGACTATTCATCATTTATTTATTGACAGCTGTATTACCGACCAGGTTTGGCGCCACTTTCTGACATTTTTAATATAATCCTTCGACCGAAGAAAGGCTTTCAATATCGATTTCAGTTTTGGCATTTCTCATGTCAGTTTGTCAGGCAGGGTCATATTTACGTCTCCTTGCCTTCGACCGTGACACTATTTCTCATAATTATCGCGATGGCAACCAGGTGGCTAACTTACTTGTTTTAGAGGGTTGGGATTATCATTGCTAATTTGAGTACAGCATTCAGGACTTACTGCGAAGCTATCGCATCTTAGTTCAGATTGATAAACATCTACTTCATACAATTATGGGTCTACAGAAGTTTTTAGGACTATTTGTTTAGGAAGTAGTACATCATTATTTATTCATTTATTTGTTTGTTTTAACTTTTATGATTGGATGTCAGGTTTTATGCCCCCCTCCCATGTATTTTTTATGAGTTATTTATATATAGTTGGGGTATCCGAACTTCTCCATCCTTTCCTGGTGGAGGTCTGACAACCACACTGGGATGTGATGGTGTGTTGAATAAAAAAAATATCGAATTAGGTTTAATTCATTGCGAGTAGCGCTATTAATGGCCATGCGCTCTTATCTTGATTCTAGAGAATAACCCAGTCCCATAGCCACGACCTCATGGAAACTCTTACATAACTGAGTCCTCTGAAGGTACGTGTGACCCGTACCTCGCGAGAATTCTCACCTCGGCACTCATTCAGGGTTAAGCCCTTCTTAACATCACAATAATTAGCACTATCACTATAGGTATGAGAATTAATAAGTTAGTGCCATATGAGTCACATAGTCCAAGTTGTTCCTACCAATTGAACCTTTTCCATGGGATTACCAATCACAAAGGTTGGGTTATCCCTGTAGGTGACTCTCTTGTGGGCTTAAGACCACCCACTCGATGATTCACCAATACCTTTTTTGGGTAAAGCTTTGGTTAAATTGTTTGCCAAATTCTTTTCAAATATTACAAAAGTAAGGAAAATCAAATTTCTTTTAAGACCTTAACTGACTCATGTCTTTCTTGGTTATGTCTACTCATCTTTTTATTCAAGTGAGATTGATTTACAAGTTCTATTACAACTTTACAGTAACAATGTATCAAAATAGATAACTTACTTATTAGTGGCATATCTAGTAATAAATCTCTCAGCCATTCAACATTGGTACATGTTGTATCTAATGTTATAAACTCTGATTCTAAAATACTTCTCGAGATAATAGTCTATCTTTTTGAACCCCAATATAAAGTTGCACCATATAAATACATTTTTTGTAGTGGACTTAATATCTAGATTGTCCGTTATCCAGTTCGCATTTCTATACCCTTCAATTACATTAAGAAATGTTTTATACTTTATAAAATAATATAATGTACCTTGAAGATATTTATGTACTCTATCTAGAGCTTTCCAATGTTCTTTATTTGGATTGTTAGTATATCTACTAAGCCTCCCAACAACGAAAGCTATATCAGGTCTTGTCCTATTTTCCATCTACAACAAAGACCTATTGATTTGAAGATTACTTAAATTGTGAAACAAGGGGTAGGTGTGGATTGGGTTGGGTCATTTTTTGGCCTAACCTAACATGTTCAATTTGACGAGAAGGGAACCAAACCCACCAATGGGTTGGAACCCGACCCAACCCAAGACGACCCCCCAAAACCGACCAAGCTTGGGTCGTCTTGGGTTGGTTTGGTAGTTTGGGCTTGAGCCCAATTCACACTCGTCCCTTTCTAATTAACTTTTGCAAAATTATTTGGCCCCAATTCGCTTGACCTTTTTCTTTCTTTTTTTAGGCAATTTATTTTTGGCCTAATTTACTGTGCGGACTATTTTTAAATTGTTTGACTAATTTTTTTGGGCCCAATACACCATTGAGCCTTTTCTGGTAAAAAAAAAAAGACATGTTACCTCTTAAAAATATCACGAAATTAAAAATATTAAAAAAAAAACATCTTAACTGTACTAAAATAATCCAATTAAATACTTATTAAATTCAACCTAAATACCAAAAATGTCAAAGACTTACAGTCATCCAAACTCAATATAGAATTAAAATTGTTACAGTCATCCACCTCAATAAATTTGAAATATAAAATATTATAGTCATCCACCTTAGCATCTTCCATATAGAATCTATCCAAATTCGGAGAAGATTTCAGCCAATTTTGAGTGCACACCAAGACCTTCTCCATTTAGGGCTTAGAGAACTATGAAAATGATCAAATATCATTCATCTAGTACTAAAAGCACTTTTTAAAGCAACGGTAGATTGGACAATATACTATATTTACTTTTGTTAACTTACCACTAAAATTCTTGTTCTTTATGCTTTCACAAGCATTCAATAAGTATCTTTCCACAACATTTTGTATCCCAGTCCAATCTTTTGCTACTTGTTTCTCCCTAAACCTAGAAATGAGCATAACATGTGGTACAAGAAGAACTACTTAAAGAAGCCTCAAATGATACTTGACTACATCTAAAATATCATTGACATCCCATATACTACTCATAAATGGACATCATATTGGCTTTCAAAGTTCCAGTCATGTTACTAGCAACTTCTACATCCTTGTAGATATCAATAAAACAATATTCAACATAATCTAGTTTGTATCTTGGATCAAGGACATTAGCAATAAGAAATAACTAGTTCACATTTTTTTATTTTACCCCAATACTTATCAAACTTCTTCTTCATGATAGAGTTTATTTCACCCAACAAAAAATCTCCACTTAAACTCCATTAATCCAATTTAATTACAAGACTATAGGTTTAATGAAAATAAGCACATGCATTAACATGCAATGAAGTAATGAAAATCAATCACATCAAAGAAATTTTTAAAAAAACTTGACAAACACAGAAGCATTGTCACAATCCAAACTTGAAGGAGGTCCACACTTCTTTCTACCTCTATCGTTTTCCTAAAAGTAATTCAAATACTGGGCATCCTCTTTTTCTAACATCTTAAAAGCTTTTTGAAATTTCAAGGCAATTTCCAGCATCATCTTAGGTATAATTTCACCTTGTTGGAACATCCAAAAATACAACAGATTTGCACTAAATCTTTTTCTGCATCGCACACTCCTTTAATTTTTTGTACCTAGCAGGAGAAGCTTTAACATATTTGATTGCATTACGGATGCCTACAATAGAGTTGTGTGCTTCCTTAAAACCCTCACAAACAATTAGATTGATAATAGATGCACAACAACTTAAGTGCAAATATCTACCATCTAGAACAAACCTATTACTACCCCAACCATAAAACTCATCCGAAGATAAGAAATAACCATATCATTTGACATTGCATTATCAACCGTGATTGTAAAAAATTTCTCAATCCCCCATTCATGCAAACAAATCTCCACCATTTTGTCAATTGTTTCTTTCTTATGATTTAGAACAACACAAAAACTCAAAATGCGCTTATGAAGCTTCCAATCAGATCCGATGTAGTTATTTTAAGAGACATGTAATTAACATTCTGAATTGAAGTCCAAGTATTGGTGATAAGGGAATCTCTTTGACGGTGATTAGAAAAGAGCTCTCTTAATTTTAGTTTTTCATCTAAATATAACTGATAAATGTCTTTAACAAGAGTCCTACAGAATAAGGGCTTAAACTGAGTATGTGTTACACTACAAAAGAGTTTAAACCCACGAGCTTCGACAAAGCTGAGAGGTAGTTTTTCTAGTATTACCATCTTCACATACGAAACTATGCATTCTTCCATACTATGACTAATAGCTATTAAATTGCTCGCACTACCCTCGTTACGGTTCTCAAAAGATAGGATTTTCTACTTCTTATCTTGCAATCTACCAAGATACTTCTTATAATTATTTGTGAAATGACTTAGAGTGTTTGTCCCACACTTCTTTGTTCTACAAGCATAATCCAATACATAGTAATTACACTTACACCTAACATTTGGATCATCTATTGAGCCTAATAGTGTAAAATGATTCTAGACATATGAAGTTATTCTATTAGATTTTGTCTTTTCTAATGTTGATGGTGGACGTGGTGCAAGATCTGATAGAAAATTTGTGTCATTTGATAAGGCTATAGTTTCACTTTCTTTAGATATATCCATATCTACCAACAAATTCTACCAGAAATATTAATCAATCAATGTGATATTTTCTCTCACATATATAGAAGGAAAATGACAAGGAAACAACTATCAAATCACACATTTAGAGATTTTAAACTAGATCAAAACAAAGGGCTATGACCCTCATTCATCGTACAATCAACTAATTCCCCACTCAATTTCTCTTTTTCTCAATTTCAAAAAATGGAGGCACAAAAATTTAATATATCAAAACTCTAATGGAATGCTTCCTAGTTCAGTAAACAACTATCATCTTAATTCAAGTGGTAGCTAGTGCAAGACCATATGTATAAAAATTACACCAACAATATCAAAACATAAGGTAGAATTTAAAAAACAATATCACAATTCAATTAATTGAGTTGAAAATTTTAATTTGAGACAAAATAATGTTGTTGACTTGAACAATAGTTGTCTTTGGACTGGGGTCGTGGGTTGGGCGGTGGTTGGTGGCAACTTCAGCGGTGGATATTGATTGGAGAGAGGCGAGAAAAAGATGGGGAGAGAGAGAGATCGACAATATTAGATTCCCATTCTGATTTAAAATTTTTTAGGGCTTGTTAGATTTTCAATTAATAGAGGCATAGAATGACAATTTTTATAGAATAGGAACTAACCTGAAGCTTGAAGTGGCAAGGCGAGCACAGAGAGAGATTTGAGTCAATGTATGTGCGCCTCTGTGTGTGAGTTGTGTTGTGTTTGATTTTTTTAGGTTTTGTTTTGTTAGTTTTTAATTGTTCTTTTTTAATCGGGTCAGTTTGTCCAACCCAAATTGAAACCCAACCTAACCCAATTAAAACATATTTTCCTACCCGAACCCAACAAATTAAGGTAAAAAATTGACCAAAAACGATCGGGTTAGGCAGTTTGAAGGTTTAGGTCAGTTTTTTCCCACCTCGATGTGAAACTGGTTGACCTAAATTTTTCTTCATGTATATATTTGAATCATATAAAATAGACACTAGCTTACTATCATAATAACCTAACTTCTTTAGCATTTTCTTTATTGCATTAGTCTGATTTAATAAAATCTCTCCCGATGTTCTATTTAACTTCATTCCTAAAATTATATGAGCTTCTCCCAAGTTTTTTATCTCAAAATTCTTAGATAAATAACTCTTCAAATGATTAAAAAATCATAGATTTGTCCTAAATATTAATATGTCATCTATAAATAAGAAAAGTATCACATGCTCATTGCTAGTTTCTTTGCTATATAGACACATATCACGTGCATTAGTCTTAAAACCATAAGTTAGTATAACTCTAATGAATTTTTCATGCCACTGTTTAGAACTTCCTTTAACCCGTATAATGATTCAACCAATTTATATACTTTAAGTTTTTGTCCTTTAACCTTAAAAACCTTCTGGTTGTTCCATATATATTTTTTCATCCAAGTCATCATTCAAAAAGTTAGTCTTAACATCCATTTGATGTTCTTTATTCTAGCAACAATAAAGTATGTATAGAAATAATCAACTCAGTCTCTTTGAGTGAATCCTTTAGCCACTAATCAAGTTTTATATTTATCTATATTTCCACCAGATTTTAACTTCTTCTTAAACACTCAATTACATTCTATTGCCTTACTACCTTGAGGTAAGTCACATAAAATTCGACTATTGTTTAGTATAATTGACTCATACTCATCGTTGATAGCTTCTTTCCAATAAAGTCCACTTACAGACAACATATCATCTTTATAAGTTTGAGGTCCACTTTCAATTAAATATGTGAAGAATTATTCTCCAAAATATATCAGGTTGAGCTTCTAAAGCTTAACATGATGGAGTACTATTTACAACCTCATTTCTAGAGGTTGAGGGTTCACTTGAGATTCAAGTCTTGAAATGAAAGACATCTTCAAAATAAATAGCATCTTTAACTCTATGATGGTGTTGTTCAAAATACCACTAACTTCAGAATTTACAATTAAAACCGATATGTACTACTATTTTGAGCATATCTGATAAAGAAAATATCCACAATTTACAGTCTTATTTTTTTGGATAATTGCATCAAAGGTCCCCCAACGTTTCAGAATCGTTAGGGATATGCCTCTAACCTAAAATAATAGCACCAGACATCCCCAACGTTTCAAAAACTTGGCATGGTAGGTCCTTTCTGACGAAATTGCCCTTTCTTTTAAAAAAACAAAAAATAAGAAAAAAGAAAAAATGATTAAAAACTAACTAAATGTACCCCAAAAAAATAAAAAGTAAGAAATGTACCCCTAAAAAATAAAAAGTAACAAAGTGGCCACACACTTCATAAATTCAAAAAAGTTTCGCATCGTCTTCTGACTTTTAAGTTGAGCCAAACATGTTCTAAGAATTGCATTCAGCATACTTAGAAGAAGAAGAATCCGGTTGCGTTGGCAGCCACGATAGCAAAGGAGATTTTCAATTCTGCCGCGCCACTATCGTCAGACGTGGGTGCATCAGCACTGGGTGCGTCACTAGCGGCAGGTCCTAAAGCATCAAGAGCACTGGATTTACTGGTGGTGGTGTAGGAGAACTGGCTTCGCGCTCGTGCTTCCTTTCTCCCACCATGTTCTCAGACCACCAAGAAAACCTCGCGCTCGTGCGCACGCACAGAAAGGAAAATCCACTTTTTTGACTCTACCAATGACTTGTTGGAATCTCCCACAACTATTCTGAAATCTTAACGTTTGATTCTATCAAATTTTCTTCAGTTGAATTCAATTGATATATGGCGACAAAACCACTAGCAGCAATACGTCTTCAGAAGGAGCATACCCAAAATCCAACAACAATCAAACAAGAAAAGCGAATCTAAGAGGCTTTATCGTACCCAATTTTGTTGTCAGATAGGGTTGATGAAGCTGTAAAGGAGGCGGAGTCGTTCAAGTTCGAGTGCTTGGAGGTGGGCAAGAAAGAGGGCAATCTCTGCCAGATGCTACGCACCGCGGTGCGTCTTTCCACCTCCACCACTGCTGGTATTTCCTTCTACGACTGCCCCCTCCGCCGCATCGCCACCGAGGTGTCAAAAAATCTTGAAAAATTGCTGGCCCTTCTCAAGAAGTGCAAGCGGTGGAGCGTGCTTTACCTACACCACCAACAAATAAAAAATGAAGTGTGTGGCCTCTTTGTTAATTTTTATTTTTTGGGGTACATTTCTTACTTTTTATTTTTTGGGGGTACATTTGATTAGTTTTTAATCATTTTTTTTTTCTTGTTTTTTATTTTTTGTTTATTTAAAGAAAAGGGCAATTTCGTCATAAATAACCTACCATGCCAAGTTTTGAAACGTTGGGGATGTCTGGTGCTATTATTTTAGGTTAGGGGCATATCCCTAACGATTCTGAAACGTTTGAGACCTTTGATGTAATTATCCCTATTTTTTTCCTTTTAGGTTCAGGTAAACCTAGAAGATCTCTTTTTCTATAACTCGTAGGGAGTTTCAACATTATCCTTAACAATTGCATGATTCAATAAATAACAAGAAACTAGAACGGCTTTACCTATAGGTTCTTAGGTGCTACAAAACTTATTAGACTAGCATTTACCATATCTAATAAATTTATATTTTTACTTTCTGTAACACCATATGGATTGCGGTGAATAATGAGGTGTCACTTCATGTTCAATACCATTATCCTCGCATAAAATTTTAAGTTCATTAACAATATACTTTCCTCCTCTATCAGACCTCAAGATTTTTATTTTACTCTCTAAATAATTTTCAACCTCTGTTTTATAGGTCTTGAACTTATCATAAACTTCTTCCTTAGTTTTCAATAAATAAACATAGCAATACTTAGACTAATCATCTATAAATGTTACAAAATATTTGTTACCAATTCTCGTTGGTGTCTATTTGAACCACAAACATCGGTATGAACTAATTCTAAGATATTTGTATCCCTTTGAACAGATTTGAATGGTTTCATTATTTGTTTGGCTTGCACACAAACTTTACACTTACTATTATCCACTTGAATTTTCGGAATCAATTTTATATTCATTAGTTTCTTGATCTTCATATGACTAACGTGCCACAATCTTTCATGCCACAAACAACTAGATTCAACATTAAGAATCATAGAAGAATTTTGATATAGATCATCAATAATATTCAATATAAACAATCCATCACTGATATAACATTTTTCAACAAAAAAAATATTTTTGGCTATTACAATCTTATTTGATTTCATTACAAGCTTAAAACCTTGTTGAACTAGACACGATCCGCTAACTAAATTTCTTCTAACTTCATGTACATGCCAAACTTGATCTAGAATCAAAGTCCTATCAAAATTCATTTTAAGCTCAACTTTACCAATTCCTAATATACTAGCAATAGAGTCATTTCTCAATGTTATGCTTCCTACACTTGAAGTCTGATAAGATTTAAACAAATTTTTATCAAAACAGTCATGAACATTAGCTCATGAATCTAACCACCATTCATTACTCTTGTAAGTAAAATTGATTAAAGAATGTGACGATTCAAACTTAAGAGATTCACCATCCTCTAGCATGTTCACTTGATTTTTTGGAAATTTAGTTTTAGGCTTGTATTATATTCCTCAGTCTTTTTGAAGTAACAATCTCGAGCAATATGATTGGTCCTCCCACATACAAAACTTAACCGTCCGTCCTTCTTTTCTTTGCATTTTCCATTCCTAGCATAATGGTTTTTAGGTTGGAAATTTTCCCTATGGAGATTAGTGTTCTGCTTAACCTTATTACCTCAAGGCTTAAACTGTTTTGAAGTTTTGACATGGTTTTTGGAGTTTTCTACTGTGTTTGCCTAAGCCTTCAAATCCTTAACTTGGTTAGAAACCTTTATATGTTGTCCCTATGCTCACAAAGAATTAAATACTTGTTCAACGTCAAAAACCTTTACTTATGTCTAAGACCTTTAGCAAATCCGACCAAAAGGGTGGAAGTTTATTTATCAGGCACGACACCTTATAGTCCTCGCTAAAATTAGATAAATTTTCTTCCACATGTTTTAATAAAGCTTAAAACTCATGAATTTATTTATTTATAGGTGTTCCATCGACTATGACATATTTGTTAAAAATTGACGCATTAAACATATCTATGCCACCATCATCAATTCCATATTCCGTCTCTAATGTTTTATAAAAGCTCTTTAACACTAGTGATATTTTGTTAAATATCATAAAATCTATCAGAATGAACACTAAAAATAATATTATGGTAGAAGATTTTAACTTGTTTTGGACTATACCATGAAATAGACTGTCTACCTTCATTATTCTCTTATACAATGTACATTAAACCAAGAAGAGTCAATCAATACTTAATTTGTTTATTTCATCTCTTAAAATTTTTACCATCAAAATATTTAGGTTTAGCACTAAGGGAGTCTTCACGGGATGTCATTCTTATAGTAAGAAATATAAAGGTAGAGAAATAACTATAGATATATAAATTTGTCAATGTATATATCACAATTAATAATGCAACCAAGTCAACTATTATGAACTTTTAAATTAAACTTTTTTTTGTAAATAATAAATGGCTCAAGAAAACAATAGACTAAAAATACAAATAGATACTCATACAAAATAATCAGTTTTTGTCAATGAATGCAGTGAGCAAAAGGAATTAACTAATACAATAATTTATAAATATTAATATTATTTTATTTTATTTTATTTTATAATTCTGAAAATTAAAATTGTAGTAACAAAGTAGGAAAATTCATTTTCAAAACTTTGTGCCTCAAAGTAAATCAAAGTTTGGTAATACAATTTGCTAACATGATTAACTATTAACTTCTTTCTATAAGTTAATGTACTAAGAATTTTATCACGTGATAATTTCACCATATACTACAAAATATAAAATAATTTAAAAAATATTATTTAATTTTTTTATTCTAAAAATACTGTGTTTTTTTTTTTGGTAACAATTGTTGTTACATTTGTTATGTTTGTTAATAACAAATGTAATATATTTATTATAACTAAAATAATAAATGTAACAACAAGTATTACAAAAATAAAAAAACAGTATGTTTAGAATAAAAAAAAATATGACAGTATTTTAATAAATATATTATTTATTGTGGTTATTTATGAAAAAACCCTATTTTATTATTATTATTATTATTATTTTGTGCCGTAACTTTTATACAATTCAAAGATAATGCAGTGACAACACATTAATTTTTAAAAAATAAAATGAACAATGAGTGTGAACAGTAAACAATGCAAGTGAAGCCGTGAACAGTAAACAAATTTACAATTTAATACTTGAGCAGCAAATTTGTTTTTTTTTTTTTTTTTTTTTTATTGTGTAGTACAAAAAACTCATTTTATTACACAAATCACAGATATGACTTTAGATTGTCGTAGAAAATTAATGATTTGTGTAATAAGCTTTAACATAATTCGTAGAAAATAGTTTAATAATAATTTAATTAAAAAAGAGTACGGTCAGACATGATTTCCTAAGAGAGTCGCAAAAACAATGTTCTAAAGTCGTGTAGCCTCTCATTCGTATGAGTATTTTCAGCACTGCACGTCTTCAAGCAAAACTCTTATAGCTCACAACCGATTCCCTTCCCATAGGTACGACTATTGGGAGTGAAGAACGAGAATTTTCTAGTAGTCAAAACTAAAAATTCTAAAACCTAGATTAATTAAATTAAAAATAATTTTAATCTTAATTAAATGAGCAGTGGACAGAATGTAGTTAGAATTGGCGTGTTGTATTGAAAAGCAGTTTTGACGCGTACTGGTAGATCAAAACAATGTTCGTTTACCTAATTTGTTTAGAAAAAAATTGAGCCTTTTCTAATAGCCAAAACAGAAAGTTCTAAAATCTAGATTAATTAAATTAAAAATAATCTTAATCTTAATTAAATGAGTAGTGGACAAAACGCAGTCAGAAATGGCGCGTTGTATTGAAAAGCAGTTTTGACGTGTATTGGCAAATCAAAGCAGTGTTCGTTTACCTAATTTGTTTAGAGAGAAATTTAAAGAATTAAATATGAACAAAAGATGTAATGTGGTAAATCTCGAAGGGAAACATCCACAGGCCTCCATGCCATGGGTAAACACAATCCACTAATAATCTTGATTAAAAATACAATAGCATCGGTCGTAAAATTAACAAAATAAAAATGAAAACAATATAGATCAACTTCCTTTTGATACTTCTTCTTTTGACTTGTTGATGAAGTAGAATCAAATCCATTGGTCTTGACTTTATCGCAACTTCTCTATTGTACTTGACTGTAACCACCACTTAGATTAAGAACTCCCGTTCTTACATTCACGCCAATTGGATTAATCAATATATGGAATTGTTCCTTGAGCACCAATTTGTTTTTGATTCTTCAATAAGTTTGAATAAAACCTTGGCTTTGAAAGTTAATCAATTAAGCACCACGTCTTGTTCACCTTTAATGGATTCGGCCATACCAATGCTTGAAGAACAAGAACACATATAATATTTTTCAAAGCTTAAATCTTTATAGATTTGTACTCTTACTTATAGGCAAAGTATTAATCAAATTATGAATTATTTCTTATTTAAAAATTTGCAATAAGAGTGGTAAGACAATTAGTAGGAAAGAATATATGAAAAGATATTATAAATTTGTAGAAGGAAGGTATATAGGAAACTCAAGATTATCTTTAAATATTTCATTCCTAAACAAATTCAAGAGAATAAGAAAAGATTATTTAACTTACAAGTGGGCTGTTCCTGAAATTCGCAAGATCATATTGTTTTATGTAAGTAAACAAATAAAATCCGCAATCCACTGATTTGGAAAATAATATTCTTACCATCTCAGTTAGTCAGAACTGACAACAACATGATCAGTAAGAACGTAAATGCTAACATCTTCTTTTGTCATTAAAAATCAGTAATATTAATTAAATGAGCCAATATAAAAAGATGAAAAAATATGACACCATATTTTTCCAACAATCTTCCCCTTTAGCATTACTTAATTACAAAACATAATTATTGGATTTTTAATGCTTGTGTGGTATGTGTTATAGCATGTGAACAATTAAAAAAAACTTGAGCATCATCATATAAGGGTTATTACTCCCCCTTAGTGTGTAAACCAAAGACTCATACAAAGAAGTTATGCTCACAGATCATATGAGTAAAAAACAAAACATTTCCAAACATCACACACATTAGACACAAACTTGTTATTGCTCCCCCTTTAGCAAATTACCAAAGTACCATCAAAGTTTAACGTATACCACCACAAACTTAAAAATACTACTACTCCCTCCTTTTTGTAATAAAACAGCCAAAGAAAATAGAAGGGGAGAGAAAACAGAAGCAAATCAGAGTGTAATAGTTAATACAGTTATTCAAGATCAGTTAGAACCAAATAATTAGAGAGTTATAAGTCAGAATCAGATATAGTCAGTTCTAAGAGGATCTAGACTTCATTTCACTAGATACAGATGGTCTTTTCTCTTGCAAGTAGGAGCAGGGGATGGAGCTGCAGGTGGAGGGGCAGTTGGCATAGGAACATCTAGTGGAAGAGCAGTTGGCCTAACCACATGACCAATACCCAGAATCTCCATTTGACCTTCAGGGTGTGCATAGAATTCAGGTGTGACTATGCAGTATGCTGACTTGATATGCATCTCTCGGATATTCAATTTAGTCAAGACCCTACGCATGAAATCAAACTCATTAGAAAAACTTTTGGTTAATGTAAAAAGTTGTTCTACCTGAGTTCTGACTAGACCCAGCTGAGTCTCTAAAGCATCCAAATGGCCAGATTAGTTTAAAGAATATAGAATGTGCTTTACAACCATAGGAGTGGGATGTTACGTTCCACCTAAATTTGTAAACTCATGGACACAAGCAGGAATGTCCTTAGAGAACCTGTCTAAATCCATATAAGGCACTCATTAGTGATCAATAAAGTGATGGATAAGAGCTGGATATGGCAGTTTGTAATGTTTTGCCATTTTTGGCCCTTCATAGACAATTCTATCAAAAAGTCATTTTGACCCAATCAAAGGTCAACCCCATCCCCAACTTATACAGTATAACAGCCCTGTCACCTGAAATGTCAGATCTATAAGTCAAGGGGTCAATTAAGATCTAGTGGAGAACTTTGTATTTTGGCAAAAGTCTGGAAGTAGTCACTTCACCAATTTCTGGCCAGGCGGAGCCAGTTATCTCCTGGGCAATACTGTCATTGGTCAATTCCTCATCACTCATGATAGCCACGTCATCCAACCTAAGTCATTTCCTTAGAGAGTTAAGACTGAAAGTACATGTCTTCCTCTGACATATACTTGTCACCTAAATTCATATCCAGCATTGCCCAAATTTTTGGGAATATTTGTCCTTGACAAGTCTTATTAAATGGACCAGAAATACTTAACAAATTATGCAGTTTATGAAAACCAACAATTTCAACCAAACCAAATTCAAGAATAGCCACATTGCATTCAACGATGAACTTGCGATATGAAGTAAACAAAAGAAACAATCTCTAAGCAGCCTCAGACAGAAAATATTAATTTAGAGGGTTAAGAGAGTGTCTACCTCTGGTTAAGGTTTCAAGCCTGAACATCTGTGGGTCTAAACTGGGTGTAGGAAGTAATCTGTAGGCACCCCCGAGGCAGTGGGTGGCCTGTTCTGACATATAGGTGTGGGCTCTTCAACACTCTCTCCAATTTTACCTTTTCTTTTTTCAGCCCGCATGTCTCTTCTTGGTGGATAAGGGGTAGGAATAGACTCCGAAGTCTCCTCAGAATTAACGTCAAAATTAGAATTAGATTTTTAGGAAGAGGGCTTACTTAAACCTTCAGCAACCGGAGATGACGTTCAGACTCCTCATCTCATGTTCCCTCATCCTCATGACCTTCCTCTTCTATGTCATGATGTGCAAACTCACTATCACCAGTTTCAGACTCCTCATCTCATGTTCCCTCATCCTCATGACATTTCTTCTTCATCAGATTCTTAGACACTTAGGGATACCTTATTTCTCAAAAAAGTGATTGGATCTTTAGATGTTTGACGGGACTGTGATTTTGAGTGGCTGTTCGGTGACTGATAGGCAATAATGTCCATAGATGTTTCAACCAGAGGTACAATAGGGGCTGGATGAGTGTCGGAGTCTGAAATGGACTGTTCTAGTCTTTGTGAACTTCACCGGAGACTCTTCACCTGTGACATTTGTGGCCCCTTCTCAGTTTTAGCAGTATACAATAGAGCAACGGTGTCCTTGAATGAACCACCATGATTTTTCTTTGATTTGGACTTTTTAGTTTTCACCATGTTGGAATCTGAATAGAAAAACTTAACACAATTCCAAAATCAAGTGTAAGAGAGAGAGAGAGATTGATTCTGGAAATTGAACACAAATGTGGAATATGAAAACAAACCCCATGTCGTGGTTTAAAAAGGGGAAAATTTTGTAAAATTGTACAGAGATAACCGTTTATTTCTGACGTGTATAAAACAATTATAAAAAATAGACTGATGATTGGCAGTTAAGGACATAAAACCTCCCTTAACCAAATATTCAAAATTTAATTTTAACCGTCTAAAATGCTATTTTATGGAAAACGAAATTTTTTTCATTTAGGAAGGTCAATTTAATGATTAGTACAAAATAAGAATAGATTTTGTAAAATAATAATCCAGATATTTTATCAGTTGATACTGATTGTACTGCCAAAAATGAGATTGTTTATTAAGAATCCTACGAAGAAGCCCACACAAGTCAATCACACAAAATTAAGAGAATATTTTATGAGATAAAAATAAAGCTTTTGTTTATGGGCAAATTTCATAGTCCACAAATTATACAATCAGTCCAAAAATATTAAAATAAACAAGAATGTTCCAATCAGATATATGCATATAATTAGATTCAATTATTTTGACAGATTTAATATGTGAGTGTGTGATAGGACATACTAGACCAGTCAATCATAACATGTCCCACTAAACCAAATTAAACATTGTCAAGAAGATAAGTACATAGATGTATTTCAATCCAATCGTCATCTAGAATATATCTCTTTAAATAAAAAATATGTGCGTGCCAGATAGGAGTACCATAGCAATTTTCTTTTGAGTACTCAGAGTGTTGACTCTTTTTATTATATACATTTTTTTTGTTTTGTCAAAGTACTGAATTTATAAGTTCATGGAATTGACTTTCTCATAGCCATAGAGGTAGCCCTTTTCTACATGATGTATGTTCATTATCAAGGATGGCTGCACACATCTATGGTGGTAGCTCCCTCCTCTAATGAATTTGTCTATTAACACAACAACATACTATAGTGCCAGAAGTCATAAATACTGACCATATATCCACAACAAAGTACAAAACTACTTTAAAGATAACAATTCAGTCAGTAATAAGACACAATCAAACAAGTTAATATGTCATCAAAGTGTGCTTATCTGAGCATATTTTATTATAAGTTTAATGAGCATACCATACTGATTGATTAATCCAAGTTAATCTCAATATTCATAGACCAATCATACATTTATTTCATATGCTATCTGCAAGAAGTCCCCATCCTCCTTTTTTTTTTTATTTATTATTTTTAAAAAAATATAAATAGGAAAATAAAGGAAAAACAAACACACATGATGAATTCAAACAAAAAGAAAAATGTTACTTCTACTAAGTATACAATTTTTTATTATTATTAATGCATCAAGCAAATGCCCACGAATTTTTGTAGAGTCTCAAATCTGGCAGAATCCAAGGCCTTGGTGAGCAAATCAGCCAACTAATACTCAGTCTGAATATGTTCCAAAGTAATTAATTTTTCCTCGACCAAATTTCTAATGAAATGATGTCTAATATCAATATGTTTGGTCCTAAATTGCCGAACAGGATTTTTAGAAATATTGATAGCACTAGTGTTATCACAAAATATAGTAACAGAATCGTGATCAATACTATAGTCACATAACATTTGTTTCATCTAGAGTAATGGAGCTTAACAACTACCAGCAGCAATATATTCAGCTTCTGCAGTAGATAAAGAAATAGAGTTTTGTTTCTTACTTAACCATAGAATGAAATTGTTACCAATGTAGAAACATCATCCACTCGTGCTTTTCCTATCATCCATGGTTCCAGTGCAGTCAGCATAAGTGTATCCTACAAGATGAGAGTTAGTATCATTAGTATACCATAAACCAAAATCAAAGGTATAGTTAATATAGTGAATAATTCTCTTCACAGCTGCAAAATGTCATTCTTTTGGTTTGGCTTGATAACTCGCACAGACTCCAAGATTGAATGATATGTCAGGACGACTTGCAGTCAAGTACATCAAACTGCTTATCATACTCCGGTACAAACTAGAGTCAACCTCTTTGCCCTGGTCATCTCTGTAGATTTTCAAGGACGTGGCCAAGGAAGTTCTGACTGACTTGGTCTATTCAAGACTGAACTTTCTTACAAGATTTTCAGCATACTTGGCCTATGAGACCCTAATCCAACCTATTTGAGCTACAAACATAAAAAAGGTTTAGTTCATCAACCATACTCATCTCGAATTCATTTTGCATAAGTGTAACAAACTCCCTAGATTTTGTTTCTAATAAAAAACCAGACACAATATCATTGACGTAGATTTGTGCAACTATTAATCCAGTTTTGAGGTTTTTGATTAATAAAGTTTGTCAGCTCCTCCTCTCTTATATCCTTGTTCCAACTAGATTATGGTCAATCATTCATACCAAGCACTTGGAGCTTGCTTTAGTCCGTATAAGGCCTTTTTGAGTCTGAACACATGATCGGAAGAATAAGGATCAACAAATCCCTTAGGCTGCTCAACATAGACTTCTTTATTCAGAATCCAATTCAGAAAGGCACTTTTGACATCCATTTAGTATAGCTTGAACCTCATTGACATGCCACACCTAGTAAAAGTCTAATAGAGTCTAGTTGAGTGTACCCCTGTGCAACCAAACGTGCCTTGTTTCTAACTATGTTTCCATGTTCATCCGATTTATTTTTGAATATCTACTTTGTCCTAATCACATTTGTGTCCTTTGGCTGAGGTATAAGTTTCCATACTTCATTTCCTTCAAATTGAGCTAGCTCTTCATGTATGGCTAGAACCCAATTTTCATCAACAATTGCTTCATTTATATTTTTTGGTTCAATCTGTGAAATGTAGCAAACATTTCCAAGTTCATTAGCAAGCCTCATCCTAGTCATCATACGGTCACCGGAATCTGAGAGTACATTGTCCAATAAGTGTGCATTCTATATCTAGGAACGAGGTTGCCTTCTCGTGTTCTGTTCGTTATTTGTATTTGGTAGGTCAGAACCTCTAGGAGCAGGGTTAGAGATACCAGAACTTGTTGCTTGTAGTTCAGTCTGTCTATCACTATCTGGAACAGACACATGGTTTTCTTGAGTATTTTGACGTCCATCAACCTGTTCTTCTAAATTCTGAATATTAGGTTCTTGTGAATAAGAAGAAAAATCATTAGTGTCATCAATTTTTACGTTGATAGATTCAAAATATAACAAGCAGTACTTATAGATTTAGTCCACAATTTAACAAGAAGTTTTGTACTGTTTGGCAACTCTAGCCATCTTTTGTAAAGACCTATTTTTTCTTTCCATAATTCTATTTTGTTCGAGGATTTTAGAAGCAGAAAATTCATGAAAAATACCATTTTGTTCATAGAATATAGAGAATGTAGCATTTTCAAACTCCCTCCCATGATCACTTCTAATCCTCGTTATTTTCATTCCCTCAACGTGTTTTTCCATTGTTAATTTTAGGTGCAAAAATTTAAATATTTTAAAAACGTTAGACTTTTCTTTTAAGAAATATACCCAAGTATATCTAGAAAAATCATCCACACAGACATACATATATTTCTTGCCACCAATACTTTCAGTTTGAATAGGTCCCATCAAATCCATGTGAAGTAATTTTAATACATGAGATGTAGCAAAAAACTTACTTTTCTTGTAAGTACTTTTTGTTTTCTTACCTTTTAGGCATGAACCACATAATATTTCAGATTTTTTAGTAAGCTTAGGAAAGCCTCGTAATGCATTTAATTTTGTTAGTCTCAACAGATCAATATAGTTCAAATATCCCATCCATTTGTCCACAACTCGGTAGAATCAGTTTTTGAAATATGACAAGTAATTTTGGTGTTAAGAAGATAACATTTATTACTAGACCTAGTACCATGTAGAATACAGTTACCATTATATTTCAAGACTTTACAAGAATTTTTTGAGAATATAACTAAGTGTTTATCATCACAAAGTTGGCTTATACTAATCAAGTTAGCTTTTAAACTTACAACAAAAAATACTTCTTTTAACGTGGAGAATCCATCAATTAGGACAGTGCCTACACCTTCAAGTTTACCGTGTGCCCCATCACCAAAGGTAACCAAACCACTTGCATGACTCATGTAGTTATTTAAATAAGATCGATTACCAGTCATATATCTAGAACAACCACTATCAACCATCTAACAATTTAAATCACTTTTTCTAACCCAATTTTGTCTTACTTTAGTGCTGCTATGGTGTCTCATTTGTCTATTAACCAAGTTCTTATTAGATAGACAATGAATCATAGATTACCACAGATGCAACATTTTACAAAGTAATTTGATTTATGTCTCTGCATTGATAATTGATACATTGGTTGTCTAACTGATGTTCGTGACTGTTTTTGAGTATTGGCATTGGTCAGAACCTGCATAGCCAAGTCAACCTCAGTTCTGTGACAATGGGAGTAGTTTTGTCCGAAAATACAGCAGACTGTGTTTCTTTGATGAAATTGATCTGATTCCCAACTTTTTCTTTAGCTTTTCCAACATATTCCAAACCTTCTTTGATGTTTAGAGTTCTTCCACAGCTTGGAGTTTCACTTAAGCGAGAGGCTCTAATTGTTAAATTCTTGACCTTTTCTTTTGATTTTTCTAATTCATCAAGAAGGTTCACAATTTGATCTTTCTTCTATTTTAAAAGATTGGTTAGAATGTCATTTTTACTATCAATTGCTGCCTTATCATCTTCCAAAAATTCCATCATGACACGACTAGAAAAATTTCTTCTTATGTTCGTCTTTTAATTATTTGTTCACACTGATGCAGTTAGGACACACACGATTTGGTCGTTCAGATGTTGTATTCAAGGAGTCAGAACCTGCAGTTAATTTTTGCATGGAATCAGTACCAAACTATAAGTTCACAGTTAAAGACGTTACATGATCATCAGTAGTTCTTCGTCCTCATTTGAGTCTGAATCCTTTTCATCATCTTCACTCCAAGTAATATTCATAGCCTTCTTGATACGAGATTTCTTTATAGTATTTGAACATTCAGAAGCAATGTGACCAAAGCCTTCACACTTATGACTTTGAATCCAATTGCCAAATTTATTCATATATATAGTGAGATTTTTGTCTTGTGTTGTTTAAAAATCTCTTCTTTTATTGAAGTGGGGTATTCAAGTTTTTGCCTTTCTGATTTCCTTTTACAAATTTTTTAAATTGTTTGATGAGCATAACTATGTTTTCATCAGTCATCAATCTCTTCTTCATCTTTTTCAATTTTGAAAGCAATACCATATCATTTTTCTTTCTTCATCATCTGTAGATATAGTTCATATGTCATCAATGATCCCCACCAATTCTTCAACCTTCAATTTATCAATCTCTTTGCTTTATTTAATGGTAGTTACTTTGGAGTGAAAACGGTCAGGCAAGGATGTGAGAATTTTCTTTACATTTTTACTCTTCGAGTATTTATTTTCCAAGATATAAGCTATATTGGTGATGTCACTGAGTTTTGCATAGAACTCTTTGAATTGTTCATCATCTCTCATAGTCAGTTGTTCAAATTCAAGAGTAAGTATTTAAAACTTAGATGACTTGAAAATAGAGGTTTCCTCGTGAGCAATCTGTAAGACGTCCCAAGCTTTAAAGTTTTAGAATTCTAGTTAGTATAATTAAAATCATTTGTTGCCTACTCGTCTACCTTATTTTCTCTTTCTACACCATTTTCAACAATAGTAGGAGTTTTATAGCCATAAATAATAGAGTGCCAAGCTTTTTGCTCAAGAGATTGGATATAGACTTGAATCCTAATTTTCCAATAGGCATAATTACTACAATCTAAAACCAGTGGTCTAAATGAAGCTCTGTCTATATCTAGGTTTTTCGGATCACACTTATAGAAGTGTACCTGCTTTGATACCAATTGAAATTTTTAAAACCTAGATTAATTAAATTAAAAGCAATTTTAATATTAATTAAATGAGCAGTGTACAGAACACAGTCAGAACTGACGCGTTGTATTGAAAAGTAGTTTTGACGCGTACTGGCATATCAAAGTAGAAGAAAAATATCCACGGGCCCCATACCATGGATAAAAACACGTGATAATTTCATCATATACTACAAAATATAAAATATTTCTTAAAATACTTGTCATACTTTTTTTATTATAAAAATACTGTTTTTTTATTTTTGTAACAGTTGTTGTTACATTTGTTATTTTGTTATTATAACTAAAATAACAAATGTAACAATAACTGTTACAAAAATAAAAAACAGTATTTTTATAATAAAAAAACATGACAAGTATTTTAAGAAATATTTTATTTATTGTGGTTATTTGTAAAAAAATCCCTAAAAACACTCTACTAATAATCTTGATTAAAAATACAATAGTATCGATTTTTGTAATTTTGCAAAATTAACAAAATAACAATCAAAAGAATATAGATCAACTTCATTTTGATACTTCTTCTTTTGACTTGTTGATGAAGTGGAATCAAACTCACCAATCTTGACTTTATCGCTAATTTTCTATTGTATTTGACCTCAACTACCACTTGGATTAAAAACTCTCATTCTTAACTTTACGCCAAGTAGATTAAGTAAGATATGGAATTGTTCTTTGATCACTAATTTGTTTTTTATTCTTCACTGAGTTTGAAGAAAACCTTGACTTTGAAAGTTAATCAATTAAGCACCATGTCTTGTTCGTCTTCAATGGATTCGGCTGCTCGAATGCTTGAAGAACAAGAACACATATAACACTTTTCAAAGCTTAATTCTTTATACATTTGTACTCTTACTTATAGGTAAAGTATTAATCAAATTATGAATAATGTCTTACCTAAAAATTTGAAATAAGAATGGTAAAATAATTAGTAGAAAAGAATATATAAAAAGATATTCTAGATTTGTAGAATGAAGATATTTAGGGAACCCAAAATTATCTTTAAATATTTCATTCCTAAAAAAATCCAAGAGAATGAGAAAATATCATTTAACCTACAAGTGGGTTATTCCTGAATCCACGAGATCAGATTATTTTATGTAAGTAAACAAAATAAAATCCACAGCCCACTGATCTTAAAAATAATCTGCTTACCATATCAATCAGTCAGATCTCAAAGCAACGTGACCTACGAGAACGTAACGCTAACCTCTTCTTTTGTCATTAAAAATCAATAATATTAATTAAGTGAGCTAATATAAAAAGATGAAAAAATATAACACCATATTTTTCCAACACAAACTATTGAAAAGTATAGAGTAAACAATGTAGATAATTCTTTTCCAATATGTGTGAAAGACTAAAAATTCTCACCATTTATAGTGGAGATTTGTACCGCCACATTTATGAACATATAAAGATGATATTAAATTTTGAATTAAATCTAAAAATAAAAATCTGAAGACCATAACTGAAAATTAAAGAAAAAAACTAAAAAGATTAAAACATTTTAATTGAAAGGTTAAATCTCTATTTCAATTACAACATGTAGAAGACAAAAGACTAAACGAGTAAAGTGGGCTTGGTGGTTGTGTGTATATATGCATGTGATGCTATAGGGCTGACCAACCTCATGACGGCTTAATTATCTAGCCACCAATTGCCTTTTGATGAAATTTGGAAGACACTTTTAGAGTGGTAAAATGAAGGAAATTTTATGTTGATGTCCAAAAATTATAAGTGCACCAAGTATATATCTATTTTCAAAAGCATTTGCAAGAATGTTCATTTTGGGGTGCAAAATGTCTTTTTACACTTTTCAATAAATGATTCAATTTATTTAATGTCATGATATTAAATACATATGTTCCTAAAAATGTAGTATCTTCTTGGAGAAGCAATCCAATTACTCATGGTATTACACAATGGAATAGCTAACTTATTAAAAAAAAACAAAAAAAAAAGTAATTATATTTTTACCAAGTTTCTTGAATATTAACACCTTAGTGTATCTCCTAAACAACTATTAACTTGGATTTTTTCTACATCAATTTCAATTTGAACTTGAAATTGGATTGGTTTATCTTCCTATTTGAATGTTAGCTTTTAAATTTTTTTTAAAGTTTTCATGTTTGAGGAAAGTAATAATATCACCAATACCATGAAAAACACTACTTTGTTATATGTTTTTCGTTAAATTTGAATTGATTCATAAAAATACATATGAAGAACAAAAGATTTCAAAGAAACTAAAAGTGGCATTCATCATATGTAATATGACATTATATAAATCATTATATAGATCATTTGATAGTGAAATTAGCATTATGTAGGGCATGCACAAAATGCTTTGGTAGAAACAACCTTTATTACTACACATTTTTGAAAGTTCATATGTCAGTCTTGGCAGTTATCTACTAGAATTTTCAACACTACAAAAGAATTTTACCCAACAGATGTTAAACGGATATTTCAAATGCATTTTCAATGCTGGAAGGATGAACACAAAGTAACTTCAAAATGCATACAACATGTGTTACGTAAAAAACGTTGAGAATTGGTTACACATCGTGTTGATTAACCCTACTACTAAAAACCAACAACATAAGATATTAAAAGATGGTCTAAGAACATTAAACAAAAGCATAAGATAGATATTGGTCTAACAACATCGACACAGATAGTTACGAGCATCAACGGTACCGTATGGACTTTAACATCATTCGTCGTCGACACTTAACTGGTCAATACCGTTTTCTTCCACCCTTCATCAGAGCTTATGATACCAATTAGTGGAGGTGACTCGTTTGGAACGTTATCATTTGAATCGAAAGTTTTCATACGACAACAAGTAATTCAATATATTTTCACCTAGTACAAGCGATGGGAATGTGTGAACATCATTTGCATCAAGAGAAGACGGCATGAAAATGTCATTCATGTAGGAAAAAAGAATTGGTGAAATATTTCCCCTTCCACTAGGTCGATTGACTTGTTCATCATCGGAATCAAGAATGATCGAAAACAATGGTGATGAACTAGGTGTGGGGACAATGGGGTTGTTGCCATGTGAGGGAATATTTTCTTTATGGGTGTCCATTGCAAAAGACTTGGTAGGAAATTATAAGAATTGTGATGGTAGTATAACTTGATCCTTTATATAGGGATTTCTCACAATCTGCACCAACAAATCATTAATGTGCAACAATCAAATGATGAATGAAATTAAATCACGATTGACATGAATAAATTGGGTGTGATGTGTCAACTCTACTAATACTAATGAATGTGTAGCATCTGTACTGAATTCAAAAAATTCGGGCTACTATAAAGTTGTTAATATTCAACATAATGTTTACATAATTGGTCAAACACGCAATCGTTACACAACTAATAACCTATCGTTCCTAATGTTATGGTATTGGTTGGGCACAATTTGTCATAAAAGTTTATATATTCACTATAATATGTCACTTACTCGTCTATAGCGTTTATGTATAAAACTAAACTGTTACCTTTTTGAAGTTTGGTTATTCGATCTTCGAATTAATTAACTTTTATTCAACGAAATTGTTATGAGACAATGGCATGAACAAAATTTAGCGTGTTCAAATCTCACCTTAGACTCAAAGAAAACGTAAAGAATTCCAAATTCATCATTAATAGTCTATCACTATTTTATCCACACAACGAGAGCTAGTAACGCATATCCCAAATTCATAAACTTTACAAAATATAGATTCTAACAATCACAAAATGTATCAATTCCAGTTTGCAAAATAAGGTGACACAAGTAGTTGCCTCCCAAAATATAGCCTAACCAATGTTATTAGAACATTTTATAGTCCAATTGAAACATAAAGTGCTAAGAGAAACATATTCCAAAACAAACAATCCAAAAAACAATTGTCGCCACAAAAAGAGAAGCTGCTTCTTAGACCTTCTACCTTAGTTGGGTACAACCATGTCACTATCTTCGTCACGCGCAACTTCTTTTCTCCCAACATAAATGTCCTAAATCAAATTTAAGTTTGTCTCCTTGTCGATGTTCATATCATCACCGTCCATCCCACCCGGACGTAATTGTGTTCCGTTATTTGGCTCATCGGTATGTCCAACCATGTGGCTATCATAATTTTTGCTAAACTCTCCCTCACCAGACATCATTTTATCATGTTCTCCACTTCTTTACACATCGTCTTTGGACGTGCAAATGGTATGAGTCAACAATTTTATCAAATCCACAAGCTTTCATGGAGTGCTCGAATTTCACATTTTTTGTGCTTCCAAAGACTTGGAAAACATTTTCTACATCTTCAACCACTGAGATATGGTGTCACCATCAAACCTGCAGCTAATGTCGTCCAATTACGACTAAAATCTGTCAAATTTTCTGTTAATGTGCCTCTTCAACATGTCGCATTGTTTGTCTACCCGTTTTTCAACCTCAGCCAACTTGTTTAATATTGCATATGTGGCTTTCTCGATTATGTCCTCTATTAGCCTGCTCTGCTCACTGAACGTAAAAGATATATCTTGTCGCTTATATGCATCACAGAATAGAGATGATCAGTACGGGAGAAGAAGTGATGGGACGTCAAAGTTTGGTGAAGAGTATTTCATCGAAAAAAATTAGGGATGGTAATGGGACAGATCGGCCCGGCCCCGCCCTGTCCCTCCCCGCGACCTGCAAATTTGCGGGGCTGGGCGGGTCAATCTTTTGACCCGCCAACCGCCCCACGAAATTTTTTTTATATAACTGAAAAAAGTAATTAAAAAAAAATAAATAATCTTTTTTAAATATTTGTAGCAAACAAAACAAAAAATTTTCAAGAATGAGAATATGGTATAATGGTTGAGATTTATAATTTATAATTTATAATTTCAACCCGGGTTCAATTCTTCTTTAGTCCATTTCCTACAAAGTTTTAATTTATATTATATTTTATGATTTTACAAAAAAAAAAATTCTTGGTGGGGCGGGGCAGGGCGGGGCGGGCCTGCCCCGCCCCGCTCCACGAACTCTGCGGGGCAGAAAAACCCACTCCAGACCCACCCATATTACCGGAATAAGCAGGGCGGGACAGGGCGTGGGGGGGTTCGGGATTGCGGATTTTTTTTGCCATCCCTAGGAAAAATGCCCGAGGTCCGCTCCATTACCAACTCAGGTCTAATCATGTTGTGATGCTTGAGTTATTGTTTCTTCTGTCCTATTTCTTTTTTGACTGCCCTCTACAATCCCTTCATCGTCACTATCATTGGACCTAGAGTCAGAGCTCTTAACAAATGATCATCCACTTCTCTCATCCACAGAAGAACTTCCGCTTCTCTCATTCTCAGACGAGCTTCTGCTATTCTTCTCTTTTCACTCTTCTTCCGGACAAGAAATTTGACCATCAACTATGTCGCATACAATAGTATTCAACTGTGACACTTCTCTTTTGTCTAACATGACTAATGTGGCAATGTACGGTTGCTAGTTCTCTTCCTCGTTCAATCGAATTGTAGTGTACACATGAGGTTATAGATCGAATAAAAGTGAAATAATCTAAACAAGTGCGCATACAATAACATCGTCGGGAAGTCTAAAATCAACTATAAGTGTTCGAAGTTACCTCTTTTTCTTTGAAAAACTTTATGTACGTTTGTTCTTATGGTTGCTTGGTAGTTTTCCAATTTAACATCATCTGGATGTTGTTACCGAGTTTCTCCGTAAATTGGCTACTAATTTTGGGTATAGCCTCGTACACCCAAAGTTGTGCATTAGCAATAACCTTCATTAATCACATAACAATACACAATGTAGAAATAAAAATAAAAATACAAACTACATTAATAATTACCTGAATTTCCATGGAAAATCCATGAAGAATGTACATCATTTTTCAGCCTATGTTTTCTTAGCCACCTCGGCTTTCTTACTCCAACTACACCGTAAGGACTTCAAAGTAGCTTGATAGCCAATTTTACCCCATGGGTATTTATAAAAATTACCAAATTGTCAATAATTGACGATGTCGACTAATCAATACCCAAATTTTTTTCTCTAGCTTGAAACATTCCATCTATTATCAACGCCAACCCCAACTTGTATCTATCTGTGCGCTAAACATTGACTTTTTTTTTTTTTTTAAAACACACCATCACAACCCCAATGTGGTTTTTATGCCTCCATCAGAGAAGGACGGGGGGGTTAAGGAAGCCCCAACCATATATAAAAAGCTCATAATAGTACAAGGGAGGGGGGGCATAAAACCTGACCTCCAAGCACAATCGAATGTAAAGAGTAAATGTAAAACAGAAATCAATAAATAAGGAGGTACTACCTCCCATACAAATCTCTAAAAAGAAACTATAAGCCTCTAACAGTAGAAAGTCCAAATCTGTCAATCTGGACTAGACTGCGATGCCGTCGTGGAAGATCCTGAGAGCTGTACTCATAATAGTAGCGTCGATCCCAGCCCTCTGATGCAAGAAGATCAGCAACCTGGTTACCCTCTCGGAAGATGTGTGTGATAGTATCCCTGTCCAGTGCTAGTAGATGCCTGATGTGCCGTAGAGTAGCCTGAATATGCCAAGGTCCTCCTCCCTTGGTGATGCAGTGGATCGCTAATGTAGAGTCTGACTCCACCCATAGAACTGATAACCCAAGTCTCTGACTTTTTGGAATGCATGTTCCAAACTAGGTTAGATGACCATTCAACATTCGTTGAGCTTGCAGGACACCACCTTCCAGACAATCAATTTTGAAACAAACTGAGCAAAAAATTGGAGTTTTGACAACCTCGCCAAGTGTCCTAATGTAGATCCTTCAAAATCAGATTTTTGTTGTGCGTCGAATGTGTCGAGCACAATTTTGAGATATTTTTGGTTTCTTCTGTGCAAAACCAAAGCATGAATCTGATGTTAATTGAAAATTTTATACCGAAAGTCCATCTACACCAACAACATCAAAAAAAATTCATGTCAACAATAGGTTTAAGAAATACTAAAATTAACTGTAGAGAATTATTGACAGTAAATTGTCGAGACCGACTGTCGAGATTATCAAATAAACTATCAAGATTGGTACTTTAACTCGAAATCCAAAATATATGGAAATGAATTGCGTCCAATAAGATTTTGAACCTATACCAAAGGTTTAGATAAAACAAGAAACAAATTCGAACTCGTACAAACAACGGTTCTCCCAATTTGATGTACAGTTTAATGTGGCTAATATGAAATATTTACTCATGGATGAGTTCCGAATGATGAACTGGATATGGACAGTTACAATAAGATTTCATTCTTGCAACAGCGAAACTTCAAATTACATGCATCATACTCTATGAATTGGCCTTGTTTAGCAAACAATAAAATACCACAACATACGCAAAAACATCATCAAATACACATCTTCCAAACCCATAAATTTTTAGTAAATATTCAATTCAATAGAATTTTGAACAATTCAATAGAACATTCAAAATCACAACAAAACAACTAATAGAATAACTTATTTTTTTCAACAGAAACACCATACTAGATTTGACATTTGTGTAGCAAAGAATAACATACTCACAACATAGACAACAACATTGATCGCATGTCAACATAAAGGAGGACAATTGCGATAGGTTATGAAACATCACAACACATTGTCACAACTACGCCATCTATTTTTTTGAAACATTTGGTTACCTCCACTGCAACATATTGTATCGGACCACACAAGTGTACAAGTATTAATCATGAAATATCCCATAAATGAAGTGACATGTTAGAACCCATCGAAGTAAGTAATAGTTCTATAATGGTATAGAATAGTATAGTGATGTTTAGAACGAAAATCAACATAACTTGTACACAAGAAATAAAATGAGTGGAATATAAGTGAAATAATTATATAATGCAGGCTATAAACTTTTGTATATAAGTAACAAAAAGTGCAAAAATGGGATAGAAATAATCACTATCCGAGTTTAACACGTGAGATGATTGTCGAGGCAAAGGTCAGGGATAAGATTATATTCCTTAGAGTAACGGTTTCGAGTCCTTACTATATAATTATTCATATATTTTATGAATAAGAAAAAGAGAATCCGAGCAATATATTAAAGAAAACGACATTTATCCTAAATTCCAAAATTCAGTTATCAAAACAGTAAAATAAAAGTCAAATTATGAAGAATTGGACAATTAATTCTCCACAAATCCTACTTGGATTCTATAAATTCTGAAAAACAAAAGAACAAATTAAAGAAAATCAATATGCCCAGTACAAAAAAAAAAATTTGAAAGACGAATACTAAGCATATGTTTGGTAATGCTAAAATTCATTTTTAAGTTCTTATATTATAAATTGTGGGTGAATGTATGGATAGAAAGTGAGTTGTAAAATGTGGGTCCTATAAAATATGTAGATAAAAAGTATGTTTGACCAACTAAAATTATAATTTAAGTATTTCCAAACATGTGATAAAAATAACCTGTTAAGACAGAGTTGGCCAATATTGTGAGGACAGTTGTTGCGTCCAAATTGTTGGGCCCCTTTGTTTTTTCTTTTTCCTGTGTTGGTTGCAAACTTTTCATAATTGTAGGGAGGAAGATATTGAACGAGCAAATTCAAAACCCTTGAGCTTGTTTGTCGACCTTATTTTTCATAAATTCTATTTTCACCAACAAAGTTTAATTTATACTAACTTGGCCCATAAAAAACGTTCAATTGGCATGAAGACATTTGTTTGAAATTTCTACATTTGAGTAAGAGCATTTTCATCCAAAATTTCAAAAAATGGACAATTTTGCCAATATTTTTAACTTTAAACATTTTTGCAAATGACTTTGTAAAATGGGACACCTGGTGCAATTTCTTCTAAAATAAATTGTGTTCACTGTATTTGGATTTTTTCAATAATGTCTATTTTTTTTACCAGTTTACCTTTCTCTTTTCAAAAGTATTTTCAAAATCTCCATATTCTTTTTGAATCTTTAGCACAATTGATATATTCTAAAGAAATTCATAATTGAATAGATGTATCTAGGGAGAATTCGCTTTGAAGTGACTATTCCCTAGATACACACGTCGTGTTATTTTTTTGGTCAACTCTCCATCATCTTTCTTTAGCTGAGCGGTATGTATTTCTACGGTGCTCATTTTTTGCAATTGTGAAGCATGGTTAAGTGATCCAACTCACATTGGGCCTAGTGCCCAGGTGGTTTGGAGGGTGGATTATTGAGCTAGAGGCAAATCGAATGTTTGTCCATCGATATTAAAAAATCTCAATTGGGCCAGCATTGATGAAAAAATCAAAAAGAACTGGAGGAAGTTCTTGCTCCTTCACCTTGTTAACTCAGTAGTCTACAATTATCCTCTCTTTTGTTCAATTATAAATAAATAAGCACTTTGATGGAGATTTGTAACATCATTCAAGTAAATACTGATTGAGATCATAGAAACATGAGCTTGTGATATAGCTACACCTAACAAGAGCTCGAAGTTGGAAGTCAATAGTCTAGAAGCCCGCCCTTGAGAGCGAAGTTGTTGAGCAGCTTCACTCGTAAACTTCGTGCCATGTCTGCCAAATCTTAACTCCTGAAGTCAAGCATCAACTACGATCCTATCCGATAGCTGCTTCATTCTTGGCTTTTGCACGAATTTTGAATTATCTAGGCATTCTCGTCAAACTAAGCAAATTGACGAGAATTTCTAGTTCATTCAAATACTTTCTAACTTCTCTTTTGCACAAAATTCAAAACATGCAAACATTCTCATTAAATTAGACAAAGTTGAAAGAGTTTTTAGTCCATTTAAAGTTTAAACACTCCAGTCTTCCTCGACACTTTTATCTAAATTGCCAGAAACGTTCTGATAAAAAAGTATTGTTGCATAAATTATTACCAACATAAAGGCTTAAAACAGAAGGCCCAAACAAGAAGCTTGAGCGAATTATCAAGACGGGGCCTAGGATCGCCCAAGCTTGTAAAAGTCTGAACGATAAGGCGAACTAGAGCAAGGCTTGGATAAATGAAGCAATAACTGCATAACACATCTAATGGAGCAGTTTTACACGTAACCCATGATTCAAATTAACTGTGAGTTAATGGAAAAGACAACATGGCAGTTATGGAAAGTTATTTTAGAAAAAGTGTTATGAAGTAGTGGTTAGTTATGGGCGAAAATTGTGCAAATGGTGATCAACGTATAAATAAGACAAAGCAGTTGAAAATGAGACAAAACAACTCTCTCACAAAGAAATATGTGAATTTACGTTGAAGTTTTTACTTTCTATTTACAAACCTTGTAATTTCGTGTGCTTGTGCCACTTAGATGCAAGTTGCATAATATAGTCTTTTAATTCAAACACTCCTTATTGGGACATTGTCTCAAAAGGTCTCATTCCTTACACATCGTCTGAGTAATCTTTTAATTATTAGCACGGATAAAAAAAATGCGTAAAACAATTTGGCACGCCCAGTGAGACCTTTGGTGTTAGAAATATTGGAAGCACCATGCCTCAAAAGAATTTCGGCAAGGAGCCTGCAAATCAACAATCTGTCCATTTTGTAATCGACCAATTTGATGGTCAACAAGGTATCCAGAGATGGAGAGACCAAATGTTAGTCGTTACGAGTCAGTGGTGGAGTTGAGCCCCCACACCATGCGTACATTGCTGGGCGAACTCACGCAAGACATCGTTGAACACGTAAGTCTACAAAATATTCATAATGTAGAATGACTCACTTAAAATGGAAACAATCATTATGAAAAAATGGCTAAATGATTAGGTATGTTGAATGAATATATGAACAAAATAGTAAGCCAAGTATGTCAATCAAATCCTTTGGGTATGGAAAATCACTTCCAAACTAGAAATCTTGTAGGTAAATTGCTCATCAATTGTAAACATGAGCCAAGGTGTAGAAACATCTTATATAGTTCCAACCACAGCCAACTTAGAAGGTGCTAGAACATCTAACATGTGGAGTAGTCCGAATATAAGATAAAACATTCAATATATGGGACAAAATGCTACACGTGTTAACGATTGGGGGAACCCACATCTCAATGGTAATAATGGGCCAAATAATGGCATGTTTATGTCGAATATATGGCCAAATCTTGTTAGGCATCAGGCAATGCCATACGTACATCAACCCACAGGAGTTCCTTTTGATCCCAATGCCATATTAAGAGATCAAGTTGTAGAAATCATGCAAGATCAGTTGGCTTTTGAAATACTGCCAGTGATACGGCCAACGTACAAAAAGCCTTACCCAGATTGAGTAGATCAAACGTATCCTTGGCCTAGAGGTTATAAGGTACTCGAATTCTCTTTGTTTACTGGCCTTGAAGAAGTATCCACTTTGGAACATATGGGCCGTTTCACGTTGCAATGTAGCGAAGTTATTGACTTCCACAAGATGAGACTATTTCCAAATTCATTAACTGGGGTAGCCTTTTCATGGTTCATTAACTTGCCAGCAAATTCTGTCCAAACTTGGCAACAGTTGGAACAATTTTTTCACGCCCAGTTTGTAAAACTGAATCAAAAGTCACTTTGGCAGATTTAGCCAATTTGAGTCAAATGCCTAATGAATTGGATGAATCCTTTCTTCAAAGGTTTAAAACGACCAAGAACAAGTTTTTTATTCATTTGTCTGAAAAATAGTTTGTCAAAATCGCTCAAAGTTGTTTGAATTTTGATTTGAAAAAGAAGTTCAAGATAGAGAATTCTCCGATCTCTTTCAACTTAGCACGAATGCGATAAGGTATGATCGATTGTTAGGAGAGAATGAACATATAAAGAATTCTAGTAAGGGGACCTATTATAGAGACCCAAATTTTGACATACACGCTATTGACACTAATCAAGATCAAGCCGAGGCTGAAGTATATCTGGCCGAATTGATCAAAAGAGACACTTATGCGTGCCCTATGTTGACCAAGTTAGAAGTACCTATTAAGAATAAGCCAACAAAAGAAAAAAAAATTCTAGGACATTCTCATTTGATGTAACAAAAGCCGATGTAATATTTGACCGGTTATATAAAGAAAAACAAATAAAACTAAGCGACAAGCATAAACTGCCAAACCCTGAACAAATCAAAGGTAAAAAATATTTTAAATGGCATAATGCATGGTCTCATACAACTAATAGTTGTTTGGTTCTTCGTTATGTGTTGCAGAATGCTATCGAGTCAGGGCGAATCACCTTTGAGTTAAAGAAAAATATGGCAGTGGACGAAAATCCATTTCCACAGCCAGTATATGTCAATATGGTCATTCTAAATTTGGACAAGTTTGGTCTCCTGAGATTCAAGTTAGTAGTTGATTATGGCGAGGACGAACTACATCCCAGCGCCTTTGAGCGTCTAAAAAGAAAGACAGTAGTGGAAGAAGAAATGAGGCTATGTGTCAGGTGCCAAAAAGAGGTTGGCAATACTACAGAAAGAGTAGGCATATATAAACAACAAACTCGCCCAACTAACACTCCTAATTTTCATCCATTTAAAGGGCAAGTAAAACCATTTTATGGGATGCAGTATGGCTCATTTTAGGGCATCAAGACGTTCAGGCCGCAACCTCAATGTCCAAATGTGTGGCATTCATACAATCCTATAGTAAGAAGAGCGATTCCATTCAATGAAATGATAAGAACCCAACAGAGACGTTTTCAAAAAAATTATGGACAAATGATGAGACAACAACAAGGTGTAGAGCGTTCTAAAGCCACAAGTGAGATTAAACTGGTTAATCAAAATGTCATTGAGGATAAAGATGAAGAGAATACAGAGGAGTTAGTGAAAGAGTCACTCGAAAAGTATTGCGTTGGAAAATCAAAGTTTGAGCATAGAAAGAAAGATGAAGATGAGGTTGATTTTGGGCAATTAATCACCATTCAGTTTGGCAATTTTCCCCAATTATGGCTAGTAATTAATTATTGGCCAACGAATTTAAGAAAAATGAAAGTGACGAGGTGATAATGGAAGAAACCACGGAGGTAGCTTGTGTGTTGGAATATGGAAAAGGCACATCTAATGGGGGTCAAGTCATTCATGACAATAGTGAGGAAGAAGATGATGTGATGACAGACATAGGGGAAGAGATTGATTTAGAAGCAAAGCGAAGAATAATGGGAGTTTCGAACAACAATCTACTCAAACAGTTATACTAAAGAGGCAATCCCATAGTGGATTTGTTAGGCAAACCATCTGAACGATCATTTGACTACTATGTCTTATATGGAACCTCCAAAATGAAGAAAATAGTACCTCACACTGAGAAATATGGGTCATCCTCATAAATAGTGCCCCTACCCACTTGTTGGGAAGAGCTATCAAAAGATTTTATGCAATTGGAGGAAGAAAAGAAGATCAAGGGCGAGGAAATATTGCAGGTGAACATATCAAGCAAAGATGAAGTGAAGAAAGATAAGAAAAAAATGGAAATAAATGTAAAAGAAAAGTCATATTCAGGAAACCATCATTGAAGTTGACCAAACATCTCAAGCCCTGTACGTAAAAGTCTTAGTTAATGGCATACCAATAGCCAAAGTGCTCATTGACAATGGGGCATCCACAAACATAATTCCCTACAGAATGATAAGAAAGTTTGTGAAGTCTGAGAGCGAGATGATCCCAACAGAAGTAATTTTGACCAGCTTTAATGGATGGTCTACTTCGGCCAAAGGGGTAATACCTTTGGATATAACAGTGGAGAGCATAACAAAGACCACATTTTTTTCCATAATAGATGGTCTTACTAGTTACAATGTACTGCTATAGAGAGATTGGATACATGGAAAATGGTGTGTCCCATCATCGCTCCATCAATGCTTGGTTTTTTGGAACAATAAAGGTGAGGCAGATGTCGTGCAAGCTTATCACCGACCTTTCGTTGCAGAGGCTAACTCAGTAGAATGATTTATGTACGAAGGAGATTATGGTCCAATTAGAATGGTTCAAGAAGGAGAAGAAACACAAATAATAGCGCAAAGCTATGATCCATTCAAGAGCCATTCTCAATGGAAGCCCTCACTGAATTATTCGCTCAAATGAGGCCAAATACAGTGGCCTTTGAAGAGCCAATAATTGACAAAAAGTTTATCAAAGAGAATTATTGAAAGGTCGATCACAAAAGGATTTGGCTAAAATTACGACCTTTAAAGCCAAATTAATGGCTTATAATAAATAATTTGAAGAAAAAACAAAAGGAGAAAAAGCATTGGTATTATTAAAAGACAAACTAATTGTACTCGGCCTGGAACAAAATCTACAGAATGAAATCAATAAAGTGGATTGCTTGGAGGAATGAATTTCTAAAAAGAACATGGAAGATGATTTGGTGAGGATTACAACGCCAGGGTACGCTCAAGCACAAGACCTTTGACAAAGATAACCATTGGTGATGAATGAGGAGATCTTCCAACCTTTATTAGCCAGTTGCTCAACAAAGAGGTAAGTAATAAACCGATCTCTTTGTTGAAAGAATAGAAAAATTGTTTTGCTTGAGAATAAGAAAATTCCTAGTTTAGATAGAAACTTGGTAGAGCATAGATTGCCCATCAAACCAAATTTTAAGCCTCATAAACAAGTAGACGATTTACGTCCAATGTATTGCCTGGAGTTAAGAAAGAAATTGAGCGATTGCTAAAAGAAGATTTTATACGAACGGCTACCTGTGTTAAAAAAGAATGGTAAAACGAGGGTGTGCATAGATTTTAGAAATCTAAATGTAGCAACACCTAAAGATGTATACCCAATGCCAACGATAGATTCTTTAGTTGATTCAACTGCTGGATACCTAATGTATTCCTTCATGGATAGGTACTCTGGGTACAATCAAATATACATAGCTGAATAAGATCTGCATAAAACTGCATTTAGATACCCATGTGTGTTAGGGTGTTACGAGTGGTTGGTTATGCATTTTGGCCTAAAAAATGTTGGGGCCACTTATCAAAGGACAATGAATTTAATCTTTCATGACATGATTTACGAATTTATTGAAGTATATGTAGATGACATAGTAATTAAATTGCTTAAAGAAGACGACCATCTTTGCCAATTAAAACGCTCATTTGAGGGAATGAGACAGTGCCAATTAAAATTGAACCCTTTAAAATGTGCATTTGGTGTCAATGCAGGAAACTTCCTTGGTTTTTTGGTGCATAAGAGAATTGAGCTTGATAAAAATAAAGCAAAGGCCATACTAGATGCCAAACCGCCTAACAATAAAAAAGAGTTGCAAAGATTTTTGGGACAAGTCAATTTTTTAAGGCGTTTTATTTCTAATTGTGCAGGGTGAACAAAAGTGTTTTTGTCTCTCATGAAGGTCAAGGGTCAGGACGAATTCTTCTGGAATTAAGAACACCAAAAGGCTTTTTTATCGCCTAAAAACTTACTTGTCAAATCCACCTGTCTTGGTGTCATCTATTCAAGGACGGCCAATGAAAATATATATATCGGCCGAGCAAGAGTCCATAGCTGGTATATTTGCTCAGAAAGACCAATTGGGTGATGAAAGAGCAGTCTATTATCTTAGTAGACAGTTGACTAAATGTGAATATAATTATGCAACTATAGAAAAGTTATGTTTAACTCTTTATTTTACATGTACAAAATTAAGAGCCTATCTTCGACCTGTGACAGTGTATTTAGTATGTAAAATAAATCTAATCAAGTACATGTTTTCTCACCCTATTTTGCATCAAATGATTGGTCTTTGGACTTTAGCTTTGTCAGAATTTGAAATTCAATTTTTTCTACAAAAGGCCATTAAGAATCAGGCACTGGCCAATTTTTTGGTCGATTACCCATGTATTAATGTTCCAAGTGAAGTATAGCTAGAAATTGACTTGTGTGAAATAAAACATTGGACATTATACTTTGATGGTCTAAAAACTGCCAAGGGAGCAGGGGTTGGTATAGCGTTAATAGATACATTCGTTGTAAATTATGAGTTCTTTTTAACATTAGATGATTTATGCACCAATAATCAGGCCGAATATGAGGCACTTATCGTGGGCCTAGAGTTATTACTAGAAATGGGAGTCAAAAATGTGATCGTTAAATGTGATTTTCAGTTAGTAATTAACCAACTGGTTGGCACGTTCAAATGCTAAAGTAGCTCTATTATAAACTTGTACGAAATCGCTCAGAAGTTACTGGAAGAATTTGACCAAGTGGAGCTTCAATATGTGAATAGAATATATAATGATTTAGCAAACCACCTGGCCTAAATGGCCTCATGTTACTCCAAAGTGTTGAACTTAGACTCCGTGTGTGAATATGGAGTGATAATGCATGCAGTGCAACGGAAGGCAAAGAGATTCAACATCCATTGCATAGAAGATGAGAATATGGTTGATTGGAGGAAAGAAATAAAAAGGTTTCTAGAGAAGCCTGATGGAAAGAGTGAGAGGAAAATGAAGTTGCGCTCCCTAAATTATGTGCTGATAGATGGAGAATTGTACAAGAAACACACAGATGAAGTTATGTTAAAATGTGTCAATTTGTTAGATGCCAAAATAATTATGGCAGAAGTGCACAAAAGAATATGCGGAGCACACCAAGCTGGCCAAAATATGAGATGGCTGATTGTTAGAAGTGGGTATTTCTGGCCAAAGATGGAGGAATTGTGCACCCAATACGCTAAGAGTTGTTTAGCTTGCCAAAAGCATGGCCCAATTCAAAGGACACCAGCGAGGGAAATAACACCCATCATAAAGTCTTGGTTGTTTAGGGGTTGGGCAATAGACTTGATAGGAAAGGTTTACCCTCCTTTGTCCAAACAACACACATTCATTATAGTAGCCATAGACTTTTTTACCAAATGGGTAGAAGCCATTCTCCAGAAAGAGATCTTTCAAGGGAATATTATAAGGTTCATCCAATATCATATAATAGGTTTGGGATACCAAAAATCTTAATGATGGATCATGGAACTTCTTTGAATGGGGATCAAGTGAAGCAATTTTTGGGCGAATTTGATAGCAAGTTGGTAAATTCCACACCTTACTACGTCCAGTCAAATGGTCAGGCGAAATCTTCAAATAAGGTTCTTAAAACATTATAAAGAAGATGATAGGTGAAAATGCCAGAAATTGGCATGAGTGTTTAAACAAGGCTTTGTGGACTTATAGAACGTCTCCACGTTTGAGTACGAGAATTACCACATTTCAACTCACTTATGGGCAAGAGGCAGTATTGCCTATGGAATCAACGAGCAATCAATTATGGTGGTTTTGCAAAATGATTTGAACAGTGATCAATATGCAAAAGCTTTGGCCCAAAGCTTGTTAGAATAGGACGAAATAAAGCTAGACGTCCTAGATAAATTACAAGTTCAAAAGTAAAAAATGGCCAAGTATTATAACAAGAAAGTTTTGGCAAATTTTTTTAGGTTGGGCGAGTTAGTTTGAAAAACAATACTTCATTTAGATAGCAAAGATCCAAAATATAGGAAATGATCGCCCAATTGGGAAGGTCCATATAGGGTAGAAAATGTATTACCCAATGGAGTCTATCACTTCGGAACAAAGCATGTAAGATCTATCAATGAAAAATACTTAAAGAAATACGTTCCTTCAGTATGGGAAAGTGAACGATTAGATGTTTGAAACATATGCAAGAAAATTTATTCAAGTCAAATAACAATTGCTGCATTAAAACATCAAGAGTCAGGAACGTTACAAACTTCAAGACGTCATCGTCCTATCCTATAACACATACCCTTATATAGATTTAGGACACTATTGTCCTGCCACATCCAACATATATAGAATAGACCTCATTTGGTAACGAAGCTTCGACCACTCAGAGTACTGGTGAGTATCAACAGTAGAAAATTCCTCCATAACCATGTCAAGATCATCGACTATTACTTCTGAATAACATGCCATCAGAGCTCTTGTTCGCTTAATCTCTTGAGAAGCTTTACACTTCTTGGCTACCAGCCACATTTTGCAGTTATCACTAGGCCTGAATGTCCCTTATCTCAGCTTCTAGACTCATAAACAAGGAGTCTTCAATCACAACCTCGGAAGAAAGCTCGCTCAAGGTAGACTTGGCTTTATCAATAGCGATATTTAAAGACTCTTTTCAACTACAGCCTACACGAGGCTTGTTTTCTTGCTCTTCAACTCCAAATTTTCAGACAATAGAATTCTTACCTCTTGATGAATCCCTCTCAAAGTCAATATAATGTCAACTGGGAGTTCAAGGGTAGGACATTGGAGAGCATCGGTCAAATCTTATTTAGACGTACAAGTAATTCTTTTTGACTAGCAGCACTCGCTCTGGATATGTCATTGTCCACAAAGGATGTGTAAGTTAGCACAGCCTTCTTGAGAGCATTCATGTCTTCAGTGGAAGAAATAGAAGAAGTCGAGGGATGAGTTGCAGAAGAAGAGCACGGAGCAGAACTTGCCTTGACTCGCTCCCAAGATATAAATAAGGTCTGGATGGAACACAAGACATAATCAACGTCTTGTAAGAAAAACAATAGATGTCATTAAATTGTCGTCATTACAAAGATATGAAAGTAGGGAGAGAAACAAGATGTACCTCATCAACAGCTTTGGGCGAATGAGGTGCTTCTTTAGGTGAGGAATAAGGGATAACGGTTTTGGAATAGTCTTCAGGCACTGCAGGAGTTTTTCCTTTGTCATCTGGGCGAATAGGTTCTTCCACAATGGGCACCTCAATAGGGGCTAATGCAAAAACAAGGGTTAAACATGAAAAATCCATATACACAAAAATTATGGTATTGTAATGGATACTACCTTCGGGCTCCAGAACTATTGGACAGGCATATTGGAGTTGGAAAGTGTAAGCCACCATGGCCAAACCTTCATTGGGATGAGATTGAGCCATTTCAGCTGCATAGGCGAGTGACTCCGAACTTTGAGGCTCTTCAATGATAGGAATGACTGGAGGACCAATGATGATTGGTGATTGTGAAGCAATAGGAGAAAGGATAGATGTTCTCTAAAAGAACCAAATAACATGTTAGTATGTCAAACACATGCAATAAAGAATAATTACAAATGGTCAGAGATTTAGTACCTTCTTTCTAACAAGAGTTGGATTGTCTTCTTCATCTGAGTAATCGACATGGTGTGGGCTTGGCCGTTTATTGCTAGAGGTTCATCTTGAACCAGTTTGAGTAGATGGAGCTGAAGGAGATTCAGTCGAGGGAGAAATAGTACTCTGTTTGGAGCTTGGCACTGAAAAAGAATGAGCTCTTCTGGGAAACTTTGAAGTAAGATTGAACTCAAGAGTATGAAACATGAAATGAACATTAGAAACAAAAGACATGCGTCTAACGTTCGGCCAAAACTGATTGAAAAAGAATAAGTAATGGAGACAGGAATAAAATGTACTAGTGAAAAGCCATTCATTAGGGAATTGTTTTGGCTCTTAATGGCCTTCGCATCCTCCCGGATGGTGGTATGAAAATGCTCCTTCAAGTTTTTAGAGTAGCAAGGAGAAATCGGCCAAGTTTGGCCAAAACCAAACCGACGGGCAAAAAATTAAGGAGCATAAACTTCGACCCCTGCATTTTTATTTGTTCCAATGATTAAACCATGGAACAGCACTCGTCCAACCAAAAATTGGGCCCAAATGGGCAAAATGGCCTCTACTTCATTAAAAGTTGAGTGAGGTTAGACGTATGAAGGGATTTGATATGCAAAAAAAGAAAAATAAGAAGGTAATGAGTTCAAAGTTTAAAAATAAGTGAAAATATCCATACTAGATTAAGTTGATTAACTGCCAGCCCGTTACAACTGACTGAGCGAGTGGGCGCTGAAGGGGCCCTAAAATAAGGAAAAGACGTCCTAAGCCATAATTGAGTGAGCCAAATGAGGCCACTACCAGTGGAAGAAGCAGAAGATTTTAATTGGTCTTGGAGGGTGGCGATGCCTCTATAAAGAGCAGTCAAAACAAAAGAACAAAGGTTTAAAAGTTTGCCATGGGTGAGTTCATTGGAAATAGGTAAGTAATCAATGGAAGGCTTAATACTAGGGACACAGATAACAAACTTACATAGCCAGTACTGGACAAAGTGCTACATGTTCAAAATGATTAGGCTCAGCCAGGCTCAACCACAGTATTATTGCGAAGTGTTTGAAGTTGCTTGTATGAGCCAAAAAATTGCTTCTCTATTGTGGGTGGGTACACGGGTAACAATCATGGCAGGCGAGATGGAGGTACCAACAGGGGGTAAATTGGTAAAAGCACTAATTTCCCTGAGAGTGACGAACATAGGACCCAGAGGGAAGACAAAAGAGTTGTAGTTAGAAGCCCAAAAGCACAAGGCGGTGGAAAATAAGATAAGGTCAAGATCAAGAATATCAAGAGTAAGCTCTAACAGATCCAGAATCCTAGCTCGCTCGAAAAGCTCTCTAGTAAGGCCATGGCCGACCATACGTTTATGCCAAGCACATAAACTAGCTTCTGTTTTAGGCCATGTGCATATGCCAGCACTATGAATTGAGGCTAACGGAAATGGCTCAAGGAAAGGAAAAGTGTGAGCTGTAAGGAAAATCTAGGCGACGGGTGAACGCCCAACAGTGTCAGCAATGTTAAATGCAGGGCCAAGTTAAAATTCATGATTTTGGGTATTTGATGGTAGTAAGCAACCAAGACTGACGAAGGATTAAGAAAGTAAAGTTTGAAATTCTTCAAAAGAAAGAGAATTTTTTGCTGCCATTGTAAGCGAGAGTAACAATGGTTTTCTTAGTGTTTTGAAAAGGTAAAATGTAAGTGTGAAGAAGAAAGGTGAAGAGTGGGGTTTATATGGAAGGGCAATGTGGCAAAAATTTCACCAAAAAAAGAGCACACGTCAGGGCCGCCAAATAGAAGGAACACCAAGGAGTTTTGTACTTTTTGGTATTTCGAAAGTCGTGGGAAAATGTACAAAATCTTGAATATGGAAAAATTAATGATTAACATTAATTCAGCCATATTATAGGGTAATTTTTTATGCATAAAATATTTTCAACATAAAGGCCTAAAACAAAAGCCCAAAACAGAAGGCTCAAGCATGAAGATTGAGCGAATTATCAAGACGAGTCCTAGGATCGCTCAAGCTTGTAAAAGCATGAACGATTAGGCGAACTAGAACAAGACTTGGGCAAATGAAACAATGACTGCATGACGCATCTAATGGAGCAGTTTTACACATAACTCAAGATTCAAAGTAACCGTAAGTTAATGGAAAAGACAACATGGCAGTTATGGGAAGTTATTATAGAATAAGTACCATGAAGTAGTGGTCAGTTATAGTCGAAAATTTCGCAAATAGCGATCAACGTATAAATGAGGCAAAGCAGTTGAAAAGGAGACAGAACATCTCTCTCACAAAGAAATATGTGAATTTACTTTTGAAATTTGTGCTTTCTATTCACAAACCTTGTGATTTCGTGTGCTTGTGTCTCTTGGAGGCAAGTTGCATAATATAGTCTTTCAATTCAAACACCTCTTGTTGAAACATTGTTTCAAAATGTCTCGTTCCTTACACACCGTCTGAGTAATTTTTTAATTGTTAACATGAATAAAAAAAACTTGCGAGTCATTTGCATGACTAAATGACCATATTTATTAATTAACTAGTTTTAAAAAGAAAAAATCCCTTATCTTTTTAACTATTAGTTGCCCCAGTGCAATCAAGTGAAATATTCATACCATTCTATACTACTAGAGCTATGGTACCCAGTGACAGTAATGATCCTTACAATTCAAAATATTAAGAGTTTAAATAATAAAATGAAAGTAAATTTTACTAAACTAAGGGATATATATTATTTGCTATATTATTAATCATCTTTATTAATTTTTTTTTTTTTAAATATGTATCATGTTGAATTGTTAACTATTTGTCTATCATATCCGCAAAATACTTCGAACTTGCAAAATGTTAAATTATAAACATAAGAAATAACAGAGATATCTACTGAGGTATGGAAACACACTTTTAGTTGCAAAAATTACAAAACCCTCACCTACTACTACTAACCAAAAAATAGTAATCTTCCTATTTCACCCTTCTGTCTTAAACATATAAAACTATCTTTTTTTCTTAATTTTAATTTAGATAAAACAACTTGTTTTTGGGTTAAATACATTTGTGGGTGACTGAAATTTCTGAGGAGTTGCATCACCTATCTTTAATTTCATGCAATCAAGCACCCAAATGCAACTCTGCTAAATATTCAATTACCCGCAATCTATGTAAAGGATAAATTGGTTCTAACAAAAATTCGAATCGAACCACTCAGAATATATTTTTGTGTATTTATAAATACTTATAAGTTGCTGAAACATCATTTTCATTCATACATTTCATAAGACCTGATGCTAAACACACTTTTATTATATATTTAATTAAGCGCTACATTTTCACCACTTGATCGGTCAGTCGAGTTTCTTATCCTATATGTAAAAACTCGACCATGTGATTATAATTATTGTCTAAATAAACAAGCCCTTTTCAATTAGAGGGGGCAAATAACATTTCTTAACAAATAAAAAAAGATCTCATATAATTTCTCTCTCAAGAAAATAAACTCTATCAATTGGCGCCGTCTGTGGGAATTATTTTTCTTTTCTCAAACAAGAAGAACTAAAAGTCATGTCAGGCAGAACTAGAGGAAGGTCTAGGATAGAACATCCAGGGATTCCACCACCAGAAACAGCAGCGGAGGAGCAAACTCCGTTGCAATTCGCCACCATCCAATAAGTCGCTATTCTGCAAGACCAGATGTCCACCATTATGCAGATGCTACAGAGAATGGTAGTCCAGCCTCGTACGTCAGAGGTGCCGCCGGCTGATGAAGCTCCCCAAGCGGCAGAAGTAACGCCAGCTACATAAATTCTCCCAGCAGTAGAGATACCACCATCCGAAACTATACAAACACATGAAATGACATCTACAAGCCATCATTCGATACCAGTCAATTGTGAAAGCATTTTGAACGATAAAGTGGAAAAGGTGATTGTACGAAAAAAGAGCAGGGGGATGCCAATTTCTATAAAAGAAGATCTGTTTACCGAGGACGTGATAAATGTACCTTTACCGTCGAAATTCAAAAAACCAAATGGAGATTTTAATAGAACAGGTGATCCTATCGATCATATACGAACATTTCAAGATCGGGTAAGATTGCATGGCTAGCCAGATGCCATAGCATGTAGGGAATTTCCCATGACATTGCGAAAAGATGCTAGAGAGTGGTTTAACACATTACCCCCACGGTCGATATCGTCATTCGCAGATTTTGCTAATAAATTCGCAACCCGATTCTCTAGTAACGCAAGGAAAAGGAAGACAGCGATGGGGCTAATGCAAGTAACACAGGATAAAGGAGAGTCTCTGCGCGAATATATGTCACGATTCAACCGTGCAACATTAGGTATCAAAAATTTACAGATGTCGTCAGTAATTACAGCATTGCTAAGTGGATTGAGGAACCACGGCCTCAGAGCCAGCCTCTCGAAAAAAACGGCCAAGTATATGACAGAACTACTTAGAAAAGTGGAGGAATACATTGATCAAGATGAGGTATTGAAAGCAACACGAGGCGATCGAGATGAGTACGACTGTGAAATTAAGAAGAGACGACGTGAAGAGCCTTCGATAAACCAGCGTAATACCAGGAGTATGACTGAGTACAAATATCGACCGAGACCACAAGTGATTAATGCTATCTCACAGATACAGTTGAATGCATCTTTGTCTGTTATCCTTCAAGAAATATCCACGTTGAAGGAGTTACAGTGGCCAGAGAAACTGAGATCCGATCCATCCATTTGAGACCGCGGCCGCATGTACGAGTTCCATAAAGATCATGGCCATAACACGGATCAGTGCCGGACGCTACAAAGCGAAGTGGAGAGGCTGATTTTAAAAAGGCTGATAAAACACTTCGTAAAGAAAATTGACGAGCGTCCTGAACAGATAATAGAGAGAGGGGGGAGGAAGAAGAGAGCAGGGGTGATACATGTCATTGTTGGAGGATCAGCTGGTGGATGAGATTCGAGAAATTCTAGAAAGGGTTATGAAAGGTTGTTACATATGAACTCAATCGGTGTGTCAAGCAGATTTGCCCAATCGGTCACCTTTGATGACGGAGATCTAGATGGAGTGTCTTTGCCATAAGATGACGCATTGGTAATTACAGGTGACATAGCTGACTTCGATGTAAAAAGGGTACTTGTAGACACGGGCAGTGCCGCAAATATACTGAGCTGGGAGGCGTTCAAAGGTCTGAAAATACCAACTGATCGATTGAAGTCCATAAACACTCCGTTTCAAGGATTTGGAGGATGGACGGTGATACCTGAAGAAATTGTTGACCTCTCAGTTGTCTTGGGGAAGCATCCCTATTGCGTAACATTAATAACACCTTTTTTGATAGTCCGCACACCTATGGCCTACAATTCTATCTATGGTCGTCCGATTATAAACTCGGCGGGGGCAATCATATCTACCCAACACCAGTGTATAAAATTTCCTACCAGCCGAGAAATTGGAGTGGTAAGGAGAAACCAGTTGACATCGAGGAGATGTTATGTCAACAGTGTTCAGCGCGAAGCTAACTTGACAGTGTTCACAATAAAAAAAAACGAGTATCAGCAAGCACAACGTTTTGAGCCAGCGGAAGAGGTGGAGGTGGTGGAGTTAGAAGAAGGCAGAAAAGTTAAAATTGGTCAATCAATGAATGAAGGAGACAGAGAGAAACTTCTGAACATGCTTCGAGAGAATATCGAGGTGTTCGCGTGGGGTACCGACGACCTACCAGGCATCGATCACTCGATCGCTCAGCACCGATTGAACAATATAGCAGGCTTCAAACCCGCAAAGCAACGAAAAAGACAGCAAGCCATAAAAGGAGAGTTAGAAAAATTACTCAAAGTAGGTTTTATCAGAGAAGTGGAATATCCAGAATGGTTGTCCAACGTAGTTCTGGTAAAAAAATCTACCGGGAAGTGGAGATTGTGCATAGACTTCACCAACCTAAACAAGGCATACCCAAAAGATTGTTTCCATCTACCAGGAATAGATGGGTTAATAGATGTCACGGCCGGAAAGAAAAGATTTCGCTTTCTTGATGCCTTTTCGGGGTATCACCAGATTTCATTAGCGCCAGAAGATGCTGAGAAAACTTGTTTTATAACAGACTTTGGGACTAATTGCTACACAGCCATGCCTTTCGGGTTAAAGAACGTCGGAGCCACATATCAGCGCATGGTCTACAAAGTATTTGGCAGCTTGATCGGTCAAAAGATAGAAGCCTATGTAGATGCTATGTTAGTACATAGTAGCCAAGAAGAAGATTATGTGGAGGATCTGAGAGAGATTTTCCAAGTGGCGAAACAGAGTCATTTGAAATTTAATCCCGAGAAGTGCACATTCGGTACTGCAGGTGGTAAATTCCTAGGTTTCATGGTAACTCAAAGAGGAATAGAAGCCAATCCCGATAAAATTCAGGCGATCATTGATATGACTAGTCTGAAAAGCAAGAATGAAGTACAAAGACTTACCGGTAGAGTAGCAGCACTCAATCGATTTATGTCAAGGGCAGCTGACAGGTGTCACCCGTTTTTTAAAGCCATTAAAACGAGTAATGACTTTGAGTAGACGGCCGAGTGTGAAGAATCGTTGGCAAATCTAAAGTCATTACCTCAACATCCTCCCATCTTAAATAGACCGATTATATGGAAAACACTCAGAATGTATCTAGCCGTATCTCCGCACGCGGTCAGCTCTGTTCTCATAAGAATAAAAGAAAAGGTTGAACGGCCAGTTTACTATGTGAGTCAGGTTATGAAAGATGTTGAATCACAGTATAACCTAGTAGAGCAATTGGTCCTATCTCTGATCATTAGCGCAAGAAAATTAAGACCTTACTTCCAAGCACATCCAATTGAAGTTCTAATGAATCAGCCATTGAAGCAAATTCTTCATCGACCTGAGACATCCAGCCGATTAATGAAATGGGCAGTGGAGTTGGGAGAATATGACATAGAATTCAAGGCGCGATCCTCCATAAAAGGGCAGGTCCTAGTGGACTTTATCGTAGAATTATCACCCAGATGTATCTCTGGGGAAAATCCTCTTTGGACGCTATTCGTAGATGGATCATCCACCAAAGAGGGATCAGGAGCGGGAACCAAATGGGGAAGAAATGAGGTATGCTTTAAGGTTCGAATTCAAAGCTATCAATAATGATGCAGAATACGAGGTAGTCATACTCGGATTGCAATATGCATTAAAAATGGGAGCGCGGTTGATTAAAGTGCACAGCGGCTCCCAACTAGTGGTCAGACAAATTCAAGCTAAATTCGATGCTAAAGACGACCGCATAGCCGCTGACCTGATGAAAACTAGAGATTTGCAGCAGCGATTCCAGGAATTTGAAATCGTGAAAATAGCTTGAGCTGATAATTCACGGGCGGATGCGTTGTCTCGATTGGGTCCAACTTGTGTTAATTCTCGGTCACATTCATCTCCACTTCAAACGATACCCGGTCGAGTTTTATAACCACGATCGAAGTTGGTGAAATAAGGGAACAACCCACCTGGATGGATCCCTTGAGAGCCTACTTAATTGAGGGTGTCCAGCCTAAAGACCCAATTGAAGCGAGAAGATTGAGGATAAGGGCAGCCGGATTTATAATAATAGATGATCACTTATTCAAGAAAGGTATCTCGACTCCGTATTTGAAATGCATTGACGCTGATAGAGGATATGTAATACTTACAGAAATATACTCGGGGATGTGCAGAAACCACCAGGGTGCAAACATGTGACGCCTGCCAGAGACATGCAAACCTTATTCATCTGCCATCCGAGTACCAAACTGCAGTGTTTGGTATATGCCCATTTTTTCAGTGGAGAATTGACCTTCTAGGACCGTTTCCAATGGCTAGCCAGCAGAGCAATTCTTAATAGTCGCGATTGATTATTTCACGAAATGGGTAAAAGGAGAACCGCTTGCCACAATAACAACTAGGAAGATACATAGTTTCATTTGGAAGAATATTATTTGCAGATTGATATCCCACGGGTGATCGTGTCCGACAATGGCAAGCAATTTGACAATCGGGAGTTCGAAGAATTTTGTAGCAGTTATAAGATTGACCTGAGGAAAACATAGATCGTATACTCTTGAGCAATTGGTCAAGTGGAAGTCACCAACCATACTATTTTATGGAATATTAGGACTAGATTGGAAAAATACAAAGGGCGCTGGGCAGAAGAAATTTCGAACGTGCTATGGGCGTACCACACCACACCGAGAGAGTCGACTGGAGAAACACCATACCGATTATGTTTCGGATTAAAAGTTGTCACACCAGCCAAGGTTTTGGAGCCTTCACCACGCATAATAATTCAGCAAGCCGATGTTAAGTTACATAAATCTGAACTCGACTTACTAGAGGAGGTAAGACAGAAAGCATTCACAAGGATGATTAATTACAAACGGAGAACAGCTGCATATTTTGATAGGAAAGTAAAACCTCGAAGGTTGGAAGAAGGAGATCTAGTCCTCAGAAATGCTTCAGCTACAGGGCATCAGCCGGGCAAGTTAGATCCTAAATGAGAGGGACCCTTTGAAGTTATCAGCGAAGTGAAGAAAGGAACATACAGTTTAAAAAATCAACACAAGAAATCCCTTAGCCGACCGTGGAATATTGAACACTTGAAGAAATACTACCAATAAGCTGAAAATTCTCATAGTTCTCCTTTTTAATTGTTTTACTTTTTAGTTGGTAAATTTTACTCTCTGTTTCAAAATAAATAAAGGGGTGGGGGGACAAATGATGAGGACGCTAAGGTTATGGTTAAAAACATGACCAAACCCGGTGCGGCCCCTGATTCCTCCCAGCCACAAATTTCATTCGTTATACAGGTTTACTTTTCAAAGTAACTCGGCTGACGATACAAAAGGAAGTTCTTATGTAAATATAGTCAAGCAATGAACTCGGCCAGCTCAGCCCTCAGACTACGGTCATGTATACTAGTGACTACGGTCGTAAATACGATCAAATGTGAAAAAGACTATGGTCCTGACAGCAAGCTACGGTCGTGACTACGGTCATGTATACTAGCGACTACGGTCGTGGCTATGGTCACATATGATAACGACCACGGTCATAACTACGATCAAATGTAAAAATAACTACAGTCGTCAATGCATAAAAATTGGCGATATGTGACATTAGTATAAAAGTAATTTATCCCAAGTGGGTTGCAGAAAAATCGTTCACAGCAACGTTGGGCGAGGATAAACCACCTCTCCACCCAAAGATGTTTGCAAAAAGAAGCAACAAGAAGTTTGTTTTCAAAAAAGTAAAGCGGGAAAAGGTTGGGAAGGATTAGTCTTATGAATCATCATCATCATCTTTATCGATCGATGGCATGAGTGGGGCACCTGTGAAATCAGCATTTGGAAAATGTTCCGCGAGCCATTCCCGACTCTTCCTAAAAGCTATGTCTCGACCACGCACGCCTACCATGCCCACGGTCGTCATGTATTCTTTACTCTATTTATATTCTTCAATGGCAACTTTTCCTGTCGTGATCAACTCTTTAGAAAGACGAGCAACAGTATCGTCCAAAGATTGAAATTTGGTGGTTGTACGTTGCAACAGTTCCTTGCGCTCTTGCGAAGACTTCTCTAGAGCAGTCAGTCTTGTGTCGCGATCGTTGAGCATATTGGTCTTTTCGTCCAAGTCTCTACGAATGTCATGCAAATCTCTGCACTTCTCTTCTAAGGCATGGCTGGTCTAGTCAATCTTTTCTGCTTGGTCGCGAAGTTTGCGAAAGGCAGAATGTCGTAGAGATAGAATCTGTCACAGAAACAATAATATCAGAAATAAGAAGTAAAAGACTTCATGTCTATCATAATCACACAAGAAACATACTCGCCGCTCTTCCACCATGATCGACCTCTCCAAGCTCTCTGGAGATTTATCCTTGCTGGCCTCGACCATCTCCAGTCTAAGCAAGAAGAAATGACTCGACAATCTTCAATCACCTTCTCGAGCGGACGGCGCATGTTAAAAGTTGGTCAGGACTCAGAAACCGTACGCATGGGACCAGATCGAGGAAATTCAGGCGTATCAGTCGGTAAAGTCACGGTTTAAGCGACCAGAGGCGAGTCAACGGGTAAAGTTTCTGTTTGACCAATCGATGGAGTGACATCAGAGGAAGGCTGATCAACCGAAGGAAGGTCCTTGCATCTCTTTCTTTGACTCCGAGAATTTTTCCTAGCCAGTTCCTCCAAGAAATCCTCAGTAAATTTGTCAGAAGACATGTCTGAAAGAGCACACATATAGTCAGTAATTTAAACGATGGTTGCGGTTGTATCGAAATAGTCAATGGAGAGACTTTTCCTACCGTATGGACGGTCGATGCCCGCAGAAACCAAGGCATCATTTGTTAACACATCATTCATCGACCGGCCAAGAGGTTCAGCCGCTCGTAAAATGATTAATGAGTCGATTTCTGGTTCAGATAGGATTGGAGTGGAGTTAAAATCTTCAAGGGGGTAAACACTCCAATTTAAGGGGAAAGGAAACATTCCCTCGACCGGCCTTACGAAGAAATACCTATTTTTCCAACCGCTATTGGAAGTAGGACAGTTGGGAATTTTAAAGTGCTCATGGGTGGGAAGGCCACGGTCACGATGAGAAAAGACAACATAGCAGTCGTAACGGTCGAGCAACTTCATCTCAAAAAGTAGATGAAATACATCGACCGATGGTTCTATACCACGGTGAAAACATACGAGCAAGTAATAGGTTAACATTCTTAAAGCATTGGGCACCAATTGACTGGGGGAAAGGTTGAAGGTACAAAAAAATTCGACTAAGAAGGGGTGTAGTGGGAATCTAAGCCCGGCTTTGAGACTATCCTGATAAATTGGTACTTCTCCAATACGACCGAGGGAAAGGTACTCGGTCGGTTCAGGAGCCCGGTAAATGTGTTTTTTACTAAGAAAAAAGTGGTTGATAGTGCGCCTGAGGGTTGTTTTCGTGTATGTTCTCGGGTGCTTAGGAATATTGTGAAGGTTGGAACTGGATCTGTCACGAGTGGAAGTGGAAGTATCGACTGATTGGTCCTCTCTACCATGTCTAAGGTTTCTTCGTACCATCCTTACCTAGTCAAGTTTTGGAAATGGGGCGATAGAATGGCAATCTCCCTGTCAGAAACAAACAAATATATATATATATATATATATATATATATATATATATATATATATATATATATGGAGGAGGAGGAGGAGGAGGAAATAGGGAAGGAACACCAGTTACGAACACAAAAAAGAGAGAAAAGACCTACCGGGTGTGATTAATCCGGGGGTTTGATTGATGTTCAAGGATAAGCTATTTACTTATGGCACTGAGTTGTCTGGTTGTCCAAGAAATTCGATTGATTCTAAAAAATTAAAAGAAAACTCTATTTCAGAAAGAGAAACGACTTCTTGTTCATCCGACGAGCTCTCCAAATTTATAATCTTAATGAAAGTGTAGAGACTGTATGTGGGGAAGAGGAGTTGTTTATAAACGGGAAATAATGAAGTAATGCTCTTGAGTATTACTTGTTAAAAATGTTAAGAGCGTTTAGAAATTTCAAAAAATAAAGAAGGACAAAAAAGGTGGCAACAATGACATCATGAAAACATGCTTTCCCAAAATGGCGATGTCTCTTCGGTCACTGTGCATCTAGTGAACACGCACCATATTAATTATGGTGGCCATGACGTCATTATCTGAATTGACAGCTGGTCTGTAAAATGGAACGTCGGTCGCGGAATTGTGTCCACTTAATCAATGCGTCCTGTGACGAGATGACTCTCAAGATATAAAAAGTCTATATGCTTGAGAGTAGGGGGCTACTGATGCTAAACACACTTTTATTATATATTTAATGAATCGCTACATTTTCACCACTTGATCGGTCGATCGAGTTTCTTATCATATATGTAAAAGCTCGACCATGTGATTATAATTATTGTTTATAAATAAACAAGCCCTTCTCAATTAGAGGGGGCAGAGAACATTTCTTAACAAATAAAAAAAGATCTCACATAATTTCTCTTTCATGAAAATAAACTCTATCAAGACCAATAACTTTTATCTATTTTTATCTACACATTTCATAAAATCCACTATTTATAATATATAAAATTTTTTACCAAGCATACTCTCAATCCTTGCCCTTACATTTATCTCCCTACCACTGCATCTACCTCATTATTTCAATCAATGATAAAATATATACTGATTATTTCATCTGCGATAATTGAACTTTAATTAAAATTTCAATTGGGTCATTAAACTTTAATTTGTCTTAATTGTCACCACTATTACATTCAATCAACTATCATCTCCATGTTTGGCCAAGCTTAAATTATAATTTAAGTCGGTCACATTAGTCAAACTTACCTTTTATCCATACATTTTATAAAATGCATAACTTACTACTCACTTATTAACCACACATTCCATAAGACCTATAATTTATTAGTACTTAAAAAATAATTTCAGTACTACCAAACATAAAACATCCAACTGATCTTCTACGTAATTTCTCTGTGATACTTTAAAAACAAAAATGGTAAAAAGAATATTATGACAATGTCTTTAGATTAAATTATTAAAATGAGTATGTTGTTTTATTTTAACAATTTTCTAATGTGCACGTAGTGACAAATTGGGGCTTATTTTCACAAATGGTCCCTGACTTTTGTACTTACTGTAGGTTGAGGACATATCGTTTTATTTTTGGTAATTTAGCCTCTATTTCAAATATTTTTGGCGGCAATGGTCATTTTCATCAATTTCCATCCAAATGACTATGAAATTTGATGGTGGAAATTTTTTTATTTAAAAAGGGCTTATTTGCACAAATGATCCCTGACTTTTGGAAAGGAAAATTTACCGTAAAAGTCCTTAATCTTTTAGAAAGTGTTGAAAAGTCCCATAAACTTCTAATCCTAACACATATGACCACAAACCTTTTTGACAATTTTACCCCTAACTTAAATATAAAAAAGATAACTCATAAATCTTTTCAAAAATACAAATAAGTCCTAAATCTTTTCATTTTTTTTCACAGATTTACACTTAAAATAATAAAAAGTGTGTCATCAAGTCCCAAAACTTTTAGTTTTGTTCACCAAAATGACATTTAAAATGTGTTTGATTAAAATCAGATTTTTTTAGTAAAAGTTGTTGAAATGTGTGGTTGAAAAGTTATGGAACTATAAAATGTGTGGTTAAAATTAATTGTTGACTTTGACTTAGCTTTTTTAGCAAAATCAAAATTGAAAACAAACGGGCTCTTAGAGTCTCTACAGATTTTGTCCAGTGATCCCTTAATTAACAAAAAAATTATACCAATGATCAAAATTTGACCAATTTTAAATTTTAATTTATTTTTCATACCAATTAAAAAAAAAGGTGGTGGTGGGCTGGAGATTGTGAAGAACTTTTTTTTTAATTAATTAGTAATTGGTAGAGTTGGCAAATGGGCCAAACAACTCGAAATTAGACGGGCCACATAAAAGATTGGATTGGGCTAATCCTGACCTAATTTTACATGGGTTGGTATCTGCTGGGCCAACCCAGCCCAACTTACATTTTTAACTTATTTTTTCAAAATAATTACTTATAATTTTGTAAAAAATAAACAAAACAAAATCCACAATCTTCCTCCACCACCCCACCCCACCCCACCCCACTTGAGAATCCGACCAGAAGGGAGCGACCAAAGGGGGAGAAATCCCCTCTCCTCTGGTCACGAAACTAGGGAGAAATCTCCCTGGTTTCGTTGCGAATAGGGGAGATTTCTCCCCCATTGTTTTCGGCCGTCCAGCCGAAAACAATGGGGGAGAAATCTCCCCTATTTGTTGCAACGGGGAGGGGGGTTTCTCCCTCATGTTTCCGATCAGGAGGGGAGGATTTCTCCCCCCTCGTTTTCGGCCGGTGGCGGAAACCATGGGGGAGAAATCCTCCTCCCATTTGTAGCCACATTTCACGGAGTGGAGGGGTGGGGTGTTTGAAGTGTGGGGTAGGGACTTGGACAAAAAAAATTATCGGGCCAGCCCGGTTGGCTAGTTGTACCGGGCTAAATTAACCTAATTTTTATTTGATCAATTTTTTATTGAACCAGCCCAGCCCAACCCATAGACCGGGCTATCTGGGCAAGCCCACTGGGCTAGCCCATTTTGCCACCTCTAGTAATTGATATGAAAAATAAATTAGAATCTTAAATTGGTCAAATTTTGATCATGGGTATAATTTTTTTTTTAATTAATGGACGACTGGACAAAATCTGTAGAGACTCTAAGAGCCCATTTGTTTTCAATTTTGATTTTGCTAAAAAATTAAAGTCAAAGACAACAATTAATTTTAACCACACATTTTATGGTCCCACAACTTTTCAACCACACATTTCAACAACTTTTACTAAAAAATATGATTTTAATCAAACACGTTTTAAATGCAATTTTGGTGAACAAAATTAAAATTTTTGGGACTTGATTACACACTTTTTATTATTTTAAGTGTAAATATGGAAAAAAAATTTAAAAAGATTTAGGACTTATTTGTATTTTTGAAAAGGTTTATGAGCTATTTTTAATTTATTTAAGTTAGGGGTAAAATTGTCAGAAAGATTTGGGGTCATATGTGTTAGGATTAGAAGGTTATGGGATTTTTAAACACTTTCTAAAAGATTAGGGACTTTTGCTGCAAATTTTTCTTTACAAAAGTCAGGGATCATTTGTGCAAATAAGCCCTTTTTAAATAAAAAAATTTCCACCGTCAAATTTCCGAGTCATTTGGATGGAAATTGATAAAAAAGATCATTGCCGCCAAAAACATTTGAAATAGGGGCTAAACTGTCAAAAATGAAACGATAGATACTCAACCCATAGTAAATGCAAAAGTCAGGGACCATTTGTACAAATAAGCCGACAAATTGGTATTGTCGTGCAGTCATTAAGTGGAAGATCCATGTGACAGCTAATTAAGTAATTTCATTAATTTTGGAAACCAAAGATAAAGAGTGACAAAATTTAAATCTAAGGTTGTGTTTGATTGCGAGCAAGGCAAATGGGGTGGAAAGAAAACATTTTCCATGGAAAAGATTTGCCAAGAAAACATTTTCCTGGCAATTGGAAATGTAGTGTGTTTGATTGGATTAAAATTCGTCCTAGAAAATGTAGTCTTTTTCTTGCTTTTGGTGTTTGATTGTCTAAATTTTCCATGGCAAATGTAAGTTTTTCCAACTTTTGTTGTTTGATAGCCTTAATTTTCTAGGGAAATTGTTGTCTTTTCCATGGCAAAATTGTATAGAAAAATCATAGTTTTGCAATTCCTAATTTTTAAATAATAATTTATATTACCATTTTTCGTCCACTTTTCAACCATACATTTTATATAATCCACCACTTTTACAAATTTTGAGGATATTCTATTGTATGTTGAAATCCCAAAAGCATATGAGTCAAACAAATCTGTGAAGATATATTCAAAATAAAATGACAGGGTACAAAAAGGAAAAGCAAGTTGAAAAATCTTCAAATCATCCCAGAAATCCTAATTCCAAGAAATACTCAGAATCCACCGCAACATATTTAAAGGCGATAAAAGAGACATTCCAACTATATTTTATTCATTTGCATCATATTCAACTGAATGGCAATCCATGCCATTTTCTTGTTCATAGCCAAGATAATTGGAGTACTCATCGACTAAAGAACTGTTACTACGAGGTTGTCTTAACATTAGACCTAGTCCATCATAATCTTTATAAGAATCCAGCGGCCTCAAATCAGAAATCCAATCATCAATTTGTAGGAATGGATCATTGAGAAGCTCCCTAGCAGACAGCCTGTGGGACACCGTAGCTAAACATTTCTCAACGAATTGACGCACCTCAGGATCCTTAACTTTGTAAAGAGCATCTGGCTTCTTTCCCTACAGAAAACAAGATTATTTTGTTAACTTGAGTTTCAGATATTGGTTTCCAATAGGCAAAACAGATACGACGTATGAGCTCTTACAGAGATCACTTTCTTATAAATTTGAGCAGGATGATTGCATTCGCTATACGGATACTCAAATGTCACCATTTCCAAAATGCACATACCAAATGAATAAATATCGACTAATTCATTGTATTCCTCTGCAGCCACCTCTGGAGCCATAAACTCCGGCGTTCCTGAGGGAAATGAAGAAAAAAAAAATCAAAAACCAACACTAGACATGGCAGAGAATTACCTTTTACCTAATTCTCAATAGAGGTGTCACAAACATTGAAGTGAAACACCGGAATGAATAATAGAAGTTGCATAAATTTTTTATTTAAGAACTACAACGAGAATACTCAAACGACAGTCTATACTAATTACACAATATATCAATCACGGGAAAACAAAAAAAACAGGCTACGGAGCAATCATAAATCATCTTGAGTTGGCAAATTGTAAACTTTCTTACACAAAGGATAATTTGAAAATTTTTGTTTTTTTTTTTCCTAACATCAAGCATTGTACTTATTACAATTTGATAGTGGCATTCCCAAATTACATGTACTTAATTGATACCGAATATCCAACCACCCCCAACACACAAAACGAAGAAGTCCCAATCATTGGGGAGGCGGCGGTGGGTATAGACTGAAACAGCCAAGGAGCTGCGTCAGCTGTGTGGATAACGCATCGTGCTCTCGTCGGCGAGATTCGGCCTCTTGGACTTGGGCTTCCCGAATCTCCCGAATCTGTGCTTCGAGTTCCGCCTGAGAGGTACGCCATTGACGAATCTCATGAGAAATAGATGCCAATGTTGGTTCAGTGACCGTTTGATGAAGGTCCTCAGCCATTGGATCATCATGAGCAGGCTCGGTTTCATGCTGTACATTACCCTGGCCGCCAATGGGACCCTGTGTTCTTCGCTCCAGGTTGCGCGTCATGTGTAGTTCAGAACTACGTATCCCCATTCTGTCTATCTGCATGGTTCGCTTCACCTGGGTGCTTTCATGGGAGAGATCAATGCCGTACATTTCATAGAGTCCTATAATTAGAGATGGGAACGCCAGACATCTCCGGTTGTTTTGAATATGCAAGACATTGCAAAATATATAGGTGCCGATATTGAGGGTCCTATTCAGGAGCCAGTAAAGTAGGCGTACTCGCTCCATAGTGACCGTAGAAGTATGTGTCGTAGGGAGAAGATTGGCGCTCACCATTTTGTCTAATGTGCGTACTTGAGGCCGAAGACATTTATAGTTTAATGTGCTGCTTCCTTCAGGCCAATGATCAATTGACTCAGAAATGGAGACGACTACTTCATGAAGATTACTAGTCGCGGCTTGGTAAATGTCGGTCTCCGTGTTGTCAAGTTCGTAGTAGTGGAGAATGGCTAAGGGCGAGAATGGAATATATTGCCCTCGCATGTATACTTGCTGATACTTAGGATGATCAGGGTTGTCGATGTTATCATGGATATTGGCATAGAATTCTTTGACGATTTCTACATAGGCAACCCGCGGAGTGGCTACAAATTTTTTCCAATTATTCCTCGCAATAACTTGACCGAGCAATTCATTTTCAAAATCCGATATTAACACCCTTCGTTCCGGTATAATATTGCGTCCGCTTGTGTCGTTCTTGTAGATCATCCAAGCTGCCTCCGACTCAAATCTCATATCATCATAAGTTATCGGTTGTTTGGAAGCCTTCTTTGAGGAAGCCTTTCTCTTTCCCGAGCTAGGTCCCGCAACTTGCGTTGGTTTCTTTGATCTCGGCATTGTATCTATACATTTTACAAGAGAAATAAAATTATGGGTATAATGTAGACGAATGCACTCATAAAATTTGCAGTGCTTAGTGGTTCATCAATGTGGACTTGGGTGGATGCTGTGTGTGTATCATGCGGTGTTTTGTTACGAGTTGCATTGGCGTGAATAATCATGTGTACGAAGTTAGCATTTGAGTTATTATAGTATGGACACAAGCAAAGATAAACAAACTAGGTGAATCATTTTATCAAACACTTGGTGGGCATTTGCTATTACAAGTGAATGAAAATATATTGGATAATGCATTAAACCCAAAAAAATTTGTTGCTAATCAACAAACCACCAACAATTCATCTATTTAAACCAAGAAATATAACTTGCCCAACCTCCTCAATCAAAGAAAAAACCAATGACATGGTTTCAATTGGAGAAATTTGGAAAAAAAAGTGAGCCATGTTATCTTGATTTTTATAGCGGGAGGAGGATTGTGACGTATAACAACGGCTTGGAATGGCGAGGATTCCTTCAATTGATTACGTATTGACTACAAAATAATTAGGTTTTGATGTGTGAGGAGAAATCACGAAATTGAGGACAAGAGGAGTGGGAGAGGAAATTTTTTTTTTTTATGTTTTAAATGAGTTCACGCTGGGGTTTTAAACCCCAGCGTGAACCCGCTCGAGCGGACAGAAGCCCCATTTGGGGCTTCTTGCTTTCTGCTCGCGGACAGCAGGCCCAAATGGGGCTCTTGCTTTCAGTATTGACAAAATTCATCCCTTTGTGCGTACTTTTCAAACCAAATCCATATTAAACACATCCAACATAGTGCATTAATCTGTTTTCATAAAACCACAAGAATTACAACAAAATGATAATGATGCGGATTAATTACATTTTTCCCACATAAAATCTTGTGTAATTCTAACATATTAAAAAGAAACTTATCTAATTATTCATTTTATAGATTGTTACCCAATAAATACAGCAAAGTCTCACAAATTAAAACCGAATCCTTAAAACTCAAAAAGTACCAACAAGATGTACGTTCACATAATGTTCACATAGCTGATATCTGACAAGAAAATACCAAATCATAACGTTCACATAGCATAGATCTTCCCTACATTCATCGTTGCTATCTATGTAAAACAACTTCAGCAACGTATATGACAAAAATTATACGTCGCTGTTACAAAACCTGCCCCAACCGCATTTACAAAAGACAAGTCTCCCACAAGTCGGAGGACACCTAAAACATACAAGTGATTACATATGTACGAGATAGAAACAGTGTAATCTATGGCAATGAAGGGGGATCACGACCAAGCTGCTCATACACCAAAGCCCGCATGATTGTGGTATTTGTCAAGCTCATAAACACCTTCGCCAAATCACCATCCGATCGAAATGCTTTCATCACTTTCATGATGTCAACCAAGTCTAAGTCCATTGCTTCAAGCTTTTCGGTAATCATCTGCCAATTCACGTGATTCAATGTACCAAGGGTTGCTTGCATGTGTATAGCGTCGGCAATTTTTTTTGATGACTCCGCTATTATTGCTAAGGCCCGATGACTTTCATCATCATGGGGTTTTGTGCGTTTACACCGACTTGTGCTTGTTCCTTCTTCGGAACCTCTCTTACGCGAGGGAGTTGGGCTTGGATCAGTGTCCTCAGTTGGAGTATCAAACTCGTTGACACTGTCATCAACTGAAATAGGAAAAATACAAAATCATGGTTGTCACCTAAAATACATTACGAATATAATATATATGTATTTGATACAAAATCAAACTACCTTGCATAGGGGAGAAATTGTCAAAGCCCGATACTGCCCGATCTCCAGTAGCTATATCGTTTCCAAATATACACTCTGTATCATCATATCGACGACACAATTTGCTCCTCCATTTTCCAAAATCAGGTTTTCCCTACCAAAATGAGAAGAAATGATCAGTGCTGTTACCACGACAGCCCATGATGATAATCGGAGTAATTGATACAATACAATGAGGAGCAATAATACCTTCACAAGTTCCTCCCACGCAAGTGTATCGGCAGTGATTCGTCCTATTTCGGTATCCCACCCAAAGCCGCTAATACTTAATAACTAGCTTACTTCAGCATATTCTCTCTTTAGAGTCTTCAACCGCGACCTAACATTCTTCTCTGTCACTACCACCCCACACCCTTGTTTCACACTTTCAATTGCTTTAGATATTTGAAACGATGTGAAGCCATTGTCACTTCTTTTGTGCCCTACCAACACTTGATTAACTAGGGCGATAATCAAGAACCCATCCATTTCGTCATTCCAACGTACCTAACGAATCCTTGTACTAGGATCAACCTGGGAAATGTTTGTATCATTTTCATCCATGGTTGTTGAGGTTGTTGGTCTTGGAACTTCGAATGGTTGAGCAGTGGTATGTCGCTGATGCGCCATAAAATCTAGCTACATAAATAGCAATACCAGAAATGTATATCAAACATGGGATGACAAATTGTGTGGTTTTCAAAGTGCAAACGCAACAAAATGAGAAAATACACAATTCGACATATGTACAAGTGTCATTCAATTTTCCAAATGGCGTGAAGGATTTGCGATCAGTTACACAATGTAATAATAGCATCAAATAATGTGACAATAGTTGCATAGTACATAGAAGGAACGTATTCTTAATTGACGTCCTACCTACAGAATGTTTGTTCAATTACATAAGATGAAAGTGTAGAAAATGTAATACAACGGCTTAATCAAATTCAATTTCAGCGTCGGCATTGGGAGTATGATGAACCCACATTGATTGAGCCATTGCATCCCTATTATTAGACCACGAAGCGTCAGCAGAAAAAGATATATGAGCATTTATTGTCGCTTCTTCCGTCACTTCAACATGAGTAGGGTTAACCTCATCATCGCTTCTATCTATGTCCTCCTCACACACATCCTCTACATCATCAATCCGTAGGAAGTTGTGAATAGCACAACAAGCGAGGACTATCTTCGCTTGTGTGCTAATGTCATGAAATGGTTGATACCTCAAATATGCAAATCTTTTCTTAAGCAGACCTATTGTCCCCTCGACCGCATTGCGTAGAGATGAATGTCAGAAATTGAACAACTCCTTACTATTTGCAGGGCGCTGACCCTCGATATCTCTACGATGATAACGAGTTCGACGATAAGGTGAAAGAAAACCCGGAACAAATGGGAATCCAGCGTCAGCAAGGTAGTACTTACCTATGAAACGTTTAAATTTAGCACTTGTGCTAAAAATGAAAGTACATAGATGAAAAAGCTATGAAACTACTAACCAACAGGAATTGTTAGCTTATGTCCTTGGCGTAGTATTGCACTTCTTAACAACCTACCATCATGAGCCGATCCCTCCCAACCGGCGAGCACATATGTAAATTTCATATCAAATGTGCAAGCCACTAAGACATTTTGAGAAATGACTTGTTTCCTATTGCGGTTTCTAGCTTGATCCTCTACAAGGACATTTGCAGCTATGTGTGTACCATCTATAGCCCCTACAGCATCCTACAATAAAAAAAGGGAAAGTATGTGAAAGTTTTTACATTATGTGATTTGAAATTTATAAAATGAAGTAGCTATGAAGACCTCACCTGGAAAAACGAGTACCACTGCTTGACATTATCCTTGTCGTATGGTGAGTTATTGATAGTGGCATTGGTCACAACTTCTCTATACAGGCCTAGACAAGCGTGCAAAACCCTATGGAAATAATAGCTCAATGTTTGTCCAGATCTATAGAAAGTAAAACTTCCAGCTCGAGTACGTTGGTCGTGCCCGACGGTGTTGAGGAAAATAGCAACTTGTTCTTCAACTCGGACTGATTTACTATCAACCAATCCGAAGGTACGTAGACGAGAACATAAGCTTTGGAACGGACCTATTTTCATCCTAAGAAGATCACGACATATTCTGTCACTCGTACCAAACATTCGTGTCAAGGTCATTTCTCTCTCAACTACCCAATTTCTATGAGGAGCCCTAGGAATATGTCGGGCACGACGTCTAATACCATCATATATCACAATTGCTTGGATGACCATGGTCCAAAACAAGCCCACGCGTTGTATTTGGCGCCGACGTTGCATCCTTTGTGTATCCATGGGACTCTAATATAGTATCAGAAATCAATGAACTCAGTAGTTGTGGTATCTAAGTCATACGATCAATACCGGCCCACATTGAGTTTTTTGAGATAATGAAGTAACATATATGTCGAATATGTAATATATTACAAATTATGTGTGGACAGGCATAATGAAGGTGAGTTTTGTAATGAGACTTTGCCTAAACAAAATGGGAATTGATTTACAAAATGTAAAACGAATGAAAATACGGTCTCCGAACTTGCATTTTTCCACGTACATAGAAGGATTAAGGAACAGGCACAAAGGATGATTTTATTCTAGTTAATGAAAATGAGAACTGTACAAGAAAAGATGATTGCAGCCAAATTGAGCCCGTCTAGAAATAACCAGAAGAATATGCAGTGAAAGGGACTGCTAGGGTGCCCTTTACTCAATTAAGGTTTATTCATATTATCACAAGAGATTGACACCCATAGGGAGTGTCGCAACTTCAACCCATATAGAATAGTAGTTCTACTCATGTCAATTGGTATGCAAAAAATAACTCAATTGGGTGATGAACCTGATATCTCGGCCATCAAATGAGGCATTGATTTGGTTTTGGAGTAGAAAATTCTATTAGCAAAAAAAGAATGCATTGGTTCATTATAGTATACCCAGTGCTTTTTATAGAAAATTCAGAATTCCAGGTGCATTCCTCCACTCCCTAATAGCTTAAACAATGCAGACAACTATCATGTTTCTTACAAAAAAAAAAAAAACTCTTTTGATTAAAGAACAAGGAAGAAAACTCAGGAAAAATGATACAATTACAATTTGGACAATGCATATGATGGCTGGAACTATTTCTTATGCCATTGTAACCTTTGTGCTCAGGTAATTGGAAATGGAAATATATCATCCAAAATCACGTTTTCTCTAAATTTGGCGTTAATAATTATGGTGATTTAAAATAGGACTTATATACTTCTTTCTCTCTCTAGACCATAACTTGGGCGTGGGGTAGGGTGGAGTTGGGGTGTACCGTGTATGTATGTATCTGTATCCGTATGGAGAGCAAATCAAACGGCCAAATATTCTTACCATATATAGCCAGCAGGAATTTCGTAATCAAAATCTCTCGTGAATAAAAACGTTCTCCTAAAATTTTTCTGTCATTGTTATACAAAGTAGCAGTAGAAACTGAGGCGGAACCAAGGTCTCTCTCTCCTTCTCTAACACAAACACACAGAGTTCAGAGTAATTGTATGTATCGTATATATCTATTTGTATTTCTTGGTGTTTTGTATATGTGTGAATGATTTAGATCAGAAATGTTCCATACCTTTTGAAGAACAATGAAGACACGGGAATGATGAAAACCAAGGAAGACACGGGAATGAACAATTCACGAGCAGCTGAGAATGGCCAAGCTTAGGGCACGAACAGATCAATGGCAACTGCAATAATCGACCTCCTGCTGCTGCGATTTCGAAATGGAAGCTGAGTTGATGTAAGGAAAGGAGGAAGAAACTCAATTTTTGTAGTCACGAGCTGAAAATTGAAGGAATGGCGGCGATTTCCAATTTGGGAAGAGAAATGGGCGGGATTGTTTTTCACAGCCGAATGGAATTGATTTGCCCTGGAAAATTGATTCTCCTGATTAGGTAAGAAATTATTTTCACGATTTGAGTGGAAAATCGATCACGTGACTGGAAAATGCAAAAAATTTGCACTGGAAAATTTTGTGAATCAAACAAGTGAAAAGGTGGAAAATGAGTGGAAAATTTGCATTTTCCATGGCAAATTTGGTGTATCAAACACAACCTAAATTAAAGTTGATCGCTCCATATTGGGCGAAAGTTTAGTGACCTTGTTGGGTATTTGTTGCCAAACAACCTCAAAAGGCGATGATGATTTAAGGTTAATTTCATAGGCGTTGGCCGAGGATTGAAATTAAGGGAAAAACGACAACACTTAGTGAATCCAATTAAAGCTCGACCCAAAACTTAGCGGGCCATTTTGGAGCGGCTTAACTTGTAGTTGCTCAATGGCCCACTCTATTTAGGTGGCCCAAATATATTGTTTATATGGTCTTTGGTATAATTGGGCTTGTGGCCCAATAAGAGTTGACCTATCTTATAACATATGCTGGGACCGTTTTCTTTTGATTATTCCAACACCGAGCCTGGAGAGAGAGAGAGTGATTCGGCTGTGGCTGCTTCTTCTTCCTTCTTCACTGGCTGCCATTGTTGTTGGTTTCTTTCTCTAGATAGTTAGTTCTTTGTGAGCTTATCTACGTGGGAAAATAGAGGTGTTCTTGGGTCGAGCTTTTTTGAGGTTTCTAGTGTTGTTTAAGCTTCAAATCTGAGCCTAAACGTTTTGGTGATTAGATATTTACAACAAATTGGTATCAGAGCTGGATTTAGTGTCCTTGGGTGTGAAAAATTTCATCAAAAATCGAAGAAACCGGAAACCTTCAAATCTGTCCAGAAACTGTACATTTTTGGAAAAACCGAGACTTCCAGTCGTTTTTCCGGCCAAACCAGAAGTCCATTTCGTGAAAGGAGACCATATTCGTACTCCTGGCAGCGAGGCGCTCCTGACCGTGCGGCGCGTGCGGCGCGTGAGTCACTGTAGCGGCGGCGCGTGGGGAACGTGCACGGTCTGTCCGGGGGCGCGTGGGGGCGCGTGGGTGGTGTTCTGACTTCCGACCAAAAAGACAGTTTACTCCTTGCTGTTTTTGGGTCGTTTTGGCGGTGTTGGTTTTGTCACCGGTGTAGTGTGCAAAAATCTGGACGTTTTTGCCCTTAAGGTGTGTTTGGCGGGTCCGTTCCGTTGCTGTGTTGCTGAGTTGCAGTTGCTGAGTCGCTGAGTTGCTGTGTTGCTGCACTATGGTATAATAAAAAAAAAAAAAAAAAAAAAAATTTCGCATCTCTCCTAGAATACGAACAGCAGATGTGTTCGCTCCGGTATCGTATTCTAACCATTTATTTTTCCGCAATAGAGATCATCGTGTGGGGTGATCATTAGGATTGGGGTTACCGTGTGGGGTAACCATTGCTTGTTGCTAGACCTAGGATCATATTTGCTATAATTGTTTACTGATTATTTTTGTTCGGTTGATTTAAGTTTTGCATAACTTATTGTGTGAAATTTGCTTTAGTGTGAAAATTGCTTTAGTGAGAAATTTTTGTTGAATTATCCCTATTGTTGCAAAATCTGGACCTTTTAGTAGCTTTGTGAAAATTGTGTGTTTTTGTATTTTTTTTGGTTGATTCGAGTCCTAAAAATGACAACTCACAATTTTGAATTGGCTGTTTTTAATGGAAAGGGAGATTTTTCAATTTGGCAACAAAAGATGAAAGGGATTTTGATACAACAAAAAGTTTCAAAAGCTATAGATGGTAATTTTCCTATTGATTTCACTAAAGAACAAAAAGAAGATTCAGATGAACTTGCTTACTCTGCCATAATATTACACTTATCAGATGCTGTTTTGAGAAAAGTTGGTAAACATGATACCACAAAAGAACTTTGGAGAAAGTTAGAGGAACTTTATTTGGTTAAATCTATTCCAAACAAACTTTTCTTGTTAGAGAGATTTTTCAGCTTTAAAATGGATCAATCAAAGGATCTAGATGACAATGTGGATGTTTTTAACAAACTTGTTCAAGATATTGTTAATTGTGGTGAAAAGGTGTCTGAAGAGTATAAGGCCGTAATATTGCTTAATTCTATTCCCGATATTTATAAAGAAGTGAAAAATGCAATTAAGTATGGTAGAGATACTTTAACACCTGAGATTGTCATTGACTCCCTTAGAAGTAAGGAGATGGAGATGAAAGCTGAAAAACATGATAAGAAAAGTGGTGAAATTCACATGATGAGGGGTAGAACTCAGTTTAGGCAAACTGGTAGCCCAGACTATCAAAGCAGCGGTGAGTCTAGTAACAATGGGGGTAAAAAGAAGGGCAAGAGTTGGTCTAGATCTAAATCTAGAGCGAAAGTTAAAAAATGTTATGGTTGTGGTAACACTGGGCATTTTATAAAAGATTGCCACAAAGCGAAGAACAAGCAAACCGGTAAGGGGAGAGATGAAGTGAATGTTATGTCCTCTTCTAATTCTGATCAGGGTGAAGTCTATGTGTTAACTAATTCTGTTGTTGATACTGCTGAATTGAATCTAACTGCCAAGTCTCGTTTGCATGAGTGGGTACTTGATTCTGGTGCATCTTTTCATGTGACATCTCATAAAGATTGGTTTGAAAATTTGCATGAATCTGATGATGGGCATGTTGTTTTGTGTGACAACTCTGCTTATACTGTTGCTGGGATTGGTGATGTTACCTTAAAGTTTGACACAGGTTTTGTGTATACTTTGAATGATGTTAGATTTATTCCTGAATTGAGTAGGAATTTGATTTCAGTGGGACAACTAGAGAAAATTGGCTTTACTGGTAAAATTGGAAATGGAATGCTAAAATTGATGAAGGGTGCTCTCGTTACTTGTAAAGGAACGAGAAGGAATGATATATATATCACTACTGGAGAAGTGATAAGAGGTTTAGATTCCTCAATTTCTTCTACCAAAGTTGATCACACACATAAATGGCACAATAGACTTGCACATGTGAGTATTAAGGGGCTTAAGCTCCTTAATGATAAAAATGTTTTTGGTAAAGATTGTGTATCTGATTTGCCTTTCTGTGATCATTGTGTGCTTGGTAAGCATCATAAGTTGTCTTTCTCTACGGGTGTTCACAAAACTAAAAGAATTCTTGAGTATGTGCATTCGGACTTGTGGGGTCCTTCTAGCAATCCTACTTCGGGTGGAAATAGATATTTCTTGTCTATCATTGATGATTATTCGAGGAAAGTGTGGGTTTATCTTTTAAAAGATAAGTCTGATACTTTTCATAATTTTAATAATTGGAAAAGACAAGTTGAAAATCTAACTGGTAAAAAGATTAAGTTCTTGAGAACCGATAATGGATTAGAGTTTTGTAACACTGAATTTGATAACATGTGTAAAGAAAGTGGTATAACTAGGCATAAGACGGTTCCTTACACTCCCCAACAGAATGGGGTAGCAGAAAGGATGAACAGAACTTTACTTGATAAAGTAAGATGCATGATGTTGAGTTCTGGTGTGCCAAAATCTTTTTGGGGTGAAGCTGTTATGACTGCTTGTTATTTGGTTAATTTGACTCCGTCTATGGCTTTAAATGGTGATACTCCTCATGAAAAATGGTCTGGTAAGCTTGCTGATTATTCTATGCTTAAAACTTTTGGTTGTGCTGCTTTTTCTCATCAGAGTGAGGGAAAACTAGAACCTAGAGCTAGGAAATGTATTTTTCTAGGTTACCCTGAGGGAGTTAAAGGGTATAGGTTGTGGGATAGAAGCCAAAAGGGGGTTAAGATCATTTTGAGTCGAGATGTCACCTTTAATGAGGCTGAAATGCCGTGTTTAGAGGCTGGTTCTGAAACTTTGAGTGAGAAAAATCAGCTTGAGGTGGAGTTAGAAAAAATTAGTACACATGTCCCCATCACCTCTAGCGAGGTGGAGACTCAAATTCTACAACCTGAGGAAGAGGGTGGAGATGTAGTGATAGAAGAGCATCCTGTTGAAGAAGATCCTTTAGTGGATTATCAATTGGCTAGAGATAGAGAGAGAAGGCAGGCGAGAGAACCTAGGAGGTTTGGATATGAGTCCGAGTTAGCCTTTGCCTATGCCAGTTATGAAGAGTTAGTTGATAGAGAGCCAAATACTTTTGAGGAGGCGATGAGGAGTGAACAATCGGAAGAGTGGTTAAAAGCAATGAAAGAGGAAATGAGTTCCTTAGCAAAGAATCAAACTTGGGAGTTAGTACCTAAACCTAAAAATAAGTCAACAGTTGATTGTAAGTGGATTTTTAAGGTTAAGGAGGGTACTTGTACAGCTGAACCGTTAAGATTTAAGGCTAGGTTAGTTGCTAAAGGTTACACACAGAAAGAGGGAGTTGATTATAATGAGATTTTTTCACCTGTTGTTAAGTACACTACTATTAGGGTCATGCTTGCATTAGTTGCATACTTTGACTGGGAACTTGAACAACTTGATGTTAAAACTGCTTTTTTGCATGGTGAACTTGATGAACAAATCTTTATGAATCAACCTAAAGGTTTTAAAGACAAACAAAAACCGGATTATGTGTGTTTCCTTAAAAGATCTTTATATGGTTTGAAACAATCTCCTAGACAATGGTATAAAAGATTTGACTCTTTTGTATTATCTATAGGGTTTCAAAGAAGTAAGTTTGATCATTGCTTATATCACCAACATAATGAAACTAGTAATGACTATGTGTTTTTATTGTTATATGTTGATGATATGCTCTTAATTGGTTCATCTTCTAAATGGATATGCAAGATAAAAACAACTTTAAATGGTGAATTTGACATGAAAGATCTAGGAAAAGCTAAAAGAATTCTAGGTATGGAAATTGAAAGAGACATATCAAATTCTACGTTGTTTTTGCATCAAACTCCTTACATTTTGAAAGTGTTAAAAAGATTTGGCATGCATGAATGTAAACCGGTTACATTGCCTCTAGCTAATCACATTGTGTTAACTAAAGATCAAGCTCCTTGTAATGAGGAAGAAATTGAATACATGAGTAAGATTCCTTATTCTAATGTGATAGGTTCTATTATGTATTTAATGGTGTGTACTAGACCGGATTTAGCTTATGCTATAAGTGCCCTTAGTAGGTTCATGTCTAATCCGGGTCCTAGTCATTGGGAGGCCTTGAAGTGGCTTCTTAGATATTTGAGAGGGACGAGTAATGTAGGTCTAATGTTTGGTCGTAGTAAGGAAGGAGTGAAATTGAAGGGTTTTGTAGATGCGGACTATGCGGGGGATAGGGATAATAGGAAGTCTACTTCCTCTTATGTGTTTACTTTGTCTAATTCTTGCATTAGTTGGAAGTCTCAATTACAACACATAGTTGCTTTATCCACTACCGAATCCAAATATATTGCTACCACCGAAGCAATTAAAGAAGCTTTGTGGCTTAGGGGATTGCTTAGTGAACTTTGTGTTTTGAATGATGATGTGGTAGTATATTCGGATAGTCAATCTTCAATACATTTGTGCAAAAATCCCGTTTTTCATGAACGTACCAAACATATAGATATTAGACTACATTTTATTAGAGATATTGTGTCACAAGAAGTGATAAAACTTGAGAAAGTGTCTACACAATATAATCCCTCGGATATGGGTACTAAGGTGTTGCCCTTGGTGAAATTTAGAAGTTGCTTGGATCTTCTAAACATTGGTGGAGGTAAATAATTTCCAATTTTATTGGTTCTCCTTTTGGAGTTGTCACTAATGAGTGACATTTTTCTTTTGTAGGTGAAGGTGCTAAGGATGAGATACAAGGAAGTGCTACTTTATTGTTCAAGAGTTCTTTGGCACCAAGGTGGAGGTTTGTTGGGTATTTGTTGCCAAACAACCTCAAAAGGCGATGATGATTTAAGGTTAATTTCATAGGCGTTGGCCGAGGATTGAAATTAAGGGAAAAACGACAACACTTAGTGAATCCAATTAAAGCTCGACCCAAAACTTAGCGGGCCATTTTGGAGCGGCTTAACTTGTAGTTGCTCAATGGCCCACTCTATTTAGGTGGCCCAAATATATTGTTTATATGGTCTTTGGTATAATTGGGCTTGTGGCCCAATAAGAGTTGACCTATCTTATAACATATGCTGGGACCGTTTTCTTTTGATTATTCCAACACCGAGCCTGGAGAGAGAGAGAGTGATTCGGCTGTGGCTGCTTCTTCTTCCTTCTTCACTGGCTGCCATTGTTGTTGGTTTCTTTCTCTAGATAGTTAGTTCTTTGTGAGCTTATCTACGTGGGAAAATAGAGGTGTTCTTGGGTCGAGCTTTTTTGAGGTTTCTAGTGTTGTTTAAGCTTCAAATCTGAGTCTAAACGTTTTGGTGATTAGATATTTACAACAGACCTCACATGAAATTTACCTGTTACTTCAAGAACCGCTAAAATTGAAGACGACGACATTTAAAACTGCCATTTTAGAATCTCAATATTGATGAAGCTCTTCTTGAAACGCCAATACGCCTCTCTCACTGACCCTCGACACCCGCTATCCACAGCATCGCAAATTATTCAATTGTGTAGATCAGGCTTCGTTTCTGATGCTATTGGCCTCCTCAATTCCATAAACACCACCTCCCAACAACCCCAAAACAATATCACCTCAAAACCAATTCTATATGCCACCGTTATCCAAGCATGCACCAAAGCGTATTCATTCATCCTTGGCCTCCAGCTTCACTGCTACGTGCTCAAATCTGGCCTAGAAACCGACCGTTTTGTGGGCAATAGCCTTCTTGCTCTTTACTTCAAACTGGGCCCCAACTTTTCCGACACCACTAAATTTTTTGATGGTTTGTACTATAAGGATGTTGTGTCTTGGACCTCGATTATATCGGGATACGTTCGCGTGGGACAACCCAGAAACTCGATTCTGCTGTATTTGGATATGCTTAGTTTTGGTATTGAGCCGAATGCTTTCACTTTGTCTGCCGTGATCAGGGCATCCGCGGAGCTCAGGGAGTTGAGCATGGGGAAATACTTACACGCGTTGGTAATTAAATTTGGTTTTGGGTTTAACAATGTGATTATCAGCGCTTTGATTGATATGTATGGGAGGAATCACCAGCCGGGTGATTCGCTTAAGGTATTCGAGGAAATGCTCGAACCAGACTTTATTTGTTGGACTTCAGTGATTTCTGCACTCACGAGGAGCGATTTATATGCTGAGGCTCTGCAGTTGTTCTATTTTATGCATCGGCATTATGGGTTTTCACCGGATGGGTATACTTTTGGGAGCATTTTGACTGCTTTGGGAAATTTGGGGAGGTTAAAGCAAGGTAAAGAATCGCATGCCAAGGTCATTACGAGTGGGTTATGTAAGGATAATATTTTTGTCGAGAGTAGTTTAGTGGATATGTATGCGAAATGTGGGTTAGTAAACGAGTCACAGAGTGTGTTTGATCAAATGGATAAGAAGAATTCAGTTTCATGGTGTGCGTTGCTCGGGGGATATTGTCAAAAGGGTGATTTTGAAACTGTTGTTCAGCTTTTCAGAAATATGGAGGTTGATCTTTATAGTTTTGGGACCGTTCTACGTGCCTGTTCTGGTTTGGCAGCTGTGAAGCTTGGAAAGGAGGTACATTGTCAGTATCTGAAGAGAGGTGGTTGGAAAGATGTTGTAGTTGAATCAGCTTTAGTTGATTTGTATGCGAAATGTGGCTTTGTGGACTTTGCATATAGGATTTTTATGAAGACGCCTCTTAGGAATTCGATTACTTGGAACTCAATGATTTCTGGATTTGCTCAGAATGGTAGGGGTGGAGAAGCGGTCAGGATATTCAACAGAATGATTCAAGAAGGAGTCGAGCCTGATTACATAAGCTTCATAGGCGTGCTTTTTGCTTGCAGCCATAATGGTTTGGTTGATCAAGGGCGCAAGTACTTCGTCTCAATGAGTATGGATTATGGGATTAAAGCTGGAATTGAGCATTATAGTTGCATGGTTGATCTCCTTGGTCGGGCTGGGGAGATAGAAGAAGCTGAAGATTTAATTAAAAATTCCCAATTTAGTAACGACTCATCTCTTTGGGCTGCTTTGCTCGGTGCTTGTACAACAAGTACAAGTCCTACTGTTGCAGAACGCATTGCTAAGAAAATGATGGAATTAAGACCTGATTATCATTTGAGCTACGTACTTCTAGCTAATGTGTACCGAGCTGTCGGACGGTGGAATGATGCTCATAAAATTTGGAACAGAATGCAGAGGAGAGGGATCAAAAAAACACCTGGAAGGAGCTGGATTGAAAATAATAGCAACTCTAGTTTCTCATTTTTGGTGAATTCTCCAAACATTCCTGGTGAAATGTACAAGTACTGAGAAACCCCCATTCATTTTCAATTATTTTGTCCTTTATTGCTGATTTATGATGTGGGTGTCTCGTTGTTTCTGTTCTGTTTTTATTGTCATTACAGAAATTCTAATAGAGAGACAACATAAAAGAAGGGATACAGAAATACAGAATTATGCACATACTTATGGTGGCTTTATGTTTTTTGCTCGGTTTAAGGTTCCCTTGTCTTAATTTTTTCAACGGGATGGTACTTCTGGGTTTTACGGAATTGTGTACAAATTTCCATTTGCAGAGAATTATTCAAAATCCAGTCATTAAAACCAGACGCCCTCTCTCTCCCTTTTCCCTTTCTTCTCAAAGAAATGGCCAAAACCATGACCCAAAAGCTTACCCGAATTGCGCTACGTGTTGGAGCAAACCTTCTGGGCCAACACTCCAACGAGCGCAACCAAGACATGAAAGTACTATTTAACATCTTTGATTAATGTGGAATTGTGTTTATAGTGAATAATTTGTTTTATGAACTAATGTCTAATTGGATGTTCATGAACAAGCATGAGGGTTTAGGCAAAGACTATGTGATGCGATCCATGCAAGCCATAGACTTTTGGTATGTTTGACTCAAACTAAAGAAAGACTATATTGAAGACATATCGGAGGCTAATAGAAGATTGGAGGGCTAAAATAAGCATGAATTAAAATTTGGAGATCAAAATGGCGAGGGGTTGTATCGCCCAGGCCAAACATGGAGTAATCGCCCAAGCAATGTTTCAAAAGGCAGAGAGTAATTTCCTCGCCTAGGCGATCGCCCAGACTTATTTCAAGCAAATCTGGAATTTTGTCAATTTTTGTTTCCTTTTTCAATTAGAACTCAAATTTTGTTCAGTTTTTAATTATTTTCGAATTAAATTAGGATTTTATTGCTTTTACTATATAAACACTTTTGATTGTAAACAATTGACAATTTTGATTTATTGAGAGATTCAGATTAAGTGAGATCCACTTATTTCTTTCGTGCTCTTAATTGAACTAACTAAAATTTATCAAAGATTTTACAAATCTTTGTGGCTTTCAAACTTGGTTCTTTTATTCAAGTAATCATTGGGCCAAGTCTTGTAGCTTGATTTTAGCTTTCTTGGGGTTCATGTCAATCTTCTTGTGGGTTCCAAGAATCAATTATTCGCGAGTTCGCATCAGTTAGTATTAGAGCTTTTTGGCTCTAAAATCAGATTCTATTTTTTTTGTCTTTTTGTTTCCATCAGATTCATCTTGAATCATATTAAAAAATGAAATTTCAAAAAAAAATTCAAGAAACGTAGTTCTTTGAGATTTTTGTGTTATAATTGGCAAGAAACACACATTCCATATTGTCATTCGATGTTTAAGTATTCAAATCTTATTATTTTTGGAATTTTTCTTCTTGATCGTTCTCGTTGTCTTTTATTTTTTTATTCTTTTTTCTTGAACGTTGCCGGCTACCGAATTCCTGATTAATTTTGGTTAGTTCCTTAGAAAATTTGACAAGAAAAACAAAGATAGGTAAAATGCAAGAGTTGTGAGATTATAATCAGAAAAAAAAAGTCAAATAGAGTGAAACACGAGTGTAAACACGTGAGGTTAATTTTTTTATTTTATTTATTTATCATAAAATGTCTAATAATGAAGAATCAACACCTGGAAAAGACAACAACCAATTCTTTTTGTTAAAAGTCATGCAACAACAATTTGAGCGGATGAACACGGTGTTTGACGAGATGAAGGATAGTAATAAAAAAATAATGGGTAGGATGGATAGGCATGATATGGTGATTACAACCTTACTAAGGGAGCAACAACACGGGATCCCTAATGTTAGGAGACAAGATAGGCATGATCATAACTCTATTGTTGAATTTGATGATGAAGATGATTACAATTATGTAGCTTAGATGGGTAGGATAGGGCGTAAAGGAGATAAGCATGAAAGAACACCTAGATGAGAAGATTATAGAGGTCACAATGAGGTAGATATAAACCTTGGGAATATAAAAATGAAAAAACCTTCCTTCCAAGGTAGGAAAAACCCTTAAGCCTATTTAGAGTGGGAAATGAGATTAGAATTAATATTTGATTGTCATGGCTATTTGAAAGAAAAGAAGGTGAAATTAGCAGTAATTGAGTTCACTGGCTATATTATAATGTGGTGGGATCAATTGGTGACAAATATAAAGAGAAATCATGAGAGGCCTGTAAAAACTTGGAGTGATTTAAAGGCTCTCATGATGAGGAGATTTGTATTTAGTCATTACTATAAGGACCTCTACTAAAAATTGCAGAGCTTTACTCAAGATTCAAATAGTGTATAGAATTACCATAAGAATATGAGGGTGGCTATGATTAGGACTAATATTGAGGAGAATAGGGAGGCCACATTGGCCAGATTTTTGAATGAGTTAAATGGGGATATAGCCAATGTAGTGGAATTACAACACTATGTGGAGTTGGAGGACATGGTGCACATGGCTATGAAGGTGAAGAGGCAATTGAAAAGAAAAGGGGTAGCTAGGTTTCCTTCGTGATCTAACCCTCCTTGGAAACCAAAGTGGGATAGTAATGATGCAAATAATAGGACTGTTTCAAAGAGGGAGGACCGAACCACCTAAAGGAAGAGATGATGTAACGAGCAACAATAAACTCAAGTCAAATTTCCAGCCTTCTAAGAATAGGGATATCAAATATTTTAAATGTTTGGGTTCTGGCACATTGCATCGCAATGCCCAAACAAAAGGGTAATGATTTTGTGTGATAATGGAGAAGTGGAGACTAAGGGTGATAGTGATAGTGATGAGATGCTTGAATTGGATGATGATGGTGTAGAGTACCCTTTAGAAGGTGGGATCCTATTTGCGAGGCATGCTTTTCATGCACAAATTAAAGTGGATGATTTGAAGCAGTAGAAAAGAAAAGGTGAGGTAGAAGCACAAGAAAGAAAAAAACGAGGTAGAAAAAAAATGAGATTGTAATTGCAAAACTAACCAATCCCTCCTCAATTTGTCTATTTTTTTACTGCAGGGATTTGAGGACGTATTTTCAGAAAAGATGTCTAGTAGGTTACCACATATTAGAAACATTGAACATCAAATTCACTTTGTACTTGGAGTTGTTATTCCAAAACGACCAGCATGTAGAAGTAATCCAGATGAGACAAATGAGCTTCAAAGGCAACAAATTAAAATGAAGACTAGACAATATACAGCTAAAGCCAACAAAGGTCGCAGACTCATCTTTGAGCCTAGTGATTGGGTTTGGGTGCATATGAGGACAGAAGGTTATCTTTATCCCTTTGATATCGGTAATGAATCGAGGTCAAATCTTTTTGAAGAATGGGTGGATGATGCGATCCATGCGAGCCATGGACCTTTGGTACATTTGAGTCAAACTAAAGACCATATTGAAGGCTTATCGGAGGCTAATAAAAGATTGAAGGACCAAAATAATCATGAATCAAAGTTTGGAGACCAAAATGGGGAGGTGCTGGATCGCCCAAGCCATGTTTCAAAACGCAAAGATTAATTTTCTCACCTGGGCGATCGCCCAGGCTTATTTCAGAAAAATCCAGAATTTTGTCAATTTTTGTTTCCTTTTTCAATTAGAACTCTAATTTTGTTCAATTTTTAATTATTTCCGAATTGGATTAGAATTTTATTATTTTTACTATATAAACACTTTTGATTGTAAACAATTGGCAATTTTGATTTATTAGGAGATTCAGATTAAGTGAGATCCACTTATTTCTTTCGTGTTCTTAATTGAACTAACAAAACTTATCAAAGACTTCGCAAATCTTTGTGACATTCAAACTTGGTCCTTTGATTCAAGTAATTATTGGGTCAAGTCTTGCGACTTGATTTTTTTTAAAGAAACCTAGGGATGTGAAAACATCACTTGGAAGTTTGGTATGAAAAGTTGTTGAATTATTACTTATAAAGACTTAAATGGCATGTTGTACATCTACGAAATATTTTGAGGTACATTTGACGTACACTAGAGTCATATTTCCTTCAAATGTAGAATTGTCTAATTAATTGGCTTCGACAAACACTTGATGTGCGCATAATAATGTGAATGTTTTGAAAATTTTAAATTTGTGTAATATCATGAGATCTTTGGCACCTAACATCCTTCGATCAATCATTGTCCAACCGACTTAAGTTACGAGATGAAGTGTTATGTTCCAAATTTACATCCAAACATATTTTTGAATGTCCTATACTCCCATTTTGTGAAATATGTCGAACGAAATATATCTGGCATTTTTTTTGGCCTTTTATTTTCGATAAAAGCATGTTTTATTATCCTTACATTAGTCCATGCGAGCATAATAGGTAATGAGTTATCTCTAGTAAATATTAAAACATATTTGGGCTAGGCTTGAATGTGACAGACGTTGTTAGAAATAGACAGACCGCTAGAAAGGAAGTAAGCACTCTAGGCCTTACTGCAATTCGAGCATACGAGCACTTTATTAGGGACCCTGACTAGACTATAGACCAGCATATGATACAAGTCCACGTAGCCTTGATTAGAGCTACGAAGCATGGATATTAGACCACACGACTTTTTCTGAGCAAGGATCCGTCATTCAGAAGTTGAGTATGAAGAATTTTGTGGAGCGCTCGTCTACCACTGGGATGAATATGTTGTGCAAGATAATGTTGAGCCAGATGAGGCATTAAAGGATGATAATGTTGAACACCAGGAGAGGACCCAGAGCAAGAGATATAAATTGAGCTAGAGGCGGAGTTTGAGATCGAGTCTAAGCCTGAGGCTGAGCCAAAACCTGAGTTTGTGCTCTAGCTAGAGCCTGAGCTAATAGAAGAGCCAATGCCTAACCCCGCAGGTCAAGATAGACATAGAGTCCGAGCCTAAGGCATATGACATTTTAGAGGACGTGGCCCCATAAGAAAAGATAAGGACTATCGACTTAAAGACTAGTTCTCTTCTAAGGATGCTTGTTTTATTTTCCCTTCTTACTAGAAAGAATATGTAACCAGTAGAATTTGCCTCCACTTTTTAGGATTTATTCGTTCAAGCAGTTTACTACCCTATCTTCAAGGATTTAAATTTTAATAAGATTGCATTTTTCTCTTCAAATATATCGAGATGTATTGAGAAGTCTAAGACAATTTATCTATTGATTTAAAGGAAATGGCATGACAGCAATAACAAGATACGATATTCACGAATTTTTTGAGGAATGTGCAGGACCTTGGCTGGCAATAAGCACAAACGTCTCCTCATAATGCACAAACTAACACTAACCCTACGACTACAAGCACAATCGTAGAACAACTCATTCGTTACAAGCCCCCTACCTTCAAAACCTCTCGTGCACCGATTCCCAGAAAATATTATGTGCAGAGTTCATGTTAATTAACACAGCAGGCCATTGGTGGGATTCCATTTTGCGTACTAGGACTAAGGCACAACAACAAAATTTACTTGGGCATGATTCAAAGAAAAAGTGATGTGAAAATACTTTCCACATGCCCTGAGGGACCGAAAAGAGGTAGAATTTCTACAACTTAAACACGGAAAGATGACTCTCATAAATTATAAGATGAAGTTTGAACAGCTCTCTACGTATGCACCACATCTCGTGGATACTGAGCTAAATAAAAATAGAAGGTTTGAATTAAGGTTATGTTTAGAGATTGGAAGCATTATGGCATCGCATGAGTTCACTGCCTAAAGTCAGGTTGTTCAACGGGCTCAGCCTATTTCAAATTGATTGGAAATTGACCAGACTACTCAGCAAAGCACTGAGCCTTCAAGAAAGCAGAAATGGAATGGGTCGAACACATGGAATTAAAATGGATAAAACAAGAAGCCTAACACTGGATCGGGATCAAGCAAACCAAATGACGTTTTTCACCCATGACCTAGGTGTAGCAAGACCCATAGGGACGTTATTCACAACAACATTGTCGACATCCATATTCAAGAAATTGGTGCATGAGATTGGGATGCGTCGACTCAAAGATCTTCAGTGATTAACATCATGAGGAGTAGATGTACTCTTTTTTCCTTAGTCAATGTTGTCCCACTGAGTTTTCCTGGCAATGTTTTAATGAGGCGGTATTTTCTTAATACTCCAAAATTTTAACAATTAACCTACTCTTTTTTTTTATTTCGTTTGATATTTTGTCCCACTGGATTTTTGTTAAACAAAATTTTTAACGATGCAGTTATTATATAAATAGTCATCAAACGGGGAGTGTTGTAAAAATATGATATAATTATTGATGACTACTTAATATTATCAGGATACCTAGATAAGCCTTATTTGCTTGTATCTAAGGCTTGGTTTGGTATTGCTGTGCTTTGAAGAGAATCAGTTTCTGATGTGCTGTAGAAAGAATCAGTTGTGGAAGAATCAGATAAGTACTTTGGTAAACTATTGTTCCAAAATTGATGTATGTTTCAAAAGCAGCAGTTAAGCGTTTGGTAAACAAAAGTGATTTATTGATGTAATAGTAATAAATCACTAAAAATAATATTGATTATAATAATATTATTTTGTATTTTATTATTATCACGGGTGGTAAACTTTATTTTTTTGCTTAGTCAAATATTTTTTAACAAGACAGTGCATTTATTATTATTATTTTAAAATAAAAATAATAAACACCTAATAAATTTTAAATTTTATAAAAATTACAAAATAAAAGTAGTCATATAGTGCAAAAATTAATTAAATTTATATTATTTTTTATGCATCCAACTTGCATCAATTCGATTTCTCAAATAGGTATTAAAGGAATTAGTTTAATTAATTAAGGGTAAAATAGGTATTTTAATAATATATAAATAAAAAGTTAAAAGCAGAATCTGAAAAGCTGCCATTTTGCTGCTTCTCAAAATCTGCTACCAGGTGAGTCAGATTATTTTAAAATCACTTTTAAAAATTTTGCCAAACGCCTAAATCAACTTCTGATTGTTTGAAAATCAGAAGTTTGGCTCCAAAATCAATCCCAAACGGGGCCTAAATCAGTTTGTAATTCTCTTTGGAACCCTATAAATATGGGTTAATAGTTATAATAAAGTTACACAATTCATTTTTCTCTCTTCTTTATTTAATTTCATAACACTTTTGATTTTATTAGAGTTTATTTCGAAAACTTGTTTAAAAGTTTATAAAGTAAGAATTATTTCATTAACAAAAATTTGACGATTTCTTCTGCAACGTGATGTTATGAAACATATTTGTAGTAACTTTTCGAATTTCTAAAATTTGGGACATTAGAGTGCCAATTCTCTTGAGACATGATTAGATCGGGACCTGGAACCATTGCCAATCCCAGACACATACCATAAGCATTTGCATACATTGGCCTTGGATTTGCAACTAAAACATAGTCGAAACGTCAAGTTTTCAAGTATATTTCAGCTCGGCTCAGTCAAAATTCGAATGCAACATTCTTGTTAAGATCAATCAAGATTTTACGAGTTTTCTTATTTTACGTAATGATTACACAATGAGTTCCATTAACTACTTTTAGGTCTCGTGGTGAATTTATGTAAATCCTTCGAGATTGACATTTGGGTCAAGATATGTCAATCCTTTGAGATATATAGGTGTTACTGTTAAATTTCATATTAGATCGGGGATGTGTTGGATGTGTAGCAGATTGGTGGAGCTATTGTGCCAATGGATGCCAAGTAAATTTAGATATACTTGGGACATTTTCAATAAAATGCACGTTTTGATATTATTTTTGATTTTTTGGCGAAGTATTAGTCTTTTGATTTTATAGAGTTTGTTATGAACACTTGTTTAAAAGTTTATAAAGTACAAATTATTACATTGTCAATTATTTTTAGTTATTACGATTTTTTCTGCAACGTGATGTTACTAAACGTATTTTAGTAACTCTACAAGTTTTAAAAAATGTTGGGAGGTTGCAGTGTGCTCTGATACCACACTATAACACCCCAAATTATTATTAGAAAACTCAAAAAGTTACTAAAATACGTTTCATAACATAACATCATGGAATAATCCAAATATTTGAAAATTTTGATAATGAAATAATTCGTACTTTATAAACTTTTAAGCAAGTTTTCAAACAAAACTCTAATTAAATCAAAAAACTAATACTTCGATCAAAAATCAAAAATAATGTCCAACAATCAATTAAATAAATATCATAAATATCTCAAAATTTACTTGACAACCATTGGTACAACATACTAATCCACCACGCATCAACATGTCCCAATCTAATTTGAAATTTAATAGTAAGAATAAGTATTTCGAAAACACTTAGTAAAACACATGCAATTCTTATTCAAACACAATATCTACAAAAATCACAACATAATCAACCGCTCAAGGAGTTCCTTAGAACACCTAGATCCCGAAAGATTTACATATCTTGACCCAAAGGCCTATTCATAAAGATTTACATATCTTGACCTAAACGTTTACAACTAGTCTATGAAATTCATTATAAAAACATTACGAAGAACAATAATTAAATCACTTGCACCTTATACATCTTAACCTCGATTGTAAACTTGTAAAAAAAAAAACTTAATTGATCTTGCAGATGTATGTTGAAGTTGGATTTTGACTTAACTCACTCGGAAAATACTTGAAAACTTGACGTTTTGGCTGTGTCTCTGTTGCAAACCCAATGACAATGTATGTATATGCTTAAGAAATGTTTCTAGGAGTTTAAAGAGATAAAAATAGGTGAAAGAGGGCTGGAAGAAGGTGACGAATTTTGTTTTTTCTTGCTTTTTGAATATATTTTTTATTATGTAAATACATGTATTTATAGGAAAAGAATGATATTGTTTAACTAAAAATAAAATAGTTGAATAGACTTGGGATTAAACTGTAGAGTTTAGATGAGAGATGAAATTTACAAAACCTTATTGACATAGGATCCTTGTTATTTAATAAACAAACAAATCTTAATACAATTAGAAAATGAATCAAATGCAGTTTAAGTCAATTACTTTAGGACTTAGCTAAATTATAACCTAATTAAAAGAGGTTTTCAACCTCAAATCCTAATTTAATTAGACTAACATTAATTGACGGAGACAAATCCAACTTTTTTTTTTTTATTAATCATTTTAATTACCAATTAATACAAAATCCTTTAGAGTGCAATATCTTGGGTCCCCATTAATCAAGACAACTTGGAAAAATTTAGGAACGGTTAATGATCATGCGTTCATGAGTTCCAAAATTATATGATCTGAACTTAATTCAATTAAAATTATATTTTATCGCTAAAAGATCAATATGCTCCTGCAATTGCAAAAATCGTTAATTCATACACGATATTATACTATTTTATTAAGATATTGTTTTCTAGTATACTGTTTAATTAAGATACTATTTTTTATGATACTGTTTTAGTATGATATTGTTTTATGAAAAATGTTTAATACTATTTTATTTTTAATATTGTACACTAGTTTTTGTTACATTATAACATGTTTAGGCAAGTTTATTAACTCTTTTTTTTTCGACTTATTTTCAATTACATATTTCATAGAAATTACAAATTTTATCAATTTTTCAACCACACATTTCACCAACTTTTTTCAAAATCTCCAAAAAAAACTATTTTTAAACTCTATCAAACAAACACTTATTAAAAATTAAATATTTTATGGTTGAAGTAATGATAGTGTTTCAAAATGCTCCATTAGTAGTACACAATCATTGATATTGTTTCATTCAAAATGCTTGATACTGTTCTTCTATTATATTGTAATTTGTGTATGTCATGCTGTTTTATTAATATATTATCATGTATGATACTGATATATATTAAGATACTTTTATTTATAAAACTGTTTTACTAAAATACTATTTATTATAATACTGTTTTATTAACATACTGTTTCATTTAGATATTGTGATATGATTTTCTATTAAAATATAATATTTGTGATTACCTAAGTATGTGCTTGATAATAATATACTTCTAATACTGTTATATTTGATATTTTTAACTATACGATAATGTTATCTATGATATTGATACAAATGTAGTTCTGATACTGTTTTATTAAGATAATTTTATTATGACATTGTTCTTCTGTTGGGTTGGAATTTTCTATTTTGAGTGTGTGTAATACTATCCTTATTTACAAAGATATTGATAATAATGTGCTTATTATATTAATATAATAATATACTTCTAATATTGTTATGTTAAGATGCTAAAATATTGTTCTTAATAAAATATTGATTACGATATACTGTTTATGATACTGTTTTATTAATATATTGTTTTTTATGATACAATATCAAAAAATACATATTAATGTATGACAATAACATTTCAAAACACATAAAAATGTTGATATATGTGAAATAAATGTTGTTTTATTTTATTCGACCAAAAAATGATTACAAAACAATTGTGTTCATATATATAAAAAAACAATATCTCCAAGAAAAACAACATAATTCAAGAAAAATAAGAGAAATTATTCATAAAAATTGAATTTACCTACAAAATAATATTGACGATGCAAATGTGTCCAAAATTTTGCAATCTAGAGGCCCAATAATTATCAGAGTCACTATCTTTATCTAATAACAATAGCAGACTGTTAAAATTTAAAATTTTATCTTTTACATGATTGGGAAAAAGAAGAACAAAAAATAACTGTGAATCTACTATTATCACTCACGAAAACAGTAAGAAATATTTGGGTAGCATGCGGTGAGTCGTGAAACGTCGAGACGAGGTGCAATAACCAACATGAAGTGCGAGAGAAGATGGTGGCCACGTGTATTGTTGCGTTAAAGTTTAAATCAAAATTAATTATAATTAATATGAGTCGTAGAAGTAATTATAAAATCAATTGAAATATGGTTGAAATAGTATGATTTAATAGAAATTTGAAAAATATTTTGACATAATTTAGAAGAAGTCACCTACAACTGATTTATAGACATTTTCTCCCAAACACTTTCTTGATTTAAATGGATAGTATCACCATATACTATAAACAATAAAAGAATTTAGAAAATAATATTTTACACGTTTTATTTTAAAAATATAATTTTTACTTTTGTAACATTTATTGTTACATTTGTTATATTTGGTACAAAAATAAGTGTTTTATATTTATTATATTTGTAATTTAAAATATTAAAAAATAATTGTGAAATTTTAATATAAAATCAAGAACATGACAAATTATAATGATTCAAAACCACGTAATTTAATACGAGCTACAAAATGAGCTCAATATTAATATACTAATTCTCACTCTTTCAATATTTAATTATTTAACTTCATATAATTAAGGGTTAATTATATTAATAGTCTCTATTTTTTTATATTTGTAACGATTTCATCATTATTTAATTTTTTTTGCAGATATCATTCTTATCATTTCATTTATTCGTACAGACGGTATCCAAATGACTATTTTGACAATTCTTTGACAATTTTGCCAATGATTTAAATAAATTCAAATGATAGAAAAAAGAAAACACAATAAAAAATTTGCAATTGAACTCCTAACCTTTTCAAAAAGAGTAATGATATTTGCAGTCGCTCACTACTGGTAGTCATCCTACGTGCCATTACTCAATTGGATGAATTATTCATAATTAATGCCTATAAATACATTACTTAATTAGAGTAAATAATTTATCTAATTAAGTAATGACACGTAGGATGAGTACCGGTAGTGAGCGACTGCAAATTAGAGTAAATAATTTATCTAATTTAATTAGAGTAAATAATTTATCTAATTTATCTAATTAAGTAAAATACAAATAAATCTTAAATATTATTATTATTATTATTATTATTTTACAGACACCTCCACCTTGACCTTGATGATGATCAGAGATACCCGAAATCGAATCCCATTGTCCAAATTCTAACGTGGGATTACCATTTTCAAAAGTACAACAGATTAAAAGTGAAAACATATGTACCTTCAACCAAACATATGTACCTTCAACCATCAGAATTTCTCCATTTCTGATGAGCTTCTGAAGATGAAAATAAATCCAAGTACAGGTTGCCTGCTATAATACACGTTGGTTCTTGGCTAAGAGAAACAATCAGATTCCATAATTCTGACTTTGCTCACAGAACTAGTTGAAAAGAATAAGTCAACGACAGAGGGGCAAGTCCGTTGATGCTCCGGCGAAAGCCCATCTAGAATGGACATAAACTTGAGTGTCGGAAAGCGGTGGCCGAAGGCGGTTTGATCGATGAGGTTGAGAAGCCGGCGGTGGTTGTGTTCAGTGTTGACGAAGGTGACCCCAGTTGCGGTTAATGTTCACAAACCAAGATTTTTCACAGCCTCTGGCCACCAGTGAAACTTGCCACCGCCATCTCAGCCCCTATCCGTTATTTCTTACACTCTCTCCCTCATTCACTCCCGCACCACGGCACCACCACCGTCTCCGCCTTTCTCTCCACCACTTCATTTCTCATCGATGCCGCCGCCGGCAATTTGTAGCCTTACCTACACTGCCTTTCCCCACCAGGTTCACTCACTTCATCTTCTCTACGATCGACCTACCCTTCTCTATCCAAAAACGACGTCGCGTTTATATTCTCCCCGCCTTCCGATTGACCCACCAAATTCAACTCAGTAAACCCGTCATCATTATTGCTACCACCACAACCGCCTACAAACTCCCCGTCATTGTCCTCGACTCCCGGCAGTTTTCTCTATGCTTTCTCCAGTCAATAATTCAAATAGCGAGCATATTTTTGAATTTGGGAGAGAGAGAGGGGGCGGGGGCGCGAAGTTTGGTTTATTTATTTATTTTTTACTCATTTTAAATAATACAAAAGTTTATGATTTATTTGTACTTTTGAAAAAATGTTAGAAATTTAAATTTAATTTTTTTTTCTATTTTTTGAATTTATTTAAGTCATGGGTAAAATTATTAAAGAATTGTCAAAATAGTCATTTGGAGACCATCTATGCGAATAAATAAAAAAATTTGTATAATATTTGTTAAAAAATTGAATAAAAATGAAATCGTTACAAACCATTAATATAATTAACCCTATAATTAATTGACCAAATTTATTTTCACTTGAGGCTTTTAATATCTCAAACTTACATAGAAAGTCCATTTGACTAACTTACAATTCAAGTTGAGTCATTACTAACTGGTAAAAATGACTAGACATAACAAATCATATCTAATGTCTAATTGAACACTAACGAACAACCTTGAAATATTTCCGGAGTTCCACACAGGGTATTTCTTATTAACAACAAGCATGCGAGGGGACTGAAAGTGGGAAGTGATGAAAAGGCGCTTCTGAGGTAGTGCAGCATGTCAAGAATTCAGAATTGGTTGGAGGAGGAGATGATGAATAGTAAAAAAACAAAAAAAAAAACAAAAAAACAAACGAACATCTCGCATTTAAATTGTACAGTGGTCTACTCAGGATTGCACTCTCATTATAGCTAATATGTCTGTTTTTTAAGTTTTTGTCTATTGATGCTGATGAACAAAAAGTTTAGAAATAGAACCAAACAGGTATATTAATTTTAGCACACGTACACATATTTCTATAAACATCTCTCTTGAAGAAACACAAACAAAATTCTTATCTATTTTATACAATATCTATAAAATCTCCGATAAAAATTAATGATTTTATAACAAGCATTTGCATTAGCTCCCCTAACCCACAGTTGCTTTAACATGGACCTAACCACCCAATTGTTGATACATATATGCATATGTTTGGCATAACTTAAATTATAATTTCAACTGGTCAAACTAGTCAAACATAATTTTCATCCACACATTTCATGGGACCCACTACTTACAACCACTTTTTATCCACACATTTACCAACTGCTTATAATATAAGCACTTAAATTATAATTTCAACACCTCCAAACATATAATATAAGCACTTTTTTGGAAGTCTTATCTTTCCCCTAAACATTCCTTTATTCTTTGGTTGGCAGTCAACTCCAAACTGCTAACTAAAGATAAATTGCTATTCCTTGACATTAATAGAAGCTGTGTTTTCTGCGAGGCTGAGGATGAATCCAGCAGCCATTTGTTTTTTCGGTGTTGCTTCAGCAGTGAAGTTTGGGCTGCAATCAGATTTTGGTTGAAAATTACAAGATTGATGTCTTCTATCTCTAGTGCCCTCAAATGGATGAAAAAGGAAGCTCGGGGTTCAACTTGGTTCAGTAAGGTCAAGAGATTGGCATTCGCTTCAACAGTCTACCAATTATGGATGGCTAGGAATTCTCGTATTTTTGAGGGTCTCAAAATTACCCCTAGTGCAGTTGTTCGGAAAATCAAAACATATGTATACAGAGTCTTATTTACTTTGTATCCAAATGTTTTGATTGATTATCACTCTGTTTTCTAGGGCTCCCTTTAATGTACATTGTTCTTTTATTTTGATTCTCCCAAGTATGCCTGGTGTATATGTCTTTAATTGTAATTATTTAACTTTTATAGTCGTTTATTTTGCTCTTTGATGTACCCCCAATAGGACATCATATCTGTACTCTTTTCTGCTAGCGTGGAGATGCCCAGTGTATTTGTACTTTTCTTGATCGATTAATATATTTACGTTTCCGATCAAAAAAAAAACCTACCAAAGCAAGTCAACCATGTGCTATGCATTCAAACTATATAACCAACAATTTTCAATCCATTCAAAATCTAATCAAAATGTCCTTATGTAACGTACAATTTATATCCAAATGCCACTAAATTAACCATCCTCATCTTATGAGACAAAAACTCAAAATTTTTCAAAATCTTAAGAATTTCCTTCCACAAATTAGTCATTGTAGAAAATCTATAATTGTAACTGCATAAATGAATCAGCATGGGAAGTATTAGTTAACATGTCTTCTTATTATCTTTCTCCAGAAAATTGTTCTTATGAAAATCATAGTACAGAGCATAATATTTGGACAAATAATTTAAACAATAGAATGAACAATCTTGCTGATCATAAAGAGAGATGTAAAAAATTGTTTTCGATGAGATCTATCTCTACTAGCGTAACATAATTGTAGCATAAATATTCACACAAAAGTGCATAATAATATGACTTCCTTCCACACAAAACGCAACGGGAAAAAAAAAGAATAAAAAAAAAAACTGAAAACAGAAAAATCTCTAATTTCTAGAGGTCAAATGCTTATGCTCAGTCCTCATTGCAAATAAACTGTACAGTATGTTGACTGCGAAAAATAACAAGACTGGTGTTTTGACATTTCCCAGGTAAACTGTGAAACACTATTAAGTAAATTACATGTTAGTGAATAAATTTTAACTGTAAGAAAATCAATTACTATATCAACTAAATCTCCCTTGCCTTGCCTTGCCTTGCCCTGCCCTTCTCAGATTTGAAATTTTCATGGCATTTGAAGTGATTTGATAAAAACAGTGAACGCATCACACGCCCACAGTGATGGGAACGGCAGAGGGAATGTGTTCTTGGTGTCACTGACAGAAGAATTAACCTGTTCTTTACTCGTTAACTATGTATCAGAGAGTCGCATAACAAGAATCTAAGAATTAAACCATCAAACCATTTAAACACAAACTACCTCCGCCACTCAGCAGTCATATCACAATGCTGCCATCATAGTTGATCTTGCTGCCCCTCTCTTCATCTCTGCAGCTTTTCCACTGCCTCTGAAGTACATGTAAACTTGCTGTACATCACAGAAATCAATAAATGTTCAGATAAGACCAATATTAAGATTGAGAAAATGACCAAGATAGGCAGATAAAAACCTGAATAACCCATATACTAATCAGGGATTCAAGGGAGAAGAATCCAAATCCCACAAGATAGAATATCTGCAAATAGGAACACATATCAAAGGTCATAATGTTTCCTCAAAACTATCATGTTGTACAGCAAGCCTTGACAGCTACACCAAGAAAGTAAGAAATAAAATACTGATTCACTGATTATGTTTCAAATTGTAGTTCATCTTCCTATCAGTTCTCATCAAGTGAGCGCCTATTTCATTTTTTTGTGATAATAAGTCGGTTTAGATTTCAAATAAATGCCCTGAAAGAGAAGTACAATGATGTCGTGACGCCTAAAATTCCATATTCCAAGCAAGATTTCAGCAGAATCTAAAAAGTTATGATAACAATATTTGCAATTTGACATCTTCAGAAAAGCAATTCGAAACACCTAAAATCTGAACAAGCTTACCCCAACCAAAGCGTTACCACTTAAAACGTCAATTGCAGGCAAGATTCCACTGTCAAAAGAAAGACATCAGGATCAGCATCAGTATCAGCACGCAATACACAGAACAGAAAACACAAGATAGGATGGGCTCCTTTTTTGTTTAATTATTTTGCACACTTCATGATTCTCTAGAACTGCATGCTCTTTTCCTTCTGCACATTTGAAGTTAGCTTTTTCCCTTTTTCTTTTTCTCTTTGTTTTGCTTGCATTCGTGTAACAGGAGTGCATCATAGTTGCATTACATTTGCATTTACGACAATAAATACTTACGTCAAAGATTTTCCTTTGAAAATGATTGGAGGAGCAACGGCAGCAATAATGCAGAAGCCAATATGAAACTGCATATCAAGCAAAGGAAGCAAAGGAACAAGAGCGAGGTTGTCAAGCACCTTAAAGGTACAAAATAAAATTTTACAAGAAAATCAACTGTGAACTTACCACGTAACTCAAGAAGAACCAAGTGAACTTCAAAGCACTGTCTGTCCTGCAAAGAGACCAAATACCAATTATAATGTGTGTACATATATTATATATAATAGTACTATAAAAGCAATTATGTGCAATACAACGATAATATGCAGGGCCTAAACTACCGTGTGTACGTAAATTTTTCATTTCCATGTTAAGAAAAACAAAACGAAGTACACCAATGACCCATTGAACTACAAAATAAATAAAAGAAACAACAAATAAATAAATAAAAAAAAAAATTGAAGTTAATAAATACAATTTCATATCCAATGTACCTCGTTGCACGATAAAGTCTGAGATTCTTCACACACAATCGAGATTCTTCATACAAAATTTGCACAAAGTCTGAGAAAAGAAATAGAAGGAAAGAAGGGAGCTCCCTGTAGGTACCTCATTGCACGATAAAGTGGACGATACCACAATACATAGGCTCCTGGAACACCCGATATGAAGTATATTATAGCAAGAAACCAAATTATAGGACCTACAACAGAGAAAAAGTACAAATGTGGTTTAATGATTGTAGACAACTTGGAAATACTGTAAAATGTTATCAAACACCAACCTTCCCCTTTAATCCAAGCTAAGGTAACTGCTACAAAATTCCACAGAAGACACACTATCAAACCTGCAAGTTGCCAATTCAATAATAACTAAGTCAACTCATTATTGCTATCATAAAAATTACCACAAGTATTTTAAATAGCTATATACTCTTGTATTCATCCAATGTATTACTATTATTATTAAAGTGAGGATATAGCCTTAGATAGGGGCCAGGGAAACAACATATGGCAGACTTCTAGGCTCAATTGCACCTAAGTTGCACGGACACGGACATGACACAAACATAGCAACACGTGATTTTTCTATAAAGTAGAACATGGACATAGACATGTCAATTTAAATTCTTTAATATTTAAAATTTATATATTATATCTTTATTTTAATACTTTCTAATATAGGACATGGCACATGCCATGTCGAACACTTGTCTAGGGAATGTCCTTAAATGATCCCTCTAGTGTTAGAAATTTAAGAACTAAATAAAAATAGGAAAGCCATGTGGCTTGTCAGACCCATGTCATGGAGTGTCTGAGGAGTGTCAATGTCCGAAATTACAATATACGTGTCAGACACGGACACACCGCCCTAGTAGGAGTGTCCGTGCATCATAGATTTGCAGCAACGATGAAGTCCCAGCAGCACCTGAAGGACATGCCCACATTTATTTTGTTGTTTATTTCTTTTTATGCATCTCTAAGGACACTCCCTCATCTTAAATGTCAATGCTGATACTCTTGCATCAGCTCCTGATTAGCACACCAGCACCAATGTCTGCAGATGTGTTTATGTGTGCATAAAGCAAAACATTTTCTCCTAACTGGATGACTCAAGTGCTTAGAAGCGCAAATGTCGGACTAACACTGCAACAGAGAAACCAGTCTCTATAAAGAAAAGTTAATGAAGAAACAAATTTATGGATGATGTTAGCTTGGAGTACTCCATGTTGTATTCTCATAGAAAGAAGTCGAGAACTTCAGTCTCATATATTAAAGCACCTGCAGATTCCTTTCCAACGACAAGGAAAAGTAAAATGTAGGTAAACATCAAAATTCTTGAATAGCAGAGCAGAGAGCTAGATATGTATCAGACGCCAAGTAAGTGGTTGAGCTACTTTCTATTTAGCAGTACCTTATAGACACCAACTAAGTGAAACTGACATGTATTCCACTTTTAAGAAAGAATAATCAGAACTCAGAAGCCATTTGTAACATAATTTTTTTCATATAGTGCTCGTTTGGTCCAGATTAAAATTTGCTAAAAAGCTGTGGTCAAAAGTCAACAATTAATTTTAACCACACATTTTATGGAACCCACAACTTTTATTAACTTTTCAACTACACATTTCATCAACTTTTAATCAAAATTTGCTAAAAAGCTCTCTCAAACAAGATCATAATTTAGAACTTTTGTGATACTGTTCATCTTCCATCCAGAACCACGAACAGCACTATGATGGTGATTTAATCATCAGTTCAATATTTTTATCATCATCCACCTTTCCATTCCTTTCACTCTCCTCCTCCAACCCACCACCACTAACCACAAAAAGAAATGAAAAACAAAGAAAAAGATCTTTCATATTCTGTCGAGTGCAGTTATATCATATATGCTTAAAATTAGAAGGATAGTCTCTTTGATATGCATTGCATTGCCACTCATATACTCAAATTAAACAGCTGTACTTTACAACTATCATATTATTGATGATTAAAGACAATGCATCTGTTAGGGAGAGGTGATACTAAAAGTGGCCATTATCAAAGGAAAAAAGCTCCTAATCAAGAAAACTGATAACGGAAGTTAAACAACTATAAATCATCTATATAATATACTGCAGTTGCACACTCAAGTCTATTACAATATTATTTTCCATTAGGTTGCATTCACTGTATAATAGTGCAGATTATAAAAACTATGAATGAAACACCCACCCATCCACCCACCCAGAGAGAGACAAATCATTTGGAAGAGGCTCTTCTTTTGGTCCAACCAGGGAGAGGTTTTGCAGCGGACAGCAGTCCTTGCCAATGGTTATGGGGTCTGATTATATTGTTTCATTAGGTTTCCTTTTAGTCTCCAGAGACTGTTCTCCTGCACTACACTTGTAGTGAGCAAACAAATTGTCCATTTCTTTGAAATGAAACTGGACATGCATCCATAAGATGGGCTCAATGTTTATGTGTTGCACAAAAGATAGCCACTTGCTTCTCTAGCAGCAAATTGAGCAAATGATGCAGGGTTGGGTAGGAGTTGACACACAATTACGCATTCTTCGCTGAGGTTGGGTCTTCAGTTTCTTCATAGGGACAGCATGGTAGCTTTTCAGTACCTGATGTGCTTGATCCATGGAGTGCAGATTTCCGCAGCAGTTCGATCCTGGTTGGATAGATAGTGGTGCCACTTGATTCAAGACGCCCTCCCTTAACTGATTCTGAAATCCCCATCTTAAAAAAAGAATTTTGATTCTGTATGCATCGGTTTGCCTAGGATTTCAGGGAAATAGATGAAGAGAAAGACAAAGCTCACCACCCTAAGGGATATCACCACCTAGGCATAACTGAACCCTGAAATTGATCAAGTTCATATTCCAACCCTTGGAAAAATTCCAACCATGTGTTAGAGGAGTTCACAATGAAGTTAGATGAGGTGTAGATTGTGAGTTATTAACATAGCTCACAACCCTGTTCAATATATCCTACTGATACATTTATGCATATGCAAATCCTACTAATTATGTTAGATCCGTGATTCTTCCTGAAAATTCATTGGTAGATAATTATTGTGGAAAAGTAATGTTCAATTAATCTTCCCCAAGATTTACAATCGTGATTAAGACACTAGTGAGTTTTCTTCGGAACTTGTAAATAATGACTATCCTGTTCAGCAAAGATAATAGAAGATTACAGAACCTCAAGTCGACAAATATAATAGGATAACCTATGTAAAAATATCATAGTAAAGTGAATTTACCCAAAAATGATGTGAATGCAACATATTGCAGCTTCTGTAGATGGATTGGGATTTCATTTCCAATGTCATGATGAATAATAGGGAAAAATGGTGGCCAATTTTTTTCCTCAATAACAACTCCAGCTGCCCAATAAAAAAGCACATATTCATTGATATGTTAAATATGAAATAATAGCATAGTTCAACCAATCGGATCTGCATAAGATGAGCAAGCACACATCAGAAAAGAAATTACATCGTGCAATAGCATCTTCCCTCCTTTTCAGTTCCTACATGACACCAGAAAAAATAAATAAATACTGATTGAAATGTGAACAAAATATTAGAAGTATGAGATATAATAGTATTTTCAGCAGCAGGTGTTTATCAAAATTTTAACATACGGAAGCCATTTAAATGAAGAGAACTTCAAGAATTAAAATTAGAGATTCTAGTTTAGTTGCAGAGATGAAGTCAAAGTATCTTAGCATAACAAAGAGCACATACAACAGCCCGGTGACAGTTTTGTTGTATGGACAACCAAATTCAGATGGAATGTAGCAGAAAAAACATGCACCAACTTATTTTACTCAGATATTTTGATCACCATGCTTTGCTCGTGTTCAAAAGGGCAATAAACTTGACATAAAACCTGATACATGCATGGTTTAGAAAGGCAGAATTGAGGCGCGCCTCAATGTGAGGTGTTCAAAAATCGAACTGGGGCGTAAATATTTAATGAGTTTAGTGAGGCTTACGCCTGCATTGACTGAGGCATCAGCCTCAATGAGCATGCCTCAAACAAAGAGCGGCATGTGTCCCTATTTGATCACCTGGGCCCCACTTTTTTACAAACCCTAACAAATTTCATTGGTAGAACAGCTCTCGAAATCAACTAATTTCTTTAATATATATTAATCAGCCATAAATCAGCTTTGAAAATCTAGTGTATATTAAAACCTACCTTATTTCTTTGATTATTTGTTCATCAGCTATAAATAAAAATAAATTATAAGTTCAAACACAAACCAACACACGTAAACACAAACACACAATACAAGACTCTAGAATCGCAGCACACCGGCGTCAGCCCAGCACTCCGGCGACATCACGCTGGTGACTCACAGCAACGGCTTCAGTTTTTTTTTTTTCTGATTTTTGTTTCTTCTCTATCTTATTTTTTTTCTTTGGGATTGTTCCTTCTTCTTGCTGATTGACTTTTCTGCCTCGTCTTCCCCCTTTCTTCTTCCTTTTTTCTTATGTTTAGTTGGAAAACATGCATGAACCCGTGATACATACATGCATTAACTAGATGAATGGTTAATTGATTATAAAGTTAAATTGAATCATTATTGTAAAATATATAACCTAGAAAATTGTTATTTTTATATCTTTTTGGTTCAAGCCTCACCTCACAAAGGAAAGATGCCTTAGTACCCAAATTCGCCTTTTTAAACACTAGATACATGTCCAACAATTTGGAAATGGACATGAGCCTCTCATAGCTGAAACAGGCCCAAACTAAGACAAAACTATAATTTCCCAACAAAGTAACAACATGAGTTCTCTTAAGTATCATTTTCAGTTATAATGTATATCTTTTCATTTAAATGCATAGCCTTAACTTTGTTGCCCTTATTATATTATGTAGTGCATCTTAATACTAAACAATTATACAAATGTGTTCTTCACCGATCCCAGGGGACCTAAGTTCAACTATTATCTAACAGCCATATGAGATTCCAATTTTCAAGTAACACAAGCACCAACAAACATAATTAACCAGCTAATCAAAATTCACACAAGAGGATGAACTAGAGTACATGTATAGTCATAATTCAACCAAATTAAGAATCTCACATGGGACACAACAGAAACGAACCTGTTCCCTTTTTTTCAGTTCTGCCTCTTTAGCTTGCAGTTCTTTTTCTTTCTTTTTCAGGTCCTGAAAACGGTATGCAGGTAAACTGTCATTTTAACTCTGGTTAAACTACAGGCATGGACAACAAATATTCAGTTGGTCAACAAGCATAATGTCATTGGCATACCTTGGAACTATCAAGAGGAATATCAACCGTTGCACCACGATCATAGTCAGCAGGTTCAGGAGGAAGAGGTGAAAGCCTTGAGTTTGCAGCAGGGACACTTCCAGGATTCTGAAAATCTCAGCAAAAAAATACAAAAAAACATATAAAAGCATTATTATTTATTAACATACATAAAAGATCATTCACAAACTACCAGTTTAACTTTGTAAAAACAAATCTTAATGAAGCAAGATTGTGAACTACACAATATTAGATAGAGAGGAGGCAAACTACACATAAAATTACGAGGCACATATTTAAGCAAAATAGATAACTCTTACAAGACTTTTAACCGCATTTGCTTTCAAAAACAAAAGATAAACATGACGTGAAACTAGTGATGCAGGGAAAAAAGTTCAGATATTTTTTCACAAATGCTTCTTGAACTAATATTATTATTCTTATTGTTCTTCACCTTTAATTGGTTATAATGTTTTAATTGGACTTTGAATTTATTATTTCTATAGATTTCTACTTGAATAGGAATTTCTTTTCCTATTGATTTTATTTTTCTAGTTAGATTTTTCAGTCTTTAGGGTTTAGGGAAACTAAAAATAGGCAGATTGGCACATAATATGCATTCAAGGCCATCATTCCTCTGACTGGGAATGACAAGATGTGAAGGTTAAGATGCTTGTATACAGATGGCACAAAATTCAAAATATTCATTCAAAGAAACAAGCATCCCAAGTATGATCAACAAAATATCATTCTGTCTCATATGCAAAATCAGGAAGCTGCAAACCCAGAGAGGGCGGGGAACCAAGTTCACAGTCTGGCTTTCAGGAAGTCCAGAGAAACTGCTATGAATTGGAAAATTTTAGAAAGAGAAAGGCTTACTATCATATAAAATGCACCTCCACCATAATTTGATTGACCCCTACCTCGAGATCCTTGGTCCTGAAATCAGAAGCTCAGATCCATAAATAAACCAAACTACAAATTTAGTTAAATTAATGACATGGATATGAGAAAAAAAGAAAGGAAAAGAAAAATTCAATAGGAAGGATGACTTTAAAAGTCAAGTTGTTCTTGTTCCCATGACACGTAGCAAGATAAATCAAACTTACCAAAGAACCTGTTAGGATCACCAGAAATGTATGCACAGATTGTTGCTTTCATCAGAATCACCAGAATATATCCCCAAGTAGGTGCTAAAGCTCATGCATATTATACACATTTCAAAACAACCTAACATATAATCTAATGTTGCACATAAACGATACATCTAAATGCTATCTATAGTTTGTGAGTTTGACCCCAGTGACATTTGGTGAATAATATGGATTATGGATATGTATCACTCAATATTAAAACCTTCTAGGTTATCATTCCCCTTTACTTCCATAATAACCACAAAAAATATTTTGCCGCTTACACTCAGGTTTAATTCCTGGACCCTGTACCAGAAACTGATAGCAAGCTAACTAAAGAAAGAAAATATGGTCTTTGGCATAAATCTATCCTACAACCAGATTCAAATTTATAAACCCATCAATAGCAGTTGAAAACATAGAAAGAAGAATGGGTGATTTTTGATTGTTGAAGCTTCTCCCTCTATAGTTTCCATGACAACCAATTAACTGCAAACAATCTCTAATAGAATTTCTTTTCTTCTCATTCCTATATTCTCAGTTCCCAAACAAATGATGAGAATAAAGATAGGAATTGAATATATCGAAGAAGAGGAAGTTGGATTTGAATAGGATTGAACTAACTTTATTAAATAGAATTTTATCATTTTAATAGTTACTTTTTTACTAGAGGTTCTTTACCTTATAAAATTAAAGTACCTAGGATTTCATATGCAAAATGAACTATTATTGATGATTACAAATTGATTATTTTTCTCCCTAATTTTTATTTATTTTCTCCTTTCTTCTATTTCTCTTCCCTATGTCTATTTCTTGTTACGTTTGGTATCAGAACTTACTTTTTTCTCAGACCGTATTGTCGTATTGTTCATCAACGGTAAAATTTTCAGCAATTTTGTGAAAAAGTTAATGTCACCGATCATTGTTAGTATTGTTCATACAACAACAACAAAAAAATTACAGCTAAAAAAAGAACTGTCCACCGCCTTAGTTCTTTATTTTAAGTTTGCTCTTGCGAGCTTTAAAAAAATAAAAAATAAATAAAAAAAGAATTCTTCAGCACGTAACTCAATGTTGCTATTCAAAAAACAATTAGAGGCCCAATCACCATCCTAATCATCCCATCATACCCAATCCTATAATTTAACATCCCAACCCACAAAAAAGCCCAACACCACTAGCCCAATCTCATATTCAACCCAAACCTTAATCCTAATCTCAGATTCAACCTAACCCCTCGCCGTACCAATGCAACAAACAGCAACGACCAACACCACGGTCCGCCATGAGTCTTCCATTCCACCGGCTTCCCAAGTGTCTAGTTCAGACACCTCCAGCATTTTCCACCTCTGTTGCTTCCGGATGTTATCAACAACGTTGCAACACCCTATGTTGTATCACTGGTCCATATCTGCATGGTTTCACGCCAGTTTTCTCTTGCTTTGTCTCGTAGGTACCAAGCTCTTGTTATATTGAATTCATTGGTTTTTATTTAAAGTGTTTGGCATGTCTAATTTGGAAACAACAAAAAACATTTAAAAAGAAAAAAGATCTTTTCATTTTCAATGTATTTGTTTAAAAAAAAAAAGATCACAACACCTATCGTGTGTATTTGGTTAGCAATAATTTACAATTATTTAGATAATTTGCATTGTCTCTGCTCCGATTTGTAGCCACCACGCATAATTCATATAGCAACTTTTATAGCTATAATATGCTCCTAGGTCAATACCATGATAGCAAGCATTCATAAAGCTTCATCAATACAATTATCCTCACACTACATACTATGTTGAGGGCATCTATTATACTACTAGGAAAGTCAACTTAAAACCGTGAGATTTTGATGGTCGTTCCAATCCCGAGACATTTCTTGATTGGCTCGATAATTTTGAAAAGATCATTTAACTTGCACAACATGAGTGAATCTCGTTGTATTTCTTATGCTAGTGAATCACTTGTAGGATCTGAAATTATGGGAAATCATTTTTACGTAATATTAATTGTCTAAATCAGCACCCTGTCACTTTGTAGGATGAGATGAAGCGAATATTAAGCAACAAATATGCCCCCGACATATATCAAGCTAGATTAATTCTGTTTGCACCGTAGGCGAGGTATGTCCACTGTTAGCGAATATTTAACCTACTTCGAAGAGCTATTAAACAATTATGATATTTAAAATGTTCCTCATGCTACAACTTCTAGATTTATCAATAGTTTGATTCCAGATCAAACATCAAAATAGGTAAGATTAACTTCGTTCAGATAGTGTTCCTCCTATGTGTCCACATTGTCATTTTAAAGGATATGGAGATTCTAAGTGACCACAACTTATTCATGTCAAAAAAGACCATTTAGCTACTCCAGTCTAGGAAGAGAACAAGATTTTTATTGTTGATTCTATAGAATATTTTGATAGTGAGGACAAGAGTTTTGAGCCCCGCATTGTGTCCCCTTTCGTCATCACATATTTTTTAGACACACCCAACAATGTTACAATCAAGGAATTACCTAAAGAGTGGCCACTTAAATAAGACATTCTACACGTCCTAGACTTAGTATGAAATGGATTACCACTTAACTATTTGCCCCATGTCAAATTGCCTTTGTCCTAGAGTTTCGTACTAAGCATAATGTTCCCTGTGTCACTTAAATGTTTTCTAAGGTAATTTTCTTCTTGCATACTTTCGCTATCAATATTAGACTATTCCCTACTAATTACCATCACATTGTGTCAATTTCGACCTTTGTAAAACTTATTCATAGTTCTAATGCTGAGTTTAAACACAAAATTATTTTAAATAATAAAAATTGTGGATTTCTTTATGCATATTGTAAGCGCATATTCTTGAATGGGGATTACTATATTTTTGCTTTGTGTTACTTCGACGCGATATAAAAAATATGTTAAGAAAAAATTTATTGATTGAATAGAAGTTTTGTTTTGAATATTGCAGAATTATTTCCTTATCAAAGCAAGCACTTGCAAGCCACATCTGGTCCAAAGTTGGTAATGGGGGAAGGTACTTTGGTTCAACAATTGGCATCCATTGGGTCCTATTGTTCAGAAGTCTAGTAGTAGAATCTATTATGATGCAACTATTCCAGCCTATGCCAAAGTCTAACACAATTTTTGAAGAAAAGAGGTAAAAGGCAGGTGAACTAGTTAAACTTAGGGTGCCGAAGGTGCCTTCAACAAAGAAATTTTGAACCCCCTGACCGACCGTCGTCTTCAAAAATTTGCCAAGAGTGAGAAAAATAGAGACATGGGAATCCATCAATTTTAAAGATAAAAGAGGCACAGCCCCCAACCAAGAGAGCGCTTACTTCCAGTATGTACCCCCTTATTCCCGACATGTTATGTTGCAATCATTTGTTTCTGCAAGCCAATCAACTGTGCTATTCTCTTGTGCTCCTCATTTTGTAGATCCAACTGATGCTATTGTGGATGAGTTGCATGGTTTATTGTTATCACGAGCTCAACGTCAATATTTGGTTCGCCAAAAAAATCGATCCCGTGGATAGATATTTGCACTCTAACTCACCGCAGTCAAGTTCTCTCATTAGGACAAAATGATGAAGAATAAGGATATGAATTGAAAATATTAAAGAAGAGAAGAATTTAAGATATAGTTGGATTTGAAAAGGATTGAACTAGCTTTATTAAATAGGATTTTATCATTTTAATGGTTGTTATTTTACTAGAAGTTCTTTACCTATTTAAATAAGACCTAGAATTTCAAATGCAAAATAGACTATTATTGATGATTAAAAATTGATTATTTATTCCCCTTAATTCTTCTCTATTTCTCTCCCTTATTTCTACTTCTTGTTACGTTCAACGTCACCAAAACAAGTAGATCACTTGTCAAGAGAAAATATATACATCTTAAACCTCCTTTCACCAAAAAAATATTTATGGCTTTGTAAGTTTGATTAAGCATTGTAGATAGAAATCACAAGTGTCAAGTGTGTCTAGTAGATACTACTTTCAAATGAAACAAAAGAAATCAATCTCTCAATTGTAGCTTCTATATTTTCCTCGAGCAAACTTCAGTCCCAAATCCTTTAATATTACAAGTACTTGTGGCAATAGACGTTAAACATTTATCACTGATTCGGCTATACATATTTAAGCACAGCATCATAGCTAATTTAACTTCAGAAAAATCATAGCAGAGTCAATCCAACGAAAAAATCAAGGTTTTCACCTGTTATGTTAATAATTTAAGAATTGCATAAACGCCAAGAAAGTTAAAAAAACGAAAACATAAAATTGATATACAAACTTACAATAAAAACTACATTTTGGATTTAAGTGGCCAGATCTCATATTTCACGCAGCAAAACATCAAAAATCCACCAAGCATTGCATTATCACAATCACATTGTCAACAGAACGGAACAATTCTATAAAGCCTCACACTATCTAAATCATCAAGATTCAATAGGCATTATAGATATAGCATATATTGTATTTATATATGAGAATTACCGCAAATGGATTATCTTCTTCTTCATCAAACGGATTGGAATCGCAACGGCCAGCCATCACAGTGAATTAAAAAAAAAAAAATATTGAAATTATACAAACCAACTTCAAGGAAAACAGAGAAAGAAGTTATCGAGAAGATTGGAAATGGATAAATGGTAAGAAATAGGGTTTTGATTTTTGGCCTTGGGGAGAATGTACGGCCCGCGAAAATTATTAATTTTGGTAAATATCTCTATTAGTTGTGTTCCTTTAAAGGATGAAACTGTTAAATTCCCACCAAAATTGTATTATTATTAGTATATTAATTAACAATGTTATTGCCGGGTTAGATGTTTATTCGCACACGGAAGCCAGGCCAATCGTGACAGCACGTAAATGTGATATTATCGAAATTAATTAAGTTGGATCACAGATCTCGATCTATTTCTTGCTAATTAAGTATGTAAATAAAAGCAAGATTCTTCCATCTTTCAAGTGAAGAAGTGTGAATCTAAATCTTTCCTAATGAAAAATGTTAGTGAACGTTGAAATTGACACAACTTTTACGAGACTTAAATCAAAATGTTAAGAAGTTTGACAATTTTATCTTCTAATTCTAAATCGCCCAAAAAATTGAGTACAATTTTAATATTCACGTTAATAATTTATGTCACATTCAAATCTATATTCATAGATAAATAAATTGAAAACTCAGTATCTTATTTTGAAAATTGAAGAATCAAAACCACATTTATTGAAAATTTAAAAACCCAATTCTAATTTTCCCTAAATAAAAATAGACTAAGATTTTTTTTTTTAATTAAAATTTTTTTTTCTTTCAAAGTACTCTGTTTTCTATTGTTCAAGCTTCGTATTGAAATCTATTGTGGTAAGGTCTTCTCTTAAATTCTTAATTTTTGTTTTTAGATCGGACCAAATTGAAAGTATGCATACTTGCGTTGATATTATTAATATCATCATACAAATATCAAAAAATGATAATATATTAAAAAAAGCTTATTTATAATGATATTGTAAACTATTATAAATAAAACAGTATCAAAACGTCAAAAAATAGTATCTCAGTTAAAGACAACATGTTACATTTGAACATTTCTTTCAAAAGAATTCTATCAATAAATAGTATGGAACAACAATAATTAAACTCATGAATGCACGTATGGAAACAAACAAACAATATTTGGAATCTTTTGAAAACTTTGTCCACCTATAAAGCAACATGGCTTCTATAATTAAGTGACTTTTGCGGCCTTAATGTACCAATGTATCAGCTTAAAAGATTCAGATGTGTCACCAAAAATAAATCCCTTGGTTCACTCCAATGCATTCCAAGCCTTTTCACAGCTTATCGTATAATCGTAACCTGTTAAAAAGTGTGAAACTACGTCATTAGAACACAATACTGGTTTCTCCCTCAATATATCGACAATCAAACCAGAAATCACATTACAACTCAATCTCTCACTTATTTTCTTTCCTCAATACTACAGGGAAATTATGCATATTAACCAGCTTCTGTTGTACAAACATATCATCTATAATCATCGGAATATTTATTTGAACAATGCGCTTCTACCTTACCATTATTGTTTCTCCTGTAATCAAACTTGAATCCTCTCTCAATCAGATATTTGCATAAAGCATCTTTAAATTTAACTACACCTCTCTCAAACATTTGTCTAACATGAGTGATTATACTTGACCAATTAGATGAAAGCAATGTCCTATTATTTGTTGAAGAAAAGTATGTAATTATTACATTTCCATCATTTTCACAAACAACTGTTTTACAATATGAAATACTAATATCAACAAATTTTAAATCAAACGCAAAAATCAATAGAACCATGGTACTAAATTCTTCTTCATTTATCATAAAACACCTACCATACCCAATGATATAATAACCCAATAAAAATTTATCAATTTGTAATGAACTCCAATTATCACACAATCTACACAAAACATCATTAAAATCACCACTAGTGGTAACCTTTTTATGGAAACTGTGTCCAAAACATACTTACCAAGCAAAATCAATCATTTGTCCATTATTGAGAAGAAAATTAACACTGAAAACCCGTGAATACTGAAATTTTCACTTACGAAAATAGTGGGGAAGGTTTAGGTAGCTGGGGATGAGTCGCATAACGCCGGTAACGAGGTGCGGCGGCGAGGTTCAAGAGCCGGCGGGGAGCTCAGGAGAAGATAGTAACTACGTGCGTTACTGCTGAAGTTTGAATCTGATTTAATTCTAATGAATTTAGATCACAGGGGTAATTACAGTATTAATTAAAATATGATTGTAGTATGACTTAATGACAATTTTAGAAAGTACTTGGACCTAATTTAGAATAACTCGCCTATGGGTGACTTATAGGCAATTTCTCCTAAATTTATTTTTACAATTTTCTTGCTTTATTTAGAGGGGAAAATTGGTAACTGAGAATAATTAAAGTAATATTTTAAGAAATTTGCATAAATCAAGTCATAAAAAAAGATAATTTTTAAGAAGATTCAAATTCGTATGTGGTCTAATTTAATTGGTTTACAAGATAACAATGTGATATATCTATAATTATATATATTTTTTAATCATAACATATCCTTACAATGTAACTCATTAGTTATTTTTTCTCATCAAAACCATCTTTGTGACAAACGATCTAAATTGTGCGAGTACTTACTAACAGAAGGTTTAGCGAATATACTTCAACTACAAAACAATTCATTAGCATTATATAGACCATAAATTACTTGTAATAAGTTCATATCATTGATAAATAGAGGTCACGCGAATGTAATTCATGGTTATATGCTGTAAAACTTTAAAAGTTTATCGAAATATTAAAAATAAAAAAAAAATCATTAAAAACTCACTTGTCACATTAGTAACCACACAACATAAGTCACAAGATACTAATACGAGCCACACGTACTTGAAATTGAGATATTTCACAGTCGTGCAACAGAGATCACACTAAAAGGCATTAGAACTGTGGTGTCTGTAAGAGCGATGACACAAGAGCGGTGGTGTCTGTAAGATCCACAAGAACTGTGTTATCTTTATTAGTATTAAACATTTGATTTTGAATAATTATTATTTTGTTTCTGATATTACACGAAACTTAGTTTTCATCCTTTGTTATTCGGGCAAGATATTTCGATTAATTTTTCGTGTTTTGTGGTTGATACTAAATTGAATAAAGCACTTATACATATGGAAAAATCAGTAAACGATGTATATGTCTTAAATCATATTGTTGGTTCATTGCATCTCACTACTGAAAATTATAAAAGACAAAAGTTAGCTCACACTAATGAGACCCTCTTGTGGTACCTTGGACTAGGTCCTATTAATTCAAGTAAAATTAAAGACTAGTAAAAGACATATATTTTTGGAAAGCGTCCACATAAGGAATGTGATTTGGTTGCCTTGATACGCATTGAGATTGGCTAATTAGTTCAATAAATGTGATGTCTTCAATTAAAAAAGCTTAGAAGGCTAATGTGGTGTCCGTATGCCAGTTGGATACAGATTGACCTCTCTCCCTACTATAATATAAGAGCCTTGTTTTCTAATTATTGTTCAAACTTTCGACCAATACGACGTTGTATTGGGTTTTTCCACTGAACCCAAAACGACGTCATTTTGTAGTTTTTTTTTTTTCATGGGGTATATAAGGGAAGCGGTGTAATTTTCTCTCTCGAGCAAATCCTAGCCGCGTTTTTCCTTCTCAATCCTACAGATATTTTGGCATTTGTTTTTCGATTTTGGGTGCTTTTTTGTGGTTAATTTCTTCTCTGTTCAAATCACTGACCAGGAATCGTCATTTTTCTTTATTGAGTTGTCTTTTTGGGTTTGTTTTGGTAATTTGCGAAGAGAAATGAATTTTTACATATCTATACTAATTCTAAAAGTCCCTTAAAGGGAGAAACATTTTTGGACGATATTGTCCCTCAAATAACTTATAATTCTTAAAATCATCTTTCAATTAATATAATTTATTTTGACTTTAATTTAAACTATTTAATACTATATAAATATTGTATTTTGATCATTAAAAGTGATTTATCTCTTTAAATTCTATCATATATTGTAATTAATGAAAATAAATAAAAATATACTAATAAAATTTTTAATATATTGAAATTATTATTTTTAATTGTAAACAATCAAAAGAGTCAATCTTATTATGCACGAGAATTTAAGCAAATTTCTTCATCAACATAACAAAACAAGATGAATTTGACTTTGTATTTCGACTTTTTTATTATTGATTCATACTTTCTTCCTGTGTTCCAAATATGGGAGAAACATTTATATACGATATTACCCCCAAATAACTTATAATTCCTAAAATCATCTTTCAATTAATATAATTTATTTTGGCTTTAATTTAAACTATTTAATACTATATAAATATTGCATTTTGACAATTGAAAGTGATTTGTTTCTTTAAATTCCATTATACATAATGTAATTAATGAAAATAAATAAAAATATACTAATAAAATTTTTAATATATTGAAATTATTATCTTTAATTGTAAACAATCAAATAGTCAATCTTATTATGCACGAGAATTTAAACAAATTCCTTCATCAACATAACAAAACAAGATAAATTTGGCTTTGCATTTCGACTTTCTTATTATTGATTCATACTTTCTTCCTTTGTTATTTGTCTTTGTTTTTTTTATTATGCCAAGAATATTTTTTTCCTCGTAATGACGATTTTCGATCTTTGATAATTAGTTTGATAGTAATGTGGTAATAATGGATGTGTTAATTTTTTTATGAATGATTGACTAATTTTAAGAATATATATGATGGTAATATTGATTTTAAGTTTTGATTTCTATATCTTTTTTTCTTGATTTAGAATATTTGTTCGATATAAAAATGTTAATTATTGTGGTAGTCTTGATAAAAAAAGGATTTAAGCTCGAATGATGTTTTATGTCACTTTGTAAGCAATTAAACGTATGTTTATTGTGGAACAACGAGTTAGAACAAGGAGAATTGGTGTTACTCTAACTTTTTCAAACACGCGGCTGAGGAAGACATAACTTGGATAAAGTGAGTCATGTTATGTATAAGGTGGATAAAGTGAGTCATGTTGTGTATAAGGTGAAGGTAAATCATGCATAATAAGTGGTTTTATGTGATGAGTTAAAATCATTATCCAAATATCTTGTTGTTTTGAATTTTCTTAAAATTTAATAATATTTCAGATGGATTACGGGAAAGAATGCATGAAGAGAACAAAAAAAAAAAAAAAAAAAACCTTTAATTTATGGGTGCATTAAAACTGAATGGATATTGCAATAGAAAATTCTTCTTTATCTTATGTCAAAGAATTTTGAGATTTTTTTCCTGAGAAATAATTACCTAAAAATGCTAAATATTTTATTTTCGTGTGCCTTTTATAATGATATAAATACAAAAAATCAATGAAAAATTGTGTTATACTTATATCTACTATTTTAATGTATTTTAGAATTTGATACTAATTTTCATAAAAGAAAGTTGCCTTTCTAATATGCCATTAGATATGTGCTTTAAAATATAATTAAAAGAGTATCAATAATCTTTCAAACTTAATATTCACGTAGGCCATGTATTTTTTAATGAACCACATGTTTTACCAAGAAGTTTGAATATAATTTCTTAGTTGGTCATAATCATTGATGAACTTATGATTGAAAATGAGTTTCATTTAAGTGTTATATTCATCGATAATTTTAAAATAAAAAAATTATAATATTATTACAAAATCACGTGCAACGCTAGTATTCTTAACTAGTATATTTAAATAATTTCATTTTCCTTGTCATAACTTTGATTTAGAGGCATTTGTGGAGGTGGTTGTATAATTTTGGTTTATTTTGTCCGTTGATTTTTGCTCGCTAGAGTATTTTGCTCCATTTACAGGTATGTAGGTATAAGATGTGTTAAAATTTGTTAAACATAGATCTCAGATTCCCTGTTCATATATATTTTTGTAAATTGCTCTTTGTTTAATGTACTTTTTTCGAGTTTTTGTTCTGGTTGTTTAAAATAAGACTGTTGGAACTATTTAATTTCTTTTGTTATTTTTTTTTTTTGATTTTTTGATTGCAGAGCGTACAACAATTTTGGACTTGTGTTGGTGTAGTTTGTCCATTGTATTTTACTCATGGGATCATTGTTCTCAATACATAGGTATGTTTTTGTAATATATTTTTGTTTTAGCACAACACAGACATTAAATTTACTTTTTTTTTTAAATCCAATATTTTTCTTCTGGGTGAAATTTTTGCTCTTTCTGAAATGAGTGTAAAAAACCATTTGTTCTGTGGTTGACATTTTAATTTATTATCGACTTACGTTTACGTGTTTGCTTGATCCACGATTTTGACTTGAAGGTTTTTCTTTGATTTTCAAGAGTTGTAATCTTCTATTCATCTTGGTGTGTACTGCATAATTTGGAGCTTTAACAGTGTTCTTCTTCGCCATTTGTTTGCCAATTTCGTTGTTTTTCAACCCAAGAACTACACAATGACCATTCTAGTCTCTTTTCCTAATATCTAGATCATAGAATCACATGGTTTTGGTTGTGATTTTTTTGTTCTTCAATGAATTTTAGAAAATCCGAATTTCTATAATTTTTTGTTGAATGTACTGTGTGTTTCTAGCTAGGAATCTGTTGAAAGCATGGTTTAGGTGAACCTCAGTATTATATTCATAAGTAATATCACGTTTTTTAAAACAAATTCTATTCCAAATTCCATTTTATCTTGCACGTGCATCTATCATTATATGATATTCTATGTTCACATTCTTACTGATTCTAACTTGCAGCGGTTGATTGAAGGACACCTGCTTAAAGCTATACAAATAAGTTATATTTTTGCACATGTTTTGATATGGCATTTACATGTAGGAAAACTATTAATTCAGTTTTTCATTTGATATTGAATTAGTTGTAGACTTATACTTAGTACTTTGCAAGACATTGTGATTATACTTTAGCTTATATATAATGAACATCATGAGAAAAATTGTAGGGTGAGAATTGTTTTCTGGAGTCGGGAAAAGATGCAGCCTCTACAAAAGTACGTTTGCCTACAATCAATTTATTTTCAACACTAGTGGAAGATAAAAATGTGTTTCTATCTAGTCTCATGTTTATAGAATCTAGGTTGTTACCCCCATTATGCAAATTGATAATAATCATGTTGAATCTATAAACGATTTGTGTAATAAAAGATTAAACTATAATTAACAGAATATATTTTAATATATATAAAGTTAGAAATAGCTGGCTTTAGAGAGTCGTGAAAAATTGATGTCCTAAAGTCATGTGACCTCTTCTTCGTGTGGGTATTGTCAGCACGCACGTCTCCAAAAAAACACTATTTTAGCTCACAATCAATTCTCTTTCTATGGGCACGACCAAAGGGAGATAAGAACGAACCTTTTAACTAGTTGCCAAAACAAGAAAATAAGTACAGTGTATAGTGTATAGTGTGTTTTTCTAATCTTGTTGTCTTGTAATATGTCTAAAACATGAAACTATACCCTTTTTATAGTAGAAAATTCAACCCCCACTTTTATAAAAAATTATGTTATTCAAAATAGTTTTAGTCATGAAATTAAGGGATTTTTGAATTTGCTTAAAAACTAAAACTTAAAACTTAAAAAAAAACTGAAAAATAAATCTAATTTATATGAAGATTTAAATCTTTAATTTTAGGTTAGAACAGTCTCCCACAATACTTCAACATTCAAAACAAAATATATATATATATATATATATATATATATATATATATATATATATATATATATATAATGGCAACATTATACTGTGCAATAGGTGTAGATGTCTTCAGGACTTGAACCTCACTTAGTGGTGACAATTTCCATTTGATGGAGCCATAATGGACTAAGCCTTGAATTAGATCTATTTTTCCAAACTTCAATTGTCCCACACACAGTATCGAATTGGGCTCAGTTTATAACAGGTAGTGCTCTTAATGGCATTGCGCTCTTATCTTGATTCTAGTAAGAGTCTCTAAGGAATAGTCCAATCTCGTAGCCACGGCCTCATGGCAACTCTTACATAGGTGAGTCCTCCAATGGCACGTGTAACCCGCACCTCGCGAGAGTATTCCCGCCTTGGTACTCATTTAGGGTTAAACATTTCCTAACATCACATAATATAGTATTATCACCATATGGATGAGCACAATTAAAATAGTTATATCTTAAGTCACGCAGTACAGGTTGTTTCTACCCATTGAACTTTCTTCATGGGATCTCCAATCACAAAGGTTGGGTTACTGCCGTAGGTGACTCCCTTGTGGTCTTAAATCTATCCCCCTCGATGATTCATCAATACATTTTTTGTGTAAATCCTTTGTTAAGCTGTCTACCAAATTCTTCTCAGATCTTACAAAATTTAGGCAAATCACACTTCTATTTAACTGACTTATATCTTGCTTGTATATGTCTATTTACCTTCTTATTCGAATGAGATTGATTCACAAGTTCTATTACAGCTTTACAGTCACAATGTATAGCGATAGTTGGAATTAGTTTACTTATTAAAGGTATGTCTAGTAATAGATCTCGTAGCCATTCAGCATTAGTACATGTAATAACTAATGCTATTAACTCCAATTCTAGAGTACTTCTTGATATAATAGTTTGTCTTTTTGAACCCCCAAGATATAGTTGCACCACCTAACATAAATACATATCTAGTAGTAGACTTGATATCCACATTGTCAGTTATCCAATTTGCATCAATATATTCTTCAACCACATTTGAAATTTTTGTTATAACATATAGAATAATATAATGTACCACGAAGATATTTAAGCACTCTCTCTAGTGCAAACAAATGTTCATTATTTGGATTGTTAGTATGCCTACTAAGCCTTCCAACAGCAAATAATATATATGGTCTTGTCATATTCGCTATATACAACGAAGACGTAATTAATTGAGAATACTTCAACTGTGAAACTGGTTCACCTAAATTCGTCTTTAAGTACACATTTGAATCATATGGAGTAGATACTTGCTTAATATCATAACACCCAAACTTTTTTAACATCTTCTCGATAGCACTTGACTAATTCAATATAATTCCTTTAGATGTTTTTTTTTCTCAATTCCATTCTTAATTATATGAGCTTCTCCCAAATCTTTTATCTCAAAATTCTTAGACAAATATTTCTTCACATCATTAACAACACCTAGATTTGTCCCACATATTAATATGTGATCTACATATAAACAAAGTATCACATGCTCATTATTATCTTCCTTGCAATACACACACATGTCATATCCATTGACCTTAAATTTATATTCTAGTATAACTTTGTTGAACTTTTCATACCACTGTTTAGGAGCTTATTTTAATCCATATAATGATTTTATCAACATACCTTATGTTCTTGTCCTTTAACCTTATAACCATCTAGTTGATCCATATATATTTCTTCGTTTAAGTCACCATTCAGAAATACAGTCTTAACATCCATTTGATGAATGATCAACTTATGAACAGTAGCTAATGCTAACATAGTCATAATAGTAGTTATTCTAGCAACAGGAGAATATGTATCAAAATAATCAACTCTTTCACTTTGAGTAAATCCCTTATATTTATCAATATTACCATTAGGTTTCAACTTGAATACACACTTACATCCTATAGCCTTACTTCCTTGAGGTAAATCACACAAAACTCAAGTATTATTTTGTATAATTGACTCATATTCATCACTGATAGCTTCTTTCCAATAAGGTACATCTATAGATGACATAACATCTTTATAAGTTTTAGGTTCATCTTCAAATAAATATGTGAAGAATTCTTCTCCAAAACTTTTCTCCTTTCTACTTCTTTTACTTCTCTTAAGTTCACGTCCAGCTTCTAAAGATGAACTAGGTGGAGTACTATTTAAAATCACATTACTAGATGCAGAGGGTTCAATTGGAATCCTAGTCTTAAAAGAAAAAATATCTTCAACATAGGTAGCATCTCTAGTTCTATAATAGTATTGTTCAAAATACTACTAACTACAAAATTTACAATTAAGAACCGATTCACAGTACAATTTTGAGCATATCCTATAAAGACAGCCTCTACAGGTTTTGGTCATATTTTCTTTCTTTTAGGAACAGGTATAATAACCTTAGCTAAGCACCCTCACACTTTCATAAAATCTAACCTAGGAAACCTCTTTTTCCATAACTCATATGGAGTTTTAACATTGTCCTTAATAGTCACCCGATTCAATATATAACAAGAAGCTAAAACAGCTTCACCTCATAAATTCTCGGGTGCTCTAGAACTTATCAACATAGCATTAACCATTTCCATCAAAGTTCTATTCTTTCTTTCAGCAACTTCATTAGATTGCGGTGAATAAGGAGATGTAACTTCATGTATTATATCATTATCTTCACAAAAAACATTAAGACCATATGCAGTATACTATCATCATATATCAAATCTTAAGAATTTTATCTTACTCTCTAATTGATTTTCAACACCAGCTTTATAGATTTTGAACTTATCAAAGACTTCATTCTTAGTCTTTAATAGATAAACATAGCAATACTTAGAATGATCATCTATAAAAGTTACAAAGTACTTATTCCCAGCTCTAATTGGAAGCCTATTTGAATCACAAACATCACTATGAATCAACTCTAAGGGATTTGTATTTCTTTGAACCGATTTATAAGGTTTCTTAGTTTCTTTAGTTTGTACACAAACTTCACACTTTCTATTATTAACTTGAACTTTTGGAATCAAATTTAGATTCACTAATTTCTTGATTTCTTATGACTAACATGTCCCAATCTTTTATGCCACAAACAACTAAAATCAACATTAAGAAAAATAGAAAATTTTTGATAATTTTCATCAACAACATTCAACTTAAACAATCCATCACTGATATAGCATTTTCCAATGAATACATAATTCTTGGTTATTACTAGAGCTAGCAAATAGGCTGTGTTGGGCCACCAGAACAGGGCCACACATGAAACTGGACTGGGCTGGCCCAGCCCAATTTTGTATGGACCAGAAATATGCTAGCCCAGTCCAGCTCATTGACCCAACTTAGTCTTAATTTTCTTTTTCTTTTTCTTAAATAAATTTTCTATACAATCTAATACATTACATCAAATATAATCTTAGATAAATTTAGACTATATATTTTGAGATTTTTAAATAGTATAATTTATAAAATTGGGGCTCTCATGTATTAGTCAATAGATAAACGTCAAATTTCTCTCAAAATAATAATTTTTTTTGTTAATTGTAAACTATTTGTAGACACTTTTTTTAAAAAATACAAATATTAAAAGCATGCTAGCCTTATTGCTTTGAGATATAAGCATGTTTGGCTTAAATTAAAAAAAAATTTTATAAGTAAATTTTAAATAAATAATTTACTTGTCACACCAAATATATTTTGGATTGAAACTTAAATTAAACTAAATTTTAATTAAATTTAAACAATTTTATGTTGAATCTTAGAATTTTTGGACTAATATTTATTGATGACTTAGGCTTAGATAATTTTAGATTGATATTATTTGGATTATATATTGGGACTATTCACAAAATAAGTTACTAGTGTTAAGGAGCAAAAGCAAAAAAAAAAAAATCATAATCAGGCCGGCCTACTAGCCCGCAGGCTAGATGGGCTGGGCATATTGGCCCGGTTTTATTTGGGTTAGGCCAGCCCAACCCAAAAGGTTGGGTTATATGGGCCGACCTGTGGGCCGGGCTGATTTTGCCACCTCTAATTATTACAACTTTATTTGACTATATTAAAACCTTAAAACCTTTTTGAATAAGATAGGATCCACTAACTAAGTGCATGTTTGATATAGATTATAAACCAGTTTTTTTAACCAAAAATAGTTTATTTGACGAATAATTGTCAACAATAGCATGTTGTTGAGTCAAATTTTTTAGTCAAATAAACCAATTTTGGTCAAATAAACTAGTTTATAAACTACACCAAACGGGCACTAAGTTTCTTCTAACTTCAGGAACATGCCGTACTTGATCTAAAACCAAAGTCTTTCCAGAAGTGATTTTAAACTCAATTCTTCCAATTCCCAATACACGAGTAATAGTATCGTTTTCCAAAGTTATGTTTCCTCCACTTGAAGTCTGATAAAATTTAAACAAACTTTTATCAAAACAAACATGGATATTTGCTCCAAAATCTAACCATCAATCATTACTTTTATAAGTAAAATTGATTAATGAGATTAATGATTCACACCTAATAGAAGGTTCATCGTCTTCCAACATATTCACTTTATCTTTTTGAGATTTAGACTTAGAATTATACTCCTTAATTTTCCTGAAGTAACAGTCTTGTGCCACGTGATTCGTCTTTCCACACACAAAACATGGCTTTGATTCTCTTTTTCCTTTACCTTTTCCATCCCTAGTGTAATTATTCTTTGGCTGGAAATTTTTCTTATTACGGTGAGATTTCTTTTTGAACCTAATATTTTGAGACTTGAACTGTTTTGAAGTATTAGTAGAATTTTTAAAATTTTCAACCAAGTTTGTCTTAGCCTTCATCTCATTACCTTGACTTAGAACCTTTCTATTTGTTCTTTTATTCTCAAAGAATTAAATACTTGGTTTAATGTCATAATCATTTTCTTATGTCTAAAACCTTTAGCAAAGTCTAACCAAGAGGGTGAAAGTTTATCTATAAGGCATGACACCTTATAATCTTCATTAAAATTTGACCATTTCTCTTCCACAAGTCGTAACAAATCTTGAAATTCATGAATTTGTTCATTAATAGGTTTTCTATCTACCATAAAATATTTATTAAAGGTTGAAGCATTAAACATATTTACACCAGCATCATCAATTCCATATTCATCCTCTAAAATTTTCCAAAACTCTTTTGTATCAGTGATATTTTGATAAATATCATAAAGTCTATTAGAAAAAGCAATAAGAATTCGATTATGACAATGAAATTCAATTTGTTCGGAGTTGACCAAGATGTGGACACTCCACCTTCATTAGTTCCTTCTATGGCAGAAATTAAGCCAGTCAACCAATATTTCTTTTGTTTTTGGCATCTCTGAAAGTTTTTTCCATCAAAATTTTTAGGCTTAGTATTAATTGTATCTTCACGAGATGTCATTTCTTACACTAGGAATTACCAAGGTAAAGATATAAGTTTGTCAATAACACAATTAATTTAGTCAAAGTAATAACAATAATATCCCCAACTCAAATTTGAATGAATTTGAAAAATTCACATAAATTTAGGTGTGCTCAACTCAAATTTTAATAGAATTCATTGAAATTTAGGTGTCCCCAACTCGGATTTAAATAGATTCTTTAGAAATTTAGGTGTCCTCAATAACTAATGAATTTCTAAAGATTTCATTAATTAATAGATTTTGACAGATTTCAATAGATTTGAAACTATAATTAAAACTACAAAAAATTCTAACAATTCTTGTTCCAAACCTCAAAATTTCAATTGATTTCTCTCTCTCTCTCTCTCTCTCTCTCTCTTTCTCTCTCTCTCTTTAACATCTCACTTTTCACATACAATTTTGCTGAAATTATTTTGTATCAATTGACTTTTTTTCTTTCTCTCTCACAAACCTCTCATCTTTCACATAAAATTTTACTGAAACTCGTTTATACCAATTTGTAATTATTCACGTCATTATTCCGTTTTTCTCAAAACGATGTTCATATTTCCAACTTCATGAATTTTTTGTTTAAAATGATAAAGTTAGGAATTTCTTTTAACGTACAATAATGTTATGAATTTTATTTTGTAATCACAATGTTATTTTTTTTAGTGATCTAGTCAGACATTATACTATTTTCTTAGTTTTTTTAAAAAAATAATAATAATCCGTTTGTGCACAATAAGTGGTTATGGTTAAAAAAATCACAAATATGAACTCTATCAACCTCTATAATTTAGAATTCTTTAAAAGTTAAAACGTTTCGATACTCATTTTTAATATTTAAAATGTAAATTATATGTATCAATATATCATGAATTAGTTGTCTTTTTTTTTTTTTTTTTTTTTTTTTGCTATTAGTCTATTTTTAAAAAAAAAATTGTGCTTTTATGGTGAGTTTACTTGTCAACATTAATTTTAGAGCAAGTTTCTCGTCAAGACATAATTTGGTTTTTTAAAAAAAAAATAGACTTGAAATGTTATGATGAAATTTTAAAATTTTTTCAAACTTTACAGTTGACACAATTGAGGAGATGAAAATATAATTTTTAATAAAAAGACCACAAATTCAATGAAATCCATGAGAATCTATTAAAATCTATTATATAGAAATCTATTAAAATCTTATCAAATATGTCAAATTCTATTAAATTCCATGAAATTTATAAATATTTATAAATATTAAGAAATCTTTTAAAATTTGAGTTGAGGACACCCCCCCTAAATATCAAAATTAAGCAAAAAATTAAAATTTGATTTAATTAATTATCAAGCAACAAAATATTTCAGCTAAGGATATATTTAGTTAAATCAACACTCAAGTTTTACATAAAACAATAACATTCACTTAGAGATTAAAGAACAATTTCAAATGGCAAATAAGTGAAAATAAAATCTATATTAACCTAATTGCAATGTTTTTAAAGAAACTAATAATCTAAACCAATTTTTTGTTGTTGTATTATATTTATTGCAAATCCAAAAAATACAAGCACTAAGTTAAAGAATAAAATAAACCTAATAACAAACTTTCCCCTCTTTTCAAATATTAAAGAATTTGAAATTAAAATTGAATGAACAATTAATTCAAAGTTAGACTAAAAATGAATGTCAAGCTTTCTGCACCAAGTTATTAAAATAGAAATATGTGTTCAACTTAAAATATTAATAGGATTGCAATATTGTTAATGAAAAGAAAGTTTATGTAAGTTTTCTAGAATGTAAAAATTCACGCCGTAAAATAATTAGAAATTCTTCAACGTTCTGAAAATTGATAACACAGACTAAAAATGAATTTTATCACTCAAATCACAATCACACGACTTTAGATTGTTGAATCTATAAACGATTTGTGCAATAAAAGATTAAACTATAATTAACAGAAAATATTTAATATATAGAGTTAAAAATGGTTGGCATTAGAGAGTCGTGAAAAATCGCTGTCCTAAAGACGTGTGGCCTTCCCTTCCTACGGGTATTATCAGCACTGCACGGCTTTAAGATAAAACTCTTTTAGCTCACAGCCGATTCTCCTTCTATGGGCACGACCAAAGAAAGATAAGAACGAGCATTTTAACTAGTTGCCAAAACAAGAAAATTAGTATGGTATATAGTGTATTTTTCTAATCTTGTTATCTTGTAATGTGTCCAAAACATAAAACTACACCCTTTTTGTAGTAGAAAATTCAACCCCAACTTTTATGAAAATTTATGTTATTCAAAATGGGTTTAATCATGAAATTAAGGGGTTTTTGAATTTGCTTAAAACTGAAAAATAAAACTAAAAAAAATTGAAAAATAAATCTAATGTATACGAATGTTTAAATCTTTAATTTGAGGTTACAAGAAATCATTGTACCAAATTTCGCTGATTTCTCTTTTACTTGTCTCCTATGTGCTTTCGGTATTTTTGTATTGATATGCAATCTATAGGTTGCAATGGATGTTACATCGAAGCTAAAAGATGATGGAGATTTCGATAGACTCTATGTTAAAATTGTTTGTAAACTCAAAGAAAACGTGAGTTTTTATATGTGTATGTATTTATATATTTAAGCAACTGAATTACTTAATTTAAGTACCCAGGGTTTATTTGAAAATTGATGAAACAACTTGAAATAAATTTGAAAGAAGTGTTTTCTTCAATTTTGATTTACTGCTACATAATATGTTTTTTTTTTTTCAATATATATTGGAAGTGGAAAGAATTGGTTTTGCATGAACATTAGCTTTTGTTCTTATTGCTATCAAAAACTATAGATCTTGTTTATATATATATATATATATATATATACATATGAATGATTTTTCATATATCTATAAACCTTTTTTATAAATATTAGTGAAATTCACGTGCAAGGGTGTTGTATTTTAATTAAATATTTAATAGTGTGGTTATTGTTAATGAGTTTCTTAATTATTTTCTCACTTATGAAGGACTAAGTAAAACATGTATTAAAATTTATTGAGAAAACTACTTATTATTTAAAGGTGTGCGATATAGCATCAATTAATTGTTAAGAAGAATGTTCTTCATTTTTAGATGATGTAATGAATGGTGTGTAGTTCACTAATAGAATTAATTAATACAAATTCTAGAATTGAATACTTCAATTATGATCTCACAAGATTATTATGTTGCTTTAAAGTTTAAACTTATTCCATATTTCTTCTCATTATAATCCGACTTTGTAAATTATTTTAATTTAATTTTGTTCATTCTAATATATTAAACATTCAAAAAAGTTTAAATCGCACAACTATCGTGAGATATACATAAGATTTCTTGTAAACTCACGGTAATAAGTAGAAAAATGTTTATTATAGATTAACATAAGTTGTTAATTAGTGATTTTATTTTTTTGGTATATTGGACAGGGTTGTACTTATGGATATATTTTCATTCTCTACTAATGTAACTTTCTACCTTGAGTACACTCTTCTCTTTTTTCTTGCATAGTGGAAGATTTTGCGCTTGTGGCTAAATCTTTTAGAATTAATTGTAATTTGATATTTTGATTCAGTAATCACTAGAAAAAATGACTTAAAACTATGTATTCTTGTAATCTTGATAGTTGTGTAGCTAACTTTATATAAATAATTAATTGAAGGAAAGTTGTTTCGATTGCAAATGATTTTGAAGTTCAAAGTGGGTTGCTTGGTATATGTTACTATAGCTCAGCCTCTTAGAGTGGGTTTCTTGGTATATGTTACTATGGTTCGGCCTTTACAACCTAATGTGTGTGTGTGTGTGTGTGTGTGTGTGTGTGTGTGTGTGTGTGTGGAGCTCAATCTTGTTTCAATGATTTAAATTATTAGGTATTTGGATAGTTTCTATTTGGAGAAAAACAAAAATAATATTTGATTGTGTATCTAAAATAACTAACATATCTGCAAAATTTTGGGCGATTTTTTGAAAGACATGACTAAAGTCGGATGGAAGACGAACAAGACGACCAAAGAAAGACGAGAAAAATGGCGAAATGTTGGGAAAAAATAGGGTTGAAAAAGATCTACAATTGGAAAAAAATTAAAATGAAATAAATGATATGGAAACAAGGAAAAAAAAGAATAGTAGCTGAGCATGGCGAAATGTTGGAAAAAAAATGGCGTTGAAAAAATATCCTTTTGGGAAAAAAATAAAAAGGAAATAAACGGCAAAAATGAGGAAAAAAGTTTTAAAAAAACTTAAAAGTAGGTTTGTACTCGTTCCCATGAACACTGCCAAAATTGAGTCCTTCTTTTAATATAACTAGTTGTAGGACGTGTGATACACGTAAGGTGGTTGGTAAGATACTTACGTTATTGTATTTTAATTTATAATCTATACAGATATAAAATAGTTCAATTATAATTTGCAGCAAATAGTTTAAAAAAATTAGCACTCAACAAATATAAAATGGATAATCAAAAGACACACTTCTTAAATATAAATATAACAAGCAAATAGTCATTTGAACAAACTACAATTTACAACCTAGAAGAACTTGTAGTTAGGGGTGGGCATCCAAACCGACAAACTGCTCAAATCGACCGAACCAAACCAAATCGGGTCAGTTTGGTTCGGTTTTTCACACACTGGCAGTTTGGTTTGGTTTACTAAGTTAAAAATTATATTCGGTTTGGTTTGGTTTCGGTTTGTAGCAAATAAACCAAACCAAACCGCTGAAAAACCAAACCAAGAAAAACATACATGAAATTCAACCCAAGTGGCCCAACCCAACAACCCAGCCCAATCCATTTCACGTTTCAGTATGTCCACAATTCATTTCCACATATCCAATTCTCCAAATAACAGTGGACCCTAAATCACAGCTGAAATCGTCTCTTTTTCTCCATTCCATCATCTCCTCTTCATCGTCGTCGAAATTGCCGTTTCATTCTCCATTTCATCATCTCCTTCTCATCGACTGCGCAATGTTCATTATCCATTTCATCATTTCTACTATCTCCACCACTTTTAGTTCATACTTTACAGTATTAAAGCGAAGCGACTGCGAACTACGAAGTGCTCGCTGCTGGCTACTGCGTCATCTGCGTCAGTCCATTAATCTCTCTCTGAAGGTGAAGGCGACACTGGTTGTTGTTTCTTGTCTAAGCTCCAAGCCCCAATTTGAAGACCTAGGGTTCCTCATTTTGATTTCCCTCCATCTTCGACCCAAATTCTCGGACAAATCAGGTAATAGGTTATCTCTTATGCTTTTTTGTGTATAACTCCTTCTTTTGTGCAAATTCAAAGCTGATAACATCTAATTATCGATTAAAGTGTCATTATCTCTATCCTAAGCTCGTTGTTGCTACAATTTCTCAATTTAAAGGTATGAATTTTCATTTTGTCAAGAAGTATTTATCCAATCCATGTGAAGCTAAATAATTTTGATTAAGTGTTGTGCCTGCTGGATAAATTTTGAGAAAGTCTTGTGTTGTGCCTGCTGAAATTGTTTGTTTATGTAATCTGAAATTTGTATTGTGTATTGGTAGATACAAATACGGAGGTAGATCAAGACACTCAAATTACTGGCGCAACCCCATCAACAAATTTGCAATCTGATAATGTATCTCTTCCTCCAATTCCTCCTTCATGTTTAGGAAAGAGAAAACCGGCTAGGAAATCTTCGAATGTTTGGAATCACTTCACAATAATAGAAAATTCAAATGTGGCAGATCGTAGGTGTACTTGTAACTATTGTGGGAAAGATTATGCATGTGATGGTAAGAAAAATGGGACAAGCACCTTGAGGAACCATTTAGTAAATCAATGTAAGATGTATCCCAGTAGATAAGAAAACTAAAGGCAAAAAATATTGAGTTTTGATGATGAAAATGAGGGTGGTATGAGCAATCTTCTAGCGGTTGACTTTAGTAAGGAAGCATGTAGGCTTGTCTGTGCTAAGATGATAATATTGGATGAACTACCTTTTAGTTTTGTTGAAGCTCGGGGATTTAGACAATTTTGTAGTATACTATGTACGAAATTTGACCCCCCATCTCGTAGAACTGTTGTTAGAGATATTTATCAATTATATTTGGATGAGAAGTTGAAATTGAAAAGGATCTTTAGTGTCGAACGTCAACGAGTCTCTCTTACTACTGATATTGTACGAAATTTGGGTGTAACCTTTTTTTTTTAAATACAAAAATAAATTAAATTTTAAAATAAGACTGGTCCAGTTTCTTTGTGGCTTAAAAGTGGTTGGATTGACCAAGTAAATATGAGATCGTATAAAATCGAGTTGAGTTGAGCATAATTAAAAATTTTATTTGTGACAAATTTATTTTTCTTTTTATGTTATAATGATAAAATTAAAGTTTGAATTTTAAATAATATGATTACTTAATAATAATAAAATAATTTTAATTAGCACACTCGTTAATAATTATGAATATCAATTTTAGTTATTTTATAATAGTTCATAAAATATATAAAATAATTTAGTATATCGTCAATTTGTTAGTTTTTTTTTAATTTTTTTAATAAAAAAATTAAAGTATCAGACTAATTTTCACTTTTTTTAAAGGCTGGGAATTCAATTGCAAATTTCTTTAATTAAAATTAAATATATTTTTGTCTTTTTCATCAAATAATGATTAATTGTGCACCAAAATATAATTATAGGTTAGGGACCATTTGCGCCAATTGAAAGAAAGATGTAACTTGACAATTTTACCCCCACTAATAAAGACAAAAACAATGAAATGGACCATTTGCGCACCTAAATGAAAGGTTGTTTAACGGATTTTTAACAAACCGTCCACAAGGACCATTTCCGCACCTAAATGGATAGGTTATGGACCATTGCGCCAAAAATGAAAGGTTAGGGACCATTTGCGCACTAATATGATACGTTAGGGACCATTTGTGCCAATTTCCCTAAAAAATGTGATAACAAATAGTTAGGGACATAAATATAAAAATTAGATATTGTTGAGGACTTTAATGTGCATTAAAATGAGGGATAAATATTTTGCCAAACTTTTGTATTTATTTTGTTTATTTAAAAATATGAGAGACAAAAAAAAATATTTTTACGCCTCCTTAATTAATTTTTTGAACAGAAATCATCATCAAAGACAAATATAAGATGTACTAATTAATTGGTTGATGATAAAAAAAAATGTGATAACAAATAGTTAGAAACATAAATGTAAAAATTAGATATTGTTGATGACTTTTATTACAATTATAAAATGTGGTGTGGTTTAAATATAATTATCCAAACAAAAAAGAAAAAAAAATGGGGGAAAAAAAAAAGGAAGACAGCCACATGTGAAGCCGAGACGTAGCAAGATGAATAGTAAGAAAGTTAGCCTCTTTTATTATAGGTAGATAGAATATATAGTGATGGTGATATTGAATATTGATATTGATGATTAAAACATAAAAAGAAAATGAATAATTAATATTTTGTGGGCACACGTTCCTAAGAATAGTGCCCACTATTAGTTCACTCTTTTAACATAAAGGGAAAAATTGGTTATGTTTTGATGTGAGTCGAACTAATTTAAAGTTGCCAATGTATTGGTTAGGGTCTGAATTGTTAAGCAAGTTAAAAGGAGAGGAGATTCTTCCTTTGCGTGCTCACAAAATAATTATTTGTGCCCGTAGTAGATTTTTCTTTTTCCTTTTTGACAGTATAATTAGTTCGATTTTGTTTCATTTAAAATGTCAACATTGTCAACAAATAATGAGAATCAATCATTTGTGTCGACAATTGGCCCATTTGCCCATTTTGCACCTTCATTTTTTTTTTTCAATACAAACATATTTTCATTCAATTTTTTCAATTTTTTTTTTTTTTTTTTTTTTTTTTTTTTTTTTTTTTTTTTTGATCTTATAAGCGAATTGTACGTTAATATTTGACTTTCAATATTTGGGTCTTGCTGAAAAAGTTGGCGCCTAAATTCTCGAGGGTATGGTCCAATTCAATAAAAATGGGTTCAAATCACTTTTCTGCCAAAGGTCTGTAAAATATTAATATTTACGAATCTTAGTTTTAAATTTTTGTAAAGCATTTATTTAGTTTTTTTAATTTTTTTTTTGTATGAGTTATGTGTTTATTTGGTTTATGTAATTTGTGGGTTCTACTTTTCTTAATAGAATTTCAATATTTTACTTTTTATAATCTTCTTACTTAATGCTTATATGCATTTCTAGTTACATTGAATTAAGAGTTAATTGTATTAAATGGTATGTTCAAAAATATATTTTTTATATTTATTATTTGCGTATTATACATTTAGAATTTTTTATACATATATATCCAAGCAATAATTATAAATAAAAACGACAAAGAGCTATTACATTACAACTACCCCATGAAGAGATATTCCATTACAACTACCACATAAAGAGCTATTCCATTATAATTACGAAACGTGCAATACCAAAAACTAGTTTCTTAGGTGGTGTTCTTTTTACGTTTGTGTTTTGAATTCATTTTGTGTTTTGTGTTTTGAGTGTTTGTTTTGAAATTTTTAAAAATGTGTTCTTTTTGAAATTTTCGAAAATTGTTTCTGAAAATAGAAAACTCTAAAACGCGTTTCCTTAAAAAATTTTAGAAATTTGGATTTGGAATTTAAAACATTTAAACACAACTAAAAACAATTTAAAATTGAAATTAAAAACATTTAATTATGGAATTAAAAACATTTCAAAACCATTAAAAAGAATTAAAAGCATTTAATTATAGAATTAAAAACATTTTAAAACAATTTTAAAATAATTAAAAATATTTAATTATGGAATTAAAAACATTTAAAAACAATGAAAAATATTTAATTATGGAATTAAAAACATTTAAAAACAATGAAAACTATCTAAAAACAATTAAAAACATGTAATTATGAAATTAAAAACATTTAAAAACAATTAAAAATATTTAAAAACAATTAAAAACATGTAATTATGAAATTAAAAACATTTAAAAAGAATTAAAAACCTTTAAAAAGAATTAAAAACATTTAATTATGGAATTAAAAAGAATTAAAAACCATTAAAAAGAATTAAAAACATTTAAAAAAACTTGGAAAGGAGAGGAGAATCAAACCCAGGACCTCAAGCTTCAAAATCACGCTCCTGACCACTTTGGAAAGGAACTGCGTATTGTTAAAAAAATAAGAACAATATGTAAATCATGATTATTTTGACCAGCGTAAAATGGAAAACAAAAAAAAAAAAAAAAAAAGGGCGCAAGCAAGATTCGAAACCGGGACCTCTGCGGCCAAAACGCACAAAACGAGCGTGTTGGCCGTTTTGGAAAAGCACCCAACTTTTGTTAACAAAATGCAAAAACGGCCAAAATATCATTTTGTGTTTCACGTTTTGATTATTTTCAAAAATACAAAACAGAAAATGGGTTGAAAACACCAAAGAGAACACACTCTTAGAGAAAGCTGCTTAGAGCATCTCTAATGCAACAATGAAGATTGTTGTACACGTGGTAAGTAAAATATAGACAGATAGAAGAACATCTCCAATGGGATTGTAGATTGAGAAAATTATGGTCCAATTATACAAGATAAAAATGTAGATAAATTATAAAAAATTAGATTAAATATAATTAGTACACATTTGGATGGAGAATTATAAAAAAATTAAATAAAAGAGGCTTAACATATATTTTGATGGACATTTATTTTAAAATATAAATAGACGATGTCTAGCTCACAATCCAAATGTTGACAATGTCTAGTACACATTTGAATTCTCCACTCTTAGATGCCTCAATAAATCACCATAATACTAATTGAAAATATCATGCGCTTTTGGAGCCTATCAGCCTCTACCCAATGACCCTTTTTTTTCATTAAATGCAATCCTTTCCATGTCAAACATGTTAGAACAACATATTAGTATTGCCAATTAATACTGTAGCTATTTGTGTGCATCAATGCGTTACTAATTTAAATATTTTGTTTTGGTCTTTTTTGTTGTTTCGTACACATCATTCTTTTCTTCTTCTTTTTGTCCCAATTAGTTGATAGAAAATTATTGGGAAGTCGTGCTTTCAGCATACACTTCTTGTAACATAAACTGTACTCAATTTTCATTCCTTCATAATATATACATCAACGCAGTCACAGACCTCGGCTATTGAGAGCTAAAGGTTTTCTCCTTGATTGTGTTTATTCCAAATCCATAATTCCCAAAAAATCTAAGTAAACATGCCTTTATCAATTTTTTTTTTTTTTATATATTGTTGATGTCGGAATATGCACTATCCACGTATTAACAAATTTTCAGTCACTCCTCTGTCAACATGCATGTTACATGCACATTAGGACGACCGTTAAGCATCAAGATCACCGGAGAAAAAAGGTTCGGCGATCGTTGGTACTTCAACGATCAAGTCAACTGCCGATATATAGAATAATATACGGAGAATGAAAACAATTGAGTGTGGGAGGGACAAGTAGGCAGAGATTTGAGCAGAGTTTAAGTGTGAGAATAATGCGTACTTTAGAACAACCAAAGATGTTGTATTTATAACCCTAGAGTCCTAATTGATTTAGGAAAACAATCAATTGGATATCTGATTGGATTCTCTTTCCTTATGAGATAAGAATGATTGACTGTCAATGCAATCTCCTAGATTTTAACCTTATTTGGTTTGATTTTCCTTATCATGTTGCCTGATCTTTAGGAGATTGATATTTAGTTTTCTTGTGAGAATCCGTGTACCAATCTAACGCAATCTTTCTTTGAACATGTCTCTGGTCATTCTTGAATATCACGCTGTCTGCTGATTATGATGGATACGAAGCCTAGAGAAGCTTCCTAGGTCGGCCATGAGCATCGAGGCCCTTCATGGGCTTCGCTATACTCAAATTCAGGAATACTACTATATTGCTAGGCCTTAAATGAATCCACGAGGCCCTCACTAGGTATCTGAGGCCTTTATAAATCTGGAAGGCCTTCGCTGGACCTATAAGGCCTTAGTGAGGCCTAGCTTGGGCCTGTATTGGACCTTTGCTGACGTAGAGGCATTGACGAAATCTAGTGGTAACAATAGTCTCCTAAGTCCAAGCCCATTATTTATGGTAGGCGTGAGACTTTGTAAAAAAAAATTTCTTGACGAAAGCGAGTTCAATGGTAGGTCTTCGCAGATGCACTTTTGAATTACTTACTCATGCACATTTGAATTACTAATTCAGTACAGTCCTCCAAGTTCAAAGCCTATTATTTATGACGGGTGAGGGCTTAGATTGGTTTGACCTCCAGTGACGTGTCTGTGGTTGGTGTGATTCTGTCCAAGCTATCAATCAAGTTGTCATAGTGGTCAGGTAATGATGGGTAAGAGAGTTTATGCCATAAATGTTGTTGGCACGTGATGGACGATTGGGGACGCGCATGGAGTACATCGTTTTGCTTTATTAAATGCCTAAGGTTCCGTTTTTCCGCTTATTGCCCTTCTTTGGACACGTGTCCACTAGATGGACAGCTCAGATGATGTGTTTTGAATTGGACGACGGGAATTGAGGTGACTTAATCTATATAAGTCCTTGCTTTTCTTCTCATTTATCTTCTTCTTGCTTCTACGTGTATCTCAAACTTTACTGAGTATTCCGACGATAACCAAGAAAGTGCAAGGCATTTCCGGTCGCTGTAGGGTTCAACTGTATTCTTGAGGTAAATAATACAAAGGTTGTTGTGCTTTGTTTCGTATACCACTTTTTTTTTTACAGTTTCTTGGTTTGTACATTGTGTTTTGCCAAACTTTTTGGCAATTGTGGGTATATTTTCTTTTGGAACCGAAAGAATTTGTGATGTCGTTTGAATACGATGATTCTCAGAATCAATCGACTACTGGGATAAATCTTGAAATTATGGACGAAGCTTCTTCTTCAAGTTCGTCGTCTCCTTCGAACGAATGGCAAGAAGAGGCTGATCAGAGACCCCCACAGCATCCACGAATGGGAGGGATAAGAACCCAAATGTGTCGTCTAAGACGAAGATGGGTAAGGAACAACGTGCTGCTGGGATCCCTGAGATGAGAGGATCGTTAGAAAAAAAGGATGCCCCTGCTGCTCGGTAGCTTGATGAGGAGTTTAAGCGTTCATCCACCGAGGCCTATATGGCTCGCTCGAGGATCAAGGAGGCCGAGTTAGAAGATATCAGACTATCTTATGTTATTCTTACTTTTATGTAGCTCAGGACCCCTGGTCCCGAGGAACATGCTGACGACCTACTTAAGGAGTTCGTCGCAATTTATGAACCAGCAATGCAACAAGGTCTTTGCCTGCCTATACGTCATTTATTTCGTGAGGTTCTGAGAGAATGGTATTCGGCCCCATGTCAGATAACACCGAACATTTGGGGTTAGATAGTGGCAGCATTCCTATTGTGGAGGATTTTCGAGGCTGGTGGAGACTTAACCCCAGGAAATTTGAATCAATTTACTGACCCTGCCGGTCTGCGGGTTGGTTTAATATTTCTCCTCGGTCGAGCTAAAGATGGAGGGACGACGACCCAAAATCCCAATAAAGTGCATAATTGGAAGGAGAGATTAATCTTCGTCGGAGGGGACTGAGAGTTTATGCCAGAAAATCCTCTACTAAATGTGTCCATTCTCTACCAATTTGGAGAACTTGGTATATTTTACAGTCTTGTGCGAATTTTTGATCATTGTCCCTGACTTAATACTTCGTTTATCTTTACAGATTGTGGGAAGCTGCCTATTCCGAAGATGGATCAAGGTGACTTGAGACTGAAGTAGGATAAGGTTCGAGCGCTCGACAGTGACTTTAAGAGCCTCAGCAATTTGCTCTCAGATGACGACTTACTAATTCGATACGGACTAATGGGTGAGCCTTGTCTATTGAATTGCGTGGGATTTGTCTTAATAGAAATTCGTAATACCTTGTGTCATGGTTATTACGTTAGCAGCTTTTAGATTCAATAGTGTCCCTTTATTCTGCCTTACACGGCCTGCGAGTGGGGCTAGATCTTTGGCCCAGATGCCCTCGTAAGAAGTACCGTCGTTGTAGGAGGTGTAGAATACAGTGCCATTGAGGATGATTTACTTTCTGGTCCCCAATGCTCAAGTTCTAGATAAGACTGTTCATTCTCCGACCCCGCCTCTATCTTCGCCTCTCTCTTGGCCCGTGTGCTCCTGAAAGACAAAGGAAAGAAGATACAGATGAAGCCGTCAGCCATAAGAAGAAGGCTTCTGGGGGCATAGAAGGTCTTATGAAGGATGCCTGCAAGACTAGGCGGGTTGAAGAACGTCGCCATGCTTCATTGGACCCTACTAGAGGGTTGGGAATGCTGGGAATTCTTTCGCCTCTTTAGCTCAGGAGGGTCGCATCCACATCACTCATTGCCATCGTGAGTTGGATCCTTCCATGATGGAATTGCTCCTTGCCCATCCCATGATAATGGTGGCGAGTGTTCATAAGTACTCGACCCAGAAATGGAAGAAAGTTGCCAAGGAAGCTACTATGCGCGAGCGCATGCAACTGGAGGAGATAAACTTAATCTAGGGGTTGGTCTTAACCAAGGAAGTGTACAATATCCTTGAGGGCTTTGACAGCAAGTTCAACAAGGAAGAGGCCAAGTCAAAAAAGTTATCCAAAGATCTGAGGGCGATGAGCCTTGAAAAGGCCCAATTGGAATCGGACAAGAGGGCCCTCCAATTCAAGTTGGATTTGGTGGTGGCCAAAGAAGCTGACATGAAGGCCAAGTATGAGATTGAGTTGAAGGCCACAAAGGAGAGTTTGAAGCAGGCCCGAGACCAGAAGAGGGCTGCCTAGGCCTCTTAAAAGCGTGATGAAAAAGATCAGAAATTGGCTGAGGATCGGGCTTTCGCAGCTGAAACTGTCGTTGCCATTACCAACAACAACTTAGAGGTTGTAGTTGCAGAGAAGGATAAGTTTTTGGCCAAAGCTAGAGAAGAGATGGATAGGGTCAAGGCGGAGCGCATGGATGCCGAAACGAGGATAGTCATAGCATACCAGAATGGGTTTGAAGATATCCCAGAGTACAAGAAACTAGCCGATCACTTTATGATGGCAAGTGGAGAGCAGCTGGTTGAGAGGATTGCGGAGACTTACCTAGAGTGGGATATCTCATTCCTCTGGTATCCCCCTAACGATAACCCTACCTCCGAGGGCCTTGCAGGTGTCAAGATTCCCTCGTATGTCGAAGATCAAAATAAAAGCGAAGCCCAAAATACCACCCCGTTATAGAAGAAGGCCCACATTGTGCCGACCCTAAAGAAGTGGCAGGGCCGTAAGACTTGTAATTTCTAGTTTTGTATTCGTTCCAGCATTATCAATCAAATTTACTTCCTACTGTTTTTCTTTGCATGAATTCTCTTTGTATGGATTTATGTATAATCAGTAGAGATTCTTACTTGTGACAAGGCCTTGCTGCCGAAGATGATATCCTTAAAAGAATAACTCCTACTGTCATCATTTTTGTTGGACACGGAAAGTTGAACCTGAAATTGAAGAATTATTCCTCCAGGCATTAATGGCGTAGACTTTTTGTTGAATCTGAAGGTTAACATCATTAATGTATGGGTAAATGAAAGGATGCGTGTGGCATGTGGCATTCCAAATGCCTATTAAATGACCATTTGTTGATGACCTCATTTAATGTCCTGCATTTCCCATGCAGCCAGGTTTTGTGTTTTCCATGCCCTTTATAAAAACACCAAGGGTCTTTTATTTCATCTCTCACACGTTCATAAGTATTGTGAATTCGATTAATTAATCCCAATGACTGTAAGTTCTCTCGGCAAAAGATGCAAAGGAGTTTCTCTGCCACTTGTTCACCTGGTTCCAGTATTCAACTTAAGTACATCGTAAAGGGATGGACAGAAAACCAATGTTCAGAGGACAGAGTATGTCCGTACGAGTGTCTCGATTATACTTCAGATCAATGGAGTGTGCTGAATACTGCAGAAGGAGTTGGGCCTAGTAGCCTTAGCGAGAAGTTCTCAATCGGTATCTCTACAATGGACAACGATAGTAGATTCTTCGATGATCCTGATTCAGATGACGAGACTGAAAGTCATCTGCCAAAGGTATCAATGGCATTTTTTGAGTAGTATGGCCTAATTAGTCACCAAATCAATTTATATTGATTTGGGAGACTCCATATCATGATGAAGTTAGACTTGTGCCAATAACAAAGCCTGACGAAGCCCACGTAGTCCCGAAGATCAAAGGTTTAACTAAGTAGACTGTAGATCCCTCCTTGTGCCGACCCTAAAGAGGCGGTGGAGTAGTAGGACGATAGTCATGTTCATTTTCTTTTATCTTGTAATTCGGATTTCGATAAATGAATGAGAAAACAATTTGATTATCCTTGTTTGTTGCGTAATTGAGGTTGAAATGAGCTATTCTGAAACGTAATAAAAAATGTTCATTTGTCGAGGCTTAAGAGATATTTACACGAACTACGCGAAGTCTCTTGATCAGGTAGCCTTCGTGAACTATGTGAGGCTTTTTAACTTGACTTAATTAGAACAATGTGAGGCTCATTAATCGGGATGCCTTCTCCATAGATGCAAGACTCCTTAATCAGAGTGCCTTCGCCATAGATGCGAGGCTCATTGATCAGAGTGCTTTCGTCGGGTGTTCAAATTTCTTCGATCAGGGTGCCTTCGCAATCATTTTCGCGCGTGATGTAGACTGATGGCGTCATCCTTGCATAGACAAAGTGCGAATCAATGGGCGCATTGAAGTCATGTAGCCTTTACGCCTTCCTAGGGGTTTTAGAGTGCATCTCCCATACATGTGTCCATTATCTGACGGTCTGTATCTAGGGTCTGAAATAACAGCTGGGACCAGGTGTTCCGCCTATATATATGCCTGTGCAACTTCTTACTACATCCTTCACTTTCTCATTTCTTTCAAAACTCAATCTTTGTCATTCATAGCTGGTTTTTATTTTTCTAGGGTACCAAAGTTCAAATTAAGAAGTGGAAGAGTTGTAGATAAAAAAGAGGATATTCCTTCACAGCCTCTGGTATCACGTACTACATCTGTTCCAGTGGAAACTATTCTGCTGACGCCAGGAGTAGCAATGACTATTTTTTCCATTGTTCCGTTGATGCCGAAAGCAGCAGTGGGTGTTTTTTCCACTATTCTGTTGATGCTGGAAGCAACAGTGGACATTTTCTCTACTCTCCCTCTTGAAGAATCCCTGCTTCCGTTAGAGAATGTCCGACAATCAGACAAAGTGAAGAGGGTTATCAACGATGATGGAGAAAAGGCCATGCCAAAAGGGGCATGGATGATGAAGACAGCATGGGAGATTTCTAGAAGGCCAAGCGAGGTTGGGAGACTCCTTTTTAGAGAACTGGAGAAAACACTCTCCATCCTCGAAGTGCAACTCAGACATCCATTCATCATCCCCATGGTTGGGCTGAGCGCATCAATATTGGGTCCCGTCAGGATAAATTAGACCCAGCCATTTTGGAAAAATTACCAGTTTTGTCTGCCATAGCGGTGGCTTCAATTCATCAATATTGGACTTCTGCCTTTGTGAAGGCAACGGACAATATAGAATTGTTGGAGATGTTAAAATTGGCAGGGTTGTACACCTCTCGGAGCTACGTACTCAACTGCAAATTATACAAGGTATTGGCGATGAAGATCGACGAACTGCACTCAACAATCGTGGGCACATAGGATATTGATGAGTTACGTTCGAAAAACAAGATTCTTCGTTCGAGGCTTGCAGTTTCCAAGGATGCGAGGGTGAAGGCTGAGTACAAGATAAGCATGGCTGAAACAATTCAAAAGTTATCTGTTAAGGCTAAGGCTCAGAAGCAAGTTGAGTTGAAATTCAATGTGTGTGAAGATAAGGTTATACCAAACATAAAGAGTTAACGGAGGCCTTAACGGAGCTCTCAAAGGCCAAAGAATCGTTAGCCAAACTAGGGGTCTCTGGTTATGTCGATCCCAAAGGTTCGGCAGAGACGTAGGAATCATGACCTTCTGTGATATTTGTTTGTGTGGTTCTCACCAAATTCATTAATGAAAAATGTCCCTGTTTCACATCATTTGTAGTTATCAGATGTTTTGCTTTTGTTACGTGAATGTGTACGCTTATAATGTTTATTCAGCGAGTAGAAAGAGTTGTCAGCTAACCACACTCTTTCATTGCTGAACATTCTTTACTTGATTGATTACGTGGTGAATGTTTACCCAGTGAGTTGAAAGAGTTAGCCACGAACCACAATCTCTCACTGTGGAACTTTTTTTACTTGATTGATTATGTATTGAATGTTTACCCAGTGAGTTGAAAGAGTTGGTTGCGAACCACACTCCCTCGCTGTCGAACTTTCTTTACTTGATTGATTACGCATTGAATGTTTACCCAGCAAGTTGAAAGAGTTGGCTACGAATTACACTCCCTCGATGCCGAACTTTCTTTACTTGATTGATTATACGTTGAATGTTTACCTAGCATATTGAAAGAGTTGGTTGCGAACTACACTTCCTCACTGCCTAACTTTCTTTACTTGATTGATTACACGTTAAAAGTTTATCCAGCGAGTTGAAAGAGTTGGCTGCGAACCACACTCCTTCACTGCTGAATTTTCTTTAGTTGATTGATTACGCATTGAATGTTTACCCAGCGAGTTGAAAGAGTTGGCCGCAAACCACACTCCCTTGCTGTCGAACTTTCTTTACTTGTTTGATTTACGCGTTGAATGTTTACCCAGCGAGTTGAAAGAGTTGGCTGCGAACCACACTCCCTCACTACCGAACTTTTTTTATTTGATTGATTATGCATTGAATGTTTACCCAGCGAGTTGAAAGTGTTGGCCGCGAACTACACTCTCTCGCTGCTGAACTTTCTTTACTTGATTTGTTACGAGTTGAATGTTTACCCAACGAGTTGAAAGAGTTGGCCGTGAACCACACTCTCTCGTTGTCGAACTTTTTTTACTTGTTTGATTATGCGTTGAATGTTTACCCAGCGAGTTGAAAGAGTTTTCCATGAACCACACTCCCTCGCTGTCGAGCATTCTATATTTGTACAATTGGGCATAGAGTATCATAATTTAGAAAATACTGAACTTTATTAAAATAATGCAGCGTCTGAACAAAGCAGAAAGGAACGCTGATATTTGTCTTAGTGCTAAAAAATAAAGAAATAGAAAAAAAAACTACTGGTAATATAGGCGTAGATAAGTGATATTCCAGGGATGCCTCGTTTCTCTTCCCTTTGAGTCTTCCAATCTGTAGGTTCCCAGTCGAACCTCCTCAAAGATCTTGTAAGGTCCTTCCCAAGCAGGTCCGAGGGTCCCAGCCCCCACTTCTCTATTAGCTAGGAAAATGTTTTTGAGGATGAAGTCGTCAACATGGAAAGTCATGTTCTTAACTTTCAAGTTATAGTACCTAGCCATCATCTTTTGATAAACCACCAGACGAAGTTGTGAGTCGACCTGCCTTTCTTTCTGCAAGTCAAGATTCGCCCTGCGTAGATCCTCATTGACCACTTCGTCGAAGTGTAAGTACCTTAAAAAATGTATTCCTACTTCGACGGGAATCATTGTTTCCGCTCTATATGCCATGGCGAAAGGAGTTTCGCCAATTGCTTTCCGAGATGTGGTCCGATATGATCATAGAGTCTCGGTTAATTCTTTGACCTACCCTCATTTGGTAGATTCCAACTTTCTTTTCAGGGCGTGCTTGATGATCTTGTTGATGGCCTCCACCTGGCTGTTGGACTGGGGATAGTAGGGAGTGGAGAAATCCCTCTGAATGCTGAGCTCTTCACAGTTCGAGTTAAATTTTTTCCTTGCAAACTATGTACTGTTGTCAGAAACAAGGGTATAGGTATCCCAAAATGACATACGATATTCTTCCAAATAAACTTCTATGTGTTCTCCTCCGTAATTTTAGTCAGATGTTCAGCTTCACACCACTTGGTGAAATAGTCCACCGCTGCGACCGCAAACTTTACCCCACCCCTTCCAGTTGAAAGGGGACCTATGAAGTCAATCCTCTATTTGACAAAAGGCCAAGGACTAGTGACTAGGGTAGGGTTCTGAGTCGGGAGCTTCGGCACAAGGCGAATTTCTAGCACTTGTAGCATTTCTTCGCATAAGCATGCGAATCCTTCTTCATGGTTGGCCAATAGTATCTTTGTTTTAGTGCCTTTTACACTTAGGCCATCCCTCCTGAGTGATTACCGCAGATTCCTTCATGTATCTTATTCATCATGTAATTCGTCTCCTCATTTTTTTAATGCAGCACAGGAGAGAGTGGCTACAATCTCTCTTATACAAGATCCCATCTTGTAAGACGAATTTCGTTGCCCTCCTGCGGAGCTTCTGTGCATCATCCCTGTTGTCCGGTAGAACTTGATCGGTTAAGTATACGATGATCTCTTTCACCCATTTAGGAAACTCAGTGACCATCATGGTATTCTGCGGCAGAGTCTCTTTAGTAGACGGTCGGCTTGGAGTCTTTACTACTCGCCAACTTGGAAAGAGCATCGGCATAACCATTCTCGATCTAGGGAACTTGGAATAGTTCAAATACCTCGAAATGAGACAGAAGATCTTTGGCCTTCTTCAAATATGCCACCATAGATTGCTTGCGAGCTGTGAAGGTTTCGTTGACTTGGCTAACCACCAGCTGCGAGTTGCTGTAGATTTGAATTTTCCTTGCCTTCATCTGTTGTGCCAGTCTCAAGCCTGTTAGAAGTGCCTCATATTCGACAGCTTGAACTCCAGGCGAAGCGCGCATTTGAAATTATGACTGTCGGGACTAATCAACAAAATCCCGGCTCCAGCTCCGTACTCGCTCGAGGATATATCAACATATAGTTTCCATGTTGGTACCTCCTGAGGCTTGGCTTCAAGCAGGCCTTCTGGGATATTGGTGAACTCAGCCATAAAGTTTACCAAAGCCTATCCCTTTATGGAGGACCTTGGCTTATAGGAAATGTCGAATTAGCTGAGCTCGATTGACCATTTCATCAGTCTTCTCGAAGTATTTGGCTTCTAGAGAATCTGTCTCAGAGAAAGATTCGTCAAGACATCTATGCTATGTAACTGGAAGTAGGGCCAGAGCTTTCGAGACGTGATTATCAAAGACAAAGCTAGCTTTTCCATGTTTGGGTACCTTGTCTCCACATCCTGCAAGGCCTTGCTCACATAATAGACTGGGAGCTACGTCAAACATTCTTCTCGGATCAAGACTGAGCTTACCGCCTTTTCGAATACTACGAGGTAGATAAGTAATATTTTTCCATTCCTTGGTTTGGACAGCAGCGGGGCCTTCCCAAGGAACATCTTGAGTTCCTGGAAGGCCTTCTCGCATTCTTCGGTCCACTCAAACCGTTTTCCTTCTTTGATGGTCTAAAAAAAGGCTGGCAATGGTCGGTCGCCTTCGATATAAATCGGTTCAGGGCCGCCAATCTTCCTGTCAGGCTCTGAACCTCCTTGGGAGAAGATGGTGATCGCGTATCGACGAGTGCTTTGATCCTCTTGGGATTAGCCTGTATCCCACGTTCATTCACCATGTAGCCTAGGAATTTCCCATATGCGACCCCGAAGGTGCATTTCAAGGGGTTGAGCTTCATGCGATATTTGCAGAGAATTTCGAACATCTCTCTCAAGTGTCCAAGGTGGTCCTCAGCATTCACGCTCTTCACGAGCATGTCACCAACGTAGACCTCTATTATGTTTCTAATCTATTCTGAGAACATGTAGTTAACTAACTGCTGATATGTAGCTCCTGCATTCTTCAGGTCGAATGGCATCATCTTATAGCAGTACAATTCTCGTTCTGTAATGAACGAGGTATGTTCCTCGTCTATCATGAACATCAAGATCTGGTTGTATCCAGAGTAGGCATCCATAAAGCTAAGTAGCTTGTGGCCGGTAGTCGCATCAACCAACTGATCAATACGTGGTAACAGAAAGCTGTCTTTGGAGCATGCCTGATTCAAGTCAGAGAAGTCTATACACACTATCCACTTTTTGTTGTTTTTCCTTACCAACACGGGGTTGGACACCCATTGGGGGTAGATTGTCTCTTTGATGAACCCGTTTGCCAATAGCTTGTCAACTTCTTCCTTTAAGGCACCATACATCTCAATACTCAGAGGCCTTATTGTTTGGATATTGGAGTACACTTTATGGTCCACTTTCAGGGCGTAGCAAGCCACTGGATCAATCCCCATCATATCACTATGTTTCCATAAGAAGACGTCAGTGTTTTCTTGCAAGAACTACTTCAGTTCTTCTTTCATCCATTCTTCAAGTTTCTGCCCTACTTGCAACATCTGGGTAGGGTTTGAGGGGTTTATAGGAAATGCTTTCAGTTTTTCTGCGAGAGAGGCCAAAGAATTCGAGCCTATAATCCAAAGGTCCAGACCCTCGTCCAGTATCATCTTCTCGTTCGTCTTTTCGAGGTCGATGTCCATCTACTCCATCTATATATTCATCACCATAGAGGTAACATCTTCGTACTTTACTGCCTTTCGGAGTGCGTTCATATAGCAGGCCCTTACATCTATCTGGTTACCACGAACCTTGGCGACCTTTCCTGGCATTGGAAACTTCATTGCCAAGTGATGGATGTAGGTAACCGCCTGTAGATCCTTGAGCGCGGGCCTTCCAAGGACACCATGATAGGTGGAGCGAGTATTAACCACTAAGAATTCCATGAATTTTCTCAGATGACACAGGGGCTCTCCAAAGTCCACTGTGAAGGTGATCCTCTCTCGTGGCATGAAGCTATCTCCCGTGAAATTGAATAGTGGGTCTGAAATGGTTGTCAGTGCATGATCCACATCCATTTCGTCAAAGGCACTACCAAACAAGATGTTCACGACACTTCCGTCATCGACCAACATTCATCCTAGCCCATTTCTAGCTATGACGGCGTGAACTACCAAGGCGTAGCAATGAGGATAATGTATACCAGCCTCGTCCTCTTCGGTGAATGTGATTTGTGGGGTCTTGGGTCGGTGTCCATAAACCTGCCAACTTTCTACCGGTTCTTCTCTTGTTGCCTTAGCGTAGTTTTACCATGAATTCATCGTATGCCCTCCAACATAGGGCCCTTCTATGATTGTATTAATTTCTCGAATCGGATGAGTTCTGACAGGCGTCTCCGTCCTTGGTGGGTCTATGTTTCTGTCGTTTCTTCTGTCATTGCTATGAGTTTCATCGTTCTGGCACTAGGACAGAGGTCTTCGCCCTTGATTGGGCAGTCCTCGACGCTCTTGGGCCGGTTGACTCCTTTCTTCTTGCCTCTGATTCATGCGGTTGATCAATTCTCTTATGTCAGGGCAATCTTCTGTGTTATGCACTTGGGTCATATGTATGCGACAGAACTTGGGTGGAGAAGCAGCTGGCAGATGATTTGCTACAGGTGATCTGACATGGGGGCCAGAATCTTTTCTATCTGGTTGAATCTCTTATAACGATTGGCTCTGGGCTCGAATGAACACTTTCTTCGAAAGCGATTAAAGCGAAGTTCAGGAGAACGCCGCTCCTACCTCTGATAGCAATCCCATCTATATTTTTCTGCACTTTCTCTGTTCTCAATCGTTTTCTCCGATCAAATTTATCAATGGATCAAGTCTACCAGCTGACTGTAGGTTTTAGGCTGACTATTTTGGACATCTCTCCAGAAAGAAGTGTGCATGTGAAGTCCGGTCACCAGCGCATCTAAAGCCTTCTCATCGGTGATGTTCTCAATTTTGTTGATGATGGCACTAAATCTCTTGGAATAGCTCTTCACCGACTCTCATTTTTTCTGTCTAATGTCGTGAAGCTGAGCGATGTCGGCCATCATTGTCCTGTTTCCAATGAAAGCATTGATAAAATCTCATTTGAGTTAGGGCCAGCTCCTGATGCTCACTAGTTTCAGTTTGTTGTACCACCTCTTCGCATTAGATGTGAGTGTGGTACGAAAATTTTTGCATTTCACTGCAGGGGAGTAACATTGGAGCTTCATCTTATATACATTGATGTGATCCGTGGGGTCGCCTCTTCCATTATACTTGTCCATCAGGGGCATTCTGAAATTAATGAAAAGCTCCAACAACTTCATGAAGTTGGTGAATGGAAGGTTGTCGTCGTCGTCATCTTCATGGCATTCTAACCTTTCTTTTTCATCCTCAAGTCTCATATGGACAAGCTTCGGGTCATTCTTCTCTTCTGTATGGGTCTCGCTGCACTCACTATGCCTGCTGTGCGTTGGTAAAGGTAGTGCTATGGAGGATCTCACTCCTAACCTGTCAAACACGCTAGCAGTAGGAGTCGACTGGTTTCCACACACCAGAAGAGGTCTTCCATTTTGATTATCTTGCGAGGGTCTCGAATTTATATTCTGATGGTTCTTACCGTTTGAAACTGGCAGGTCATCCCAAGATTGACGACTCTCTATTGAATTGGACCTCGAAGGGCTTCGCCGGGCACAGCTACGCTTGGGTCCATGTTGAAGAGATTGATTCTCCAACAGTTCAAGCGTTGCCTTCATCCGAGCATTGTCTAGCTTCAGGTCTTGGTTTTCTTGCTCAACCGCCTACTTCTGTCGTTATCTTCTCCTCTTGCGGCGAGTTATGTTTTGAAGGTCTTGAACGCAAACAATTGGGTATGGGAGGGACGAGCATGCAGAGATTTGAGTAGAGTTTAAGGGTGAGAATAATGTGTACCTTATAACAACTGGAGATGTTGTATTTATAACATCAGAGTCCTAATTTATTTAGGAAAACAATCAATTGGATATCTGATTGGATCCTCATTCCTTATGAAATAAGAATGATTGGCTGTCAATGCAATCTCTAGATTTTAGCCCTTATTTGATTTGGTTTTCCTTACTTTGTTTAAAGAAACTGATATTTGGTTTCTTTGTTAGAATCCATGTGCCAATCTAACGCAATCTTTCTTTAAACATATCTTTGATCATTCTGGAATATCGTGCTGCCTACTGATTACGATGGATACGAAGCTCGGTGAAGCTCCCTGGGTCGGCCATGAGTGTCGAGGCCTTTCATGGGCTTCACTATACTCTGATTCAGGAATGTTAATATATTGCTAGGCCTTAAATATATCCACGAGGCCCTCACTAGGTATATGGGGCCTTTATGAATCTGGAAGGCCTTCACTGGGCCTATAAGGCCTTAGCAAAGCCTAATGGATCTTTATGGGGCCTGTATTGGGCATTTGCTGATGTAGATGCCTTGACGAAATCTGGTAGTAACAAATATAAATTAGCTCATATAGGCCAATCCTCATAGAGTTGTAATTCATCGCACTATAATATCTAGTCTAACATAGTGTAGATGAACTTTTGACCTGCCAACATGCAACAACCCAATCCGTTTTGATACCACTAATAGCTAGTGCCATACTACTTAACACGAAAATGGATTTGAAGCTTTTATAACTGTAATTTGCAAGCCGTACTCAAAAAGCTCCTTAACATAGCCCTCTATAATAGTTTACACATCCTAATTGCGTGTTCACAATTTGTTTAATGTGACTTGAGAGGAAGAGGCCATGGGAGTTGCTCACAAGGCATCTCCATCCTCCGAGCACCTAATGAATATTGTAAAACGTTCTTAACAGTCTATGAAGTGTAAAACACCCACGACTTATTTGGCATGTGAGATGAGACATTACAGAATATAAATATAACACCCCAAGTACAGAAACTCTAGACTTAGAAGTGTTATCATTTAATTACCACTAAACAACAAAATATAAATGCGAAAAAGTGGATAAAATTTTCATTCTATTTTAGTTTAATTTAAAATACGTAATAAATATCAATGACTTTCAATAACGAAAATACGAAACCATAAGACAATTAAATTAAAGCTTAACTTGGTTTCAAAATAAAAGTAAATATTCATCTTTATCAGTATTATTATATTTTGTGAATACATATATTTTCAATAATATTAATTAAAAACAATAATTTGCATAATAAATTTTATGCCCAAATTCTTTATTGAATGAACACAATAATTGCGGAAAACTTAATAGTTTGGTTAATTTAAAATGAGTAAAAGAACAATATTCCAATAATACTAAATCGGCCTACGGCATCTTATTTCTGAAATAATAACAAAATAAAACTTTGATTTAAACAATATTGAGTCCGCATCGTCCCAAGTAGTTATCTCGAATCATCTAACTCTCATCATCTGAAAAGTGGAGAATATGTGATGAGCTAACGTCCAGTAAGCAAACATCATATACGTGATAATGTATGCTTGTAATATGCATTGATTTAAATTAGTTTCCTAGAATATGTATCCCATCTTTTCTTATCCTTTTTTTAAAAACTTTAACATTGTGAGCTCACTTTTGTGTATCGCCTATCCAATCAGAATGCAGTGGGCCATTATTATTTGGAATTCGTTCCTTCTACCGATAGTACCGCAAAGCGGTTAAACATTAAACATTCAACAATATCATTCGTTGGGTGCGCCGGTCCCCCACGCCCTATTTTCCACTCACACTTTTTATGGCATAGGCGTACACCATTTCATTTATAAAATTTGGGATACATATCTTTTATCATTTTTTTAATAAAATATACTTTAAAATATTACCATTTAAAACTTTACTTCATGCATGCTTATGGAAGTATTAACATAATTACACATGCAAGAATATGTCACATGAATATTAATGACATATAAAGCGATTACAAAATGATATGTTCAGGTAATAATATAACACATTTAGACAATTAACATTGCAATCTACAAATAAATACTATAAGAGTTTACTTACCTTGAATCTTTAGAAATTTACTTTTGAATAGACAATGGAACCCGCGAAGTCAACGTGTCAAAAGTCCTAAACCATTAATTAGAAACTTCAAGATACTCATAATATAGAACTCCCTATGAAACTGCAATAGTAACATTTATCGTTACCTATTAATTATTTTCCTTGATTAGAAATTCCAACATATAAATTTACAAATGAAATTAATTCACCGAATAATAATCCTACTTGGATTAAGAAATCTTAATTACTATTAACATACATTTACATACATACACATATATACTTTTATGTATGTATGTATGTATGTATGTACTAGTGTGAGCAAGTACGATGCACGTGATGTCTCATTAATTAAGAATGTAATAGTATTTATTACATCTTTATTTTACAAATTGACTTGATATTGATAATTTAAGTGATTATAACTTAAAACCTAGTTTATTAAAATTTATTATAATAAATGACTAGAACATATGATAAAATTGAATTCAATTTACTTCATAAAAACCACTATTAAGTACCATTTCCCTAGAATTTGCATTTTTCCTCGAAGACTAAGTCCATTCCTTTATAATATTCTAATCACGTAAAGAATGTCGAATACTTTTGCATTAAGAAATTTCACATTTGCTCCAGAATAAGACTTTGGGCATAAATATGTACAACAACATCTGTACATTAATTTCAATTTTTTTTTTCAAATAACTTAAATAAAGATAAAGAGGGGGTTGAATTGAGTTTACACCATCAAAGATTTTGATTTTCAAGAGCGACAAATTAGGCTTCTTCGATAAGTGTACTAATTCAATCATCACAGTGTTTAGTGGCAGAATAAAAAGTTCATAAATATCTTCTTTTTTGCTTTAGATGAGTTCTGGAGATAATCAATAAGTTAATTGATCAAATCGTTTCATACTCGAATTTAAATTCTTAAAACAACATAATTTCTAAAAATAAATAAATTACGTTGCAGTTGTTAATTAAGTATGATAGGGGAAGTTGTATATATTTGATGCAAATTAGAGATTGTGGGCCACAAATGTGTAAAAAAAATAAACAAGTCAATAACACATATTAATCACAATTAAAATTGTTCCATAACTACCTGTGTGTAAAAAGTAGCATCTTAAATACAAATTTCTAAAGCACTAAATAGAGTTTACATTGCTAATGTACAAACAAGTTATTTTCAAAAATAATACTCTAGAGTTGCATTAATATTCAAAAGGAAAATGACAATAAAATTATATACGCCATTTTGTTATTTATTTAGGGACTGTTTGCTCCAATTTTTCTAAAAATTAAGTTAAAATGTGAAGAATACAATTTGAGCTTTAATAGACTAATATTTGTAGTTAATAAATGAATAGCTCAATTAATAAAAGTATTTGAATATTAAATTTGTGACAAAATTATTATTTTTATGTTGTAACAATAGAATAAAATTTTGAAATTTAAATAATAAAATTACTTAATAATAATAAAATAATTTATTTAACATATTTATTAATAATTATGAGTTTAAATTTTAGCTATTTTATAATAGTTCGTAAAATATACAAAATAATTTAGTACAATATCAATTTGGTCAATAAAGTGTCAATTAAAAAAAGGAACTCGTTAGTTTTTTTTTATATTTTTTATAAAAAAATAAAATTATCGGATGACCATTATGAATAGTGAACTTAGTATTCACACTTTTTATATAGGTACTAGTGAACGCACGTGTGTTGCACGTGGTAGAGTACTAAATTTGATAATAATAATATAAAATAAATATCTACATTAAAATATAAAGTATGTGGTGCAAGATATGGAAATTTAATTAATGTATTGATGGAAAAAAGTTATCCATTTATTTATTTAACTGTATGATTTGTGTTATTTATTTGTATGGTTTGTGTAATTAATGATAAAATGTGTAAAAAGAAACAAACGATGTACGAGTCTAAGCACAAGAAAAAACCAACTGCATAATTGATAGGTCAATCTAAGAACGTGCATATATATAGTTGCACGTTGTGTAGTTGTAATTCCCTAAAATTTAATAGACACAAAGTGAAATATTTATGTAGAACATTTAATGTATTCAACAATTTTTTTTTTTAAATTGAAGAAGAAGGAAAAAATAATTACATATGAAAAAATAATCACCAAATAGGCCCATTTGGTGACTATTAGGAACATTTGGTTCCCATTTATATTGTCGTTAATAACAATATAAATGAGAATCAATTTGGTTCTATAAATTAACAACAAAAAATATTTGGTTCCTATTTATGTCGTTATTAACGATAAAAAATAGAAACCAAATTTGGTTCACATTTTGTCGACATTTAAAAATAGAAGAAAAAAATAAATAGTACTGCTAACAAACTACATTGAAATAAAGTATGAGGTGCAATATAAGGAAAAATTATTAATGTATTGATAGAAAAAAAGTTACTTATTTATTTACTTAACTGTATGATTTGTGTAATTAATGGTAAAATGTGTAAAAAGAACAAACGATGTACGAGCCTAAACACAAGGAGAAACAACCGCTTAATTGATAGGCCAATCTAGAATGTGTATATATATATAGTTGCATGTTGTGTAGTTGTAATTCGCTAAAATTTAATAAACACAAATTATTATAGTATATGGATATAATGTAAGCTACTAAAGAAGAATAAGTGCAAAACCTAACGGACAACCAAATTTTTTATAAGTAAATAATTTATGTTGAACAATTAATGTCTTCGATAATTTTTTTATTAAATTGAAGAAGTGGAAAAAAATATTATATATCACAAAATAATCACCAAATGGGCGCCCATTTGCTGACGAATTCCCATTTATATTGTCGGTATTAACGACATAAATAGGAAACAATTTGGTTCTCATCTATGTTGTTATTAATGACAAACAATATTTTGTTCCTATTTCTGTCATTATTAACGATAATAAATGGAAATCAAATTTGGTTCCTATTATTTGTCGACAAGCACATTTTTTCAACAATTACAAATAGAAGAAAAAAATAAATAATACTGTAAACAAATTACATTGAAATAAAGTATGAGGTGCAAAATATAGAAAAATTATTAATGTATTGATGGAAAAAAGTTACTCATTTATTTACTTAACTGTATGATTTGTGTAATTCATAGTAAATGTTTAAAAAAAAACAAACGATGTACGAGCGTATACGAATGTGTATATATATAGTTGCATGTTGTGTAGTTGTAATTCGTTAAAATTTAATAGACACAAATTATTATAATATATGAATATAATATAAGCTACTAAAGAAGAATAAGTGCAAAGCCTAACGAGTAGCCAAATAATTTATAAATGGATGATTTATGTAGAACATTTATTGTCTTCGACAATTCTTTTATTAAATTGAAGAAAGAAAAAAAATTATATATGACAAAATAATCACCAAATGGGGCCCATTTGGTGACTCAAGTTCACATTCATATTGTCGTTAATAACTACAATAAATAGAAACCAAATTTGGTTTATATCATTCGTCGACAATGTCGACAAAATATTTAAAAATGGAATAAAATAAATAAATAATACTGCAAACAAGCTACATTGAAATGATTGAAATAAAATATGAGGTGCCAGATATGGAAAAATTATTAATGTATAGATGGAAAAAAGTTACCCATTTATTTACGTAAATGTATGATTTGTGTAATTAATAGTAAAATGTGTAAAAATAACAAACGATGTACGAGCCTAAGCACAAGGGGAAAACAACCGCTTAATTGATAGGTCAATTTAATAACGTGTATATATATATATATATATATATTTGCACGTTGTGTAGTTGTAATTTGCTCAAATTTAATAGACACAAATTATTATAGTATATGTATATAATGTAAGCTACTAAAGAAGTAGAAGTAGAAGTAGATATGTATATATATACTAGTTTTGGCTACGTGCAATGCACGTATGTAAAAAATGCAGGGAAAAGTTTTAGAATTATTCATACAATCATTTTTAAAATAAAAAAAATGAAAATGGTTAATATAACGTGTATAAAAAAATATTTGAAATTAAAATGTTTATTTGACAAAAAAAAAAAAAAAATTGGGTTGCCGAGATGCCCGGTAACCAATTACATAAGTGAAAGGATTAGGCGTGGTTGTGTTGTATAAAAAAATTCTGAACATAAATATACACTTAAATATGTTAGAGAATTTGTAAAATTGATGTGTTAAATAAATGAATAAGATGATGATTGTGGAGAATTAATATGATCTGGTTGGAAATTTTTTTTGGTTTCTGTGTTTACTTAATATTTATGGCTACCTGGAATGCAAGTATGAAAAAAATGTAGTGATTTTTAAAATAAAATTAAAATTAAAATGGGTAATTTAATATGTATAAAAAAAAATTTCAAATTAAAATGTTTATTTGACAAAAAGAAAAAAAGGAAAAAAAATTTTTTGGTTGTCGAGATGCTTCACCAAGCAATGAATTTGATTGCCGAGCAACTCGGCAATGAATTTCATTGCCAGCACTGTTCATTTTTATTTTTATTTTTTAATTTTATTGTGTCAAAGAAAGTGAATTTAAAAAAAAATTGGTGAACTGTAAAATAAAGTTCATTGTCGAGAATTTTACTGTTCACATTTTTTTTAATGTAGCAACATTATAAAAAATAAAAACATAAGATAAAATAAAAAAGAATAAAAAAAATTGAATGAAAATGTGTAAAAAAAATATAAACATTCAATTTGCTACCAAGATTTCACAGTAGAAATTCTTGAACGGCATTTTTTAGCATTTATTTAGAATAATTTGTAAAAGGTAAAATAAAAAAACAAGATTAGTAAAAATTTGAATGAAAATTAAGTGTAAAAGAAAAAAAAATAAGAAAAAAAATTAAAGATTTTTTTTTATGTTGTGGGCATATCCCAACGATTTTAAAACAATAGGGACCTTTTGTGCAATTATTCCGTAAAAAAAAAAAGAGAAAACAGTAAAATAGTGTTCATGAACAGTAAAATACTGTTCATCAAATTGATTTTCGAGCAACTCGGCAATCAATTTGATTGCCTAGAACTGTTCACATTTTTTTTTTCTTGTATCAAAGAAAATGGGCTTAAAAAAAAATTGGTGAACAGTAAAATAAATATCATTGCTGAGTTGCTCGGCAATGAACTTCATTGCCGAGAATTTTACTGTTGATACTTTTTTTTTAATGTGGCAACATTATAAAAAATAAAAATATTCAATTTGCTTATTTGCTTAAGATAAAAAAAAAGATTAATAAAAAAATTGAATGAAAAAGTGTAAAAAAAATAAAATCATTCAATTTGCCACCAAGATTTGAGATTTTGAAATTCTTGAATGGCATTTTTTAGCATTTATTTAGAATAATTTGTAAAAGGTAAAATAAATAAACAAGATTAGTAAAAAATTGAATGAAAATTAAGTGTAAAAGAAAAAAAAATAAGAAAAAAAAATTAAAGATTTTTTTTAAGTTGTTGGCATATTCCAACGATTTTAAAACAATAGAGACCTTTTGTGCAATTATTCCTTAAAAAAAAAAAAATTTAACACTGTGATTGCCGAGATGGCTCGGAAATAGATTGTATATGAAATAGTTCATGCTTTGGATGGCTAATATTATAAACAAGATAAACGGTTTACATTTTGAGTCCAGTACAAAATTAATAAGCCTTTATAACACTAAAAGTATCTCCTAATAATCCTACCTTTGGTTTAAGATCCCGGTGCACCACCCCCTGAAGGTGGCAGAATGCAACAACATTCAGAATTTGTATAATCACAATCTTCGCATCATCTTCTGTGTATTTCCCACCCCTGCAGCAAAGAAACAACATTTGACTTGCTATGGACTACTGGAACATGTAATTTATGTTTTCACTAACAATATCTGAATTTAAAAGGTTCAGAAATTTTTTTAAAAAAAGGTATCCCTAAAATCAAATACATGCCTTGAAAGTATTCTATCCAAAAGCTCCCCTCCTTCACATAACTTGAGAATGAATGTTTATTAGAAACAAGAAGAAAGGTCAGTAGAATAACTAAATAAAAAGCTTATAACTCAGTAAATTTTCAAAAAGACACTTCCAAAATGTCAGAAGAAAATAATTTAAATAAAAATCATGCCAATTTCCACTAATCTAACGACTTGTTTACCAACCTACCAATATGGGTGTAGCACTATACAAATTACCAGTAATTGAAGAATAAAAGCCAGAATTAAAGTTAAGCAATCAAAGCTTACTCCATCACTATGTAGACGTTGTCGTGGTCCTCATATGCATCATAAAATTGTATTAGATTGTTATATCCCGTCAAGGCTCGCAATATTTTGACCTCCTTTCTTACGTCTTCAATAGCTATAGCAGTGGTCATCTGGAAATGAGAGTATAATCACAATTAGAGAAAGATACAACAGATAAGAGCTAAAAAACCTAAAAAGAGTCCTCATATTTTGACCAACATATTGCTGATAAATTATCTCGGCAATCACCTTTAAAATTTTATTATTATTTTTTAAAATTTGATTGCCGAGCCATGGCTTTTTAAATTTTTTTTTTAAAATTTTATTGTGTCAAAAAAAATAGGCTTAAAAAAAATTGGTGAACAATAAAATAAAGATCATTGCCGAGTTGCTCGGCAATGAACAATTCATTGCCGAGAATTTTACTGGTCAAGTTTTTTTTTTTTTTTTAATGTGGCAACATTATAAAAAATAAAAACATTCAATTTTCTTAAGATAAAATAAAAAAAGATTAATAAAAAAATTGAATGAAAAGGTGTAAAAAAAAAAATAAAAACATTCAATTTGCCAGATTTCACTTGGATTTATACATTACCTGAAATTCTTGAATGGCATTTTTTAGCATTTATTTAGAATAATTTGTAAAAGGTAAAATAAATAAACAAGATTAGTAAAAAATTGAATGAAAATTAAGTGTAAAAGAAAAAAAAATAAGAAAAAAAAATTAAAGAATTTTTTTTTTTAGCATATCCCAACGATTTTAAAACAATAGAGACCTTTTGTACAATTATTCCTTATTTTTAAAAAAAAAATTGGGATTTACATGGCAATCAATTGATTGCCATGGCTGGGCAATCAATTGGCAAATTGATTGCCGAGATGTCTTGGCAATCATCTCGGCAATCAATTTGATTGTCGAGATGGCTCGACAACTGTTAAATATTTTTTTTTATTAAATGTGTCAAAAAAAAAGGGCTTAAAAAAAATTGGTGAACAGTAAAATAAAGATGAGTTGCTCGGCAATGAACAATTCATTGCCGAGAATTTTACTGTTCACGTTTTTTTATTTTTTTATTTTTTAATGTGGCAACATTATAAAAAATAAAAACATTCAATTTGCTTAAGATAAAACAAAAAAAGATTAATAAAAAAATTGAATGAAAATATGTAAAAAAAATAAAAACATTCAATTTGCCACCAAGATTTCACAGTGCGGATTTTGAAATTCTTGAATGGCATTTTTTAGCATTTATTTAGAATAATTTGTAAAAGGTAAAATAAAAAAACAAGATTAGTAAAAAATTGAATGAAAATTAAGTGTAAAAGAAAAAAAATAAGAAAAATAAATTAAAGAATTTTTTTTTAGGTTGTGGGTATATCCCAACGATTTTAAAACAATAAGGACTTTTTGTGCAATTATTCCTTATTAAAAAAAAAAAAAAAAAAAAAAAAAAAAAACTTGGATTTACATGGCAATCAATTGGCAAATTGATTGCGGAGACATCTCGGCAATCAATTTGCCAACATGTCGGCAATCAATTGGATTGTCGAGATGGCTCGGCAACTGTTAAATTTTTTTTTTTTTTAATGTATCAAAGAAAATGGGCTTCAAAAAAAATTGGTGAACAGTAAAATAAAAATGAGTTGCTCGGCAATGAACAATTCATTGCCGAGAATTTTAGTGTTCACGCTTTTTTATTTTTTATTTTAATGTGGCAACATTATAAAAATAAAAACATTCAATTTGCTTAAGATAAAATCAAAAAGATTAATAAAAAAATTGAATGAAAATGTGTAAAAAAAAATAAAAACACTCAATTTGCCACCAAGATTTTACAGTGCGTGGATTTATACATTACCTGAAATTCTTCAATGGCATTTTTTAACAATAAACATCCCAACTTTCTTTCAATTTTTTGGACTATTTTTTATATACTATTTGCATTACCAAATCCTAACAATTTACAACCATGTTAACAACCAATGATGGTTGCCAAATTGATCGGCAACCAAGATCAAGCTGGTTGAAATTGTATATTTTTGTCACCTGCAATAAGAACTTTGATTGAATGTTGCGGGAGACAATCTAAGAGAACAAGCCTAAAGTGAGATTTATGGCATATCTGGCCTGTCATTTCATAAAACCATTAGTATCTTATGATAAATTTTGAAAGTCGGGTACATTTACAAAGATCAAGCTGGCTGAAAGAAAAGAGGTTCGAAAAAAGACAATTTTCACAACATGCTGTTTTGGACAAACAAAGGCTACTCAACCATGTAGATAAGAGAAGGTATAGGCTCAAAATTCATTGCTGTTATTTCCCTAGTAAACAAAACTGTATGAGAAAAGACCATACCTTCAAACCTCCTAAAGACATCGATAAATTCAGTAGTAATTAATGTAATGAAGGAATGAAAGAATCCAGTTAGTACCACTCAAAATAGTAAGTTTGATTGCAAATATTCAAAATTAAAAATGTTATAGAAACAAATTTTTTTCTTCACTCTTTGAGAAATTGCATGAGAATAGATGAGGATCACTTTCAGTATCTCTTGCAATTTTCTGACTTGGGTATTCATATTTTCCTCCTAACAATATATATATACATATTACGTGTATATATATATATATATATATATATATATTACTCGGCAACCAAGTTGGTTGCCGAGAATTGGTAAATTTTTTTTTTTTTTTTTGGTTTTTTCTCTTATTAAAAGCAATAGATAAATTGTAGTCAAATGAAGTATTCCCTACGTGAATGCGCACTCATTTTGTATACTAGTATTGGCAAATGAATCTCTAACTGTTGTAATAATACTTACAGTATCTAAAAATCTTAACTGTAGGATCCAATCTTTCAAAACTCAGCTCCACTCTGAATTCTAGAATTCTAATTCTAATGGTGAATAAAATCTGCTCCAAAGCTTGAAAAGTAATAGAGAATAAAACAAATTAAAATTAAAGTTGTAAAAGGACGGAACTCCAGAACCTGAATTTGAATTCTAATTCCAATAGTCAATAAAAGTCTGCTAAGCCTCAAAAGTAGCCGAAAATAAAACAAATTAAAGTTGTAAAAAGAAGTTGTAAAACGACGGCGTGTATGACGAAAAAATGAACAGTAAAAAATTTAAGGCTCTTATATATATATATATATATATATATATATATATATATATATATATATATAGAGAGAGAGAGAGAGAGAGAGAGAGTTATGATTTAGTTACTAAGTAACTATGAATAGTGTAGAGGCCCATTTCTTATGAATAGTGCCGGTTAGATTGGCTCTTTTAGTATAGTAAGTATAGATATAGAAGTAGAGAAGTAGAGATAATGACCAATTGCGAACCAAAACACATATGTTAGAAGGTAAAAAACAAACATTAGAGATGATTTTTATACTGAGGACAAAGGTGAGGGACCATTTACGCTAATTTACATTTTGGTTGACCATTATGAATAGTGAACTTAATATTCACACTTTTTATATAGGTAGGAAATAAACTAAATAGAGACAATCAACCTTGGTTATCTTAGAATATTAAATATGATTTCCTAAGCAAATCAATTTTATTTTTATTTTTATTTTTATCTTATTCTAACTCGAACCAATTTATTTGAAAAAGAAAAATATGTTATTAAGATCATATTAGAATACATAAATTATTCAAGCTATATGACTATGGATGGACTTGTTTGCCTATTAGAAATTTGGTATAAGGATGTTGATGTTGAAAAACGGTAAGTACTGATTCTAAGCCAACTTAATGTTAAGTATATAGGTCGGCTATGACCGTAGTAAGCGATAGATACGTGAATACGTATTGAAAGAACTGTTTGTATAATCTTTATAAGTGTGCTTTTATCTCAACAATTTGTGTCTGATCTGTAGGATATTTATGTCTCATATTTATAAGAAGATATGTAATGATTACAAGCATTTAATACCAAGTTCATCATTAAATGTCTACAAGACATTCTCTTTTTAGGTATTTATTGTGAAATGACATTTGCATTAATTGTGGCAACTAATCTGATGTCTGACACATGACAGGATATGTCATACTAATGATGTGAGCTTAACCGCAAGACCTGGATGGGAGGTCTTCCAACCTGGAGCAAGACCCGCTTGGGAATGAGGTCCGACCTGAAGTAAGACCCGTCTGGAAATGAGGTCCGACCTGGAATAAGACCTAGATGGGAATGAGGTCCAACTTGAAGTAAAACCTAGATGGGAATAACATCCGACCTACTCTTGTAGCGCCGATGAAGAATTACTTAGCTGATGTAACATATCGAATTGAATATTAACAAAAGAGATGAGCATCAATTAATAAAATATATATCATTCTAACAACGGTCAATGAATTTACTTTAATTTGATCTAATATTTAAAAAAATACAATAAAAAAAACATCAGAGGGCTAATCTTAAAATTAATAGAGAAGTTCGGTAATTATATTTTTCTGATGCCGATCTCTAAGATCCACTTTAGTTTGATATTGAAAAGAAACTTAAAATAATAATTCTTCTTCTTCTTCTTCTTTTTTTTTTTTTAGAAATCCCAAACAATTAAGTGGAGAATGGAAGATAAGGATAATTTATTCACTAAATTTTACAACAAAATAATAGAACCATTATATAAATTCAATCACCAAGTTAATTGATAAAAATTAGTAATTTTTAGTACCTTTTCAAAGTGTCCAGAAGTGGTTGAAATTCCAGAAGATGCTAAGGTGATGAAAATATTTTGAAATAGAATAATTCTTGACTTGGAGAAATGGAGACTGGCAATTTGCTTTTCTTTTATAAAGATTAGTGCTCAAATAGGAGGTTTCTTATTTTCAAATTTAGGACACTCATTTAAAAATCAAATTATGCAAATTATGTGAATAAAACTCTAATGGATTGGTTTCATTCACAATTTTTGAGGTCCAATTCATGTTTTATATAGTAAATTACTTTAAATAAATTTAATCGATATGAAAGAAAATTTATATGTTCAAAGAGTGTCTAAGTTCATTAATCTATATAAGATTAACATAAGCACATAATAACTAAAAATATTATATACTTTAATTCAAGTTTAAATAAAATTATAAACATATTGTAATTTAAATTAATAGGCACGTCGATAGTCTAAGGTGCCACAGAACATTCCAATACAAAACCATAATTAGTCACAAAAAATTGATAATTTATTAATTAAATATTAAATATAATACTAGGACAAACATTGTCATAACTTATAATAATCATGTAAATGTACATGCAGCATTACAATAAACATTTGCCAGAGTTGTTCACTCTAGCATACTAAACAGGTAACCCAAGTTTTAAGGCAAGAACAGCATCTATGAAGCAATTTTAAGAAGTGCCCAACGGAAGAAACAGAAAAAACAAAATTGTTACTCATTAATCACCTGACCTTACAGTATAATGTACCCAGGCATATACCCAACCAAGTTCTCATAAAATAAAAAGAAACAAAATTCAATATAGTATAGGTAAATATACACCTTGCAAAAATTTCACTACTAAACATTAACAATTATCAAATAATTGGGTTAGCACAGTATGTAGGGAACCCGTCATTGTGTAATGAACATTAGACCAACAATAAATGAAGAGATGATCAAGAATCTTGTGAATTGCCTAATGTATATCTGTTCTTGAGAGCGCTCTTCATATGAGAACTTCAAGTCATGTTAGATTCGAGGCATCAATTCCGCAGCTTGCTTTTTGTTCAGTGTAATCTCAAGCTGATGCCACAATATGATAGCTGATTCTTAGTTTCTAATGATCTGTTTTTACTTATGGGAAGAGTCCAAATTACTCTCCATCTGATCTGTTCGGAGATTCCCTCCGTATCATTTGCATGATGTCCTGCACAACTTCAGACATCAATGGCCTGAATTCTGGTTCAGGCTGCACAACAAATTGTCGTAGTGTAAGCAACTGTCAGTCGTAAAAGAGAAGAAAAAAAAAATACACAATCGGGGATGAGACAGACTTATGACCCACGAGTGCAATGAATTAAGAAAGGTAACTATAAATTCAACTCACCTGGACACATCGGGAAATAATGTCAGCAAAGTGTGATAATGATTTCACAGGATATTTTCCATCGAGAGCATGATCCACCATTGTTGACAAGGAGTCAATGTCATGAAGCTGAGGTATTGCCCATCTGACCAAAAATTGCTCCCCTCGACTTCGTGTCCTAATGACATTTGGAAGAAAATGAAGCAGCTGGAAGACAAATGACATATCACCAAAAATTCAGAATGATTGTTCAACAATTCTAATACCTGTCATATGACATTCTGCCTGTTAATAGTTCCAACATCACCACTCCAAAACTGTAAACATCACTCTTCGAAGTATATATTCCCGACTCAAACTCTGGAGCACCATAACCGTACGTTGTGAGAAGTTGTCCTGACAACTGAGAAATGAATAGAACTTCATTTAAGTGTACTTTCAGGTAATATAATCACAAAATTAGATTTAACAGGAATGACAATGGAGCACCCTTAATAAAAGAAAATCAAAAGAACGAAGGAAAAAAACTGAGTTGATATCTAAATTCCAACAACCGTACTCCTCTCCAAAGCTAATAACAATTTCTTTTTGATATATAATTCTTTTTCACTTGGGCTATTATGATTTAAGCAGAATTTATTCTTAGAAATTAACGCACTCTGTCCAACATGTCAAATTATATTGGGTTTGCCTAGAATTCCATGCCAATCCTATGTTAAGATGGGGCAGTCATTTTTACGCACAATAAGGTAAGAAAACATGAAAGCACAAAAAGACAAGATATAGAGTTCGGCCTGTAGACCTACGTCATATGCAAGGAGCAAAATCTACCATATGCATAGAAGTGCCCCCAAACTAACCCTACCTGTCAATAAATAGGTACATTGTAATGATCCCATTCGCCTAGTGAAAGATATATGGCCTCCTTGACTGCAACCTCACGTTAAGAATGAAAAGTAGCACCCAACTTGTCTCCCAAAATTAGGTAAAGCTCTCTAAAAAATGTCAGTTTTATACTGCATCTGGCCATTATAGGTAATATTCTAATGCATTATGTAATCGAGTTTTATGAGGACTTCTGGTGAATAGAAGAATTGTCAAAAGTAAATCTTTATATTGCATTAATGTTAAAAACCAATTGGTATTTGATTACACGTACCATAGTAAGATCGCAAAGGCTCTTAGTAGTGTAAGAAGACAAGAAAACGAATTCATTATGAATGGAACACAACTTATGTATCTTTAGCATAAATATGCTTCACTTTTGACCATTAAATGAACTGAACTGTGTTGATTCACAGATGGAAGAAAGTTTTGGTAATTTCACCCAGCCGCTCTATGGGTTGGTTAAAAAGCACTTACCTTCTATAGTTCAAATTACATGCACTGACATTTCCACCATTAGAGAGATTGTCTAAACACATAAGCAGACTACTCTTCTATTCATAAGAAGACAACCTGCCCTCAAGTAATGTCCATAAAGTATTCACACTCACTTCCGGGGCAGTTATGCAGATAGGCATTAAATTTGTGATTTGAAAATTTTAAAAATTTACACTTGCACCCATTCGACGATAAATATCATTCTGTACTAGAAGTTAATTGGCAAGATATATCATGATGTGGAGGAAAGCCCAGAAAAAGCACTGCTTTGTTTCCACTTTAATTAGCCAATGAATTTTACAATCATTTAGAGTATGTTTGGTAAAGATTTTTGTAAATTATATAAGCAGTGGGTCCTATGAAATATGTGGATAAAAGTGAATAGATGTTGTAGATCCTACGAAATGTGTGGATGAAAATAATGTTTGACCAACTTATAAGTGCTTCAAAGCACTGGCAAACATACTTTTAAACTGTAATTGAAGGATTTCTTTCAATCTCTCCCCTCCCCCCCCCCCCCCCCCAACCCCACCAAAAAAACAAAAAAATAAAAAATAAAAAACATGCGTTTTAAGTCTAGGAAAAAACATTTTGAAAGAAGGATGGGGATTCCTCTTGTAAACAAATGAACCTTTTGAACCAGAAGAGGGGTCATCACTCTTCTACATAGCTCGACAGGTTTAAACCATTTTTATTGATTCCCTTTTTTGTCATTGACTTAATTCTTCTAGCAGTCTAATAACATTCACTCTTTGCGAAAAGGAAAAATGGGAAGCATAATTTTGAAAGATAATTTGAAACAATTATGGATAGTAATTTTTATAGTTTTAAGTCTAGAAAAAACATTTTGTGGACGAAAAGATGCACAACCATTGGCCAAACTTCAGTAGCATAAAATATCTTAACATAAACTAAAATGTAACCCAGCTATTAAGGATGATATGTCAAAATTAAAATGTAACCTATCCTTTTTATTTTCGGTCACTTGGGAAAGACGGGGGGCAGGGGATCATAAGCAGAAGTACCTGTTCATGACTGCAACAAGGTAAAGCACTTAACATATCGAACTATTTTAAATTTAAGGTGAGCATATGTTCATAATTTATGGCATGTGTGATTATACTACAAATATATCAGGTACAAACAGTTCTGTTCATTGCCTTATCTGTATGACATAGAGGTCTTCCTATAGTACAGTACTTCAAAATCAAAAGAGACTTTCAAAACATTTAAACAGCATCGGTAATGATCACAAAATGAAGGACGGATTGGCAGTGTTCTCTCTTTTTAGCTAGTCAAATGGTTGTTAAATTGGATACTGGCCAGGTTATCAAACTACAGCTTTCCAAAACTCGTGAAGGTTAAAGTGTCATTTTTTTAAACCTCAAGGGTTCCCAGTTGATAGTTTCACTCACTTCTATCTCAAAATCAAAATTTACCGATATGTTCGACCAGGATCTAACTTCCATGTTTCCAGACCTACAAGGAGCAAGTGTGGCTAAGCTTAAAAGTTACTTTTAAGTAACTTTTTTTGCCAACAAGTTTAAGCAGTATTAGAAGTTAGCCTTTTTAGGGACCACGTTTCCAGACCTACAAGGAGCATGTGTGGCTAAGCTTAAAAGTTACTTTTAAGTAACTTTTTAAACACGTTTAAGCAGTATTAGAAGTTACCTTTTTTTAGGTATTTATAGTTAAAAACGTACTCTTTTAGAAGTCTTTACATTTCAAAAAATTACTTTTACTTATATTTCAAGCTTAGCCAAACATGCTCCTCTCCTCCTAGTTTCACTGACAAATTCCCTGCCCACCTCAAGGGTCCTAAAGAAAAAAAAAATAATAATTTCTTTGGAAATCACCCAAAAGCAAAATAAAATTATAGCTACTTGAAGAATTAAAGCGTTGCTACATATTTCATGCTTACAATTTTCATGGCAATTCTCTACATATTTGTGCCTCTTCTCATCAATAAATAGATAGTTTCCATTTATCCACCATGATGTACTCACCAAAGTCACGACTTTAAAGTTGATTATGTTTGGGGATTAAGGCATTCAATTGATGGACTCGTAATCCCAGCATGAGACAATGTTTTTATCATTTCAACCAGCTATTCATACTAATAGATTCTGCTAAACTATCTGTTGACATAAATTTATTGCCCAACTCTAGGCTCCTATGCTTACTTTATTGCAGCTAAAAATTTCAACTTCAATTCACTTGCTAATGCAGTTCAATTAAGCATCTCACAAAACCTTAAACCTAATTTGGAAATTTTCCAAAAGCATTTTCAACTTAGTCAATATCAGTGTATTCAATTAAAAAATTTGCTTAGGATATTAAAATTACAAGTTACCTGACTCACAGCCCCTGATGCTATTAAAGGGGCCAAACCACAATCGGAAACATGAATAGCAAGTTCATCATCAAGGAGAACATTGGCAGATTTGAAATTCCTGTGGATAATGGGTGGCTCAGAGACCTCGTGCAGATACCTTCACAACAAAAACACAATTTCATACTCCATAAGTGGATATTTCTGAATATTAGAAAAGCATGTCAGCATTCCAGCTACGCCGACAACACACCAAGTAGGAGTTGAGGAGGGGAGAGATTAACAGAAGTACAGGGCAATTATTTTACTGCCTACATGTTCTGTTAATCTACCCGACTATTCTAACTTCAACATAGAACTAAACAGAGTGATATTGATTCAGTTTAACATCTGTGCTCTTAAATATTAGTCATGTTTAATGTTGCATATATTTTAACATCTAGAAAATCGTGTTCCTAAATATAACTGTCATTCTGAGAGAGGGAACATATTATTTAATGTAGAATACTGGGGGAAAATATATTCACTCATGCCGCGTGCAACTTCAACCCAATTTTGTTTACACGTAGATGTTAAGAACACAGAACCACGAGCCACTCAGAAACTGTCCTTGTGTTAATTTGACTTACTCTAAAGCCCTTGCAGCTCCAAGAGCCATCCTGATGCGGGTATTCCAAGATAATTTCTTCTTAAATTCATCGTCAGAATGCAGTGCATCCTGCAATGTGCCATTACTGCAATACTCATAGATGAGAAGCCTTTGACCATGCTCCGCACAGTAGCCCATGAGTTCAACCACATTAGCATGGCGAATTTTATCAAGACTGTTAACCAGCTCAAGAAACTGCTCGTCCTTCTGTTGGTTGGAAACTCTTTTGTCCAATTTCTTCACAGCGAGCAACTACAGAAGCATAAGACGAATGGATGTAAGAACAGAGTACATGCTTTCTGGCCGAGTTACAGATTGCTTGCCAATTCATTTACAAGGAATCTTGGCATTGCTTTGCAGCTAAGTAAACTGCTGGACTATTACCTAGCTTTTAAAGGACCAATAACTAATAATTTAAAAAGAACAAATACGGAAAATAAAGAGAAACGTACTATGGGAAAATAAAATTCAAATTATTCATGCCTCAATAAATTATCGAAAACCATACCCTTCCATCCGGAAGCTGCGCCTTGTACACATTTCCAAGCATTCCTCCCCCAATAAGATTTTCTTGTGAAAAGCTATTGGTATATTGCTGAAGAGATGCAATTGTGTAAGCCTTCACAGAGGTTGCAGGAATCTGTCTAGTCGAAGATTTTGCTACAGTTCCTTCAGCTTCTGCAATTGGCTTTACAATAACCTTCTCTGATAGTTCAAATGGTGGTGGAGGAGGAGGAGGAGGTGGTGGAGATGGTGGTGGTGGTGGTGGTGGTGGTGGAGTAGGAGGAGGCGGCGGTGGCAGCATCAAATCAATATCAAATCTGCTCATGTCTCTCTCGTGATGATTCGGCTTTGGTGCTCCACTCAGCTTTTTGTTATTCACCTCACGCTCATTCCATGGTTTGGGAATCGAACCCACCGCTCTTTGTTCATTCTCTGCATTTGGCCTCACAACTGCCACTGATGGAGCTGTTTACAGAATTAATAAAACCCATCGACAAAAAAAAAAAAAAAAAAAAAAAAAAACACAAGGGTGCTAAATAAACTGTCTAATCTATCAAGCACTAACAAAAAACCAAACAATTAGAATAACCTTTCTCTTTGTCATGGCTTGGCTGGACCATGGAACCACCATCTCTAGGATTCTCTCTAGTGTTTGTGAATGGAGCTATCTCGTGCCTCTTTGGAGTTCTGTAAGTTTCTCGCCTTTTTTCGAGACATTTTGGCACAAAAAGCAGGATTGCTAATACCAATATTATGAACAGCAACACTGCCGCAATGGATATCCAGACTATCCTTTTTATACGTGAAGACTTTTTCGATTTTACAGAATTTGATTCCTTTGTTGCAGATGGTCCTTCAGACGGTCGTCCAGGATCGCCCTGTTTTCCATGTCTGCGTCCAGAAGTTGGTGGTGTTTGTTGAGAAGTCGGTCCCAAGAAAAATGGTGGCGCTGGTGGTGGTGTTCCAGTGCCAGCTGGTGGAGGTAATGGAGCAATACTGCTGTTGAAAGAATTCCCATCTTTCCTGTAAGTTGCAAACTAAAAGTTAGCGAGCAGATGCATATAACATTGTGCACGTATTCAGTGATATGGAAAAAGGATACAAAGGAGAAGGAAAAGTTAGTGTTTTTATCCTATGCTTGGTTGGGGTAAAACATGGGAGGGAGGCGGAAGTGATAGTAACGGTATAGATCACATTGTTAGTTGGGTTCAAGTGAAAGAGGTACCATAGGCCTGCCTGCCCACTTCCCATCTCCTCCCAAATTGGGGGAAAAGAGAAGGTAAAGCGCTTAAAGGACTAAGCGAACCTCAATTAAAGTATGTAGACTTGCAAAAAATAGGTGCAACTGTATAGTAAGAATAAAACACTTTTCTATCTCTTTCACTATTTCTTTCTCCCCTGTGTTCCCTTCCCCCTCCCTTTCTTTTATTAAATAAGGCAGTAGAAAAAGTATAATTTCTCTCTCTCTCATTCATAAGAGCTTGTTTGGCTAACCTTAAATTATTATTTAAACTGGTCAAACAAACTTTTATCTACACATTTGGTACAACCCACAACATATCTACCTACTTATTATCCCTACATTCCATAGGTGATAAGACCCACAATTTATAAGTAATTTCAGCAGTACCAAACATGCAAGTAATAGCAAAGATGGTAGCATCCTCAAAGCACACCTATAGAATGTGCCAAGTTGCATGATATGATATGGTTTAATCTAATTATATTGCCATTATATTTTCTAGAGAAAGCAAACTAAAACTTTTTGATAGTTGAGTAAGCTGAAGCTGGAACATAAAAATTGATGACTAGTGACAGAATAAGTACTTCACAAAGTGAACATAGAGAATGTTTCATCTAGCAATTTTTTTGCTAAAAAACTCGTCAAAATAGTCAAACTTCATTTTTAACCACACATTTCATTCCACTTACAATTTTTTTCCACTTTTTAACCACACGTTTCACGGGACCCATCAACTTTTATCAACTTTATTTGCTAAAAATCTACATCAAGCAATCACATAATCTTATTTCATATACAATTCCAGAAGAAATTGGACAATAACAAAAATAAAAAATCACATCTCTGGATCATTAATATGAGCTTGAAAGTTATATAATCAGTAGAAAATGATTAACGGATTCCATCTACAGCACATAATCAAATAGCAAGCATCAAATATATCCCCTTGTAAACCAGTGAAACCTTGTTGCTTTTGTTATCACTACTCAATGAAATCTGTCTGATTTTTATCTGTGGGCAGTATGAAGACTTTCTTCAGCCAAACTAAACAAAAACACTGGGCTCTGATACCATAAACGACAGCTTTGGTGAAGAATGAATTGCACACTTTTATTCATTGGTAAAGCAGTACATATATACAGAGCCGACAAGCCTAAGTATGGAATAATACATACACCAAATCAATGCTATAACAAAGCTGTGACTAATATATACAAGATAATATTAAGGATCTATTAAAGCCAATAAATATGGAGAATATCTTGGTCTATCACAAACATCCCTGCCCACACTGCACTCAGAAGATTGTTTGCATTTAAAAATTGAAGATAAAATGTGTCCTCTGTTTTGTTCTAATTGCTTCAATGGTGAAGGATGTGCTTGTCCACACACACACACATCAGCAGTGCTTCATAAAATAACTTCAAGCTTCAAAGTTTCTTAGGTGTCAGTAAAAAATCATAATAAACTACGACATATGTCCTATATAATCCATATGACATGCCAACTAAGAGCTCAGTTGTGATATGCAACCCACAGATCAACAAGAGAAAGATATAATAAACAATGTGCACAAATATCCTACACAGTCCATGAGTTGTATAAAGCCTACCTGACAGAAGTCAAAAGTAAAAATATGTGGATTAAATTAGAGTTTTCAGTTTTTAGACAGTTGCACCTACCTAAAATTGGGTATGCTCAACAACTTTGCTGGTATTGGTCCAGAAAACTGGTTGTTCTCTATATTTCTGTAGGTAAGAGAGAGAGAGAGAGAAAACAGACAAAATATTGGAGGTTGATTTAGAAAAATATAAATGATGCATGAATAGAATATGGCTAAGAGGAGTACAAATCTCTTAAGGGAAGATCTTGTAAGACATCAAGAGCTCCAGAAAGCTGATTGTTCTGCAAATGACTGGCAATCAAGAAGTCAGCTTCATTTACGTTAGGCAAAACGAACGTGACCAACCTAAATAAGTTGAATTGCTTACAGTGTAGTAAGTGATGACAAATTTCTTAGTGAAGGGGGCAACTGCCCGCTCAAACTGTTACTGGAAAAATCTCTGTACAATGACAATATCCCGTATAAGTTGTTGACAACATGACAACATAATTGTGCGAATAAATAGGCTCTTTTATATTTAAAATGGGATCATACAGATTGACCAAAGCTGTCAAGCCTTCAAATGAATCTGGAATTTCTCCAGTTAATTGGTTGTTGTTAAGAGACCTGAAACAAACACCATAGTTGAAAATGATGGTAAAAATAGTCAAGAGGCACTCCGGGTACAAGACGGCGGATACAAAAACTTACAGAGCTGACAGTTGACTAAGAGATGATAAAGAACTAGGTATACTTCCAGTAAACTTGTTATCTGAAAGAAAACTGACAAAGGTAAAGAAAGACCATCATAAATCTCGCTTTAGTTGGCATCCAGAATAAGTGAAAGAAACCGAGGTACAGGGTGCACGCAACAATACATTAATACTGTTTCTCAGTTTTTTTCAGCTATGTTTAAGAAAATGATAGAACGTACAAATTCTGCAATGTAGCAGGAAGCTCTGACGGAATGCTACCCCCAATAAGGTTGTTGCTCAGTTCTCTGCCACAAAATGATGGCAAAATTACCATTATCAGTGTGAAAAGATAAACTTATGCAGGCACATGCCAATGCATGTACATACGCACTCAGGTATGTTCCAATAAGGATTGAAAGAGTGGTACTCACATTGATTTTATAGAAGAAAATGTTCCTAAGCTGTCACCCAATTCTCCGCCCAAATTAGCCCCATTGAGTGTTCTATAAAATAAGAATATGAGCATGTAATCGCTATGAAACATCCATAGGATTGAAGGAAAGTGTTCATACATTGAACTTATGGTTGTACCACCATCACACTGGATGCCTTGCCAAGCTTCACCACAGGGGTCTCCACCAGAAGCAACCCATCCCGGTAGAGAAGGTGATTCCAACGAAACATATAAGCTATTGAGTGCAGCAACTGACCAGTATAATACAACGCCAAAGAAAAAAGTGAGCATAGTGAGATCGTTTACTAGAAAGATGCAACTATAAACAAATAAAGAGGAAGAAAAATCTTTTATCCCGTAAGAGTACACCAGGGAAATTGAACTGCAATAACCTTTAACTCTTCGAATTTTATTGGGAATGGAAAAATAGAAAAAGGAATAAATCTCCATAATTTAAGCTGAACGAATAGTTATGGCAAGCATACCATACGTTTCCTTACACGAGACAGTTGGAACTGATTCATCAAACTAACGAGAAATTTTATAGTCCAGTTACTTTTAAACAGTCCAGAAATTTACTTAAATTTCACAGGTTGTTTAATATTTTAAACTATCCAGAAAGACTGATATGAGAAACAATCCAGGAAGTTGAGAGACCTGCATTACTCTGTTATTTTTAAAGTGATGCAAGAAAATTAGAAATTATTCTTTCCACACCTCCTATTTTCAGCAAACAGTTTAAATAGTTTTGTTCTTTGGACTTACCATCATTAGGATTGGTATCTCCATGGGAAAATCGAATTGCGAAAACCAAAATAAATCCGACCAGGATCTTCAGATTCAAGCAATTTTCTACGGATCTGCTCCCACCCATTGATCCAAAAGAACACCCTTTTCTTCAATCTACAATTTGTCTGGAAATTTTTTCTGCATCGCCCATATACAGAACACCCTCCAATCTGCAAAATGCAAGTGCAAAGTTACAAGTGAATAAATAAAAAAAACTCTGAATTATATATGAACGAAACCCATAGCTCATTAAAACCACAAACCACATAAAAAGCCATGAATCAGTGGCGATTGAACACCAAATGCCAACAAAAACATACTTAAAGCAAACATCTTGAGAAAGGTTTAAGTAAAGCATGAAAACAACCCATTAAAGTTTACCAAATTTTAAGTGAAGTATGAAGCAAACAATGGCATTCAAGAATGGAAATTGGCGATGACTTGTGACTCGATAAAAGCAGTGTAATTAAGCCAAAATAGAAAGTAAAAAACAAATAAAGCTAATAGTAAGTGTATTATTAGTACCATATAATTCTCAAACTTTGAAGAGTGAATCAAGAAACAGAGTTAGGGAGAGAAAAAGGAAAGGCAGACCTTTACACTAAGCTGGAAATGAGGAAAAAGCTGAGATTTTAGAAAGGTGCAGAAAGACACTCAAAACACTTCTCTCTCTCCCCCTTTACTTTATCTCTCTAGAAAAGTAATAGTCATAGCAATGTGAATGAGAGTGAGTGATGTGAATGAGAGTCATACATAGCTAGCTATCTGCTCAGAGATAAACTGCAAATCCCACGCGCAGTTATTGACGCGTGAGTATACAATTTATTACATTGACAAGTTATGTGGCAAAAGTTCATTGGAGATCACATAACTTCAATTTACTTCAATTTATTGGCTAATCTATATTCATATTTTTAAAATTATTTATGTATAATTTTTATCAAAATTAATTGAGTACTTGTTTGGTAGTATTTAAATTTATTTTTTTTAAAAATTTTAAAAAAATTTGGTGAAATGTAATTAAAAATTTGATAAAAGTTATAGATCTTATAAAATATATAATAAAAATGAGTTTGAGAAAAAAAAAAAAAAAAAAAAACTTGTCCAAACATGTTTGTGACATGGCAAATTTTATGACTTGGCCAATGAAATTTGTGACGTGATTGATAGAATGGGTGCAACCTGTATGATCTATTCATTCTTTTAACGTAGAAAAGATGCGAGATTCAACAATTTAATCTTTCAGTATCATGTGTTCTTTGAAAATGTGATGAATTATCAGGACTATTTTAAACCATCATTAGTGATTGTGATTCTCGCTTGATCGGAAACTTTTGAATAGAGTAGTTTAAGCTATTTCGAACTAATATTTTCTTGTCAAGTTTTTACTTTGTTAGTACAAATTAGTGGGATTTAGCCAAACTCCATGATATTGTCTATTTTTATTATAATTTGTAGAACTGTACAGAAAAATCATATAACCGCAAAACTAAACTAAATTATTGGTTTGAGTCTACGTAGACGTTAGTGTTTTGATTTTGAATTGAAGAAACGATCTAGTTTAAGTTTTGATACTTACAAAAGAGTTAAAATCGAAGTAAAAAATTTATATAAATTAAGAAAATAAATTTTTTTTGAATAGTATAAACTGTAAAAAAAATACAATCTATTAGCTCTATTACCATTCATTACTCACTATATGATCCAAGCTGTTCGGACTAATAGTGAGTAAAATGAAACTTAGACTTCGTATATATTTGATAGTTTTAAGCTTGTATAGATATCAATATATAATAATGTTTCTCAATTTTACCTTGTAATTTTAGACCAATATTTATGTATTGACTATTTCAAATGTGTTACTTTTATATCGCTAGATAAATTGTGATTCAAAATTAAATCGAACCACAAAAATGATTTAGTTTGAAAAAATTTCAAATAATTTAACAACATTTTTTTTTTAAATATATCAAAAATCGTTCAAATTGTACAATGTTTACTTTTAATAATTTACAGTTGAGTGGAACCATTGGAAAAAAGCTCATTTGAGTTGGTCACGGGGCATCAACATATAGTTGACTTACAAATTGTGTTGGTCAAGATACAAATTTTGTCGATATTTATAATGTTTGTAAACAGACAGTAATGTTGAAAGAAAAATATATGTTGGATAATTAATTAAAGAAAAATTAAGAGACCAAGGTGAAATAAATCAGTAAATTGGCTGAGTTCCAGTAAAATTTCAGCCAAGATATGTTAGTTAGTGACTTAGTGTGTTGCAGTGCCTTAACGGGAGAGTGGAGCTCAATCTGCTCGAAAGGCACGTGACACAGCATGTTAATGAATTGTATTTTATTTAAGTTTATATTAGCAAATAATATTCGACGGTAATAATTGGATGCGTTTAAATAAATAACAAAAAGTAAATTACCATTGCTTATCGTCTGACGCCACGCAAGTCCATATGTCAGATTCTCACTTACATCAGTTACATGGTTTATTCCTACACAAAATGTTTCAACATTTTCAACGTAATTTTGGCAATCTTTAAAAAAGTTAAAAGAGCATCTATCTCGACTCTCGAGGAGATATATAAATATGTACATTAAATCTTAATATTATTTATCAAATAATGAGATAAATCATTTGTTTATTTATTTGATATCTTTTTTTCTAATTGAGTTTAATCGGATATATAAATCACTCTATTATATAATAAACTTGATTGGTCGACTCCAAACAAATTTAAAGTCATATCGTGTCAAGTTTACAAGACATGTTGCCTAAATAGGACAAAGTCATTTTAGGTTCAGTTTGATATTGATGAACTTTTAAGAGAATTAATTTTTTTATGTGATGTAAAAAAAATCAGTCGTGAGAATGATCAGATAAATGTTTGATAAATTCTTGTTTCAAATTTTTTGTATATTTTAAAATCAACGTTAATTTGAGCGTTTGATTTATTTTTGTGACTATATAAGATTACTAAAATCGACATTGATTATAATAATGTTCTCTTGTATTATTATTATTATTATTATCATAAATAGTATTGTAAAATTTATTTTTATTTTTATAACAATACGTAATATTATAAAATATTTTTCAAAGACATTCACCATAATTATTTTAAAATAATCTAGAAATTTATAAAAGTGACAAAATAAAAACATGGTCATATAGCATACAAATCTATTAAATATAAATTTAAATTATTTGGAGAGATGCATTATAATTAGAGTACTAATAAACTTATAACATAAAAATAATTACTTTAATTAATTCGGGTTAAAAATGGTATTTTAATAAGGGTACACTACAAGAAAAAGGAGCTATAGGGACGACTTTTGTCGTCCCTATAGATAGATATGTGGTCGTCAAAGGGCTACAGGGACGACATAGTCGTCCCTAATGATCGTCCCAATAAGCCCGTCCTAGTAAGTCAACAGAGACGATAATAGTCGTCCCAATATATTCACGATTTATAGCGACGACATTTATCGTCCCTATAGCCTTTATTTTCGTCTTTTATTTTCGTCCAAATATTCGTTTCAACTTATTTATTGAGACGACAAATTATCGTCCCAATATATGTTTAATCTATAGGAACGACATTTGTCGTCCCTTTATGTCCCATTTCCAAAATGAATAGTGGTCTCAAAAAAACTATTGAAACGACTATTATCGTCCCAATAGGTTAAACTATTGGGACGACACTATTGTCATCTCTATAGGTTAAACTATTGGGACGATAAAGGTTAAACTATTGGGACGACTATTATCATCTCTATAGGTTAAAATAGTCGTCCCAATAGAAAAATATCTACAGGAACAAACTATTGGGACGACTATTATCGTCCCAATATCTATAAAAAAATATTAATTAATTTTTTTTTTCAAATTTATTGATTCTAGTAATTATTACACTTTCAATACTAATTAAAATTATTTAATAACAATGACTTAATAGAAACATTAAATAAAATGTTTAAAAAGAACTTAAATAATATTAATTATATTATCATATTTGTACACAAAAACAAATTGTACCAAAACAACCTAAAAAACCATGCACAACAACAAGAACTTCCAACACAAAATAACCATAATGTACAAAAACAAAAGTATCCGCAAAACATCAGCGGGAAAAATAATTCCCTTTCACTGATCCATCTCATGAATTGCTTCAGCTGAATCAGGAAAAGCCATGAAATCTGGCAAGGCATCCTTGAAGATATCATCATCTTCATTTGTCACCATAGACAGGTCTTTCCCATGGGGTTCTGAGATATTAGGGCAGGTAAGTGAATAGTGATCTGTCGTTACCAAACAGGCCAAATATTGTGATCATGAAGATGCAGAACCCTGAAGTTCATCCATAATCTTCAAAGAATGCAGCTTCATCTTTACTGTCAAGTCACCTAAACAACGTGAGACATGCACCTGAAAACAAACACAGAGATAATTTATCATCACTGAAAATTGCAAAAACAAGTAAGAGAGGCAGGTTCTCAATATATAAATAGACATAGAAGACAAAAGTAAAAATCATAAGGGAGGAAGCATATTCTTAAGTCATCTACCGATGCTGAATTATGCCAAAAAGTTCCAAAAGACAACATCTACATGAAATTTCTAATGACCAATGACGTGTAACCATGTAGGTCGAAAATTTTGTACATGTTAATACAAATGATCAACAAGATTCAGTCACCTTGTAGGACCAAATTATTTAATCAACATGCATGTATTAAACATCCATCAATACCAAGGCAAGCCATCCCTGAAAGAAACAAATTAATTCCAAAGATCTTGGGCAAATCTCAAGAAAGTTTTCCTCTACATTCATCACAAAATATTTCAAATTTCTAAAAATGTTTCTCATAACAAAATTCATCTCAAAAGCGATAAGACGAACTGCATATAAACAAACATCCCATGGCAAGGAATACTTTCATAGGTGCAAAACGAACGAACTAAATGCATTTTCACATATCTTACAATTACTGTCTCTAAAACTGTAGAATTTGCTGGAGAGTTGGAATTTAGAACAAGATTTTGCTCGATTCCAATTTTGCATATTCATTGGTATTTGACATGAATATCTGTAACTAATTGAAATCCCTCCTTAAATGTTCATATTTAACTGGATATGAATTTCCTATCAAGAAGTACCTTTTATTATACCATCTCATCCTTATTTTCATAAAAATAAAAGGATAAATACCATAAATAATCATTTCCAGATTTCGTAAAATTGATATGATCAAAACCCCAAAATAAAAATCCAATTCCCAGTCACTTCATTTTTATTTACTGATCCAACTCCAAATCCCATTTAATATTGGTTCCATAACAGTCCATGGATATCTACAGTTTCAATTTAACTAACCATGATTTCATTCTTCGTCTTATTATAGAAGTAAGCACCACATTAGAACATCAAATAAAAAAGTAACATCATGGCTAACAAGTATCTTGAAGGCCTGTATATAGTCATGGACCCTTGGTCACTATTGAAAATAGTCCAAAACACCCATTCGTTAGTACCACTTTATCAATAGACTACAGAGCTAAAGATGAAGTGTTTCAATCTGCAGTCTTCTTTATCATGTTTACCATTCCTAATCCATATCAAATTACTTTATGAACAGAAAAATGCCATTAAAAACATTCCTAATCTCATTAGCAGATTTAGGACAACAAAACTGTACATTCAAAACTTCTCACATAAGAATCAGCACAAACTACTACTCTTAGCATAATTTATGGCTTCAAAATAACGATGAAATTGACATGTTTCCACACATTTTCTGAACCGTAATTCAAAGCCTTTGTTTGAAATCACATTCACAAGCCTTGTCCAACAGTACATATGGAAAATCCAATTCTAAAACTAAATCAAATTGGTATTTATATAACAAGAAATGTAAACTAGAGAACAAAGCGACTTTATACTTACTGGAGTGCTTGTAAGAGTGGATGCTGTAAAGATTGTTGGGCTCCTTACTGAATACAACACCGGCAGTTCCATTTCCGAACTCCTTCACCAAAAAGGAGTTATTCTTCTTCACGATTTCCCATATCAGCTGCCCTGGTACTGTCGACATTTCACGTGACTCCCTTAAATTATTCCCTACAACAAAAAACAGAAGAAAATAATCACATAAACTATGGATCCAACATAACAAAACAACCTTGATGAAAAGGTGAGCAACACATACTAATTTTCCAAAATCTCTTCAATTCAAACTATAAAACAAACCGCGCATATAATAATTCCTACAACATCAAAATATAAATTCAGCAATAAGTGTGCATTAATCTTGCTATACATTTACATAGACACGAATAAAATTTCTCCAAAATCTCTTTACCAACACGAACTGTGGGATGCCCTTATTTAAAAAATAAGGGGAGACAAAATCGAAAAATCATTAACAAAAAATCAGCAAATGCACGATTCAAAACTATAATGTGTTATGGGCTTATTTTTTTCCAAAAATCTGTCATATTTGGGAAGCCTAATCAATTCCAAGTGATATACACCATAAGATTTTGATGAGAGAATAATTAATTTTCAATTTCCTTTTGAAACACAAGATTAGGTTAATCAATTCCGCAAAGTTTACCTGGGTGGGTGGCCATTGGCTAGATGCGACTTTGGCAGTTGGTGGCGACTTCGGGGCAGAATATATCCAGCAGAGGAATGCGGAGACGCCGAAGAGGAAGAGAGACGGAGGCGGGGAAGATGGGGTTAGGGATTTGGACAGGGAAATGGGTCATGTTTGTCTGTGTGTGTGTGTGTGTTGGGGTTGTGAGTGGAGTATAATGGGACAGAATGAGGAAAAATGAAATTTTAATCGAAAAGCAATGAAATTATAAGCAAGAAGTGAAATTTTAAAGTGAAATTTTAAGACTTACAGGGACGAATATTTAGGTTATAAGAACGACAATAGTCGCCTTTGATTATGTTGGGACGACATTCTCCATCGTCTCTGCAGGTCTGTAATATAAGGAGACGACAAATAAGTCGTCCCTATAGATTCTGGATCTATAGTAATGTAATTTAACACTATTAGGACGACTTTAGTCGTCCCAGTAGCTTACAAAGCGGGGAAAATTGGCGCAATTTCTTATGATCTATGGGGACGAACTTTGTAGGCTATAAGGACGATATTAGTCGACTTTATTTCTTTAGAGACGATATTCCGTGTTGTTGCTATAGGTATGTACTCTATAAGGACGACAAATAAGTCGTCTTTATAGATTATGGCCTAATAGGGACGACAAATAAGTCGTCTCTATAGATTCTGGGCCTATAGGGACGACAAATAAGTCGTCCCTATAGATTCTGGACCTGTAGGAACGTACTTTAGCACTATTAGGACGACTTTGGTCGTCCCAGTAGCTTACAAAGCGGGAAAAATTAGCGCCACTTCTTATGACCTACGGGGACGAATTTTTTAGACTATAAGGACGATATTAGTCGACTTTATTTCTTATGTACTGTATAGGGACGACAAATAAGTCGTCTCTATAGATTCTGGGGCTATAGGGACGACAAATAAGTCGTCCCTATAAATTCTGGACCTGTAGGAACGTACTTTAGTAATATTAGGACGACTTTAGTCGTCCCAGTAGCTTACAAAGCGGGAAAAATTGACACCATTTCTTATGACTTATGGGGACGAATTTTTTAGGCTATAAAGACGATATTAGTCGACTTAATTTCTTATATACTCTATAGGGACGACAAATAAGTCGTCTTTATAGATTCTGAACCTATAGGGACGACAAATAAGTCGTCTCTATAGATGCTGGACTTATAGAGACGACAAATAAGTGTGTTGAAACGACTTTTGTCCTTTCTATATCTATTACAATCTTTAGAGAAGATATTTTATTGTCGTCCCTATATGTGCTACATATAGAGACGAATTTGGTGTCGTCCCTATAGATGTCGTCCCTATAGCTCATTTTTCTTGTAGTGGTAATTAGCACAAAATATCTCCACCTTTTGAAGTCATTATGCAAATCGTCTATACCTTCAAAATTTTGGCATTTTCACTCTCACATACACCTTTTCTTGCACAAAACGTCATTTCCGTCCATTACAATCCAAAAAGCTTCGTTAAATCTGATTTTCAACACGATTCGTACCTTATTTTGAAAGACAATTTCGTTCAAAAACTTTCTTCTCAAATTCTTCCACCTACAATTCTTTATAATTTTCGTCACATAGAAATCCGGATTCACAGATTTAAAGGTTTAAGACCCAAAATAAGGTCGAGGAGTCCAACCATATTTTTCTTTGCGCTAATTAGACAAATACACTAAAAAGTAGAGGCTTTTTTGAAAAATTATTATAAAAGGTGTTTAAAATGTAAATACTGTTAAATAAATTTAAAAATTATATTAAGTACAATTTGTAACACAACATAAAATACAGATTAGCTCTCAAACTCAACCCTATCCTCGATGCTCTTCTTCATTTTATTTCCATCCAATCCACCATTGATTCAAGTCAATGTGTTTGTTCTACAATTTTGTCAAAAATCAAAAGTTGCATCTCCATTTTTTAGGTAATATAATACAATTTATTTCTTCTTCATGGTTTTACAAGTTAATTCAATTACTCGTAATGTTGCTCAGAGTGATTAAATAAATTGTTGATGGAATTGTAAAAAAAAGAAAAAATATCTTACCAGTTGAGGAATAATAACGATTCTCGCTGTGTAATTGATTGTCTATATTGTGTAACATGCATGTTTTATTGTATGTTTTACTCTTTACTTTTCTTTAAATGATGGAATAATTGATTATTATTATTATAAGTTATGCAAAAAAAACTAGAATGTGGAGATGGTATGGAAAAAATCAATTAGAATTATGTAAAAATATGGATGAATATTTGATGTAGAATTAGAAAAAATTAGCAAGATTCAAGATATTGAAAGAGAAACTAATAATTGTAAGTATGAGTTTGAAAAACAATAGTAAAACACAACTTTGATTTATAATATAAGAAGGATTTTGTTTGCTTTAGTATAAATAAATTTTTAACTTTGAGTTAATGGTGGTGAGTTAGGTAGTGTAACCACGTTGGTCACAATTTTGGGCATTACAGACTTTGTGAAAATCAATCAGAGAAGATGTATACAAGCTGTTTGTGAAAATGTACCATCCAATCCATTTTTTGTTTGGATTATTGATTAAAGTTATGCATTACAAAGTAACATGATGTAACACTTTTTAAGTAAAATGTCACAAACTGTATAATTGTTTGGATTATTGATTAAAGTTATGCATTACAAAGTAACATGATGTAACACTTTTTAAGTAAAATGTCACAAACTGTATAATTTTTTTAATAGAACATTTTTGCTTAAGTTTACAATGAGCTTATAAAAAACTTTCTAACTAAAACTTAAATTTTACCCCCCTTCTTTTTTGTTGTAATGTATTGCTTTTTATACAAGTATGGGTAATTTGACCGCTGAATTTCTCCATGTTGGATTTTATTTTTTAGTTTAAACAATGGATGCTGCGAGTTTCGTGTTTCTAGATTAACTCAGTTGTTGTATTTGCTTTGCTAAATTTAATTTGAACGTAGAATAGAAATTTATTAAAATATTTTGAATTTCAGTGAGATTTTTAATTATTAGTTATTTTTTCTAGTTTGATATTTATTTTACATTATTAAGTGACATGTATTATTGAGAATGATTATATTTTGTTGTATCACTTTTTTTTTTTTTTTTTTTGCTCTTTGAATATGAATTAAGATTCTGCCTTAGAAAGTGATAATAACACATTTAACTGAAATTTATATTTTACTCCCTTCTTTTTTGTTGTTGTAATGTATTGCTTTTTATAAAAGCATGGGTGATTTGACCACTGTATTTAACATTTCTCTATGTTAAATTTCAATTTTTAGTTTAAACAATGGTTGCTGTGAGTTTTGCATTTCTAGATTAACTCAGTTGTTGTCTTTGCTTAGCAACCTTTAATTTGAACATAGAATAGGAAATTATCAAAAATATTTCGAATTTTAGTGATATTTTTAATTATTAGATATTTTTTTCTAGTTTAATATATATTCTACATTATTGAGTGACATGCATTATTGTGAATAATTATACCTTGTTGTATCACTTTTTTTTTTTTTTTTTTTTTTTTTTTTTTTGGGGTCTTTGAATATGAATTAATATTTTGCTTTAGAAATTGACATGTTGTGACTCATTTTAATTAAAATGTCACACACTGTGTAATTTGACTTTTTTAAATAGAAGTTTATTGATTAAGTTTCTAATGAGCTTAAAAAAAATTAACTGGTATTTAAATCTTATTATTTACTTTTTTTTGTGTTAGATACAAATTAAGAATGTGCATTTGAAAGTGACATATTGTGCTATTTTTTAATTAAAAGGTTACAAAGTGTGTAATATGGTTGTTTCACTTTAATAATAATGATGTATGTCTGTGTTTTTTTTCCCAGTTATGGATAAGATCAATGTCTTCATTTATTATAGTGACAAATGAGAAAAAGACAACTAATACATAAATTTTAAAATGATCGAAATTATCGTCCCAATAAAATGCACAAATATCGAATTTGAGGAGATGATACTTTTAGAGGTTAAATAAATCCAACAACGCAGACAATAACAATAAAATATAAAGTAAAGAAAAACTTACATCTGATGAAGATTTCAGACAATAATTCTCTCAAATTCTATTTGGAGTTCAATAGAAAGAAGAAAGTGATATGATGTGCCACCGTATAATTTGAATTTTTCTAATAGAACATATTTAGCTAAACTTACAATATGCTTATAAAAATATCTTAAATTAATATTCAATTGTTGCATTAATTTTTTGTTGTGTTAGATAAAAATTAATGTTCAAGATTAGAAAGTGGCACGCTTTGTCACTTTTTATTTAAAAGTCACGTAGTGTAATTTGAGTTTTTCTAATAGAGCATGTTTGGATAAGGTTACAATGTGATTATAAGCAAGGGCAGAGCCAAGAATTTAAGTCACTGCAGGCGGAAATTAATAAATGTAATAATATAAAATAATGCAAGAACATAACAATACAAAAAATAACATACATTACAATTGTTCTCTGCGGTTTTTCATACTTTGATATCGTTGTACAATGAGTTCATTATCAGTCTTTAAAAATATATATTTCTCTACATAAACAATGATACTATCATTCATCCACTAATCACCCATTCGATTGTGCAATCTATCATTTACAATTTTCATTACAGAAAATACTCTTTCTATAGTAGCAGTAGCAACCGGTAGAATCAGAGCTAAAGTCAACAGTTTGTAAACCAATAGATATACTTTACTTTTCTTTGTCATGACTAACTTCTGTGCAAGATCACTAAAGCCATTTAACCCTTCAAACACTTTGTTAGAGCGCATATAAAAAATATAAGTTTCAAGTATAAGTTTCTTGTCAAAAGAAAAGAATGAATTTTTTGGACATAAACAAGCTACACAAAGGAGTAACTCTATATTTACCTCCGAGAAACGATCATTCAAACTTTGTTTTCCACTACTTGTTTTGAAAAGATAACAATACAAACAATATGTAGAATCCTTTTCTATACTATACTCTAACCAACTAGTAAACTCTTTAAACCAAGAAGAACTAAAACGTCTATAATCTTTTCCAAATGGTCTTTTTGGAAATTCATGATCTTGAGGTGGACAAGGACCTTTTTGCATATATGCTCTTCGAACTTGATCTCGAATGTTAACATTATAATCCAAAATTGGTATCCTTAGTCCAGGATCTGGAAAGTTGTGCAACCTCAAAATCTGTTTTATTTGATATCTCCCTATCATTGTTTTCCATAAGAGATTTTCTTTTGAAGAATCTCTCTATTGTCGCGTCACACTAAAATAAATACATAAGTGATAATTAGTCGCGTGAACAAATAGGAAAGTGCCAAATTAAAATTCGGTGCAAATTCCAGTAAACAAATTATTATTTCTCGCTTAAGTTAGTTTTATATCACAGTACCTAAACCAAATCAGAATTTCTCAACTAAATAAATGAAAGCACCAATTCAATAGATGCATGAAAATAAAAGGCATAATTGCAGAACGAATGTAGTACTGTAGTACACACATGGAACTTGAAGTTTTTCTTAACAGGCTGCACCTGCTAAGCCTAATTAGCATATCACAATTGCAAAGTAAAAATGCAAATTTAGAGAATATGAGAAAGCAAAAAATGCTGATATTGCACCCTACACAACCATAATTTTAATTCACTCTGAAAGCATATATGTTTAATGATTCCAGAAGAACTTCCATACAAAGGGCAGGGTACTACCATGATGCACAAAACTGATGCAGTAATTAGATCGCCAAGGTACAGAGCACTTAAAATGTCATAGCATAATACCAGAACTAAAATGTCATAGCATAATACCAGAACCAAAAAATCCACAGCCGAATCTTCATAGACATTTGCCGAATCTTAAAATAAAAAAATTACGCTGAATCTATTCTTCATACAATCATGAATCATACCTTATTGTTCTTGATTTTCAAGAAATAATTGATTTTCTAGACTCCAGTGATTAGCGTTTCGTGATTGAGGGTTTTGCTATATCTTTTTTACTCCAATTTCACAACAACAGACAGTGGCACAGACGAACACCAAACGTGAATGGATTAAGTGATGAATATTGGTGATTTGGTTGGTGTATGTGTATCACTGGACCAGCCTTAATGACCAATTTCTTTTGTTTTTTGATGGCCCATTTAAAGTGGATAAATTTTTTTTTAAGTATAGTGGAGGCAACCCATTATTTTTAGTGGGCTCCAAAAGTCCAATGCAGGCAAATGCTTGTACTGAATTTCACTAATCTCCATCCCTGATTATAAGGACTCACACTAAAATTTACCGGATTCACTCGACCATTTTTTTCTAACCCCGACCTCTCATTACATTTTGTTTTTCATATGTATCGTCGTCACTTGAATGAAGACACCCGATGAGCTTCCAAAATTCATCACATGCCATTGACTAAGTTTACAATATGCTCATGAGAACTTTTTATAGTAATATTTAGCTCTTTCTTTTAATTTTTGTTGTGTTGGATGTCAATTAAGGTTCTACATTATAAAGTGACATTTTGTGTCACTTTTTAATTAAAAATTCAGTTAAAGTTAAGTTATTTATTAAAAAATCGCTAGTGTCATTTAAAAAAAAAAAATTCGCATACAATATTTTTCAACTAATTAAAATTTTAACTGTATTTTTCAAATTTTAATAAAATTTCTGTACTTGACCTAAATTCTCATTTTTCTTTCTTTTTAATGCTATTAATTGGAGAGAGAGAGAGAGAGAGAGAGAGAGAGAGAGAGAGAGAGATTACTCTACCTTAAATAGCCTACGTAGAATAGTCCACTCACTTAAAATAACCCATTCTCACCTAAATTAAGTCCACGCACCTAATTAAATTGGGCAAAATACAAACAATTAACAATCGACTTCAGTTCATTGATTCACGCGACGTAGAGCAACTAAACAACAAAAGCACAATCGATGACCATGGAAAAGACCGAGGTTGACATGGCAATCATCTCCGAACATAAATTTTTTATATTTATCCAATTTCTTTATCTCGATCTTATTTTAAATCCTTATTAAATCAATTTTTATGCCTAGATTGAATTATTTATTGTCACTTTTGTTGGAATTTTTAGGTAATGATGATTAAACGGGCCGATTTAATTATATTTTGTAGACTTGGTCGATGATCGAATATTTATTATTAATGCTAAATCTCCAACAATTATGCAACACAATTACAAAGAGGGGTCAAAACACTTTGTAGTTAACTTTGAGTAATGGGCCACGACGTAGTTACTCGATTAATTAATTCTAAGCTCACTCATTTAAATTATGGTTCTTAGTCTTGTTCATTGTGTCATGGGTCGCATCTTAGTTTAACACTAATATCCTTGACCATCGAAGATGGTGGGTGATATTGGCTTGACATGATATTATAGGTTCCTGTAATGGTATCAACTTTATGTGATGAGCAGAGAACTTTGACAATAGAGTTTGGAGAAGCCGTTTTACGGAGGGCTTCCTTAAGGAGTTGGGAAGCTCAATACCAAGGCAGACGACAAGCGGAGTCCGTTTGGTTATGAAATGTAGGGGCCGAAGGCAACAATGTCATGCAGTAGCATTGTTATAATTTCATAATATTGAAGGGGCAATAGCCTAGCGGTCGAGTATTCGTTGAGGCTGAAACTTATTGGACTTCATATTGAAGATGTTAGCTTCGCTATGGATCAAACAAAGCATCATTTGGAGGTCGGGAGCACCGGTTATGAAAGTTATGATTCATCGGCCAAAAAACGTTTATTGGTGTCGTTTAGGTTATTTCTCCGCATCTATTATAAGGGGAGATGCTTGGTGAGCAGTCAACCAGCCTCCTCCGTGCTTCTGTCCTAACGGAGAGACAACCTGCGGGCTAACCTTATGCACTAAATGAGCAATCTTTAGGGGGCCGTGGGGGCAACTAAGGGCCTATTTTAGGCACTTCAAAAGAGGGCTAAAGTACTCGTTTGAGTTCAGGAACTCATCGGACGGCGTTGGCTTTTGGGGCCTTTGTTGGGCACCTAGAAGAGGCCTGAGGTTACCGATAGAGCATTGTTATGCCTGAGGGCTACGCTACAAATACGGTAATACCTCTAGGCCGAATAAGCTATAGAGGAAATCAATCTAAAGGCCTCGTATGCTAACTCGTGTGCTTTGACTATGGATTATAGCCTTGCCGCGAGGGTCCATTGGCTAGAAATGCGGTTGTGGGGCAATGCCACATAGTTGGGAGAATGTGGCAAAATGCCGTTGTTGTTGGAGCGAGTATGCTATAAAAGCATTTCATGTTAGCCATGGATTATCAGTTGGCCCAGCTTAGGTGAGGACCTAACGAAGGGCATTGCAGTACGCAATTAGCCAATATGCCTGTAAGAAGGAACGAACACAATGATTGTATTGTGGATAATGCAAATGACCCTCAATGCTTTAGGTAGAGCTAGGAGAGCTCTCCTCCATCGAGTATACTTCGAGAGGACTGTATATTGTGCATGAGTATGCTGGAAAGCTAGCTAAGTCGGATCTAATAGAGTTGGAGAACATCGATGATGATGTGCATTGCAAATAGGCGAGCGTCTTGGCACCAAGTGCAGCGCAGGGTGCGTTCGAGTGTTTACATGCAAGTAAGCTTTGTAGGTAAATGAGCAACGGGTTATATCTAGACTTGTGATGGAGAAAGCAGAATGTAGTTGAATAGAGTGAGACTACTGCCGCAAGAGCAAAAAATACTAGGGATGGCAATGGAATGGGTCCGGGACCGGTCAACCCCACCCCGCGACTCATTAGGGGCGCCCCGCCCCGTCCCTAGACCCACCAATTGGCGGGACGAGACGGGACGGGACGGGACGGGGACGGACAGGGCGGGGCACTCCCACTGCCCCGCCAATGTCCCGGTTATTTTTTTTTTTTCGGTGCACTACCCTCACTTTATCACCCTGATACAACCATAAAATAAATCAAAAAACAAAAACATGAATGTAAGAATTAATCATCATCATTAGATAGATATAAAACATTGAAATCTACACTACTAGAATGAATCTAATTCTCAAAGACAAAGATGCAGATTTTAAGAACGCTTATGATTTAAAATAAGAATTAAGTACTAAACGTGTCCTTTTTTCTTAATCAACAATCCTTTAGAATCAAATTGCATAAAGACAAGAAAATACAATTAGATTAATGACAATTCCACCCATCAAAGGAACAAGAAATGAAGGGAATCATCACAGGCTCACAACGGTCCCTAGTGCCAAAATATAGTGTTGAAATCTTGCTATTGCCTTCTCTGTTTTCACAGGCAATAATTCAGAAAATCCCATTTCAAGACTCATAAACCCAAAACAAAAAATAAAAAAGTAAACACAGTGACCAAAATAAAACATACCGAATACCGATTCTTTTTTTTTTTTTTTTAGTCCAAATTTCAGCTTTGAAAACAAGAATAATACAAGGGAAAATCTTGAATATTCTGGGTTTTTTAGCTCGAAAACTGATTATGATGGGAAAATACTACCAACAATGGTATTTTTGAAACAGTAAAGGTGGTGGAGAAGAAAGTTCAAGATTTCGGCGAGAAGAAGCATTAAAGGGTCGTCAAGAAGCAGCCGTGGGGGAAGTTCGCGGCAGAGATTCGAGATCCTAACCGTAAATGGACTCGTGTTTGGCTCAGAACCTTCGATACGGCCGTAGAGGTGGCGAAGGAAACATGACCCCAACTTTTCACTTATGATAGGAAATGAAAATGAAAGGTTTAATGTTAGGGTTAGTTATAAAAAAAAAAAGTAAGAATTTGTTCCAATATTTTTAGTAAATAAAAAAAAATATTCGCAAGTTATGATTGTGGTGTAATGGTTAAGGCTTTGAAGTTACTTTTCTCCAACCCGGGTTCAAGACTCAATGGCAACATTTTTAGTTTAACCTTTATTTATGATTTTTTAATTTAAAAAAAAATTAGCGTGGCGGGTCAACACCGTCCTGAACCTGCGTCCTGAACCTGCGACGGGGCAGATTCGTCTGCCTCATACCCGTCCCATTTATCTAATCATCTGAGGCGGGGCGGGGATGGTCGCAGGTCGCGGGTCAAATTGCCATCCCTAAAAAATAGTTGTACTGCGCAACTTAAAGAGTCAGCCCATGACACATTGGCATGCAATATATATATTTGGTAGGTCTTTTGGTGATATACATACATATATATATATATATATATATATATATATATATATATATATGTATAGCTAACCTTTCTTGGTGAAAATATATATGGCATATGCACATAACCTAAAGAAATTGGTTTTCTTCCCTGCTATGTTGTAAAGCCGGCTGCTGTTCTCTACTTGATCGATTTCGTCCCTTCTTCTTCTTCTTCTTCTTCTTTTTCTTTGTGAAGATTAACCTTTTCTTTTTTGCGAGGAATCTTGTGGGAGTAATTAGGAGTGTGCTTTGGCCATTATTTGTGGTGTTACCATTATTGGAGATTGACTAAAATATGAGCCTCTTCTTTTTCACCATTGTTGTCTCGTTGCTGAAGATTGGAGTTTTCTTCTTTGTTTTTTATATTGTCCAAATTATATTGTTTCTATATTAAATAATTCTATTTAACTTGGTGTTTTAGGGATTATTTTATTACATATTGGTATTAGAGCTTGATTGGCATTTGAAACAACTTATTGGACTAGAACTTGAAATGGTAACGGTGGACGACCAGCGGCGATTAGCGGATGACCGACAGCAGACCGATAGTAGAACCTTTCCGGCCAAAATTTCTTTTTATTTTCAAAAATTATTTTGGGGTTGAAATAGCTTATTTGTGATTTTGAATTTTATTTTATTGGTTACAGATTAATTTTTTGGACATCAGTACTTTTGTTGGACAGTTTGGATTCGAGCTTGGTGTCATCTTTCTGCTATAAATCTGTTGAAATTTAAATCTGCAAAAGTAAGAATAAAATAAATAAATTTGCAACTCTCCGATATTATAGACCATCAGATTGGTTTGCTTTGGTAAATTAGTTTATCTATTTTAAGTTTACGTGCCTATTATTGTGTGAGGGTTGGTTATCGTGTGGGGGTTACCATTACCTGTGTTTAGGAATTTACATGCCCATTATTGTGACTTGTGTTTTAATTGGTTTTTGACTCTATTGATGATTATTTGCAATACTTCGCTTCTGTTATTGTTACTATTTTAGAACTGTCACATAGACTTTACCTATTTGAAAATTTCCTTGTTCTGAGATCACAAATCTCACGAAACCCTGAGAATCTAAAATGGTATATATTGAGGCCTTTGATTTTTCTGCATGATTATCTTGAGGTACTTGTTGGTGTGTATTATTATTTGTTGAGATGTCTGCACATCGTTTTGACTTGGGAGTCTTTACTGGTAAAGATGATTTTTCTATTTGGCAACAGAAAATAAAAAGTATTTTGGTTTAGCAAAATGTTTCAAAAGCTATTGATAATTGTTTTGGTCCTACTGTTACTGTGGATCAGGAAAAGAATTTTGATGAACTTGCTTATACTTCTATTATATTGCATTTATCAGACTCTGTTTTGAGAAAAATTGGAAAATTTGATTCTACATAAAAGCTTTGAAAAAGATTAAATGAGCTTTATTTAACCCAATGCACTCCAAACAAAATTTATCTCCTTGAAAAAAAAATTCAGCTTTAAAATTGATCCCTTAAGGGATTTGGATGACAATCTTGATGTTTTTAATAAGCTTGTACAAGATATTATAAATTGTGGTGAAATAGCCTCTGAAATTAACAAAGCTATAATCTTCTTGAATGCCATTCCCGGTTCATATAAGGAAGTCAAGAATGTAATCAAGTATAAGAGGGAGACCCTTACACCTGACATTGTTATAGACTTTATAAAAAGTAAGGAGAAGAAGTTGAAGTTTGAGAAAAATGAGAGAAAAAATGGTGAGATCTATTTTGTGAGGGGTAGACCTCAGTCAAGGGGTGGGAGTGGAGGTGGGCAAAACAGTGGTGACAATAGAAAAGGTAAAAGTTGTTCTAAGTCACGAGGTAGGGCAAAAGGAAAAATATGATATGGTTGTGGTAAATTAGGCCATTTCATTAGTGACTCTTATAAAGAAAAGAATAAACAGAGAGATCAAAGAAAACAATGAGACGAATGTGGTAGACCCCAAAGAGGAGTCTAGTGAGGTTTACATGCTTTTAAATTCTGAGCCTGATGAGATTAACATGTCTATGAACTCCCATATGGATGAGTGGATTCTTGACTTTGGTGTAGCTTTTCACATCACATCAAATAAATATTGGTTTGATCATTTGCATGAATGTAATCATGGAAATGTCGTTGCATGGGGTGCTGTTGCATAAAACATTACTGGCATTGGTGATGTGACTATTAGATTTGATAGTAGTTTTGTGCACACATTGAAGGGAGTTAGATACATTCCACACATAGGTAAAAATTTAATTTCTGCGGGGGGAGTTGGAAGAAATAAGTTTTGTTGGTGTGCTTGGCAATGACATGTTAAAAATGACTAAGGGTGCACTTAGAGCCTTTAAGACTGTTAGAAGAAATGGCATTTACATTGTGTGTGTTGAAGTGGTAGGTGGTTTAAATTCCACTATTGCTTCCATTGACACTGATCACACACAAAAGTGGTATATTAGATTTGCTCATGTTAGTGTTAAGGGACTTAAGTTCCTTAATGATAACAGTGTGTTGGGTAATGATCAAGTGTATGACATGTCATTTTGTGATTATTGTGTGCTTGAAAAATTTCGTAGCATATCATTTTCATCTAGCACATACAAAACAAATAGAGTGTTAGAATACATTCATGTTGACCTTTCTTGGTGAAAAGATATACATCACATGCACATAACCTAAAGAAATTGGTTCTCTTCCCTGCTACTTTGTGAAGCCGGCTGCTGTTCTCTGCTTGACCGATTCGTCCCTTCTTCTTTGTGAAGATTAACCTTTCACTTTTGTGAAGAATCTTGTGGGTTAATCTTTGGCCATTATTTGTGGTGTTATCATTGTTGGAGATTGGCTAAAATCTGAGCCTCTTCCTTTTCACCATTGCTGTCCTATTGATGAAGATTAGAGTTTTCTTCTTTGCTTTTTATATTGTCCAGATTATATTATTTCTACATTAAATAATTCTATTTAACTTGGTTTTTTCGAGATTATTTTCCTACAACTTTACCTTAAATCAGGTTACGCATTATATTGTTGTTAACTCTCAAGTAATTTAAATAAAAAACATTTCTTTGCCAGATTGAATAAATATAAATTTCTCTTTATTTGTAGAGCATGCATAATAAAGAAGAGAGCTTATCCATAATTTATGGCAATGACGAACATCACTTTACGTAAGGGTTCACAAACGCTTCTTTTTCCCGTTATACAACAAATATGGAATAGTCTGTCAGCAAAACTACTTACTCAATTAGATGGAATTGCCAAAGCTAGTTGTGCAAAGTTTATTTGTTCACACAAGCAATCTGATTAGAGGCGTGAGGTGAGGCGTGGCGTGGCCTCCATGCCTAGACGGAGCCTAGACGAAGCTTAAGTGGACTTTTTAGAACAGTATATAATACACAACTAAGGATTGTGGCATCATACATAACATATAATGAGAAATCCCATTAATTACAAAAAATTGAAGGTCCCCTAGAAAACAAAAAATAGTTGTCAACAATTAACCAATTATCATGCTTAGTATCACATCATTTTTTTCTCTTTAGTTTTTGGTCAATATACATGATTTGGCCTTATCTTTTCCGATGAATTGGAAATAAATGGGCATTTTTGGATCACATTGATTCTATCCATTCACCATCTCATAATGTGTATTAGATTTGTTGAAGATTTTATGATATCGTCTCAACATATTAACAAGTTGATGCATGCCTACATGAGAGAAAGTAATTTTGAAAAATCAATTGCGACTCAAAATTATAATTAGAAGTGTTGAGTGATTAGAATTTAAGGATATGCCTTTATAGGTAATGATAGAAGTGTATGAAATCAATTTTTGAAAAATCAATTGCCGTCCATTGTCTTGTTGAATGAAGATTGCGAAGGATTTCACCGTCCTGATAAAGTTATTGCCTTCATCAATGACCCTTGCACCCCCGCTGAATCTTCTAAGCAATCGAATATTTTGGGACAACCAAAGAAATAATTTGAGAAAGATCATATTTGATTAATAGACAGAATCCTACAAAGAAACTCTATCTTAGTCTTCTAATAATTAGCAATGCAATATTAGAAATTAACACAGATTAGGCCTGAAATCTATGAGATTGTATTTACACTCAATTATGTCTTATCTCATAAGAAAGCAGAATCTCATTAGATATCTAATTGATCGCTTTTTCTAAATCAATTATAACTCTCCTTATAAATACCAGACATCTGTTCATTCCAAGGTACGCATTATTCTCTATTCTAAACTTTGTTCAAATCTCTACATGCTTATCTCTTCCATATTCATATATTTTATACTGAAAATTGACTTGATCGTAGGATTACCAACAATTGTCGGTCCCTTTTTTCCCTGTGATCTTGGTGCCTAACGATTGTCCAAGTGTATAGGTAACATTAAGGCTGGCAGATGATTGATTAAAAATCTGTTGATACATGAATAATGCAGATTTCGAGGTCAATAGATCTAAAAGTTGACACCCATACTCAAACAGTACCATCTAGACCCCACCCAACATAGCATCTACATATACCTAAGTCAAATCCCTCGCGTGCCATAATTAAACAAGCCTCAAGTTTGGGAGACTATATAAATCTGTGAAGTCTCTCGAAGGTTAGAAGTTCTTCATACGGCTAGCCAACACATAGAAGGCCATCATTGGCAGGCGAACTTCGTCAAATGTCCGCTAGTACATGTCCATCTTAATGGCCCTCGTCTTCGTAAAAAAAAAAGAAGAGAAGAAGAACTTTCTTAAGTCCTACGCCTATTATAAATATTAGATTTGGACTTGGGGGAATATTGTTACTACCCTAAATTGGCGAAGGTTCCACATCAGCAAGGGAGGCCTAACGAGGACCTTATAGGTCCTCGTCCCGTCGCATGTTGCAGGCGAAGTCTCAAAATCATAATGACAGGCCCTCGCCGTCCATTGTCTTGCCGAATAAAGACCTCGATGGACTACGCCGTCTTGGTAAAGTTATTGCCTTCATCAATGACCCTCGCACCCAATAGAATCTTCTAAGCAATCGGATATTTTGGGACAACCAAAGACATAATTCGAGAAAGATCGTATTTGATTGACAAACAGACTCCTACAAGGAAATTTGATCCCAGTCTCTTAATAATTAGAAATGAAATATTAGAATTCAACACAGATTATGAATGAAATCTAGGAAATTGCATTTATACTCAATTATTTTCCTTATCTCATAAGGAAGCAAAATCCCATTAGATATCTAATTGATCGCTTCTCTAAATCAATTAGAACTTTTCCTATAAATACGAAAACTCTGTTCATTCCAAGGTGCGTATTATTCTCTACTATAAACTCTGTTCAAATCTCGACTTGTTTGTCTCTCCCATACTCATATATTTGATACTGGTGGTTGACTTAATCGTTGGAGTACCATCTATCACCGATCCTTTTTTCTTCGGTGATCTTGGTGCTTAACGATTGTACAAGTGTGCAGATAATATACAGACTGGCATAGGATTGATTGAAGATATGTTGACATGTGGATATTGCAGATTTCAAGGTCAACAGATCTAAAAGCTGAAATCTCCACTCAAACAGTACCACCAGGACATACTCAACATAATCTCTATGTATACCCAAGTCAAATCCCTCGCTTGCCATTAATAAACAAGCCTGGGTATGGGACATCTGCAAAGGCCCTCGAAGGTTAAAATTTCTTCATACAACTTGCCAACACAGCGAAGGCCACCCTTGGCAAGTGAACTTCGTTAAAGGTTCACTAGTTCATGTCCATCTTAATGGCACTCGTCTTCGTAAAAAAAAAGAAGAAAAAAAGAAGCACTTTCTTAAGTCCTACACCCAGTATAAATATTAGATTTGGACTTGGAGGATTATTGTTAGCACTCTAATTTGGTGAGGGCTCTACATCAACAAGGAAGGCCCAGCGAGGACCTTCTAGGTTCTTGTCCTATTGCACGTTGCTGGTGAAGTCCCAAAATCACAATGACTGACCCTTGCCATCCATTGTCTTGTCGAATGAAGACAGCGAAGGACTCCGTCGTCCTCATAAAGTTATTCCCTTAATCAATGACCCTCGCACCTAGTGGAATATTCTAAGCAATCAGATATTTTTGGACAACTAAAGAGATAATTCGAGAAAGATCGTATTTGATTGACAGACAGACTTCTACAAGGAAACTTCATCTCAATTTCCTAATAATTAGCAATGCAATGTTAAAAATCAACACAGATTACAACTGAAATCTAGGATATTGCATTTACACTCAATTATGTCTTATCTCATAAGGAAGCAAAATCCCATTAAATATATAATTAACCGCTTCCCTAAATATATCAGAACCCTCCCTATAAATAACAGACATCTGTTTATTCCAAGGTATGCATTATTCTCTACTCTAAACTATGTTCAAATATCTGCATGCTTGTCTCTACCACACACATATATTTTATACCGGCAGTTGACTTATCATCAGAATACAAACGATCGCCGATTCTTTTTTTCTGGTGATCTTAGTGCGTAATGATTATCCAAGTGTACAGATAACATACAGGCTGGTAGAGAATTGAGTGAAGATATGTTGACATGTGGATAGTATAGATTTTGAGGTCAACATATCTAAAAGCTGATACCCCTACTCAAACAGTGCCATATGGGCCCATTCAACATAACCTCTACATATATCCAAGTCAAATCCCTCGCCTGCCATAAATGAACAAACCTCGGGCTTGGGAGACTATATTCATTTGCGTGGCCTTTGAAGGTTAAAAGTTTTTCATATGGCTCGCCAACACGGCCAAGGCCACCCATGGCAGGCATGTCCATTTTAATGGCCCTCGTCTTCGTTAAAAAAAAAGAAAGAGAAGAAGCACTTTTTTAAGTCCTACGCCTAGTATACATTTTAGATTTGGACTTGGGGAACTATTGTTACCACTCTAATTTGGAAAGGGCTACACATCAAAAAAATGAGGCCCAACGAAGACCTTCTAGGTCCTCGTCCCTTTGCACGTTGCAAGCAAAGTCCCAAAATTATAATGACAGAACCTCGCCATCCATTGTCTTGCCGAATGAAGACCGCAAAAGACTGCGCGGTCCTGATAAAGTTATTGCCTTCATCAATGACCCTCGCACCCAGCGGAATCTTCTAAGCAATCGGATATATATAGACAACCAAAGAGATAATTTGAGAAAGATCGCATTTGATTGACAAACATACTCCTATAAGAAAACTCCATCTTAGTCTCCTAATAATTAGCAATGCTATATTAGAAATCAACACAGATTAGGACTGAAATCTAGAATATTGTATTTACACTCAATTATGTCTTATCTCATAAGGAAGCAGAATCCCATTAGACATCTAATCGATCTCTTCTCTAAATCAATTAGAACTTCCCATATAAATACCATACCTCTGTTATTATCTATTCTAAACTCTATTCAAATCTTGGCATGCTTGTCTCTCCCATACTCATATATTTTATACCAATAGTTGACTTGATCATCGGAGTACCAATGATCACCAGTCAATTTTTCTCCGGTGATCTTGGTTTCTAACGATTGTCCAAGTGTGCAGGTAACATACAAGCTGTCAGCAGATTGTTTGGAGATCTGTTGATATGTAGATAGTACAGATTTAGTGGTCAATCGATCTAAATACTGACACCCCATTCAAATAGTGCCACCTAGACCCCACTCAACATAACCTCTACATATATCCAAGTCAAATTCCTCGCCTGCCATAAATAAACAAGCTTTGGGTTTGGAAGACTATTTACATCTGCGAAGTCCCTCGAAGGTTAAAAGTTTTTCATACGGCTCGCCAACACAGCGAAGGCCTCCCTTGGTAAGCGAACTTCTTCTAAGGTTTTACTAGTACATGTCCATCTTAATGGCCCCCGTCTTCGTAAAAAAAATAGAAGAAGCACTTTATTAAGTCCTATGCCTAGTATAAATATTAGATTTAGACTTGGGGGACTATTATTACCATCCTAATTTGAAACGGGGCTCCACATCAGCAAAGAAGGCCCAACGAGGGCTTTCTAGGTCCTCGTCCAGTCGCACGTAACAGGCGAAGTCCCAAAATCACAATGAAATACCATCGCCATCCATTGTCTTACTAAATGAAGACCGCAAAGGACTCCGTCTTGACAAAGTTATTGCCTTCATCAATTACCCTCGCACCTAGAGGAATCTTCTAAGCAATCGGATATTTTGGGACAACTAAAGAGATAATTCGAGAAAAATCGCATTTGATTGACGTACAGACTCCTACAAGAAAATTCCACCCCAGTCTTCCAATAATTAGCAATGAAATATTAGAAATCAACACAGAAAACTAAGAGATTGCGTTTACAATCAATTATGTCTTATCTCGTAAGGAAGCAGAATCTCATTAGATATCTAATTGACCGCTTCCCTAAATCAATTAGAACTCCCCTATAAATACCATACCTCTGTTCATTCTAAGGTACACATAATTATTTACTCTAAACTATGTTCAAATTTCTATCTACATATCTCTCCCACTCCCATATATTTTATACTGGCAGTTGAGTTATTCGTTAGAGTACCAACGATCATCGATTTCTTTTTTTCGGTGATCTTGGTGCCTAATAATTGACGATTGTACAAGTGTGCAGGTAATATACAGGCTGATAGAGGATTTATTGAAGATCTGTTTACACGTGAATAGTAAATATTTGAGGTCAACAGAACCACATATTAATTGATCTGCTGCACGATCGATGACAAAAGGCTAAGGCAAGGTAAATGAAAAAATCTAAAGATTTTTGTTAGATAACTCTCTACACATTGCTTAATATTTCTCTACAAATCCAAAAGGGGGTTTTTGCACATTATGGATGTTGAGTAAGGACGATGATTTAGGAAGAAGTTGGGATTTCAGTATTTATAATCTTGTTGATAAAGTGCAAGATGAATCTAAATGAGAAAAGATGACTATTGTCTTGATGTTTGTGAAGAGTGGTAGTCATCTAGTTGGACGTTTCTTTGAGATCAAACTGATTAGAGACACTATATCACCAAATCTTGTACAAGAAATGTCTCATATTTTTGTTTGTTATAACCTTCATGTTCAAAAAAACGTGAGGCCAGGGGTATGATGGTGTTATTAATATGTCATTAATCTTGTTGGTTCATTTCCTATGCATATAAGTGAGTTGTAAACTGGCCAAAGAGAAAACGTTGAGCATATGTTAATTAGTGGTGAACATGAGCCTAGCAAATGGGTTAATCAAATTGGTAATTTGCAACGAGTGAGAGCTTTGGAGCTCTCATTTTGAATTAGTTTGTAATTTGGTGATTATGTATGTCGCAACTTGTAGATTGATTGATAATCTAAGCGGGAATTGCGAAAATACAAATTTTTGGGGTAAAGTTTATTGGGTTTACGTAATAGCAAAATTTGAATTTGTGCTCAACTTGCTTTTGATGGATAGAATTATGGAAATCAATAGAGGTGTCAAGACAGGCGGGCCGATCGAACCGGCATCGGCCCACCCGCCTCGACCCAGAACCGCGGGCCGGCCCGTGAACCGGGCGGGCTGTTCACGGGCCGAGAAAGCCAACCCGCGGGCCGTTCACGGGCCGAAGAGGCCAACCCGCGGGCCGGCCCGTGAACCGCTTTGATTTTTTTTTTAAAAAAAAATGGGCAGAAAATTCAAACTTTCATATTTGAAATGATATTTAAAAAAAAAATAAAAAAACAAATGGCAGAGAGCCGTTTAAAGTGAAAAATGTGACAGATGCATTCACGTTTTAGTCTTTAAATATATAAATAAAAAATAGAAATTGAATTAAAAAATTAACAAATGTGAATTTATCATTGTTATTTATTTTTTATTTAGTAATTTAACACATTTTTTGTTATATATGTAAACATTTTTTTTTGAATTACAATAAGAAACTAAATTTTTTTAGTAATTTCAAAAAAAATTAATTTTTTATTTATACGGGCCAAACCGGATCGAACCGCGGCCCATATGGGCTCGACCCGTATGGGCTAATGGGTGGGCCGGGCTTTTGAAAAATTTTCGTGGGCTGGGCCGACCCGGCCCGCAACCCGTAATGGCGCGGGCTTTTTCGAACGCGGGCCGTTACCGGGCCTTATCGGAGGCGGGCCGACCCGGCCCGCCTAACCCGGATTGACACCACTAGAAATCAATGTAATTCTTCATCTAGACCTTCAACATAATTCTCAAGAGATCTTAGCTACTATGATGTTAGACTTTTCTACGAAAAATCTCCTTCAAATTTAGTGAGAATATGGTTGGGAAGATTTTCTTGACAATGTGAAAATGTTTTGCTTGCGACATAAGTATCTTGTTGAGATTGTGTTTATAAAGTTGGTCGCTCTCATAGACAAGGTAAACAAGTCACGACGAGTGTTGTCATTTTAATCCCGTAAGTGGACAAATCGTTTACAAGTAATATAACAATAAGTAGAGTATCGAATCCACAAGGATTGGTAATTAATTACTATTTTATTTTCAAGCGACTTTAACAAACAAACACACAATAAAATATTGATTTTTACTTAATTAAAATTAAACTAAAGACTACTAGAAGTAAATAATACGAAAGCATAATAGATTTTTGAGAAAAAATTAACGTGAGAAAATAGTTAGGACTCTCGATTTTACTAGTTAACCCCACTTACGCTCAATTCATATTTTGGTGTAAAAATTGTGTTACATGTCAAAAAATCCAATTTAAAATATTAACATTCGTCTCTCTCGAAATCTAGTTAACCTACTTCTCAGTTTCAAATTTACCTCCCTTGATTAATAATTCAATATGAAAGATGATTAACTCCTTATGACAACCGCATAAACAAAGCTGCAATTTCTCAATTTAATAACTTATTCATGAAAAGCAATATTGAGGTTCTATATCCAATTTCCCAATTAACATGCAACTAATTTTATGAATTTTTAAATCTCGTCATAAAATCCTAAAAATAAATCAATATGCCAATTAAACAAAAATTTATGAAAATAAATCTAAAATATAGAATTAAACATGAGCTGAAGTCAATAGGTACATCGTTTATCCTAACAAATAACATAGTCGGACATGGTGAAAATAAAGTACAAATCAAATAATAATTCATGTTTCGGTAGATGAAGACAAAATATAAGTACAACTCTTAATCATGAAAGCGTTCAATGATCTTGTGTTACCTTCGTCTTGAATCTCTTTTCTAAACTCGAATTTTCTCTTTAAAATATCTCTAAAATTGTGTATATTTTTCTTGTGAAAAATTCTCATTTTTGTTCTCTAATAATGTGTATTTATATAGCCAAGAATAAGCCCAAATTCGTGCTTTAATCCGTGTAAAAAAAGAAGTCCAAATCAATAAGAAAACAAAAATAATATGTTGGGTCTGGAACCTTGGAAAGCCCATGCGATTGCATGAGCCAATGTCCTGCGATTGCATGTAAGAAAAAATTGAGCCTCTGCTTATAATTTTAATGATAAATTCAAGGTCGGTCACTGTTTTGGCACTTATGAACTCTAAAGTCATATGGTCAAAACTTAATTCAATTAAAGTCACATTTTAGAGCTAAAAGACTAACATACCATTACTTATTGTGACACTGTTTTATTGTGATACTGTTTTGTTGTGATATTGTTTTATTGTGATACTATTTTGTATGATACTATTTTATTGTGATACTGTTTTGTATGATATTGTTTTATTTAGATAATGTACATTGGTATATTTATACCATATTTTTATCTTTGATACTGTTTTATTATGACAATATTTAAATTTATGATCTTGTACTACTAATGGAGTATTTTAAGAACAGTATCATTACTTCAACTATTAAAACATCTTGTACTTAGTTTTATATATAATATTGTTTTGTCTATGATACTATTTTATATAGATAATGTGCTATGGTACACTTACACAATGCTTTTATTTTTGATATTGTTTTATTATAATAATATTTCAACTTATGATACTGTTTAAATCTATGATAATGTTATTGAATGCAAACAGTATCAATGGTCTTGTACTATTAATGGAACATTTTAAGAACAATATAATTACTTCAACCAGTAAAACTTATCTACGATGCTGTTTTATTTAGATAAAGTGATATGGTATACTTATACCATGTTTTTATCTTTGATACTGTTTTATTATGATAATATTTTAACTTATGATACTATTATTTTATTGGGTTATAGTTTGTGTATGTGATACTGTTTTGTTAAGATATTTTTATGTATGATACTAATATATTAAGATACATTTATCAGTGATACTGTTTTAACATGTATGATATTGTTAACAAAAAAAATTAAAGATTGTCATTTTAAACTAAAGAGACGATTTCAAACGCCTAAAATCCATAGTACGCAGTGGCGAGACCATTCTGAAAACATATTATAATAAAAATTTTGAGCATGTATGCGAATTCTATACCATTTTCTGTCATAATAATATTTTGTGATGCTGGTTTGTATAATACAGTATCAAACAACACACATGATTAACAACACAAAGAGATAATCTAATGGACAACTTAATACAGTATCAAACTACATTTTGGTAGTGGTATTCAATCAAATGGTGGAGCATTATCACCTATCTTTATTCCATATCTTCATTCCATATCTTCATTCTTTTTCACATATAATTCGATTCTTTTCAAAATTCAATTACTAACCAAACTACTTGTGTATGTGAAGCAAGTAAATGTGTACAACCTAAGGTTTGCCTCTGTCTCTACCTCAATATTCACCACCACTGCCGGTGAGACTAGAATTAAACCTTGAATGAATGTAATTCTGAACTTCTATTTCCTTACTTGCAATTAGAAATTGGAATTCAACCAGAACAAAGTATTTTTCAACTAATTGATTCACGTAAGAAAAACCAGAAAACTAGAAAGCAAGAAACACTAGAAAACATTAAAGCAAAAAACACTAGGTTTCTTATGGTAGACCCGACCTCAAAACCATTGGACCTTCGTCACACCCAAACCCAGCCTCACGCTATCAAATTCAGCCCCCCATGCCAAAAACAACACCTAAATCGCAGCGGACCTAGGTTTAGCCCCTAGCACCGCCGTGACCTCTTCCACCGAACGCGCAACCACCGGACGTTCACCGATCGACTCACCCATGCCCAAGTGACCGATGGAGATTTGTAGATGTGGAAGAAGACGCCAAAGTTTGTGGATGGTAATTTGGAATTAATTTAAAATATTGTTGAAAGTATGACTTAATCACAATTTTGAAAAATGTCTTGACCTAATTTGAAATAAGTCATGTATAAGTGACTTATAGACAATTTTTCCTAATTTTAATGGCCCGAGATCTCAATGGACTTGGCCCATGCAACAAATTCATCCTCACTTTGTATCTTAGTCCTCATTTATTTGTACGATAAGTCTTCAATCTCTATGGTATTGCCAATTTAGCCCTCGAAGTTAAACTTTTATTTCAATTATGCCCTTATAATTTACATTTCAGGTCCTTAAACATTTGAGAGTTTGCATGTTGGTCTGCATATTTCCACTTTTATATCAATTTAGTCATATTTCGCCAATTTTACTCCAAACACCACCAAACTCGGAATCTACAATAACAAAATCAACATATAATTAAATAAAATTACACTCAAATGCATTCACAATGGTCCACTTTGATGGTCTAAATAAGTGTAAAATCACACTTATTAATGAGATACTAGTAGAACTCCTTATTTTTAGCGCGCAGTTTTGGTGTAATGCTCTAAAAAGTCGTAGTAGTTATAGTTTATTTTAAAGTTGCAAAATGAAATAGAATACAAATTTTAAAGGTTAGTTTAGAAAATGTATCGAGAAGTAGTGGCATTTGTAATTTATTTAAATAAAAAAATGAATTAAAAGTAAATTGAGTAATTATAAATTATTATTGGACAAGAATGACTTCATTTAAGGAGGTGATAATTTCACCATATACTACAAAATATAAAATAATTTAAAAAATACTATTTAACTTTTTTTATTCTAAAAATACTGTTTTTTATTTTTGTAACACTTGTTGTTACATTTGTTATGTTTGTTAATAACATATGTAACACATTTATTATAACTAAAATAACAAATGTAACAAATGTAAAAACAAGTGTTACAAAAATTAAAAAACAGTATTTTTAGAATAAAAAAAAATATGACAGTATTTTAAAAAATATTTTATTTATTGTGGTTATTTCTGAAAAAATCCCTTTAAGGTGTTATAAGTTATTTTAGGGCCCAATTGAACATGATTTTAAAATTTGGGTTAAGGACCAAACATTTAAAGGTTAAAAGGTAGGGACCGAATTCGATCAAGTCGAGAAACCATTTTTGGAGCAATCATATGATCGATGTAGATATCCTTTATCTGCGATCGATAGATGTCGCAAGCTCTTCGAAACGATATTAAAGACGTATAAAAACGATCGAGACACGACCTTCAAAACCGGTGAGAAGATGGGACCATATATCTGGAAATTAACATTTTATATTCAAAATATTAGACACTTGGAGCCCATGCAACAACCTAGTCTCATGTTTTGTCTTAACATAGGGATAAAATAATGGGATATCACAAGAAAATGTGAAATCAAATTTAAGAAAATATTTCATATTAGATGGTTGAAATAAGTGTATATATGTGTATTTATAGGTAGGTAATGATTATAAAATCCCCCAAATAAATGTCAACACACACACACACACACACACACACAATTTGCAATAAGTATTTTCCACTTATTTTCTATGGAAAATACCTTTTTTCCACTTATTTTCTAACTGATGTGTTTGATTGCACAAAATTTTATATGGAAAAAATATTTTCCTACCTATTTTTCATGTTGTGCTTGATTGCAACCTTTTTTTTTTTTTTCTGTGTAAAACCTTTTCTCATTTTCCTTGTTTTGGCCATATTTTCCTTGTTTTCAAGGAAAATATTTTCCTGGGGAGGGGAGGGGAGGGGAGGGGAGGGGGGGAAGGTTTTATTTTCCATGGAAAATTTGTCTTATTTTTCAATGAATAATTTCTTTGCAATTCAATTCCATAGAATTCATTTTCTTTCTACCCAAATTTCTTGCTTGCAATCAAACACACCTTTATATAAATAATAGGAAAAAAAAAAGAGAAGAAGGAGAAAGAAAACTGATAGAGAGAGAGAGAGAGAGAAGAGTTCGGGTCAAGGAGTGAAATCTCTGTAATATCTTGAGCTATGAAAAGTTAATAAAGAGTTGTTCATATTTTGAGCATCACAACCTTCAAAAAGTAGAAAATAATTTGTCAAAAATTCCAGAATTTGTGGAAATTTGTAGACTAAGTATAAGTATAATATTTTTTCCAACAATTATAGAATTTGTAAGGAAAAATTAAATTATTTTTTTATTTTTATTTTTTATTTATATTATATAATTTATTTTACCTTATTCAAAATAATGTAAAGATGCAGGAAGACAATAAATTAAATTAAGACTTTTAGTGTCAATCAATAAAATATTAAACCCAAAATATTGTATCAAAATACAAATAAAAATCATTTACTGAGGGCTTGTTTGGTGGAGAATTTTTTCCAAAATATTTTTTACCCATTTTTTTTTGACTTTTCAAACTTTGTTATTATGTAAAAAGTTTGAAAAGTCAAAAAAAGTACACAAAAAATGGGTTTTTTTTTAGAATAAAAGGGGAACCGAACAAGCCCTAAGTATGGTTACATCTAAATATAAAAAGAGTATAGCAAACATGCTCTTGAATATAATAATGATAAAAAAAATTCTTCATCATAAATTAGATATGCTACTCATCCTCACTGATGTTGTTCTCCTCATCAAAGCCGTTCTCTTCTTCCCCAATAGCATTATCCTCTATTGACAAAGGTGTAAATGGTGGTAGAATGAAGCCAGGAACTTGTCTACATAGTTTTTGCATAGAATGATGCCAAGTTGCAGTGTAGAATTGAATTGTTGTCTAACAACCTTTGAAAGTTTTAAAACAAAAATCAATTATATTAAATTCAATTTTAATCTTAATTAAACAAGCAATTGACAAAATGCATTCAGAACTGGTGAGTTATAATGAAAAACAGTTTTGACTCGAATACACAGGTTCATGCAGTGTTCGTTTAACAGCGGTTTGTTAAGTGCGAAATTTAAAAAATTAAACACAGACATAAGATATAATGTGGTAAACTCCAAAGGAAACATCCATGTGCCCCCATGCCATGTGTAAAATAATTCGCTAATAATCTTGATTAAAAATATAATAGTATCTGATTTTTGAAATTTTACAAAATTAACAAAATAACAATCAAAAGAACTTCGATCAACATCCCTTTGATGCTTCTTCTTTTAACTTCTTGATGAAGTGAAATCAAACTCACCAGTCTTGACTTTATCACGACTTTCCTATCGTACTTGGCCGCAACCACCACTTGGATTAAGAATCACTGTTCTTAACTTCATGCCAAGTAGATTAATCAAAATACAGAATCATTCTTTGAGTACCAATTGTTTTTCTTTAATCTTCAATGTCTTGAAGAACTCGTTGGCTTTGAAAATCGTAATTAATGAAGCTTCATGCCTTGTTCTTTCATCAATAGAGTCGGTCGGTTTTTGAGCATAAGGATCAAGAACATAAATTGTATTTTCAAAGCTTAATTCCTTCTTGATTTTTTTACTCTTACTTATAGGTAAAGTAATAATCAATTAGAAATTATTTATTACCTAAAAATTTTCAATAGTGGTAAGAATATAAGAAACGATACACAAAGGAAGTATTTAGGAAAGTCAATGTTATCCCTAAATATTTTCTTCCTAAAAAATCTAATAAAATAAAAGAAGGTGTACATGGGCTGTTTCCATTAATCACGAGTTCAAAGTATATCATGTAAGGAAATAGAGTAAAAAAATGCAGCCTACATATCTGAATAAGATTCCGTTTTCATCTCAACCAGTCAGAACTGACAATATGTCTAGTCAAAACATACATACTAACCTTCTTTTTCAACATTAAGAATTAGTAATATCAATTAAGAAAAATATAAGAAAAAATATAAGAAACAAATATGACACCATCATATTTTTCCAACAATCTACCTTTGGTGAGCTTAATTACAAAACTAACGCTCGAATTTTTAATGCCTATGTGATGTGTGCTAACCATGAGAACAATCAAAACATGAGCATCATTACTCCCCCTTAGTGTTAAACCAAAACACCAGTAAAGATGTTATGCTCACAAATCATATGTTTAATCAACATTATCAAATACCACCACACACATTAAGCACACACTTAACCATACAAATGCATACTCTCCCTCAGCAAATTACCAAAAGTACATCAGTGTTTAAAGTACACTGCCACACAATTAAAAAAACTACTACTCCCCCATTTTTTGTAATAAAACAGCCAAAAATAGCAAGAGAAAAGAAAAGAGAAGTAAATTAAAGTATAGTATTTTAGTAAAGTCATCCATGAGCAGTTGGACTTCTTTGCACCAGAAACTAATGGTCTTTTACTTCTCTTGCGTATTGGAGCAGATGATGTAGGGGCAGTTAGCCTAGCCATAGGATCAGTATCAGGATCTTCTCTTGATCTAGAGGGCGTGCTGCGAATTCTAGTGTGACAACACGGTAAGCAGAGGTAATATGTTCATCTCCCAGATATTCAAATTTTCCCAAAACCCTACGTATAAAATCAAATTGATCAGAGAAACTTTTGGTCAATATAAAAATTTGTTCTACCTGAGTTCTGACTAACCTCAGCTGGGTCTCCAGAGCGTCAAGTCGACTAGACTTGTCCAAAGAGGACATAATGTTCTTTCGTATCATGAGAGTCGGATGTAGAGTTCCACCAAGATTTGTAAACCCCTAGACACCCAAGGTAGGAATTATTTTTTGACAACTTGTTTGAATCCATTGGAGGCACTCCGAGGAGTACAAGAAAATGATGAATCAGAGCTGGATGAAGCAGTCTGCTTGGCCCTTCTTGGCCCCCTCATACACAATTCTATCAAAGATCATTTTAACCCAATCAACGCTCAACTGCATCCCTAACTTATACAATATAACCGCCATATCTTCTAAAATGTTAGACCTATAAGTCAAGGGGTCAATGTTTTTTTATTAAGATCCGGTAGAGAATTTTGTATTTTGGCAAAAGACTTGAAGTAGTCAGTTTACCAGTTTCTAGCCAGGCAGATCCAGGCATTTCTTGGGCAATACTGTCCTCTATCAATTCTTTGTCATTAGTGGTAACAACTTCTTCCAAACTTAGCCAGTCCTTTAGAGAGTTAGGACTAAACGTAACACGTCTCCCTTTGACATAGACTTGCCACCTAAACTTATTTCCAGCCTTTTCAAATTTTTTTGGGAACATTTGCCATGTATTTCTTGACAAGGGTTTCATTAAACTTACGAGAGAAACTCAACAGATTATGCAATTTACGAAAATGAACCACCTTATCTAGATCAAAAGAGACAAACTCGTGAACAACCACTTTGCATTCAACAATGAACATACGATGAAAAAAATAGGCTCTCAACAGTTTCAAATAGAAAGCAGTAATTTAGTAAGTTAACAGAGTGGCTACCTCTAGTCAATGTCTCAAACTTGAACATCTACGGGTCTGAACTGGGTGTAGACATTAACTTGTAAGCACCTCTTGAAACAGTTGGTGGCCTGTTCTGATTTGTAGGTGTGGACTCTTCAACACTCTCTCCAACTTTGCCTTTTGCCTTTTCAGCCTTTGTGACTCTTCTTGGTGGTGGTGGTGGGGTAGGAGTAGACTTCGAAGACTCCTTAGAATTGAGGTCAAATTCAGAACCAGATTTTTGGAGAAAGGGCTGACTTATACCTTCAGCATTCTAACCTCATGTGGTAAGAGGTTCAGACTCTTCATCTTCATGTCTTTCTTCTTCCATATCAAGACGTGCAGACTCACTGTCACCAGTTCCAGAGCCTCAATTTCATTCTTCTTCAAAATTTTCCAGTTCTAACTCATTACCTTTATCAAACTCTTGGCCACTTATGGAGACCTTCTTGCCTACAAAACTAATTGGATCTTTAGATTTTTTAATGGACTAAGACTTTGTGTGATTGACCGGCGACTTGTATGCTACAATGTCAATAGATACTTCAATAGGAGGTGCAACAACAGTTGGAGGAGTGTCAGGGTATGAACTGGACTGCTCCAGTCTTCTTGAACTTCACCATAGACTCTTTACCAGCAACATTTGTGGCCCCTTCTCAAATTGAGCAGTAGACATTGGAGCAATAACATCCTTGGATGACCCACCAGGGTTTTTCTTTGATTTGGACATCTTGGTCTTAGCCATTTTTTTTAATTTGAAGAAAATCTTGGCAAATTTCGAGATCAAGAGTATGAGGAAATTTGAAATTGAATGAAGTGAATGAACAAACCCTAGAAGTTCCTTTTAAAAAGCGAAAACTTCGAATAAATTGCACCAGTGAGTAACTGAAATTTTTGGACAAGTTAAAGGCTACCATTTAAAAACCGCTGATTGATAGTTAATGACAGAAAGTTTCCATAACCAGATTTTTAAATTTTTGAAATTCAACAGGTTAATTTCTTGCATTTTTTAAACGGAAATTTTCAATTAATTGGATTTTCTAACAATCAGACAAAAGAATAAATTATGTTGTTCCAAAAAATTCCAAAGCTTTCTTCAGTGGATATTGATTTTACTACCTAGTTTAGACTATTGACGGGATATTTACAAAAAGCAACACAATTCAATCACGCAAAATCAATGAGAAATGATATAGAAAGATTTTTTAAATTTATTTTAGGGGCAAACTCACAATTTATAAAATATACAATCAGTCTAAAAATAATGACATAAACAAGAATCTTTCAATCTGATGTATGCGCAAAATTATATTAATTATTTTGTCAAATTATAAAGTGAGTGTGTGATAGGACATACTAGACCAGTCAATCATAATCCGTCCCAATAAACCAAATTGAATTTTGTCTAGTAGATAAGTATATATATATATATATATATATTTCAAACCATTCATCATCTAAAAATAAATCTCTTTAAATAATAAAATATGTGCGTGCTAAACATGAGTACGATAACAATTTTTCTTTTGAGTGCTCAAAGTGTTGACCCATTTTTAAATATTTTTTCATATATTTTTTTATTAGTCAAAACACTGATTTTTTTGAGTTCATAGAGTTGACTTTCTCACAGCCATGAGGTAGCTATTTTTTACATGATGTATGTTCATATCAATGACGAGACTACACACGCCTATGGTGATAGCTTTCTCGTCCAATTAATTTGTCTATTAACACAACAACATATTATAGTGCTAAGAAACGTAGATACTGACCATAAGCCTACAAGAAAGTACAAACCATTTTAAAGAAAATAACCTAGTGAGTATTAAGGGCCCGTTTGTGATTGATTTTGGAATCTAACTTTTGATTGTCAGATAATTAGAAGTTGTTTTAGGTGTTTGGTAAATTTTTAAAAGTGATTTTAATAGAATCTATACCATCTGGCAGCAGATTTTGAGAAGCAACAAAATGGTAGCTTTTCAGATTCTACTTTTAACTTTTCTATTTATCTATTATTAAAATACCAATTTTGACATTAATTAATTAAAGTGATTCCTCTTATGTCACATATTTATTATTATTCTAATTATAATGCACCTCCACAAATAATTTAAATTTAAATTTAATTGATTTTTGTACAATATTAGGGGAGTGTATTCAAATTGAGACTTTTAAGGACTTTTAAGTATTTAAAAGTTTAGGGGTATTCAATATAGACTTTTTAAGAATCTCTAAAAGTATTGATGTATTTAATTGAGACTTTTAGAGAATTTAAAAAAGTCTTTAAAAGTTACGGAGTATTAAATTAAAACTTTGTAAGAGTCTTTATAAGTCACGGGGTATTCAAATTGAGAAGGACTTCTAAGGATACTCTACTTACTAGAATTCTGGAGACTTTTGGAGACTTTTTAATGAAAAGTATAAATAGCAAATCTAAAAAAAGTCTCCTGTCTACGGTGAGATTTGTAAAGACTCTAGAGTCCCAAAATAAAGAACGCTTATTTTCTTTCACTTATAGAGTTTTTTCGTATCTTTTCCATTCAGGTAATAATTTATTGTACTCAATAATTTATATATAATTATATCTAGAATTTACAGAAATCAAAACTTTGATATCACAGTATATTGTCTTGTGTAAAAAATTGAGGATATTTTGCTTGATAAATTTGCAGTATTTTGATTAATATTTTGGTGGGAGACAAATTTTTCGCTTAATTATTAGAAATTATTCCATGGCGATAGTTTGGTACTATACTGGAAATCTAATGTTGTACTTTAATTATTTTATTAATGTAATATATAGGAGTCTTTGGGTGGGGAAGACATTAGAGAACTTACTAGAACGAATATGCTAAACACCAAGTGATGAACCGAAACTCCAAAACAACCCTGCCCAATGTGAATTTTCAATGCAAAGATTTTAAGAACAACTTGAAAAAAAGCAAGCAAAAAGTGTAATCTTTGAGGGATTATAGTATATTGAAATTTAGCTTAACATTATTTAAAAAATAAATAAAAGTCTATAGAAGTGTACAGAAGTCTTTAATACAAGTCTATAGAAGTTTCAGGAAGATTTTTATTAATTCTTAACATATCTATAAAAGTCACTTAAAAGTCCACAAATTCTACAAAAGTCACCCACTTATAAAAGTCTATAAAATTTTTTAAAAGTCTCAATTGAATACACCCCCCTTAGTATGCTTTTATTTTTTTAATGTTTTAAAATTTTAAGATTTAATAGATATATATTAATTTTATTTTAAAATAATTATGGTAAATGTATTGTCTTGAAAAAATATTTGATAATATTATATATTGTTATAGAAGTAAAAATAAATTTTACAATACTACTCATGATAATAATAATAGAAAATAATATTATTATAATCAATGTCCATTTTAGTAATTTTATACAATCACACCAATAAAACATTTTTGTTATCAAACGCTTAAATACTGATTTTAAAACATACAACAATTATGAAACAAGAGTTTACCAAACATATATCTGATTTTTTTCACAGCTGATTCTTTCTGCAGCACAGCAAAAGCTGATTCTCTTAGAAGTACAGCAATACCAAACGAAGCCTAAGACACAATCAAACTAGTCAAGATATCATCAAAGTATGCTTATCTGAGCATATTTTATCGTAAGTTTAACGAGCATAACATACTGATTGATTAATCCAAGTTAATCCCAATATTCATAGATCAATCATACATTTATTCCATATGCTATTTGTAAGAACCTTTTTTTTTTTTTTTTCATTTTTTTGTAAAAAATAAATGCAAAATAAATACAAGCACGCATGATGAATAATAAAAAAAGTAAAAAAATACTACTTCTACTAAGTATATAAGAACTTTTTAATGTATAAAGCAAATGCTTACGACTTTTCGTGGAGTCTCAAATCTAACAAAATCTAAGCTTTGGTGAGCAAATCAGCCAACTGATACTCAGTCTGAATATGTTCCAAAGTGATTATTTTTCTTTCAACCAAATCTCTAATAAAGTGATGTCTAATGTCAATATGTTTGGTTCTAGAATGCTAAACATAATTTTTAGAAATATTAATAGCACTAGTGTTACTATAAAATATAGTAATAGAATCTTGATCAATACTACAATCACTTAGCATTTGTTTCATTTGTAGTAACTGAGTATAACAACTACTAGCAGCAATATACTCAATTCAGTAGTAGATAATGAGATGGAGTTTTGTTTCTTACTTAACTATACAATTAGATTGTTACCAATGTAGAAACATCCTCTAATCATGCTTTTCATATCATCCATATTTCCTGCCTAGCCAGCATCAGTGTATCTTGTAAAATGAGAGTTAGTATCATTAGTTTACCACAAACAAAATTATAAATACAATTAATATATTGAATAATTTGCTTCACAGCTGCAAGATGAGTTTCTTTTGTTTGGTCTGATAAAGTGTACAAACTCCCACACTAAAGGCTATGTCAAGATGGTTGCAGTCAGGTACATCGGATTGCCTATCATGATCATGTACAAACTAGAATCGACCTCATTTTCTCGGTCATCTCTAAAGATCTTTAAGTGTGACGCCCCGGATTTTTTTCTACCCAGAGGGTTACTAAAATAATCTCTAAAAATTTTTGACGACTCTAAAAATTATTTTCCCTGCCCTTGAATGATTTTAAAAATATAACAAAGCGCGCATGGAAATAATGATTTTCCTTTAAGTTTCTATGGTTTTGCCTAAACTGTGATAATTGTCGCCACAAATTATTTGACCATACAAACGAATGCCAAAAAAGCCAAAACTTTTACTGTAGATACTTGAGACTGCATACTACAACATGTTAATATTCAAATCTTAGCTGCATCATTTGATAGGTGAAAAACATAGTCGAAGTTGCTTAAAAAGCTGTCTCGGGTACCTTAAGACTACCCGCTAAAATATTCATAAAAGTATCATACGATGATATTTTTGAGTGATTCTAATTTATGTTATTAGACCACATGTAGGGCTTTCCATAGCCATTGATTTCACTCAAAAATTCCAATCGTAGCAAATGATATGATTTTTCAAAATAGGGACAATAAGCTGGAAATTTCAGAAAGGTGAAACTATGCACTTCTAACTTGAAACTTTTAACGGCAAAGGAACCGACATCTCATTTTCCATATATATTACATAATTAAATACTGAATCAAAGACTTAAAATATTGTATTTACATCATAATTGACTCGATCATCTCGACGTCAAAACTTAAACTAAAAAGGAATTTACATGACAAGCGCGCTAGCCTACGCCATTGCATCAAACGCCAATCAAATCAATATGAAAATTTGTTCATTTTGGGAGTGAGTATTTCATAAGAAACACACAGTAGCAATACATAAAACATATGAGAAAATTATACGTAAACATAAATGCAACATACCATCATTTTAAAATGTTCATAGGAACATAAAAATTGATAGCCGGCACCACATAACGCATACATGATTACCTTCAATCACTAACATGTTAAAGTGATTACTTTCAATCACTATCATAAAGTTCCTTTTTTGTAATTAAGTTTGCATGGCATTTATATCACATCATAATCTTCCAAACGACATTTAAAATTGCAGTAAACATAGTTAGTAAAACTACCTTGAAAAATGACACTTTTGTTGAGTTGAAAAGTGAGTGAAAATGGCTGTCGATTTCTCACTGTTGGGATCAAATTCTAGATAGAAAAGAGATGGAAAAAGGTGACAAATTTGTAACTTTATTTTTGTAACTTTGGGGCCAAAAAGGGATTGCACAGAAGGGATAAAAATCTGATTTTCTGTTGGCCAAAAATGGGGACTTTTGTGTTGGAGAAAGTGACTTACGGCTGAAGGAGAAAGGGACCTTATTGCTGAAATTTTGGGGACTTAAAAGATGGAAAAAAGAAGCAAACGAAAGGGTTAGAGACTTAAAGCTGGAGGACGAAACTTTGAAGAGAAAGGGGCTGAACTGTAGGATAAAAACCAAGGCTAAAACTTACTGCTGAAACTGAAATTGAAGAAGGAAAAATTTGAGAATTGCTGGAGTGTTTTTGTGGTTTGAAATGAAAGGAATTAAATGTGTTTAGGGGACCAAAATTTGAGACTTTATGGGGGCTAAACACTGTGATTTGGTGGTTGAAACAATGAGGGAAAAGATGGGACTTAAGGGACCGAAAGTCTGGAGATAAAAGAGCACATAGGGGGCGGTTTTTATGTAGTTTTCATGGGGACAGTTGGCTGAAACTTTAGTGGGTTAAATGATGGATCAATGGGACTGTAGTGCGGTTTTCTTTAGGTGAAAAGGAAGGGGTTTGGTTGAGTTTTGAAGAGGTTTGAGTGGTGGAGAACATATGGGCCGAAAATATGGTTGTGGGGTAGTTAGGAATGTAGTTTTCATCAAGGTTCAGGGGCTGTTTGGTAATGTTTTTGGCAGGGAATAAGGGTCTGTTTGGAGGTGTTTTTTGGCAGGAAAAAGGGGATGTTTGGGGTTAATTACAGGTGAAACCTTTTGTGCTAAAAGATTACTAATTTTGGCAACAAAAGGGGGCGGTTTTCTTTGCTGAAAACTGGACTAGCATATGCCGAAATCGATGTTAAATATTTTGCTTAGTATTTAATTTAAACGGTTGGCTTAAATTAAATCAAGAAATTAAACCAAGAACATTATTTGATGTAAGAAAATTTAACGAAGCTTGGTGATAAAATAATACTTCCTTTTCGTCAATTAAAATTTAAAGCAAACGCGCGTAACATTTAACGTGACAAAAAAAAAGTTATTTTAAAACGTACTAGGAGGTTCGTGGTGGCGCCAAAAGTAAAAATTTTATTTACTTGAAATTAAAAGTAGAAAAAAATCAGGTTGTTACAACCCAACCCCTACTTATAATAATTTCGTCCTCGAAATTTAACTTGCATGGTTTACAAGGTCCGGTACTTATAGAAAATATCTTCTTCTCTTTCCCAAGTGATCCCATCTTCCTCATGTCTACCCCAGTGAACTTTAACTAATGGGATCTCCCGAATTTTTCTCAAAAACATGGACCTTTCTTTCTAAGATCACCGTATGCACTTTCTCGTAAGTTTTATCATTCCTTAAATCCAAAGACTCATATTTTACCACATGTGTAGGATCATGTACGTACTTTCTTAACATCGAAACATAGAAAACGTCGTGCACCACCGAGAGCTCGAGTGGCAATGCCAAACGATACGCCACATTTCCAATCTTTTTAAGAATTTCAAATGGGCTGATGAAACGTGGTCTTAGTTTTCCTTTCTTACCAAAACGTAGTATCCCTTTCATAGGAGCCACCTTTAGAAAAACTTTTTCCCCAACCCCGAATTCTAAATACTTTCTTCTTTAATCGGCATAACTCTTTTGACGGTCTTGCGCTGTCTTAATTCTGGACCTGATCTTGTCTATTGCCTCTACTGTTCTCTCAACCAACTTTGGTCATAAAATTCTTCTTTCGCCGACTTCGTCCCAACAAATTGGTGAACGACATTGACGACCATACAATGTCTCATATGGTACCATGCCAATAGTAGTTTGGAAGCTATTATTTTAACCGAATTCTACCAACGGTAGGTGACCTTCTCAATTACCACCCAAATCCAAGACGCATGCTATCAACATATCCTCAGTGATTTGAATTGTGCGTTCTGATTGTCAATCGGTTTGAGGGTGATAAGCCGTACTATATTTCAATTTAGTACCCAAGGCTCTTTGAAGACTTTTCCAAAAATTTGAGATAAACCTCGGATCTGTATCTGATACGATGGATGCTGGTATCCCATAAAGTCTAACAATTTCTTTGACATACAAATGTGCTAATTGTTCCAGACTGAAATTCATTCAAATGGGAAGAAAATGCATAGATTTTGACAGTCTACTACAACCCAAATGGCATCATGGCCTCTGCTGATCTAGGAAAACCAACAACAAAATCTATTGTAAATTTTCCATTTCTACTCCGGTATATCCATTGGATTTAATGGCCCTGACGGCCTTTGATGCTCCACCTTCACTTGTTGGCACACCAAATTTTTTGACACGAAACGAGCTACAACTCATTTCACGTTTCTCCACCAAAATGTATTACATAAGTCTTTATACATTTTAGTTCCTCCTGGATGTGCTGCATAAAGAGCGAAATGTGCTCTATATAAAATCTCATTTCTCAGACCTTCATCATTAGGCACACAAATTTGACCTTTGAACATCAAAGCTCTGTCCTCTGCTATTTCGAATTCTTTCCTCCTTTCAGTTCCTACTTCAGTCCTGATCTTTTCCAAGAAAGGATCATCATTTTGAGTTGTAACAATTCTATCTCTGAGTGCCGACTTTACTATCAAACTTTCTATCACTGCCGATGTCTGCACCGGTGGAGCTAACACTTCAATTTTCATACTCTCAAATTTCTTGATTAGATTATCTTGTGTCGATTGCAACGCAGACAACTCACCCATATTCTTTCAGCTTAGAGCATCCGCGACTATATTTTCCTTACCCGAATGGTAAATGATAGAGCAGTTGTAATTCTTTACTAATTCCAACCGTCGTCATTGCCTCATATTCAACTCCTTTTGGGTGAAAAAGTACTTGATACTCTTATGGTCGGTGTAAATTTCACACTTGCTTGCATAAAGGTAATGGCGCTAAATTTTCAAGGCGTGAACCACTGCGGCAAGTTCAAGATCATGTGTCGGGTAATTTTGCTCATACTGCTTCAATTGTCTTGAAGCATAAGCTATCACCTTTCCATTTTGCATCAACACACAATCCAAACCGAGTTTTGACGCATCACTGTAAATTACTAGCCTTCTGAACCTTCGAATGGTACAGATACTACCTTATTCTTTAACTCTTGAAAACTATGTTCACACTTCTCGGACCAAACGTACTTAACCCCCTTTCGAGTCAATTGCGTCACAGGGCCAGCTATTTTGGAAAATCCTTCTATGAAACATCGATAATAGCCAGCTAAGCCCAGAAACTTCTTATTTTCCAAACATTTGATGGTGCTAGCCAATTTGACATAGCTTCAATCTTTGATAGATCTACTTCAACTTCCTTAGCCGTCACAACATGTCCAAAGAATCCTATTCGGTCCAACCAAAATTCGCACTTCGTAAATTTGGCATACACCTTTTCTCTCTAAAAGGTCTCTAATACTATTCTCAGGTGCTCTTGATGTTGGTCAGGATTATTAGAATAAATCAAGATGTCATCGATGAATATAATGACAAACCGATCTAAATGTTGATGAAAAAATCGGTTCATTAAACCATAAACACCGCTGGAACATTCGTCAATCCAAACGGCGTTACTGTAAATTCATAATGCCTATAGCAAGTTCGGAATGCTGACTTTGGTATATTCGATGGACTGATTTTTAGTTGATGATAGCCCAACCTCAAGTCGATCTTTGAAAACATAAAAGTACCCTTCAATTGATGAAACAAATCCTCAATTCTTGGAAGTGGATACTTGTTCTTGATTGTCAATTTATTCAACTCACAGTAGTCAATGCACATTCTCATTGATCCATCCTTTTTCTTTACGAATAGTACAGGAGCTCTCCACGGAGAAATACTTAGTCGGATTAATCTTTTATCTAAAAGTTCTTCCAATTATATTTTTAGCTCTTACAATTCTTTTGGTGCCATCCAATACGGAGCCACTGATATGGGTGTAGCACTAGGTATAAGATCTATCGTAAATTCTACTTATCTATTAGGCAGTATGCCTACTAGATTGTCTGGAAACACATCGGCGTACTCCCGAACCACTAGCATGATTTCCAACAATACTTCATCAGATGGGGTGCCAGTGAGATTGAAAAGAAAACATTGGCAATCTATCTTCTTACAAAACTTTTCCGCTTGTAAAGTTGAAATGAGACTGGAAAGTGCTTTAATCTTCGACCCATAAAATTTGAACTTCTTCTCTCCCGGTCTTCAAAAGATTACTTCATTCTCAAAACATACAATGGTAGCACGATTACTACCCAACCAATATATCCCCAAGATAATGTTAAAATCTCTCATAGTTATAGCATGCAGGTCTGCTGACAAAACTAACCCATCAAAATCTATCTGAACTGCAATAGCTAATTTATCTGTCTCTATAGTTTCCCCCAATGGCATACTAACCTCTAGTATACTATCACTTTTCTAACATAGAATATTAACTTTAGCTAGGCATGCTTCAGATATAAACGAATGCGTCGTACCAGAATCAATAAGAACGTAAACATGTAAGCAAAAAAATAGATAACATACCCGTAATAACATCCAAATTCTGGATGCCTCTTCATGAGTCATGGTGAACACTTTAGCTTTTCCTTTCGCTTGATTACTAACCTTTACTGGCTTTGCCCAAAATTGTGACACGTAGTGTCCTGGCTCTCCACACTTATAGCAGACGTTCTTGCCAAAGTGACAATCACCATTATGATTCTTCTTACACTTAGGGTACTGAGAAATCTTGACTGACCCCTGATAGGACCTTGATTCTGTCTGTTGAACTGGCCTAAATTTTGGTTTCTATTCTGATTCTGCCAATTTCTCTTTCCCGAGTCATTCTATTGTCCCTGAACTTTAACCTTTAAACCCGAGAAGGTCACGATCTGAGCCATCTTGACCACTGCTCTGAAAGTAGGAATTGCATGGGAACTAACAATCTATTTGACCTTTGAGCGCAACCCTCTTTCATAACATCTTGCCTTCATTAATTCAGTGCCAACCAAATATGGGTCATAGCGCGACAGTTCCTCAAAATTGCTCATACTTGGTGATTTTCATCTCTCGTTGAACCAAATGCAGAAACTCTGATTCTTTATAATCTTGCAGAGCTTACGAAAAATATTTTTCCATTATCTCGACTTTGAATTGGGCCCACAAAAAATTATTCTGTTCTTCTTTAGTATGGGTGCAGGATGCCGACTCCCACCAGTGACCTGCTCTGCCGCTTAGCATGAACTCTGCACAAAGGAATTTTTAATTTTTGGGACAATCGACGTGTCGAACAATTTTCTCGATCGTCCGCAACCATTCCTCAGCTGCAAGAGGATCATTTCCATCGTCAGAAGTAGGAGGCCAATGTCAACGAAATTGTTCAATCACTGGCACAGTAGGGGCCGCGTGATGTACTGGTGGGGCCTAATGCCCTTAGGGAATTTACGGTGCCTGTGGCACCATTGGCGGCTACGACACTGGGGGTGCCGTCTGAGCTGCCAACTCTCTTCTCATTTCCTCAACCGCTAGTGTTAGGTCTCTAATAGCTCTTGCTTGCGTAGTTGGTGCCATTTCTTATAGAATAAACAAAACGAAAAAAGTTAGTAATTTATTGAAATAACCACTATACACAAAGCCATGAATATCTTAAAAACTATCAGTAAATGAGAATTTAAATAACATCTTATATATATATATATATAAATCATCCTCAAGAGGTACAACAATTAAAAGCATCTAGTGCTAAACAATGGTAAAGTCATTGTACATGGGAAAACTGAAATACTGAAAGGAAAACATCTGACAACTAAAAAGTCTCTAAGCATAGTCGTCGCTGATCTATCCTCTGTGTACTCTAAGCCTCTTCGACCGTGGAGCCTCGTCATCCGAGGTAACAAAAGACTCGGCCTCAGACTCTATCTCAAGATCCTCATCCGGGTCATCCTCGACTTGGATAACTGGATCGGCCTCAAATACTAACATTGGCTCTAACTCGACTACTGGAGCATGCTCAGGGATGTGCTCAACTATTGGAGCCGGCTCAGGGATAGGATGGAGACCTGTACCATATAAACTTACTTCTACTAGTGTATAATGAGCGCCTCACAATACACATCATATTCTACCTCCGGGTGGTAGATTTCCTTGAAATCTCTTAAAATCTCCTCGGCCACCGGTTGTCTCGGGCCAATTAGTGAGTCAATCACATGAGCAATAGACTTGGCATAGGTGGTTACTAAACCATAGTTCATCATCCTGATACGAGTTGTCCTATGGTTACTGATGTGACGGCCAATTGACCATTTGAGATCTAAAGAAAAAAAATATATAATCGTACCTTGTCACCTCAGCACGTTCTAAGAAATCATCACTCGGTAAAATCATGTCTGATATACAAATTATGAAGGGTTCGATTAGATAGATTTCTATTATCTTTTAATTTAAAATAAAGGACTAACATAAAATTTCATCTTAACTTAACATTTCATCGTAAAATGAAACACTTAAAATTTTCCATAAATATGGGTTCCATTTTTCATACTTGACCACATAAAAATTAAATTTTAACTAGCCCCATATTTTAACTCAGAACTGGCGTAGCGCGCGATGACGAGTAGTGATACTTAAATTCTAAAATTCTCAACTTCTAAAATTTCATCTTGACATATCAAAATAAAAACCAAATTGAAATATAATAAATAAAATAAAAATATTTAAAAAATAATATTAATAATAAAAATATTCGCTAGTCTATAGAAAAGTAAAACTGCACTCTGATACCAAGCTGTAAAGCCTCGGATTTACTCAACCAGGATGGTTTCTAAAATAAGTTCTAAAATATATTTGACGACTCCAAAAATTATTTTTCATGCACTTGAATGATTCTAAAAATATAAAATTTGCGGAAAATACAAGCGCGCAAGGAAATAATGATTTTCCTTTAAGTTTCTATGGTTTTGCCTAAACCGTGATAGGTATCGCCACAAATTATTTAACCATTCAAATGAATTCCAAAAAAATCAAAACCTTTATTGTAGATATTTGAGACTACATACTAAAACATGTTAGAATTTCAAATCTTAGTTGCATTGTTTGATAGGTGAAAAAGATAGCCGAAGTTACTCGAAAAGCTGTCCCGGCAGCCCGTTAAAACGTTCATAAAAATTTCATACAATGGTATCTTTGAGTGATTCTAATTTATGTTATTAGACCACATATAAGGATTTTCATAGCCACTGATTTCACTCAAAAAGTTCAACTGTAGCAAAAGTTGTAATTTTTCAAAGTAGGGACAGTAAGCTGGAAATTTCAGAAAGATGAAACTATGCATTTCTAATTTGAAACTTTTAACAGCAAAGGAACCGACATCTCGTTTTCCATAAATATTACATAATTAAATACTGATCAAAGACTTAAAAATATTGTATTTACATCATAATTGACTCGATCATCTCGATGTTAAAACTTAAACTATAAAGAAATTTATATGGCAAGTTCGCTCGCCTATGCCATCGCATCAACGCAAATCAAATTAATCTGAAAATTTGTTCTTTTTGGGGGGTGAGTATTTCATAAGAAACAATCAATAGAAATACATACAATATGTGGGAAAATTATACGTAAACATAAATGCAACATGCCACCATTTTAAAATGTGCAGAAGAACATAAAAATTGGTAACCGGCACCACATAACGTCATACGTGATTACCTTCAATCACTAACATGTTAAAATGATTACATTCAATCACTATCATAAAGTTCCTTCGTAATTAGGTTTGCATGGCATTTATATTACATCATAATCTTCCAAATGACATTTAAAATTGCAGTAAACATAGTTAGTAAAACGACGCTTTTGTTGAGTTGAAAATTGACTGAAAATGGCTGTCGATTTCTCATTGTTGGGACCGAATTCTAGACAGAAAAGAGATGGAAAAAGGTGACAAATTTGTAACTTTATTTTTGTAAATTTGAGGCAAAAAATGGATTGCACAGAAGGGGTAAAAATCTAATTTTCTGTTGGCCGAAAATGGGGACTTTTGTGCTGGAGAAAAGTGACTTATGGTTGAAGGAGAAAGGGACATTGTTGCTGAAATTTTGGGGACTTAAAAGAGGGAAAAATGAAGCAAACCAAAGGGTTAGAGACTTAGAGTTGGGGGCCAAAACTTTGAAGAGAAAGGGGTTGAACTGCATGATAAAAACCAAGGCTAAAACTTACTGCTAAAGCTGAAATTGAAGAAGGAAAAATTGGAGAATTATTGGAGTGTTTTTGTGGTTTGAAATGAAATGAATTAAATGTGTTTGGGGGGCCGAAATTTGAGAATTTATGGGGGCTAAACACTGTGATTTGGTGGCTGAAACAATGAGGAAAAAGATGGGACTTAAGGGGCTGAAAGTCTGGAGATAAATGAGCAAATGGGCCGTTTTTTTTGTAGTTTTCATGGGAATAGTTGGCTGAAACTTTAGTGGGTTAAATGGTGGATCGATGGGGCTATAGTGTGGTTGTCTTTAGGTGAAAAGGAAGGGGTTTGGCTAAGTTTTGAAGAGGCTTGGGTAGTGGAGAACATGGGGGCTGAAAATGTGGTTGTGGGGGCAATTAGGAAGGCAGTTTTTCATCAAGGTTTAGGAACTGTTTGGGAATGTTTTCTGAAAGGGAATAAGGGTCTGTTTGGAGGTGTTTCTAGTAGGAATAAGGGGTTGTTTGGGGTTAATTACGGGTGAAACGTTTTGTGCTAAAAGCTTACTAATTTCAGCATAAAAAGGGGCAGTTTTCTTTGCTGAAATCGGACTAGCATAGGTCGAAATCGATGTTAAATATTTTTCCTAGTATTTAATTTAAATGGTTGGCTTAAATTAAATCAAGAAATTAAGCCAAGAACATTTATTTGATGTAAAAAAATTTAATGAAGCTCGGTGATAAAAAAATAATACTTCATTTTCGTCAATTAAAATTTAAAGCAAACGCATGTAACATTTAACGTGACCCAAAAAAAATATTATAAAACGTACTAGGAGGTTCGTGGTGGCGCCGAAAGTAAAAATTTTATTACTTGAAATTAAAAGCCAAAAAAATCCTGTTGTTACATTCAGGACGTGGTCATGAGAGTTCTGACTAACTTGGTCTGTTCCAGACCAAACTTCTTTACCAGATTTTTAGCATACTTGGCCTGTGAGATAAAAATCTCTGATTCAACCTGTTTGACTTGCAAATCTAAAAAGAAGTTTTATTCACCAACCATAATCGTTTCAATTTATTTTGCACTAGTATAACAAAGTCCCTGGATTTTATTTCTGAGGTAGAACCAAACACAATATCATCAACGTATATTTGTGCAATAGTTGATCCAGTTTTGAGATATTTGATGAACAAAGTTTTGTCAGTTCTTTCTCTTGTAACCTTGTTCTAACAAGAACATGGTCTGTCATTCATACTAAGCACGAGGAGTTTGTTTTAGTCCGTATAAGGTATTTTTGAGTCTAAACACATGGTAGGGAGAATAAGGTCAACAAATCCCATAAGCTGCTCAACATATACTTCTTCATTCAGAATCCCATTTAGAAAGGCACTTTTGACATCTATTGGATAGAACTTGAACCTCATTTGATATGCCACAGATAGTAAGAGTCTATTGGATTCAAGTCGAGCTACATGAGTAAATGTTTCATCAAAATCGACTCGTTCCACTTGAGTGTATCCTTTTGTAACCAAGTGAGCCTTATTTCTGACTATATTGCCATGTTCATTATATTTATTTTTAAAGATCTACTTTGTCCTTATCATATTTGTGTCCTCAAGTCGAGGTACAACTTCTCACACTTTATTTCTTTTAAATTGAGTTAGCTCTTCATGCATGGTTAGAACCCAATTTTCATAATCAATTTCTTCATTTATATTTTTGGGTTCAATTTGTGAAGTGTAGCAAACATTTCCAAATTCAGTAGCAAGCCTCCTCCCAGTCACCATACCTTCACCAGAATTTGAGAGTACATTGTCCAAGGGATGTGCCGGGGTTTCATTCTTGTGTTTTGTTCGTCATTTGTATTAGGTACATTAGAACTTCCAAGAGCTAGGGCAGAGACACCAAACTTGATGCTCGTCGTTCAATTTGTCTGTCACTATCTCAACTAGACACATGGTTGTCTTGAGTGTTTTGACTTCATCAACCTGTTCTTCTAAGGTCTGAATTTTAGATTCATGTAAATAAGAGGAAAAATCATTAGTGTCATCAATCTTTACATTGATAGATTCAATGATAGTTTGACTCCGCATGTTATAAATTTTGTAAGCTCTTCTGCTTTATAAATAACCGATAGAAATTCCCTCATCATTTTTTGAATCAAATTTACCTAAGTGTTCCTGATCAATCAACACACATCACTTGCTGCTGAAAGTATAGAAATACTCGATGTTCATTTTTCTACATTTCCAGATTTTATAGAGAGTTTGAGTGGTACATGTTCTTAATAACACATAATTCAAAACAAAACAAGCAGTATTAATAAATTCATCCTACAATTTAACATGAAGTTTCTTACTATTTAGCATTACTCTAGCCATCTCTTGTAAAGACCTATTTTTTCTTTCCACAACTCTATTTTGTGCAAGAGTTTTAGGAGCATGTAATTCATGAAATATGCCATGTTTTTCACAGAATATAGAGAAACTGGCATTTCAAACTCTCTTCTATGATCACTTCTAATCCTCATTATTTTTATCTCCTCAAGATATTTCTATGTTGTTAATTTTAGGTGTAAAAGTTTAAATCTTTCAAAAACATCAGACTTTTCTCTTAAGAATATATATATATATATATATATATATATATATATATATATATATATATATATATATATATATATAGAAAAGTCATCCATGCAAACATAGATATATTTTTTGTCACCAATACTTTTAGTTTGAATGTGTCTCATCAAATCTATGTGTTATAATTCTAATACATGAGTTGTAGCAAGAAAGTGACCTTGCTTTTGTGTACTTTTAGTTTACTTACCTTTTTGGCATGAACCACACACACCTTTATGTTTTTCAATGAGCTTACGAACTCCTCGTACTGTATTTAATTTTGTTACTCTCAACTAGTCAATGTCATTCAAATGTCCCAACCGTTTGTATCACTACTATGTAGAATGAGTCTTTGAAACATGACAAGTAATTTTGGTGTCAAGAAAATAACATTTATCACTATACTTTGAACTATGTAGAATACAATTACCATCACATTTCAATTCTTTACATGAATTTTTTGATAACATAACTAAGTAATTATCATCACACAGTTGGAACATAAACTAATCAAATTATATTTTAAACCTACAACAAACATCACTTCTTTTAAATGAGGCAATCCATCAATTATTCATACATCTTCAATTTTACATTTGTCCCCATCACCAAAGGTAACCAGAAAACCTGTATGACTCTTGTAATTAGACACAAAAGAGCGATTTTTAGTCATATGTGTAAAATAACCACTATCAAAGTACCTTGAGTTGGGAACAAGAGTTCTATAGACAACATCAGCCATATAACAATTTAATATAACTTTTTGTGACACAAAATTGTCTTATTTTAGTGTTGCTATGGTGTCTTATTTGTCTACTAATCGAGTTTTTATTAGATAAACAATGAAATGAGTCATGTCCTAAATTACCACAGTTACAACATTTTCATAGTATTTTGATTTACCTATGTATTGGGACTTAATACATTGATTGTTTAATTGATGAAAGAATATGAATTTTATTCTTGGCGTTGGTTAGAACCTACATAGGTGAGTCAGTCTCAGCTGTGACTGTAGTGTGAACAGTTCTGTCTAGGAATACAACAATCTGCATTTTTTTTTTTGACAAAACGAATCTGATTCGAGACTTTATTTTTGATTTTTCCAATCATATTCCAAGCCTTCTTTAACATTTGAAGTCATTCCATAGCTTAGCATTTAACTCAAGCAAGAGACTCCAATTGTTAGTTGCTTGGCCAATTCTTTTGATTTATCTAATTCATCAAGTAGGTCCATAATTTGATCGTCCTTCTCCTTTAAGAGGTTGGTTAGACTATAATTTTTAGTATCAACTGCTGCATTGTCATCTTCCAAAAAATCTATCATTACACGAATATAAAGATTCTTCTTCTGTTCTTGGCTTAAATGTAGTGGTTAATCCATACAATGATCTTTGCAATTTAATTGAGAACATTGTTCTGGGGAATGAATCATTTGCTTCTGGCATTTTAAATCCTTCAGGGATTTTCATGTGTATGTCACTGTCAAGTGAACCATACAGATATGCAGTTACTACATCCATAAGGCGCATATCGAGCATTTGTGACACAATCAAACTTATTAAAAACCTAAATGTGATGGTGTCTATTACGGGAGAATATGTTTCATCATAATCAATCCCAGGTCTTTGTGAAAAGCCTTGGGCTACGAGTCGGGCTTTGTATCTTGTAATTTCATTGTTTTCATTTATTTTTCTTACAAAGACCCATTTGTATCCTACATGGATTACATTTTCAGGAGTTCGAACTACATGTCCAAATACTTTTCGTTTTTCTAAAGAATTCAACTCCGCATGTATGTCTTCTTTCTATATTGGCCAATCATTTCTATTTTGACAATCTTTAATAGATTGTGGTTCAGGATCCTCATTTTGTATGATATCTAGTGCCACATTAAAGGCAAAGATATTGTCCACGACAATATTATTTCGTTCCCATAATTTATGAGATAATAAATAATTTATTGAAATCTCATTATTTTTGGACACTTGTGGTTCTTCAAGAATCACATTATTAGTGTTTGATTGATCAATCATTTCTACCGTTGTTTTATTAAAAGTTTTTAGTTGGGTTTTCTCTTGAACCTTTTTCTTTCAAGGTACAGAGTCTTTGGCACCAACTGGTCAACCACGCTTCTGGTGTATTTGTGATTCATTTGCTATGACAGATTGTCCTATAGGGACATCAATTTTTGCAGGAGTATTTTCTGCTGGAACATATGACTTTGTCACTTTCTTTGTATCAACGAATACATCAGGTAATTGGCTTGCAACTATTTGCAAGTGAATGATTTTCTCAACTTCTTGCTCATATTGATTACTGCGGGGATCAAAATGAGATAGACTGTTTTCATTCCAAAAAATTTTATCTTGTTTTTCAGAATGCAGTTTTTTCCCTCCTAAAGTTGGGAAAGTCATTTCATCAAAATGATAATCTGTAAAGTGTGCAGTAAATAAATCACTCGTTAAAAGTTCAAAATACCTAATAATGGATGGTGAGTTAAACCCAACATAAATTCCAAGTCTTCGTTGGGGACCCATCTTTGTACGTTGTGGGGGGTGAAATTGGGACTTGGACAACACAACCAAAAAATCGTAGATGAGAAATATTGGGTTCGTGGCCAAATGCAAGTTGTAAAGGTGGAGTATTCATGATAAGCAGTTGGTCTTATACGAACTAATAATACAGCATGTAATATAGCATGACCTTAAACATATGTTGGGATTTTTGTTTTCATAAGCAAAGGCCTAGCAATCAATTGAAGACGTTTGATAAACGATTCTGCTAAACCATTTTGTGTATGGACATGAGCAACTGAATGTTCAATGACAATCCCGATTGACATACAATAATCATTGAATGCTTGTGATCTAAATTCACCGGCATTATCAAGACGGATTGTCTTGATTGAGTAATTAGAGAATTGAGCTCGTAGTTTTATAATTTGAGCAAATAGTCTAGCAAAAGCTACATTTCTAGTAGAAAGTAAGCAGACATGTGACCATTTAATAGAAGAATCAATTAATACCATAAAATAACTAAATAGTCCACATGGTGGGTGTATCGGCCCACATATATCTCTATGAATTCTTTCTAAGAAAGTTGGAGATTCAAAACGAACTTTTGTAATAGAAGGTCTAATGACTAACTTGCCTTGTGAATAAGCAGCACATGGATAATCATTAGGTAAAAGAATCTTCTGGTTCTTTAGAGGATGTCCATGTGAGTTATTAATTATTCGGTGCATCATTATTGCTCCTAGGTGTCCAAGTCGATCATGCCAAAGCATAAAGCTTTTTGGTTCAATGAACTTCGAGTTCGTGACATTGTTTGATTCAAATATTTTTATGAATGTATAATACATGCCAGATGAGAGTGCCATGAGTTTTTCTTTTATCTGCTTCTGGCCAGATACAAAAGAAATTATGCAAATATATTCATAATTATTTTCTTGCATCGTCTCAATGTGGTATCCATTGCTGCAGATATCTTTAAAACTAAACAAATTTCTTCTGAATTTGCTAGAACAAAGTGCATAATTTATATGCAATTTCGTATTATTTGGTAAGATAATACTAGCTCTTCCGGAGCCTTCAACGATATTTGATGTATCAGATATCGTATTAACATTATTTTCTGCTAATGTTAAGTCCAAAAAATATTTTTTATCTTGAAGAATTGTATGAGTAGTTGCACTATCAACAGATATCTTGGCAATTCATCATGAATCTATAAATATGACCAAATAGATAATTTTGAAAATGAGTTTAAACTAAAAAAATTTAAACATAAAGAAATATTTCAATCAACTAAGAACTAGTTTAACAACGCAAAGTTTCAAACTGTAAGGGAACCTATTTCAAACTAAAATTTTGAATCAAAGTAAATACTACTATATCGAAAGTAAACTAGTCTATCTTTTCTATCATACCTTCCTCAATCACATGATTAATATTTCCACTTTGATCAGCAAAAAAATCAGAGACGTCTAGATGAGTCACATCAATTGGACCATCAAAGACATCAAAATTTGTCTCCACTTTTTCTTTTCCCTTGATTGATCTTTGGTAGAGATCTACAAGATATTTTTCCGTACGACAGGTACGTAACCAATGTCCTTTCATTCCACATGTAAAGCAATTTTCTTCGTGCTCCTTTTTGGACGAGTTATTTTTATTTATTTTGTGCTTTTTAAAGTTGTCACCTTGTGGTTGATAATGTCCATTTTTTCGTCTAAATCTGCGTCCTCGTCCTCGCCCACGTCGGCGTCAGCATCTGCGTCCACGTCTATAAGTTGATATTGCATTTGCTTCAGGCAATGCTGTAGAACCAGTTGGACGTAGCCCATAATTTTTCATCAACAGTTCATTATTTTGTTCAGCAACTAGTAGGCAGGATAAGAGTTCTGAGTATTTTTTAAAACCACGCTCACGATATTGCTGTTGAAGGATCACATTGGAGGCATGGAAGGTGGAGAAAGTCTTTTCCAACATATCTTCATCAGAGATTTTTTCTCTACACAGAGTTAGTTTTGAAGTTATTCTGAATAGTTCAGAATTGTACTCACTAACTGTTTTAAAGTCCTATAGGCGAAGGTGCATCCATTCATACCGAGCTTTGGAGAGGACTATAGTCCTCTAATTGTCAAACCTTTCAGTCATGTTTTTCCAAAGTATTTTTGGATCTTTTACGGTAAGGTACTCAATTTTCAATCCATCGTGGAGATGGTGACGAAGAAAAATGAGTGCTTTTGCGTGATCCTGTAGGGATGCTACGTTTCCTTCTTTTATTGTCTCTCCCAAACTCTTTGAGTTCAGATGAATCTCAGCGTCGAGGATCCATGAGAAATAGTTTTTGCCAGATAGATCAAGTGCAACGAACTCAAGTTTTGTGATATTCGCCATATGAGTGACTACACAATGAACAAGAAAATATAATTAATTTTCTATTTAGACATTGTATATTAATATAATTCACACTAATCAATGTCAACATAACATGATTTATATGCTTTCCTTCAGGAATAAGCATTAGTTGATTAATTACTCATTTATATCACAATTTAATTATGTGATATGATATTCTTTAAGACATGTGCTTCTTCTAGAGCACAATAAAATATTATTCGATTATAGCTCAATATTCTTCTGGAATATAAAAATTATAACGTCATAAAAATTAATATTCTTCTGGAATATTTAAATTGTAACGTGATGCTCTTCCGGAGCAGCTAATATTTTGTCAAAATATTATAACGTTGTGCTTCTTCAGGAGCTACAACAAATCATTATTCTGAAGTAAATATTTGCTCTTCAAGAGTAATATTATAAAATTTTTATAGAATATTATATCTTGTAAAATTTGGCCCTTCGAGAGCAATTAATATTCTATTGGAATATTAATGTAATATAAATCTTTGATTATTATGAAGCAACAAAAAATATATTCTTATAGAATATTTATATGTTAGGTTTGACATATGACTTTGTCAAAATATTAACGTTGTGTTTCTTCAGGAACACCAACATACTATTTGTGAATATATGCTCTTCAGGAGCAATAGTATGATACAACTTTGTGTCTCTTCAGGAACATAAATGTAGTGGGATTTTGCCCTCGGTTATTTGGAAGTCTCTTATTTTGTTGTAGTGGAGCATTTAAGTTTTCCTTTCAGAAATTTTTTAAATTGTTTGGTGAGTATGTCCATTTTTTTCATTAATTTCACTCTCTTCACCATCAACTTCTTCTTCATCTTTTTCAATTTTAAAGGCAATACCAGATCTATTTTTTTTCTTTATCCTTTGTAGATTTAGTTCATATGTCATCAATTATCCCACCAATTCTTCAACCTTCATTTTCTCAATCTCTCCGCTTTTTTCAATGGTAGTTATTTTGGAGTGGAAACGATCAAACAAGGATCTGAGAATTTTCTTTACAACAAAATTCTCCGAGTATTCCTTTATCAAGATATAAGTTGTATTAGTGATGTCACTGAGTATTGCATAGAAATCTTTGAATTGTTAATCATTTCTCATGGTTAGTTGTTCAAATTCTAGAGTAAGTATTTGAAATTTGGATGACTTGACAATGGTGGTTCCCTTATGAGTAATATGTAAGATGTCCCAAGCTTCTGTAGCAATCCGATAATTAGAGATCAAACGAAATTTATTAGAATCCACAAAAGAGAATATGGTATTTAAAACTTTAGAATCCAATTACTATAATTAAAATCAATTGTCCCCTACTCTTCTGCATTTTTCTCCATTTTCAACAATAGTTGGAGTTTTATAGACAAGCAATAGAGTTCCAAACTTTTTCATCAAGTGAGTAGATATAAACTTGAATCCTAATTTTTCAATAGGCATAATTAGTTCCGTGTAAAATCGATGGTCTATATAGTGCCTTGTCCATATCTAGGTTTCTGAATCACACTTATAAAAGTACATCCTCTCTGATACCAGTTGAATGTTTTAAAACCTAAATTAATTAAATTAAATTCAATTTTAATCTTAATTAAACAAGTAGTGGACATAACGTAGCCATAATTGACTTGTTATAATAAAAAACGGCTCTGACTCGTATACGCACGTTCAGACAATGTTCATTTAACGACAATTTGTTAAGTACGAAATTTAAAAAAATTAAATACAAACACAAGATATAACGTGGTAAACTCCAAATAAAAACATCTACGAACTCCCATGCCATGGGTAAAAACAATCCACTAATAATATTGTTAAATATACAATAGTATCCCGTTTTTGTAATTTCACAAAAATTTAACAAAATAACAACCAAAATAACTTCGATCAACTTCCCTTTGATACTTCTTATTTTGACTTGTTGATGAAGTGGAATTAAACACACCGATCTTGACTTTATCACCACTTCTGTATTATACTTGACCGCAACCACCGCTTAAATTAAAAACCACTGTTCTTAACTTCACGCCAAGTAAATTAATTAAAATATGGAATCGTTCCTTGAACACAAATTGTTTTTTTTATTTAATGTCTTGAAGAACTCGTTGGCTTTGAAAAACTTAATCAATAAAGCTTCATATTTCGTTCTTTCATCAATGGAGTCAGCTAGTTTTGAGCATAAAGATCAAGAACATAAATTGTATTTTCAAAGCTTAATTCTTTATTGATTTTTTACTCTTACTTTTAGGTAAAGTGATCATCAAATTAAGAAATTCTTATCTATAATCTACAATAAGAGTGGTAAGAATACAAGAAAAGATAAATAAAAATTTCCAAGATTTGTAGAAGGAAAATATTTAGGAAAGTCAATGTTATCCTTCAATATTTTCTTCCAAAAAAAATCTAAAAAAATAAGAGAATGTATACATTGGTTGTATCTATTAATCACGAGATCATATTATATCATGTAAGAAAATAAAATAAAAAATGCAACCAGCAGATCTGAATAAGATTCTGCTTACCTCAGTCAGAACTGGCAATAGCATGTCCAATCAGAACCTACACGTTAATCTTCTTTTTAAACATTAAGAATCAGTAATATCAATTAAGTGAGCTAATATAAAAAATATAAGGAAAAATATGACACCCTATTTTTCCAAAAACCTTCAACTTGTTTTTCATTCTTCGCTCTATTTTAATTCGAGTTGCATGCTGTCTTTAGAGCAGCACGATCTTCTTCCATCTCCTTCTCCATATAGCACACAATGGAAGAAGTACCAATATGTCTCGAAGACGACCATCTTCATACCTACGAATTTGAAGTCCAGGCTTCACACATAGAACAAACATCATGATTTTAAGTCCAGCATCTAAATCGTCAATAAGGATCTCCTCTAAAAGAGTATCCTCGGGAAGTTGTTGCTTATTTGCCCTCTCTACAAGATATTCACCAGCTTTAACAAGTATCTAATCCTACAAGTAATTAAAACAACTCACAAAAACATATTAAATAGCCTAAAAAATAAAGTTTGCAAGAGATATAACATAGCCAAATAATTTTAGGTACTCCATGTAATTAATGGGTAGTGTGGCAAATAAAAAATCGGCTTACATACACATCATCATTGTGTAAAACATGTAATGATTTTGTAAGCAACAAACCACTAGCTGGCTACCCTAGGTGTATGCCTTCCCCAATTCCTGTAATTGTACGATCCTAAATAACGTACAGGTTTAGTGTTATTTTCGACATTACAAATTTTCTCATAAGCAGAAGATAGATGAAAAAACACCAGATGCAAATTTAATCCTGACAATCAGAACACTTCCATTGCAAAATAAACAGTAGTTGTTTCACATTAAATAAGCAAAAAACGCGAGTCTCATGTCAAAATGCCACAAAACTTGTCAAACTTACTATATTAAGAACACAACCATTGTGAACTGTCATTTGGAGATCATAAACGCCAACCGCACACTATTGCAATCAACGAGAACCATTAACCACTTTTTAACATATGTAAATTCAGTTAACCACTGTGGTCAAAAGTTGTATACTTGGATAAGGCGACCAAAGCATTCCTATAATATTAGTTGTTCTACCAGTTAATAGCAGAACTCAGTAGAGATAAACCCACACAGCAAATTTCAAAAGTACTACCACTGCAGACTCACTAGTCACATTTAGCTAGTTTCATAGCTGTGTGCATGCCAGATGATGGATGCATATACAATTTCATATATGCCCATGAAGATATGTGCTTGTTGCCAAGCAGATAGAAAGGGACAATTAAAGTCTAGATGTTAAAAGAATATCCCTAAAATTCGTCATGAACCGCATCATAAATCGCCTTCTGATTGCGCCAAAATTCCAAGGCAGGCATAAGCAATCTCCCTACAAAATACTGAATCATGTCAAGGACATCAATAGAAATTTTCTATTACATGTAAGGTCACCAAACATCAACAAACTAGTATTATTTACATACCTTCCCCCTACCGAACAAAGTTGCTAGAGTAGAATGAAGATAAGAGTTATGCTAAATAATTTTATTGAATGGTTATTATCCTGACAGAAAACAAGAAGCCATTTCAAGCTCTAAAGTTATCTTGAAATCTCAAAACAAAACTCAAAGAGATATAACATAGATGGAGTTGTTGGTGTCTTTTATCTATCATAAATTTTGACAAAATTCAATTGAAATTCTCTGCAAAAAATTTCTGCAAATTTCTCTTTCCTTTCCAAACAATATCAGAGAAGAACACTTTATCTCAAAAAATCTACAATTATGCTCATAAAGTATGTTTTAAGTGCTAATTAGCAAAATGGATCAAAGTTAGTATACAAGAAAATATTAAGTAGACAGAATATCTCCCAACTCAATCCTTACAAGGCAATACGGTTCAAAATCAAAATATATGATCAAAACATATATAGCAAAACGACATCAGAAACACGATTCATGACATAAAATTCATTAAGTGCTAATTGGTAGCAGAATCGAGAAATCAAGTAATTAATAGTATACATAGTTTCAAACACAATCTTAATTCAATTCTAAACAAAATTTCTATTAAATGTCATCATTACATATAAAAAAAAAATACTTGATTGAAAAATCCTCATTTTTTAACAATATTTTTTATTTGAGAGAAGTAATAAGAATCAAGATATGCCCAAAAAAAGGAATAAGAATCAAGAGATGCACATACATCAAAAATAAAAAAAAAATCAATCAAAAGCAAATTAGACACCCAATGGCAGAAGCACTGGCAAAAAAGCTTAAAGCCCTAATACAATAGCATAACTTCTAGCAGTATATATTTATATTTAAGAAAGAACATTAGAACTTCTAGCAATTAGCAATTCAACATTATATTTATGGCAGAAGTAGTAAAGCCCTAGCCCTTAAGCCCCTTAAGTAAAGTAGTAAAGCACTAAAGCCCTAATTCAATGGCAGATGGCAGAACTTCAATCATTAGAGTTAGGGAAAAATAATAAGAAAAACAAGACAAGTAATTTACGAGTTAAATGTTTCAATAATTAATGAACTTTTAGTTGCGTCTTCGATCATTCACTGAACTTTCAAATGTTGTTGTCTACTCACTGGACTTTGAAAAGTTACTCTCCGTTAATCACTTCTCACAATTCTGTAACTACCAATTGACGAAGATATACACGTGGCTGGCAGAATACCCACGTGGCTGACAAAATGTCCACGTGGCAAAAGTTAAATGTTTCAATAATCACTGAACTTTTATTCACGTCTTCGATCACTCACTGAACTTTTATTCGCGTCTTCGATAGCTCATTGAACTTTCAAATGTTACTGCGTGCTCACTGAACTTTAGAAAGAAACGATTCGTTAATCATTTCTCATGATTTAGTAACTACCAATAGATGGAAGCACACACGTGGCTAACGAAACACTTATGTGGCACACATTTGAGAATAATTCTGCCAACCAATTAAAGCTGTCCGTCCATGTTATCAAATCATTTTTTCAAAATACAATTTATACATAAGAAACATATATTTTTCCCTATATTGAAATCCCTCAAGTTCAATTACCCTAACTTCGATTCAATTACCCCAAAAATCTATCTGTATGGAGTTCTTATCTGGTAAACCTAACCTTAAATGTGAAAAGTACATTTTTTTTTTATTTTTTTATGATGAATTTCATGTTGCATGCTATATGTTAGAACATTAATTTCACATCAAAATAAAAAATATATTTTGACCATGTATTCATGTCAGTTAAAGTTAGTTGCTAAAAGAGATTCGATATGGTCAAAATACATATTTTTTGAATTGAAATACATGTTCTAACATATGGCATGCAAATAAAATTCATAATAACAAAATTAAAAAAAATATATACTTTTCACATTTATAGTTAGGTTTCCTAGAGAAGAACTCCATACAGATATATTTTTGGGTACATAATACACAAAAAAAAAAAAAACTAATTGACAGAAACTTCATGTGTGACATTATTGATTTCTAAACGAAATGGTGGTTCTCGATTAGGCTGGTTGTAGGGTAGCACTGTCATTTTGTTGCGAGTTATAATGGGTTAGGGTTAGGAATAGAATTTGGGAGAATTGAACTTGAGGGAATAGGCTTTGAGGGATTTCAATTTAGAGATAAAATATACATTTCTCATGTATAAATTGTATTTTGAAAAACCGCTTTGATGACATGGATGTACAGCTTCAATTGGTTGGCATAATTTATCCTCAAATGTGTGCCATGTAGGTGTTTTATCAGCCACATGTGCACTTCCGTTCATTGGTAGTTACGAAATCATGAGAAATGATTAATGAATCGTTACTTTCTAAAGTTCAGTGAGCACGCAGCTGTAAGAATTAATGTCCAAGGTCCAATTAGTTGGGTCGGACTTAATTACTCATTGGGCCATATTAATTAATAAGATTATTTAATCGGGCCTGATTGTTGATGAGTTCTAGTTGGACTAGAACTAGGGCTAGGGTTAGCCCCGCCTATAAATACATAGGCGCAACGTATTAGGGTTAAGAGAGTTGATATTTAATTACTTGCTAGCACAAGCAAAAGACAACCCAATCAACTTCTCCCAAATATTCCGCTTTCATTTGTTCTTGATTGTGGAGCTCAGATCTGTTCTTGCTGTGTGGATCACCATTGGAGGCTGGACAATTGAACAGCTGTGGTATTGAAGATCGCACATCCAGCCAATCAGATAATCAGATTCAAGACATTCATAAAAGGTAATATTCTATCACGAATCCTCTCTAAGTGCAAGGTTGATCCGGGCTTATAGGAATTGAGCACTTAATTTCCGCTGTGCATGTATATCTCAATTCCTTACAGCAGCAACATTTGAAAGTTTACTGAGTGATCGAAGACGGAAATAAAAGTTCAGTGAGTGATCGAAGACATTTAACTCTTGCCACGTGGGCATTCCGTCAGCTACGTAGGTATTTTCGTCAATTGGTAGTTATAAAATTGTGAGGAGTGATTAACGGAGCGTAACTTTTCAAAGTTCAGTGAGTGATCCAAGACATGACTAAAAGTTCAGTGACTATTAAAACATTTAGCTCAGCAACTTACTCACCTTCTGATTGTTAATTTGAAAGATGAAGGAAGATTGATGAAATCAGCGAACCAGCGAAAATGGAGCCTCTGAAAATCAATTCACGATGGTCGATGGAGATGGAGAGAATTTGATTGTTAATGGATTCAAAGGAGATTATGTGAGTTTCAAACAATAGCCAATATTCAGTGATAATTTTACGTGTACTAAAAAATATAAAATAATTTAAATTAGTATACCACTTTTTTTTGCGGTGGAATTCAACCGTAGTAGAGGATTTTGATGCATCGATGGGTTGAGAAGAATATGTTGAAAATTGAGAGAGACGGTGTTTTGTTTGGGGGGTTTGATTTTGAATAATATAGAGATGAAAATTAAGAAATTGAGATAGATATGTGTTTTGGATTGAGATGATGAAGACGTAGTGGCATACAGAAAAATATGGAGAAAATGAAAGAGAGGTGAGTTTTGGTTTGAGAAGATGAAGACGTAGTGATATACACACTACTCTTTTTTGTTCTTAGAGAAATCTTCCCTATGGTTGGTGAAAATACTATTTAACTTTTTTTATTCTAAAAATACTGTTTTTTAGTTTTGTAGCACTTTTTTTTATTACATTTGTTATGTTTGTTAATAATAAATGTAACACATTATAAATAAAATAACAAATGTAACAAATGTAACAATTGTAACAAGTGTTACAAAAACAAAAAAACAAAAACAGTATTTTTAAAATAAAACAATATGACAATATTTTAAGAAATATTTTATTTATTGTAGTTATTTCTGATAAAAATCCATATTTTCACTTTTAATTTTGCCCTTGGGAGTTGTGCTTTTGGAGTTTTGTAATTCACTGTTATGTCATGTATAGAATAATGGAAATTCATTACTTTTTTCAGTAAGCCCATTACAAAAAATGTAAAAAAAAAAAAAAAAAGAAGAGAAATTGTCTAAAAGTTACCTGCAAATGACTTGTTCCAAATTATGTCAAAACAATTTTTAAAATTGTCAATAAGTCATGCTCTTTAGCAAATTTTCATATTAATTCCAAAATTATTCCTACGATCCATATTTGCCACACACATTGCATTTGACACTGCTCTTACTATCACCGCCACCACCACCACCACCACCACCACTTTACTGCTCCAAGATCAGGTTGGTGGGCTTCAGGCCACCAGGGATGGTGGCAAGATATGGATTACTGTCCAGCTTGTGGATGGAGCTTTTGTGGTTAATCTTGGTGACCATGGCCATGTAAGTGTTGTCACTCTAGACTTTTGATTCTTCTTAATTTTTTAGCGCATGTTTGGTAGTGCTAAAATTATTTTTTTAAGTGTTTATATTTTAAGTGAATGGTGAATGTATGTATATAAAGTGGGTTGTAAATTGTGGGTCCTATTAAATGTGTGGATAAAAAGTATGTTTGACTAATTTGACCAACTGAAATTATAATTTAAACATTGCCAAAAATATGCTTAGACTAAAGGTGTCTTTAGCCAAGTTACATAAAATCCTCAATAATCATAAAGTTTATTTGATGAAACACTTGGAAGAGTTTGACTGAGGAAATGACAGAAATACATGCTTAATCACATGTACAGTACCTAAGAAATGCATATCACCAAGCACTAGTGAACTTCAATTACAGCAGATTGTCAATTGCAACTTTCCAAAATCTGGCACCAAAGGCCATGTCTACCCACTCAAGGTCAGAGCTAGGGAGAAACTGGTACTCAAGGAGCCCATCACATTTTCTGATATGTACAAGAGGAAGATGAGCAAGGATCTTGAATTGGCCAGGCTGACAAAATTGGCTAAGGAGAAATAGGTGAACCAGGAAACTAATGTAAAACCCGAATTTGTTGAAGAAATTCTTGCTTGAATTGCTTGAGTTTTGAAACAAAAAATGGGTAGATTTTTTGTTGCAAATTGGAAAATCCTTGGTTATGGGAATCAAATTGGCTGTAATAACATCATTTGTGTTCAACTTCTATGTTTGGTTGTGCTTTGTATTAGTCACGTCCTTTTGTCCCTTAATATATACGTTGTATATTTTGTATTAGTGCTACACTTGGCTTACTGCATACAATAATTGCAATAAAATACTTCTCTAATTATATTTTGATACTGTAAATAGCAGCTTGATAATGTATTATAGAATACAGTTTGATACTGTATTATAGAATAGCAGCTTGATACTGTATTAAGTTGATCATTAGATTATTTCTTTGTGTTGTTAGTCGTGTGTGTTATTTGATATTATAGAAACAATATCACATAAAATAGTATCATAACAGAAATGGCATAGAATTTGCATACGTGCTCAAAATTTTTATTATAATATGTTTTCAGAATTGTGTCGATGAGCCGATCAAGATTTTGCGACTGTTAATGATGGATTTAGCCGTTTGAAGTCTTCTCTTTAGCTTAAAATGACAATCTTTAATTTTTCTTATCTAAATAGTATCATACATACTAAAACAATATTATAGATAAATGAATCTCAATATATCAGTATCATACATGAAAGTATCTTAATAAAATAGTATCAAAGATTAAAGCATAACTAAAACAATATCATATATAAAACTAAGTACAAGATGTTTTTAATGGTTGAAGTAATGATATAGTATGATATATAACACATTATCTAAATAAAACAGTATCACAGATAAAAATAAGTACAATATGTTTTAATGGTTCAAGTAATGATATTATTTTTAAAATACTCCATTAGTGGTACAAGATTATTGATACTGTTTGCATTCAATAACAGTATCATATGTTGAAGCATTATTAAAGATAAAAGCATGGTATAAATATATCAATCCACATTATCTAAAAAAAATAGTATCATAGATAAAATAGTATTATACAAAACAGTATTATAATAAAACAGTATCATATAAGACAGTATCATATAAAATAATATCATAATAAAACAGTATAATTGAATTAGCCGCTTTTTTGAAACTTTTAGGAGTATGTTGGTCTTTTAGTGATAAAACGTGACTTTAATTGTATTAAGTTTTGGTTATATGACTTTAGAACCCATAAGTACAACAATAGTGACCGGCCTTGAATTTACTCAAAAAAAATGTGAAAAATCTGTGTGTCCACCACTGACGATCAACGTTTGTTGGTTAACTAGTGCAAATTATATTCTATTTATGAATGCACAGAAATGACTTACTTGAACGCTGAAAAGTGCTAAAAATAAAAAATGACAGAAATGTTTGATCGAGGCAAGAGGTAAACTCTTTGTCCTTAAGACAAAATTGTCCTGCTCACGGTTAGATGACAAACGTTTCCCAAGATACAACGATCTGTTCTTGTGGTAGTAATACTACAGACCTCGAGAAACAGCGAACTGGAAAATGATAATGATTTGAGCTCTTTTTTTTTTTTTTATGCAAGGACGGATGCAATATACTGTAAGAATGCAGGGTGCAGAATGCTTATGTTTGATAGTTCAAATTTCTTATGCCAATTCGAAAACTGGAGGGACTAATTTATAGAGTGCCAAAAGACACAACACTTGGAACATCAATTCTAAAAAGTCGTGGTTTGAACTAATGTGTTTTTTAAGGAGACAGAATATGGAATCTTTCAGAAGACATGACACGTGTTGCAATATGATGATACCACGTGTCAACAATTGATTGGAGATATAATTGGAAGGATAATTAAATTAAATAAATAATTATTTAATTTATTTGTCCAAAAAGTTTATATTAGGCTAAGTCCAATCCCGATACCCATGACCCACGAACCTCAAGCCCGAGCCCTAGCCGGTCGGCGACTGCCCGCGCGTGTGGGCTTTTGACCGAACCTAATAAGGTCTAGGGATCTCCCCTTCTGAAGACTTGTGGTACCCCTTGGGGTCCAAACCCAATTCCAATCTTGGGTTATATAAATAGATAAACATACTATTAATCTTTCGATGTGGGACAATATTTTCCACTCTTCTAATTTACCTTTTATATTTCAAGTTTAAGGTGTCCACTTTTGGCTAAAAATTTTCATTCACCCGGAAATAGTTTTGCACAACCAGTTATACAATGAACATCTACTCGCGGAGTACATCGTGCTAAACCAAGGTCCCACCTCAATTGATTCACAGAACCCACTCAAATATTTGGTCAAAGTTGGTCAAATCCAACTTAATAATTTTAAACACCATTTCCAACAATCCCCCACATGAATAGAAATTCACATGAAGTATGCAAATGAAATGCAGACATTGAAAGAGAGTACATGCGAAAATGTATTGCATCAAGAGAGGTAGCTTATGACTTTGAACTTTCCTTAGTGGAATACTATCGGCTTCACTTGGCTAATCAGTGAACGTAATGTCTTGAATTGTTGAGCCGTTGAGTGTAAACTAAGACACTAGTACCCACACAATATCTTCACTAACACTTTCAATTCTCATGGCTGTGTTCATTTTGGCATTGAACAACACTTGAGTTTCATAAGTGTTTTAGAAAATTCAAGCCTCAAAATTATCATAGAAGCGGCCCCACTTCTCACATATATAGGTGATCTTCTATTAAGAGTACTTTGCTCTATCCTACTTGGTTTATACAAGCTATATGAATCATTAAAAGAATAATTTAACCTATCATACTTTGCATAAAGAACTTTTCGTATCATGAGAATGGGCAGGAAATAACTCATAGAATCTTTATAACTTAGTTGTCCCATTGAACCAAGGTCTTGGGATCTTTAGTCAGCAAGATTGGGTTACCGTCACAAAGACCATACGTAGTAGGCTTTAAGCCAATTCCATTTGATAAATAATGCATCTGACTCTAGCTAAACCTTTCGTCAGCGGATCCGCGAGGTTTTCTTTTGACTTTACATAGTTAATAGAGATTACACCATTAGAGATCAAGTGTTTAATGGTATTGTGTCTACGATGAATATGTCGAAACTTGCCATTATGCATACTATTTTGTGCCCTTCTAATAGTCGATTGACTATTGCAATGTATAATTATTGCAGGCACTGGCTTAGGCCAACATGGAATGTCCTCTAAAAATTTTAGAAGCCATTCTACTTCTTCTCCAGCTTTATCTAAAGCTATATATTCACATTTCATCGTGGATTGAGCTATACATGTTTGTTTTGAGTAATTCCAAGACACAGCTACACCATCAATTGTAAAAACATAACTACTAGTGGATTTAAAATCCTTCGTGTCTGATATCCAGTTATTATCACTCTATCTTTCTGATACAATTGGATATCTGGTATAGTGTAATCCATCCCTTAAGGTGTCTCTTAGATATCTAAGAACCCTATTTAATGCCTTCCAATGGTCATTATTTGGATTACTTGTAAATCTGTTCAACTTATTAACTGCATAAGCAATATCAGGTTGCGTGCAGTTAGTAATGTACATTAAGCTGCCTATGATATGAGAATATTTCATTTGAGATACATGATTTCATGTATTCTTAGTCAAATGTAGATTCGAATCTACTGTGTTTTAATTGAATTTTCATCGTAAGCGTTAAACTTTTTAAGTACCATCCCAACATAATGAGATTCTAACAACATAAGTCCACCAGTCTTAGAGATTTTCATCCCTAATATGACATCAGCTACACCCACGTCTTTCATATCAAAATGTTTTGTCAACATTTTCTTAGTAGCTATGATGACATCATGATTGCTACCCATAATTAGCATGTCGTCAACATATAGACATACCATTACATATGCGTTTTGTATGCTTTTGATATAAACACATTTATTACACTCGTTGATTTTATAACCATTTGACAACATTGTTTTGTCAAATTTCTCGTGCCAATGCTTAGGTGCCTGTTTTTGTCCATACAAAAACTTAACGAGTCTACACACCTTTTTCTCTTATCCTGGAACAATAAACCCTTCAGGTTGCTCCTTGTATATTTCTTCTTCCAACTCACCATTCAAAAATATTGTTTTAACATCCATTTGATAGATCTCAAGATGATGCAATTCTGCGATTGCAATAAAAAACTCTAATTGACGCTATCCTTGTCACTGGTGAGTATGTGTCAAAGAAGTCAATGCCCTCCTTTTGTTTGAACTCTTAGGCTAGTAACCTAGTCTTATACTTATCGATAGATCCATCAAGTTTTAATTTTCTCTTGAAAATCCACTTGTAGCCTAAAGGTTTATTTCCTGGTGAGAGATCAACCAATTTCCAAGTATGGTCTATTTCACTATTTATAACATCTTTCCAAAATGGAGCTTTTGGAGTGGACATTGCTTCACTAAATGTCCTAGGCTCATTTTCTAACAAATAAGTTAGAAAATAAGGACCAAATTATTTAGATGTTCTGGCCCTTTTGCTTCATCTAGGTTCATCATCACCTTGATAACCATTATTTGTAGCATTATAAGTTTGTTTTTGCGAACTTACTTCTTTCTTGTCTTTACATGGAAAGACATCTTCAAAAAATGCAGCGTTCCTTAATTCAATGATTGTACTTTCATATATATTAGGAATTTCTGATTTATGTACCAAGAACTGATATGCACTATTGTTATTAGCATATTCAATAAATATATAATCAACTGTTTTAGGTCCGATTTTGAATTGTTTTGGCTTAGGTACTTCTATCTTAGCCAAGCACCCCCACACTTTAAAATATTTGTATGAAGGCTTGGGACCTTTCTATAACTCATAAGGAGTTTCGTTCTTATTTTTGTGTGGAATTTTGTTAAGAATGTGATTTGCTGAAAGAATAGCTTCCCCCCACAAGTTCTGGAGTAATCCAGAATTTATCAACATCGCATTCATCATCTCTTTAAGAGTTCGGTTCTTGCATTCAGCGATGCCATTTGATTGAGGTGAATAAGGAGCCGTTGTTTGATGAATAATACCGTATTCTGAACAAAATTCTTCAAGTGACGTTCCATATTCTCTACCTCTATCACTACGAATAATTTTTATTCGTTTGCTGAGTGGATTTTCAAACTCATTCTTGTAGTGTTTAAACACTCACAAGGCATCATCTTTGCTTCTTAGCAAATATACATAACAGTTACTCGTGCAATCATTAATAAAAGTAATAAAATACTTTTTTCCGCCTCTAGTTTACACAAACTTTAAATCACAAATATCACTATGAGTTAACTCTAAAGGTATTGTTTTTCTTTCAACCGAGTGAAGTTAACTCATCCTTTACACAAGTTTCGCACTTGTGATTAGGATCAAAATGTAAAGAAGGCAACAAATTTAAATTTATTAACTTGCATACATATTTAAAATTTGCATGTCCTAATCTATAATGCCATAAAAAAGATTACTCAATTATATAAGCAGAAGAATTCATATTCTTATTATTATTGCTTGATTTTGGTATAATAGTAAGGACATTTATCTCAGATAGTCCACCACTCAGATAGCTATTTCTCACATACAAATCATTTTTAGTAAGTATGAATTTATCAGCCACAAATACAAGTTTAAACCCATGTTTACTAAGTAAAGATCCAGAAACAAGATTCTTGCGAATGTCGAGCACATAAAGAACAAGTTCTTTGCCATAAGTCATTTTCAGGACCACTTTTCCTTGTTTTTCAACCTTTGAGCTTGAAGAATTTCACATGAACATATGTTCTCCATTAACAATATTATAAGTGAACATATTTTTGTTAGCAAAAATGTGTGAGTAGCTCCAGTATCTACCCACCATTCTCTTGGATTTCCAACATGGTTGCATTCAAATACAACTGCCGACAAGTTCAACTCTTGCACACCATCAGATAGTGCATCTACTTCAGTCACATTGACTTGGACATTCTTCTTTTTAGGAATGTTGTTGCTACGACATTCACTTTTGCAATGTCCCAATTTTCCACAATTGTAACAATTGCCCTTGAATCTTTTTATGTTCTTGCCATCCTTTTTGAGAGCATCTCGAGAATGTTTTCTTTTCTTGTTATTTCTCGAAGTTGATTCCACAACATTGGCATTTGCTTACAATTAGTATCCACCTGACTTTTTGTCAGATCTTTTGTTATCTTCTTTAATTCTTCCAAATTCATTTTTTTTGCGTTTATGCTTGAGGTAATTCTTGAATTCCTTCCATAAAGGATGCAATTTCTCAATGATTGCAGCTACTTGAAATGTCTCATTTAAAGTCATGTTTTCAGCATGTATGTCATGAAGAAGAACCTACAATTCTTGAACCTGGCTGATGACTGTCTTGGAGTCTACCATTTTGTAATCAAGGAATTTACCAACAATGAATTTCTTCGTGCCGACATCCTCAGTTTTATACTTTTTCTCCAACGACTCCCAAAGTTCTTTTGCTGTTTCATGGCACTATGCACTACATATAGTATATTATCCAGCCCGTTCAAAATATAGTTTTTGCACAAAAAATCAGAATGCTTCCATGCATCCAAGGCAATTATCGATTCTCAATTATTCTCTCCTTCTTGCACAGTAGGAGGATCTCCTGTTAGAAACCTTACCAAATTTAGTGTAGTAAGATAGATCAACATTTTCTATTGCCATATTTTGAAATTAATCCCACTAAATTTCTTTGGTTTCTCTCCATGAGGAACATGAGTAGATTGGATGGGAATAGCCATTAATGGAACCGCATTGGGTGTCACATTTGTAGGGAGAATAACTTTAGTCCCATTCAATTCCATTTCTGTTACGAAAACAGAAGTTCAACAACCAAACATATCAAGATTTGACTCGATCACTTCAAATAAAATAATTACTCCCTCCGTCCCACAAAGATAGACTTGTTTTCCTTATTTATCCGTCTCAAATTATAGGTCACTTACTTTATAGAGTGTGTATTAAATTTTTCATTTTCCTAATATACCCTTATTTAATTTACATTGATATCAACCCAAAATAAGTATTTAAATTTATTAGATTCATAAATGACTAATATTAAATGGGGGTATAATAGGAAAAACGTGTGAAAAATTTATAACTTCAATTACATTAAATGAGATTTCTTAATCTATGTAAAAAAAGAAATGAGTCTATTTTTGTAGGACGGATAGAATATAACTTATATACCTACTGAATTATAAATAAACTAACGTCGAAATAAATGAGAAGCATAAACAGATTATTTCAATTGACAGATATAAGCCAATTTAACCAAACTTAATCATGCAAACATATTAAAGTGCAACTAAAAGTAAATTTCGTACAAGGTGAAATTGATTTAATATGCACAGAATATTATTACTGTATATTATGTGAAAAGTGAATTTGATGATTTGTACTTAATCAATTAACACTTAAAATAAAGTCTGAAATAAGTTTCACTGATTTGTATTTAATAACTTAATGCATATGAATATTTAATAAATTAATTCACAATTCTGAACACTAAATGACAAAATTTGCACCCAATTCTTAAATGAGATTAAATTACAGAGAACGCACCCAATTCTGAAATGACAATAAATTAAATAATGAACACTGTTTCAAAATTAATGCACACGTTGAAATGCCAAGACAAATGCTACTGTTCCAAAAATTTATTGTTTCAGAATAAATAATGAACACGTTGAAATTTAATACATACTATTTTAGAAATTTAATACACACGGTTTTAAAAATTAATGCACACTGTTTCAGAAGTTGATCAAACGTTTTTCAAAATATAAAACAATAAAATAAAATTTCGTCTTAAGATTGTTGGATTAATTAGTGCAAATTATATTCAATTTATGAACGCACAGAAGTGACTTACTTGAACACTGAAAAGTGCAAAAAATAAAAAAACGACAGAAATATTGGATTGAGGCAATAGGTAAACTCTTTGTCCTTAAGACGAAATTGCCCCCCAAGTGTTCACGGTTGAATGGAAAACGTCTCCCAAGATACAACGATCCTTTATCGCGGTAGTAGCACTTCAGACCTTGAGAAACAGCGAACTGGAAAATGATAATGATTTTAACTCTCTTTTTTATGCAATGACGGATGCAATGTACTGTGAGAATGCAGGGTGCAGAATGCTTATGTTTGATAGTTCGAATTTCTTATGCCAATTCAAAAACTGGAGGGACTAATTTATGGAGTGCCAAACGATACAACACTTGGAACATCAATTCTGAAAAGTTGTGGTCTGAATTGATGTGTCTTTTAAGGAGACAGAATCTGGAATCTTCCAAAAGACACATGTTGCAATCTGATAATACCACTTGTCGACAATTGATTGGAGATATAATTGGAAGGATAATTAAATAAAATAAATAATTATTTAATTTATTTGTCCAAAAAGTTTATATTGGGCTATGCCTAATCCTGATACCCACGACCCACAAACCTCGAACACGAGCCCGGCCTGGCCGACGGCAGTATGCGTGTGTGGGCTTTAGACCAAACCCAATAGGGTTTAGATCTCTCCCTTTCCAAAGAATTGTGGTACCCCTTGGGGCGCAAACCCAATTTCAATATTGTGTTATATAAATAGATAAAAATACTATTCATCTTCCTATATGAGACAATGTTTTCCACTTTCTCTCCAATTTACCTTTTATATTCTAAGTTTAAGGTGTCAATTTTTTACTAAAATTTCTCATTCACCCGAAAATGGTTTTGTACAATCAAATATACAATGAACATCTACTCGCGGAGTAGATCGTGCTAAACCAAGGTCCTACCTAAATTGATTAATGGAACCCATTCAAATATTTGGTCAAAGTTGATCAAATCTAACTTAATAAATTTTATTTTAAACTCTATTTCTAACAACGTTTACTTAATTTGTGCGTAGGGGTGGGGAGGATTTTGCCATGAAATATTTTAATAAGGAATTTGGCATAGAAGGTAAATTATATATGTGTGTGTGTTTATATATATATATATATATATATATATATATATATATATATATATATATATATATATATATATATATTTATTTATTTATTTAATTTTTTTCTCTTCAAATATTCCATTTGTAAGGACTAAAAAACAAAAACAAAAAAGCGAGAATTTTTCTCGTTAATAATTAGCCTACAAATGGATTTTTTTTTTCAGCAAAAGAAATATCTTACTCGATGAATTTTTTATTGAGAAAAATGCACATGTTCGTGGGCACAAGTCCTCTCATTCTTGAAAATTTTGAAGAAAAATACAACCCTATAAAACATCATTTTTGTGGAGAAAAGTAAACTTCACCTACAAATTTATGTCTCTTAAAATTTTGTATGTGGATTATAAAATTCTTGTGTTGAATCTAGGGCATGGTAGCATAACTAGAGCCAATATGGCATGACAAATGCTTGCAAAGCCATTTAGTGTCAAGGAAAAGCATATTGAAGTACTCAAGGTAGAAGTACTCAACAATGACTTATTTGCTTGTATAGCACTATATCTTCGATTGAAGTGCTTGGTGTACAAAACTTATTTCAAAAAGGGCCCTAATCAAAAATAAAATATATAATTATGTGCAATATCACACTTGTTGTAATGCCTTGAAAATTTATAGCAATTTTATAATTAATTATATGAGTTAGACGAGTCTCAACTGACGTAAAATAGAATTTTATTTAAGTTAACTTCAAAATTAGTGAGAACAAAATATGATTATTTAATCCATTTTTATGTAGACGTCTTTGGCTCGATCATTTGCAAAATCGATAAACAACAAGGTCGCAAAAAAAAAGTTAGCTATAAATTATTAGACTCAGTGAGTTGACTCGTTCAAACTATCAGACCCAGTGAGTTGACTCGTTCTTTCTTCCAAGCCAGCAACAATGGCTACCAAGGCAATGGACCCGACCCCAAAACCACTAGACCCGAACTTCACCGTGGGCAGACTACCTTCGGTCACCCTCGTCCCACCCATACCCGACCCCAAGCCACCTAAAGCGAGCCTCACGCTCACAAATCCAATCGAGTCAGGCTGGCTTGGCCCATGCCAATAAAGGCCATGCTAGGACCTTACAAAGTCAAGCTGAACCTAGGCTCGGCTCATCTCCAAAAGTCGAGGCTAAACCGGCCTACGAGATCGGCTCGTTAATTTTTTTTAAATGTAGTATTTTGGTTGCACTTTAAAAAACCAAAATGAAATCAGGTATGAAGAATTTGACGTTTAAAACCCTCATCATTTTTTTTGGCTTGGACCATACTTTTAGCGTAGGCGGAGTTAAAATTATACACGAACAAGTTGTTACGTGTACAATTTTTGGTAAAACTTAAAAATAAGAAAAAATAAATAAATTTACACAATCAATACATACAAATTATAAAGTCAGCTCTTTAAGTTCTTCGGCTAATATGATGTCTACTTTATCTTGGATCCGAAGTTCTGCACCTTCTCAATCCTTTAGACACGTTAAACTTTATAATATATCTTGTTGAAGTATTAACCTCAAATGTGTCAGAACTCTGCCACCTGTACTAAAAGCAGACTCTGATGGTGTTAGTAGATCGCGTGCTATAATAGAAACAATTAGGTACTGAAACTCGTTTTGTATCCACCACATAAGTATATCAATTTTTTTCTCTTCTTCATTTAACATGCTAAGTATGTCGTGAGCAAAATATATAGCTAACTCTAAAGGTATGTCTCTACTACCTGTTCTTATATTCGTAGCACGGGAACGAGAAGAAGAAGAATAAGAACTAGCTTGTTAAGTTCCCATAACTGAACTAAGAAAACTCCAAAAATTGTTATCGTCGTTTGATAATGAAGAAGACATTGGTACAAAAAGTTTTCTAACATTCCTGTCAATCTTTTTTGCATAAAATTCATACATTTCACATAAAGTTTTTCTAGACTATTGTACGTTATTGGATTCTCGTAACTTAATTTATTAGAAATTGCCGACACAATATGTTTTGTACCTTCTAAATTTAATCTAGAGTCCATAATTGATGCTAATGGGAACAACATAGTCAATTCTTCTTAATATTTCTAAACTTCATATCCATTGCTATTACAATATCAGATTTTATACCTATTAAAATTATTGACAATAAAAGAAAAATGATTTAGAACTAATGTACTTGTAGGATGATATATACCAGAACATGCGTTTGTGGCGTCAAAATTATTTTTAAAAAATTTTCTCATATGGGATGAGATTTTTCAATCATAAGTTTGCAAATCATATTTTGGACTGTGTGATTGTCGGCCATTATAATAGACAGTTATACAATATTCGTAATCTTCACACGATTTAAGTATTAAATAAGTAGAGTTCCATCTATGGCCTACGTCTATACATAAATATTTTGTTGAAAGAGTATTTTTTATACGTAATTCATCAAACACTTGTTTTTGAGCCGGCGAGACAATAAAATAATTTAAGGCATACGTAATTTTTTCTCATTGTTGTTTTGTAAAGTTTAAACCAGATTGGACAATTAAATTAAAAAACTGACATACATAAAGAACATGAAATAAAATGCTACCAAAATCTGAATTTAATTGTTGCATTAATCTTTCTATTACTATATATTAGGCATAGTATTGTCAAATGTGAAACTGTGAATTCTATATTCGTAATTAAATTCTCTAATAATATTTATTAAAACATTAAAACTATTTAATCTATCATGAAGGAAGTCAATTACTTTATATGAATTTATTTTTTTTATACATTATCCATTGTTTATCAATATAATGTTAAACACCAATGACATGGTATGTCTATTTAATGGATAATGGTGGATCTCACATATTCAATGTGTAAATAAAATATATATTAAATAGACATGTCATGTCATCGGTGCTTAGGAGATCATATATATATATATATATATATATATATATATATATATATATATATATCTTGTGTGCAAAACTCAATTTATTAAGCTTTTTAGATGACTCATGTAACAAGTTTTAGGCTGATGACTCCCAAGTCTTTTGAACCTTAGGGCACCGGGTTTTGAAAAACTCCTATGGACTTTATCACTAGAGTTAAAAAGGCTACGAAGAGACTTCTAAGATATTAATAGCCTAGTACTTTGCATGCAAGAAGTTCATGTGCAGGGATTAGATTCCTAACATTCGGTTATTACCTAGCTTCCTCTAACTAGTCTAAAGTGCTCCACATAATTTTTCAACACGTAATCAACACAAGCCTAGGTAGCCACCATCACTGCTTAACTACTACCACATTTAATTGCTCTATTAGTTACTGTTGGGTTGTATGCCCAAATAGTATAATTTTGCTGTGATGAAATGACAATTTTATATTGAATAAAACTTTAGTTTGTATTCATTTATTATTATTGCATTTGTTTAATATCGAGTATGTAAATAAAGTGCCAATGATCACTTGTGATAATATAAGTTGGATACTTGCGTTGAGAAGTATAGTGTGACACAACTTATATTTTGATCATCAATAAAATTGTTCACAACTAATGTATAAGGGTTGGCGCCTTGTACCGGAAGGTTGTAGTGTTGACTATTTAATCATTCGGGTTTGCGATTTGTCCTTATCGCAGAAATTGATTAATGGTGACACTAGTACACTAAGAGTGTATTGAACGGACCATGTGTCGAATTTAATTATATAGCATGACCGTGCGAATAATTAAATTCCACTTGATCACCGAGTATTTCATCTAAATCCCTTGATAGGATTGTGTATATCTTTTCGTTAGTTTGATGGTTCTTTGATTTACCAATGGGTGAGATCAATTTAATTGATCAAATATCTCGGTGAGTTGGGAGATTGAGAATGAGCGAAGTAGAGAACACGAATTCGTGTCGGGAACTGTCGCCCTGAAAAATGGGTCGAGTGACAACTTAAGTATTTTCTGTTGAACGGTTATAAATCTGAGCTCAGTGTTTAGCGACGGCTAAACTTCGACATCTGTGATTAGTTCACAGGACCGTTGAAGAAAATGTAACTTAAAGTTAGTGAGAATAATTAGAGGGGTAAAACGGTCATTTATGCTCACACCTAATTATCGGATCTCAGACAGAGATGAAATATATATACGGTAGGTCAGAGGAAAATATTACAGCTTCTGTAATTTTATATATTCCGAGAGTGCAGTCTCTTGCCTTTAGTGGAAAAAGCAAAAGACTAATAATTAGATTGAGGGGTCTAGGGTCGACTAGACGGAATCTAATTATTGGAGCTTGGAAAATATATGTCCGATCAGGTCCCTGTGGTAGCTCTATAAAGTTTTGGACTTAATCACAATTACTATAAAAGTTTTGGACTTAATTGTAATTGTAATATAAGTTCAGGGATTACACGTGTAATTAAATCAATCCTAAACTAATTGGACTTGGATGCAATCAGGACTCTTGTCGTTGTTTGCAATCAGATCACTTGCCGTTATTTATATCACATTGCTTGTGATGTAAATTGATCCCAATTCATTCAATTGATTCAATCAAGAAAAGAGAAGAAATTAAGTTTCTCAGTTTTCTAGATCTGACCAGTCCAGAAATTAGTTTTAGTTTTTGGTTAAAATTAAAAGGTGCCCACACGCCGGTGTAATCCAGACTTGGGAGAATACCATAGAAGGCTTGAACGTTGGAAGCACCAAGTTCGTGAATCAAAAGCAGCAAGTTCGTGAATCAGATCCAGATCAATATCGATTGTCGATTCAGGTATAATACTAATCCATTAGTATTTTAATTACAATAAATACCGTGAACATCTAGCAAAGATCCTGGTTTTATGAATTAAAGAAATTTTTGTTTTCTGGCTAATTCTCGTGCCAGTTTCCAACAAGTGGTATCAGAGCGGTCTAGATCGTTCACGTGTTTATTGTATTATCTAGATCTGATAATTGCATGTTCTAGTCGAGCGATGCCTAGGATTATCTGATTATATGTTGATTGAATAATTGATATTATTTTAAACTGTGATCCAATTATTTTGTGGCCCCACTTGTTCATTGTAATTTCGTTATTTTGAGTCTGTAACAAGATCGGTGGATTACGACTCCATCATCTTGTTTAAATTTTTAATTACAAAATAGATTAAATTGTGAACCCTAAATTGGGACATAGTTAATTTTTGTAATTGTCGAACAATTGAAAAACGGGTCAAACGAAACGAATCGACAACAGGAATTTCAGACGGGCCAAGTTCACCGGAGATCTGCGCGATCGCAGATCTGGTTCGCCGGAGATCTGCGACCGCGCAGATCTGGTGCGCCAGATCCGGCGTGCCAGTGATCTGCGACGGTGCAGATTCGGTGCGCCAGATCCAGCGCGCCGGTGATCTGCGCTCTCGCAGATCTGGTGCGCCAGATCCGGCGTGCCGGTGATCTACGACGGTGCAGATCTGGTGCGCCAGATCCGACGCGCCAGTGATCTGCGACGGTGCAGATCCGGTGCGCCAGATCCAGCGCACCGGAGATGCCATCGTGCGGATCTGATCTGGTGCGCCACCAGATGATCTGTGCTTGTCGCGTGCCGGGTCTTGTGCGCCGCCAGATCAGTCGCGCGCTGGTGCGCGACAGGATGATCTTCAGGCACTCGCGCAGATCTGGTCACGGATCTGCGCGCGCTACTGCGCGCAGATCCGGCCAGATGTGCGCGCCACCGGCGCGCAGATCTCGCCGGATCTGCGCCGCCGTTGTGGATTCGGCCATGGTGTTTCTCCGTTAAGGGGCTGTTTGGACAAGAAGATTGCTCAAGGAAGAAGAAGGTCCATGTTTGGCTAGATGGATAGTGCTTGTTTGGTTGCTGAAATAATGGCTGTTTGGTTGTTGGAATAGCTGGGCTTGTTTGGCAATTGGAGCAAAAACTAGAGATGAAGATTAAATTTAAATATTGGGTTTGAGCCCAATTAATTTTGTAATTTAATTCTCGAGTCTTGTTTTGGGCCACAAATAATTGTTAATTTATTGCTGATGAATGCTTTAAATATTTGTTTGAAATATTGTTATTCTGTGAATCATGTCATATATAATTAATTTTGGCATCGCTCGTGACACTTAGAATATAATGCATTTTATTGAAATATTGTTTTTTCCTCGATTAATTTAATTTAAATTAATTTTTTCTGGAAAGGAAAATTCGCAATAATTAAACTGTATGTTAATTTGATTAATATGAACAGTTGGTAATTATTTTAAATTAAAATCCATTATTTTAAAATGTTGAGTGGGAGAGGATATTTATTTAAATAAAAATCCACGGTCTCCTTTTGTCAATCCATAAGCAACAGAATGCGTTAGCCTCGTGCCGGTAACGCAACGGACTCCCTATAGGAGGGCTGCGTAATTCAGGTTGTTTGATTGGATTCTTTTTTGGTAAGATCGTCTAGATAGAATATAATTTGAGATCATCCTATAGATGGCGGGATTATTTTTCAAGTATTTAGAGATCTAGACAAAGGTTATACACTCAAATCGAGATTATCTTCGAACCTCCTATAAAGGCTCTCGTTTATAATCTTGGTGACCAAACGAAAGCGATACTGGATTTATCTAGACATTTATTGTCAAGATATGATTTGTCTAGTGGGAGGGTCCCAACTTAATCAGTGGACACGGTGACCTTTCCTATAGAGAGGCCTGTTGGATCACAAGGATTAAGTAGTCGTTACATTATTGTAGTTTTATGGATCTACATGTGCATTCATGTATCATATGTTAAATTCACTGCTCAATTTTAATATGCAATAATTTTGTTATTTTCAGCAAAATGTCTCTCAGTCCATTTTCCGTTATCCTAAAACAAAACCAACTAACCGGAGAAAATTATGTGGATTGGAAACGTAACTTAATGATTGTTCTCACTGTTGAGAAAATTGATTTTGTGCTTGAAGAAGATTGGCCTGAGCAACCCACTGAGACTGCAAGCAAGGACATGAGGGATGCTTATGATAAGTGGGTAGCTGCAGACAAGTTGGCTCGCTGTTACATTTTGGCATCAATGTCAAATGTGTTACAGCAGAAGCATGACAGTCTTGAGACCTCTTATGACATAATGAAAAGCCTCAAGGACATGTTTGCACATCAAAGTAGGAGAGCTCGGTTCGAAGTCATTCGTACCTTACAGAACATCCGTATGAAACCTGGAACGCCAGTGAAGGACCATATGTTAACCATGATTGGACACTTCAATGTGGCGGAGAATCTGGGTGCAACCATTGATGCAAATACTCAGGTTGATATGGTATTGAACTCTTTACCTGATATGTTTTCACAGTTTACTGTGGACTATCACTTACACAAGATGGATATGCCATTGACTGAGCTAATGAATGAGTTGCAAAATGTGGAAAGTGGTCTGAAGGCCAAAGGTGGTAATGCTTATGCAGCAATTGGTAGCTCCTCTGGTTCCAAGCCGAAAGGCAAAGGCGGAAAGAAAAGGAAGAGAGCTAGCAATAAGCCAGTAAGCAACAAAAAGACCAAAGCAGATGGAAAGCCGAAAGGCAAGTGTTTCAGCTGCGGCGTAAAAGGTCACTGGAAGAAAGACTGTCCCAAAGCACTAGCTAAACAAAAGCAAAGTGCGGGTGAGTTTTTCATAACTGAGTCTTGTTTGGTGGTTGATTCTACATATTCCTGGGTTGTAGATTCTGGAGCTACTAATCATGTTTGCATGTCAATGCAGGTGCTTCAGGAGAGCAGAAAACTCAATGAAGGCCAGTTTACTATCACAGTCGGCACAGGAGCAGTAGTTTCGGCGAGAGCTGTAGGAGTAGTTTATTTTTATTTCAGTAGTGGTAGGCGTTTAATTCTTAAAGACTGTTATTATGTCCCGCAAATGAAGCGAAATTTGATTTCCATTTCTTGTTTAATAGGACAGGGTTATTCTCTTGATTTTGCGCCTGATAAAGCGCTTTACATTTTGATGAATAAAGCTCTTATTTGTGCCGGATATTTGATGAATGGTCTTTATATATTAAACTATTCCACGAATGAAATTAATAATACTTCTGCAAACCATAATAAACAAAATACATACCACACTAGTGATACTTATTTATGGCATCTTAGACTTGGACACATCAACCTTAACAGGATACAGAGACTAACAAAGGATGGTCCCCTCAACTCAATTGAGGCCGAACCATTGCCGGTCTGTGATTCTTGTTTGGAGGGTAAGATGACCAAAAGATCCTTTCTAGCAAAAGGACATAGAGCCAAAGAAGTATTAGAACTAGTTCATTCTGATGTATGTGGACCTATGAATACACCAGCGAGAGGGGGATATGAGTATTTTATCACATTTACTGATGATTACTCTAGATTCGGATACATTTACCTGATGACTCGAAAGTCGGAGGCTTTTGAGAAATTCAAAGCATATCGGACTGAGGTCGAGAAACATTTGAGTAAAAGTATAAAGACATTTTGATCAGATCGAGGTGGCGAATATCTCTCGGGAGAATTCAGGGACTACTTGACAGAAAATGGTATAGTTTCTCAACTGAGTGCGCCTGGTACACCCCAACAGAACGGCGTTTCAGAAAGAAGAAACAGGACATTGTTAGATATGGTTAGGTCAATGATGAGTTTTTCAACTCTACCTATCTCATTTTGGGGATATGCACTGGAGACAGCCGCTTATATTCTTAACCTAGTTCCATCTAAGTCTGTTCCCAAGACTTCCCTGGAAATATGGAATGGGCGCAAACCAAATTTGCGTCACATCCGAATTTGGGAATGTCCGGCTCATGTGCTGAAAAGAAAGACAGAAAAGTTGGAGTCTAGATCAGAAATATGCCTATTTGTGGGATACCCTAAAGGTACCAGGGGATACTATTTTTATAGTCCTCTAGATAGGAAGGTTTTTGTCAGCACAAATACAACCTTCCTAGAGGATAAATATATTAATGAACGTCAGTCCAAGAGTAAGGCTGTTTTGGAAGAAATGAGTGGGAGTAATCCCAACTCATCAATTCCTGAAACACAACCTAGTGACAGACTACCCATGGTATCTCAAATACCTAGGGAACGTTATCTGAGTGGGAGAAATGATTCATCATCTAATCCCATAGATCAAGAAAATGTTCAAGGTAGTGATGAGGTAATTGTATCACCTGAAAGTGATACTAACATTGATGAAAATGTTACAATTCCAAATGAAGCCACAGTTCAAGATCCACCGCCCCTTAGGCAAAGTCAAAGGGTCATCAGAAAACCATCTAGGTACTTGTTTGTCGGAGAATCCAAACAGGCGATCTCTGTAAAACAAGTAGATGATCCGATTTCGTATAAGGAGGCTATTAACGATGTGGATGCAGATTTGTGGAAACTAGCTATGAACACTGAGATGGAATCTATGCATTCTAATCAAGTCTGGGAACTTGTAGATGCACCAAAAGGGATAAAACCCATCGGGTGCAAGTGGGTCTACAAAAGAAAGAGAGGAGTAGATGGGAAGGTGGAAACCTTCAAAGCAAGGCTAGTGGCTAAGGGTTTTACCCAAAGAGAAGGTATCGATTACGATGAGACCTTCTCGCCTGTAGCTATGCTCAAATCTATCCGGATTCTTTTATCCATTGCAGCTCATTATGATTATGAGGTGTGGCAAATGGATGTCAAGACGGCTTTTCTTAATGGTCATCTTGAAGAGTGTATCTATATGGTACAACCAGATGGGTTCGTAGAAAGTGGTCATGAATCTAAAGTGTGCAAGCTGCAACGCTCTATTTATGGTCTGAAGCAGGCATCAAGATCTTGGAACAAAAGGTTCGACGAGGTGATTAAGACATACGATTTTGATCAGAACTTCGACGAACCCTGTTTCTATAAGAAGATACAGGACAGAAAGGTAATTTTCTTGGTGCTTTATGTGGATGATTTTCTACTCATAGGAAATGATGTAGGTATGTTATCATCTACGAAAGCGTGGTTGGCCCAACAGTTTCATATGAAGGTTTTGGACAAAGCTAGATGTGTTCTAGGGATTCAGATCTTAAGAGATCGAATAGAACAAGCTGGTAGTTTTGTCCCAAGCTATATATATTGACAAGATGCTTGTCAAATTGTCATGCAAGATTCTAAGAAAGGCAATTTGCCATTTAGACATAGAATCTAACTATCTAAGGAGCGTTCCTAAAGAAACTCCTTGAGAGATAGAGGACATGAGTAGAATACTTTATGCATTTGCAATGAGTAGTCTCATGTTCGTTATGCTGTTGGTATGATAACTCGTTATCAATCTAGCCAGGCTAGAACATTGGGTGATTATAAAGCATATCCTTAAGTACCTTCGGAGAACAAGGAACTACATGCTGGTTTACTCTTTGCCATTGGGGTATATGTATTTTAAGATTATACTCTAGGGCAAGTGGGAGAATTGTTGGGTTGTATGCCCAAATAGTATAATTTTGCTGTGATGAAATGACAATTTTATATTGAATAAAACTTTAGTTTGTATTCATTTATTATTATTGCATTTGTTTAATATCGAGTATGTAAATAAAGTGCCAATGATCACTTGTGATAATATAAGTTGGATACTTGCGTTGAGAAGTATAGTGTGACACAACTTATATTTTGATCATCAATAAAATTGTTCACAACTAATGTATAAGGGTTGGCGCCTTGTACCGGAAGGTTGTAGTGTTGACTATTTAATCATTCGGGTTTGCGATTTGTCCTTATCGCAGAAATTGATTAATGGTGACACTAGTACACTAAGAGTGTATTGAACGGACCATGTGTCGAATTTAATTATATAGCATGACCGTGCGAATAATTAAATTCCACTTGATCACCGAGTATTTCATCTAAATCCCTTGATAGGATTGTGTATATCTTTTCGTTAGTTTGATGGTTCTTTGATTTACCAATGGGTGAGATCAATTTAATTGATCAAATATCTCGGTGAGTTGGGAGATTGAGAATGAGCGAAGTAGAGAACACGAATTCGTGTCGGGAACTGTCGCCCTGAAAAATGGGTCGAGTGACAACTTAAGTATTTTCTGTTGAACGGTTATAAATCTGAGCTCAGTGTTTAGCGACGGCTAAACTTCGACATCTGTGATTAGTTCACAGGACCGTTGAAGAAAATGTAACTTAAAGTTAGTGAGAATAATTAGAGGGGTAAAACGGTCATTTATGCTCACACCTAATTATCGGATCTCAGACAGAGATGAAATATATATACGGTAGGTCAGAGGAAAATATTACAGCTTCTGTAATTTTATATATTCCGAGAGTGCAGTCTCTTGCCTTTAGTGGAAAAAGCAAAAGACTAATAATTAGATTGAGGGGTCTAGGGTCGACTAGACGGAATCTAATTATTGGAGCTTGGAAAATATATGTCCGATCAGGTCCCTGTGGTAGCTCTATAAAGTTTTGGACTTAATCACAATTACTATAAAAGTTTTGGACTTAATTGTAATTGTAATATAAGTTCAGGGATTACACGTGTAATTAAATCAATCCTAAACTAATTGGACTTGGATGCAATCAGGACTCTTGTCGTTGTTTGCAATCAGATCACTTGCCGTTATTTATATCACATTGCTTGTGATGTAAATTGATCCCAATTCATTCAATTGATTCAATCAAGAAAAGAGAAGAAATTAAGTTTCTCAGTTTTCTAGATCTGACCAGTCCAGAAATTAGTTTTAGTTTTTGGTTAAAATTAAAAGGTGCCCACACGCCGGTGTAATCCAGACTTGGGAGAATACCATAGAAGGCTTGAACGTTGGAAGCACCAAGTTCGTGAATCAAAAGCAGCAAGTTCGTGAATCAGATCCAGATCAATATCGATTGTCGATTCAGGTATAATACTAATCCATTAGTATTTTAATTACAATAAATACCGTGAACATCTAGCAAAGATCCTGGTTTTATGAATTAAAGAAATTTTTGTTTTCTGGCTAATTCTCGTGCCAGTTTCCAACAGTTACTTGTTTGAGATGCAAATGGTATTAAATTGATAGTTCTAGTCTAAAAAAGGCATCATATTGTTTTTAACATAAGTGCACCCACATAGCTAAAAATCATTGTAAGTATCCGATACAACTCGGTATCAAACATGGATAAGTAGCTTTACATTTAATAAAAAGTAATATTTATGTCTACAAGTCATGAAATTAAGCAAAACTGAGAAGAAACAGTTTACATCTTTAGAAGATAAGGATATTTATGACACGTAAGCATGCAAACAAACATAAATAATAATAATTTTTTTTACCGAATGCCAAAACAAACAAAAATCAAACATTTTTCATCCCCCACCCCTAAACTTAAAACAAGCATTATCCCCAATGTAAAGATAATAATAAAAAGAAATAATTAAAGAGATTAGAGACTTCTCGGAGGTGGGACGGATGGTGCTGGCAGAAGAAGTGCGGTAGGATCATCTGCTGGAGAATCATGTCAAAGTGCAGGTCAAAAAATCTTTGTGTGAATATCGTCCAACTGGCCTGCACATCTGTCAAGACGCCTCTTGACCTGGTCGTAGTCGGATTGAATCCGACTCTGCTATAGGTCAGTCTACCTCTGACGACTTTTATGATTCATATGTGTAACTCTGACTGCGTCTAAACGAGATCGCAACGTCGTCAACTCCAAGTGCACTGTGCGCAACTCAGTCCTTGTAGCAAAAATGAGCATGGTCTGCTTAGTTTGACCCTCTAGTAGCTAACGCAACATGGTGGCGATGTCTCCAAGAGGTGCGACAGGCTGAAGTACAGCTGGGTACCCCTCGTGAGGCTTATCCTCAACAGTTGAGGTTGCACCCATAGCTTGTGTAGTGTGTCATTGCGCATTTTCCTAGGCAAAGTGATTTATCGGTCCCTTCGATTTTACTACGGCTCTTCTGAAGAAATGTGAACTTCCGCTGCCTCATAAATACCACTGATCAAGCCTGGGAAGATAGCAGTGTGCATCTTGTCTGTTTGGAAGTCTATACTACTGATTAGTGTATAGATGTAGCTTTCCAAATCTATTTTCTCCCGTGAGCTAGATGGTACAGAAATCGGGCCCTCATGTCATTTAGAGTTGTGCGGTGCTTGCTTGGGTCGATGTTGTGGCTCACAAATAAATTCAGGATCAACATGGAGTCTGCCAACTTACTGTGGTCAAAAATTTTTCTAGATAGTAGCCATGCATCGTCTCGGACATACAAAACACGGGCCACTTCCTCCATATCATGGACAATGGGTAGCGGGTGAACATCATCGCTGTAATCCCATAGTAATGGTTAATGACTCATGGGGTAAACATAAACCACTTACCCTGCATCCAAGTCTGTCCGTAGTGCTCTGTCCCGTTATGTCAATCTCTTGATTGAAATTGGCGTAGAACTCATGGACAAGCTTGGAATAGATCTTATACGGCGTCTCTGCAATTTGTGACCATCCGCATACATCAACCAAGTTGAACAACTCAGAGTGAGAGAAATCTTCCAAATGTACCCTTCGCTCTCTTCAAATGCTCCACTGATTTGTGATCTTTGAAAAACATTATTTGTAATCAGAGTCGGTGGTTTCCGCATGTGCTCTTTTTGAAGTGCCTCCGGTTGTCTTTTTCTTGCCTTTTTCTGCGGCGGTCGAGAGAGGTCGTTTCAGAGGCATGACCTACATAGTAAATGAAATCAAGTTAGTCTTGACCTACAAAGTAAATGAAAAATAATATTAATGGTTGCATTTGTCACTCCCAAACTATCCCGAAATTTAGGCAATTTTCTTTAAAAAATGTGTTCAACTTGCTACTTCGGGTCCCAAGAAAATTACCCAATATTGTTCAAATGTTAATTGAAAAAGTAGGTTATGGAAGTGCATGTTTTGGTCTACCACATGTTCAAATTTCATTGCATTTCGAAGTCATTTGGACTAAACAGAGGGGGGACAAAAATGCTAACGGAAGTAGGTGAAATGTCCCCTGCCATGACATTCCGTGGTATGCCTAATTGGTCAAGTGTTGGATTTTTGTGATAATGGCATGCCCCCAACCCTCAGTGAATGATCCTAGATGATATTAATGATCAATGAGTCTAGTCTATGATTGCACACTTCCAATATTTTCCCAAAAAAAAATGTTTTAATTGGAAGAACTAAAGAAGAGAAAAAATTTCACAAAAAAAAAAAAAAAAAAAAGAGAGAGAGCATGCCTTGAATTCATGGATTGGTGTTATGTAGGAGGAATTGCAATGTGAAGATGATGAATATGATTCGATGTTCGTTTAATTCTGAGTTTATGGAGACAAGAAGTGTGAAATGATGAGGGGTTTTTGTGTTTTAAACTGATGCCCCCTGGTTTTATATTTTTCTGATGGTCATTGCGATCACAAGTAATTAAAGACCTGCGATTACAATTTGTAAATTTGCAAAAAAAAAAAAAAAAATTATTAACAATCTAAAACAGAACTTTGTATTGAAGTGTGCCTATGCTGAATGAAGACGATAATTTTTCCTCGCTACCTAAAATTCACTAATGCCTACTTTAAGTCCAAAAAATAAAAAGGTGCCTAAACGTCAATTGTAATCCTAAAACACTATATGATATGGAAATTGAAATAAAAGGGTAGAAAAGATGGGCTGCCTCTTATTAAGTGCTTATTTATAGTCTTAAGCTCGACTAGGTCATAGTGATCACTCCGGATTGCCTAAAGTAGTGAATGACTTTTCTTTTGAAAAATCACCATCCAAATATTGATTTAGCCTATGCCCAATCACCTTAAACATGCCCTTTGTGTCATGAGCAACTTCTATCACACTGTGTGGATAAACTTTCACTACCGTGAATGGCCCGGACCATCTTGAACATGTTTTTCTCGAAAAGAGCTTTATGCGTGAGTTGAGCAATAGAACTTTTTGTCCCGCCTCAAAGTGCTTTCGTTGGATGTTTTTGTCATGCCACTCCTTCATCATCTCCTTGTATAATTTGGCATTTTCATAAGCCTCAAAACGAAATTTATTCATCTCATTCAATTGAAGTATTCTTTTCTTACTGGCCTCTTTTAGATCAAAATTTAGCTTCCTCAATACCCAGTAAGCTCGATACTCCAACTTGACTGGTAAATGGCACGCCTTCCTAAAAACTAGGTGGTATGGTGACATTTCAATTGGAGTCTTGAATGCTATGTGATATGCCCAAAGAGCACCATCAAGTATTTTCAACCAATCTTTCCTCGAAGTACTCACGGTTAGCTCCAAAATCCTCTTCAACTCCCGGTTGGAAATTTTCACATGGCCACTAGTTTGTGGAAGATAAGGAGTAGCAATTCGATGCTTCACACCGTATTTTACAAAGAGTGTCTCAAACTGTCGGTTGCAAAAATGTTTACCTCCATCACTTATGATTGCTCGAGGAATCCCAAAACATGTGAAAATATTTTTTTTGAGAAAATTCACCACTACTCGACCATCATTAGTAGGTAAAGTTACAGCTTTTACCTATTTTGAGACATAGTCTACGGCCACTAAGATGTATAAATTTGAGAACGATGGTGGAAATGGTCCCATAAATCCGATTCTCCATACATCGAATAATTCGACCTCCAAAATGTTTCGAAGGGGCATTTCTTAATTTTGGGATATATTTCTCGTCCTTTAACACATATCACACTTTTTCACCAAATTGTGAGCATCCTTAAACAATGTTGGCCAATAAAATCCAGATTGTAAGACTTTAGCTGAGGTCTTAATAGCACCGAAGTGGCCTCCATATGGTGAGGAATGACATCTTTCCAAAACAGCTTCCATTTCCTCTTCCGGTATACACCTCCGAATTACTTGATCTTCACCCCTTCTGTAGAGAATAGGATCCTCCCAAAAGTAGTATTTAAGTTCCGAAAAGAACTTTTTCTGTCGTTGGTGATTATAATATGATGGCACGATGTTGCTAGTAAGATAATTCACATAATCGGCATAACATGGTGCATTTTCTTCTTTTCTTTTTGACTGCTCTATCCCAAAAAATTTGCTCGTCTGGGAATTTTTCATTCATTTCACATTCCTCATTCCCTTCTGACTGCTCTAACCTTAACAAGTGGTCGTCTACCATGTTTCCACTCCCATTTTTGTCCTAAATTTCCAAGTCAAATTCTTGAAGAAGTAATATCCAACGAATTAGCCTCGGTTTTGCATCCTTTTTAGCAAAGAGATACTTCAATGCCACATGGTCTATGTGCACTATCAAATTCGATCCAATGAGATAAGATCAAAATTTTTCGAATTCAAAAACATTAGCTAGCAATTATTTTTCTGTAGTAGCGTAGTTCACTTGAGCATCATTGAGATTTCGGATGGAGTAATTTATGACACGAATGACTTTATCCCTTCGATGTCCCAAAACTACCTCGACGGCAAAATCGCTTAAGTTGCACATGAGCTCAAATGATAAATTCCAATCTGGTGCCACCATTACTTGTGTCGAGATCAACCTATCTTTAAGAGTATTAAAGGCATTTAGATAGTCTATAGAAAATTCAAATTTGACATCTTTCTCCAATAATTTGCACAACGGTTTGGTGCCTTTAAAAAAATCTTTTATGAACTTTCTATAAAATCCTACATGTCCCAAAAAGGATTGAATGCCTTCAACTGTTGTTGGCGAAAGAAGTTTCTCTATAACTTGAACATTTAGTTTGTCAACCTCGATGCCTTTAACCGAAATCCGGTGTCCCAACACAATTCCCTCTTGGACCATAAAATGACATTTTTTCCAATTAAGCACCAAGTTCGTTTTCTCACAACGTTGAAGTACAAAGGTCAAAATTTTGAGGCATTCATCGAATGATGACCTAAAAAATGAAAAATTATCCATAAACACTTCAATGATTTTTCGACCATATCCGATAAAATATACATCATACAACACTAAAATGTGGCAGAAGCGTTGCATAGGCCAAACGGCATTCGTCGATATGCAAATGTGCCGTAAGGGCAAGTAAAAGTCATCTTCTCCTAATCTTCTAGGGCTATATAGATCTGATTGTAGCCCAAATACCCATCAAGAAAAAAATAGTGAGAATGAGCTGCCAATTGTTCCAACATCTGATCAATGAATGGTAGATGAAAATGGTTCTTTCAAGTTGCGTCATTCAACTTCCTATAGTTAATACAAACCCGCCATCTGATAGTTAATCTGATCAGTATAAGCTTATTATTGTCGTTTTTCTCAACTGTAATTCCTCATTTCTTAGGTACCACCTGAACCAAACTTACACATGTGCTATGTGAAAGAGGATAGACGATACCTACATCAACTAGTTTCAAAACTTCTGCTCAGACTACTTCTTGCAAATGAGGATTTAATCTACATTGTTGTTGCACTGTCGGCTTATATGCTTCTTTCATTAAGATCTTGTGCATGCAAATGGATGGATTGATACATCCAATGTCTGCTATAGTCTAATCGATGTCTGATTTATATTCTTAGTACTAAAAATAGTTTGTCTTCATAATCTTGATTGATGGAATTTGCAATAATGACTGGAAGAGTAGATGCTTACTGAGATAGGCATACCTAAGGTAAGATAGCAACTGCTTTAGTTTAAGAGTCGAAGCCTGTTGAATTGAAGGTGGTGGTTGAATAAGCCCGGTGCCTAGTTCCATGTATTTCTTTCTTTTTTCCATTTGTTCAGTCCCTAGTAAATAACTGGCACATTCCTCAAGAATTTGAGAGTCGAAGTTTTCTTCCTGAGAATGCATAATGCACGTTTTCCATGGATTTGAGAAATTTTCCAAAGTGAGAGTATTGGCTACCTCGTGATCTATGATATCGATATGAAAACAAGAGTCAGAAGAGCTCAGATATTGAATTGCCTTGAACACGGTGAAGGTGACTTGCTCCTCATTTAATCTTAACACTAGCTGTCCTTTTTGTACATCAATTAGTGCTTATTCGATAGCTAAGAAAGGTCATCCCAAGATAAGTGGTATATCCCTGTCTTTTTCCATATCCATGATAATGAAGTCAACCAGAAATATAAATATGTCCACTTTTACTAAAATATCTTCAACAACCCCACGTGAACGTTTAATTGATCGATCAGCCAACTGTAGTGATGTTGTAGTCGGCTTAGTTTTTTCGAGACCTAGTTGCCTGAAAATAAAGTAAGACATCAAATTAATGCTAGCATCTAAATCACGTAGTTTATTTTTTTTAAAAAATAAACTACCAACTGTGCAAGGAATAGTAAATCCCTGGATCTTTTAATTTTGGAGGTAGCTTATTTTGCAAGATAGCGCTACATTCTTCGATAAGCATGACTGTTTCATGCTCCTCTAACTTCATTTTATTTGAAATAATTTCCTTTACAAATTTTGCATAGCTCAGTATTTGAGCTAAAACGTCGGCAAAATGTATGTTGATTTAAAGATTCTTGAAAACATATAGAAATTTCACGAATTGCTTGTCTAGCTTATATTTTCGCAACCTTTGAGGAAATGAAATTGAAAGAACATAAGCTTTGACTGGTGGTGAAATATAATCTGGTGGAGAGCTTCATTTTTCCTGTTCAACTCCTTCTTCAGATTTATCGGATTTGTTTTCTCTTTCTTTGCTGAACCCGGTCTTTCCACATGAATTTTTGCTTGGCCATGTGCCTGGTTGTCACTCGGTCAATAGTTTAGCCAACTGTCCAATCTGATTTTTCTACATTCTTCATCCAAACATCCTATCTTTTTTGCGCTTTCTTGAATTCAGATTCCATTCGTTCTGATAATTTACTGAAAGTTTCTTTCCATCCTCATTTTCTTTCTTGTGGTCTCCTATGATTTGGTGGATTTTGAATATTTTGGGTATTTTCATATGAGAAATTTAGATGATTTCTCCATTCGGGATTATAAATCTGCAAGTATGGATTATTCTGATGTCGTTGAAAATTTTTAGCATATGCGACTTGTTCAGGAGATAATGATTCAGCGGTAGCCAAATGGCACTCTGATGATTGATGGTTTGCCCCCACAAATTGTACATATCGGTAGGAACATTTGAACTATATTGGCTGACTGAGAGTGTTTCAGTGTTTCCATCTATTTTTCCAATGAATCATTTTTTTCCAGTAGGAGCGAATTGATTTCTACACTGTGCATTCCTGTTGCTTTCTCACATAACAAATCGTTCACTCATTATCTCATATATGTTGTGAAGGTCGTTAGCGGATCTATTTTATATAGAGCCACGTGCTGCAGAATCTAATAAAGAACGACTGTTCGGAGTCAATCCAAAGTAGAAATAATAATTCTGAGCCGCAAAAGGAAAATCATGACTTGTGCACTTTCTAAGCGGTTCTTTGAATTTTTTCAATGCTTCGTGGAAATTTTCTAAGTCAGATTGTTGAAAATTGGATATTTCATGCTTCAGTTTATTCACTCTGGCCGGAGAAAAATATTTCAATGTGAATTTTTTGACCAAATCTGTCCACATAGTGATGTTTTCTAGCGGTAGAGAGTAACCATTCTCTAGCCTTATCTTTCAGAGTGTGTGGGAAGAGTATTATCTTAGGTGTCTCTTCATTAACACCGTGATATTTGAAATTTACACAATATTTCATGAAGCGATATAGATTATATTGTGGATTTTCGTCGATTCTCCCATAGAACGGCAGATTGTTCGAGAACAAATTAATCACATTTGGTCTTAACTGAAAGTTCTCGAGTCCAATAGATGGGTAGATTATGCTAGACTGATTCTCAACGATTGGGGGCATCATGTAGTCACCTGTAAGGATATCTCGTCCATTAACTTCGACTGGTCGAACCACAGGTGCTAGAATATTTTCCATATCTGCAAGTCGATCACGGACCCAGTTGTTGTCGCCTATTGTGTCTCTTTGCTGTTTTCTCTTTTTTCGTTGTTTACGTTGTCATTGGTGAAAGCTTTTAGCACCTAAAACAATGAAAAATAGATCAAGATCTTTTGCATGACGCTTGCACAATTGACACCTAAAACAATGAAAAATAGCCAAAATTTAGTGTTTACACAAAGAACTTAAAAAAGAAAATAAAAATATTTGTTAAAACTAAATTATCAATTAACATAGTAATTAATAAATCTAGTCCCAGTAATGGTGCTAAAAACTTGTTGTAGATTTTAATCCCGCAAGTAGACGGATCGGTTACAAGTAAGTGATAAGCAAAATATTGAACCCACGAGGACTAGCAATTAATTAACTAATTAATTTATAGTTTGAGTTTTAACAAAATTAAAAATATAGATTCATTGAGAATTTCAATTATAAGGTTATTCTATTCGAGTTTAACTAAGTCTAAATTATCACGCAATCAAAAGTAATTTAAGAACAAATTCAAGTTTTGCTAACACTAGGATTCGCAAATCCACCTACGTTCATTAATCAATTATCCATTAATCATTTTATATAATAATTATCCTAGGTGAAAATCTGCGATCCTACAATAATCAAAAGCCTATCTCGATGGTCAATTAATTCTATATTGATATGTGAACTTATCTATCTCTAACTATTGTTCAAACATAAAAATATGAATTTAAATCACAATGAACACTCTAAAAGGATTTCATAAGGTATAACAATAATCTCTATTTATTATTTGACACATATGTTATTCAATACCATCTGCTTATCTAGATTGTATCTCTCGAAAACAATAAAGATCACAAAACATTCTAATTGTGATCAAGCATCGAAACGTAAAAAAAGAATAAAGAATAATCAACCCGAAAGCAATAAATTACGAAAAACGGAAAACTTCTAACTAATCAAAAAATGAGGTTTCATTGTTCATCCTAGCAATAAGTAATTTTGCCAAAATAATTTCGTAAAATATTACAAAAGTTGAACTAATCATCATTCTGGGGAAAAAGAAGAAAAGAAAAACACAACCAGTGATTCTTTGTCGAAGAATTTTCAATCCTTTCATTTGATCTTCGTTTCTTGTGATGTATTTTTGCTCAATTCGTCTCTCTGCGATTGCTTTATTCTCTCCTTTTTTATATCCCTCCAAAAGTTTGGAGAAACCTGTTTAATGTTATATGTTTATCCTGTACTGAATAGAGTTTTATTTCCAAAAGGAAACATAAAAACTTATTTACGATTTAACCGTGCGATCGCATGGTTTTGCACGGGTATGCTCTACAGATAAAATCAGTATTTTGCGATCGCTCCTTAACTTAACCATGCGGTTGCATGGTTAGTTTGTTTCTGGTTCTTCATTTTTCTCTTTGGTATTTGTACAACAAGCTCTTCAATTTTTTTAGTTGTTCAATTGAGTCATTTTTTCTTTTGTTTGCTTTCTTTTCGTTTGATCGACAATTGAATTTGGTATTTTCCTATAATGATAATAAACAAAACTCCATTATGTTGAAAAATATGTCTTTTTTTTTTTTGGTGGACTCTGATAAGCACAAAATTGTATTTATCAATGAGTATTTTCAATTAACAAATAAAATTCAGTATTTTTTAATTTCTATTTACATTCTAGTTCTAGTGTATATATGTAAATTGCCCTTTTAAAAATCTATATTCAATACATTTATACCTTTTAATTTTGTAAAAGTCTTTAATACGTTAAAAATACCTTTGAGATAGAGAACAAGAAACGAAATAATTAAATCAAGCTTAGTGTGGTAAAGATGGAGTTTGCTACATAGAGAAATAGGAGGAGAAGTATTAAAAATTTATTTATTTTTTTAATTTTTTTTAAAGAGAGAATTAATGAACAACCTTATTTGTTGAGTTAAAAATAGTGTTTTTTTTTTTTTTTTTTTTTTTTTTTTTTTTTTTTTTTTTTTTAAATATTAGGATTGAACTCTCTAACATTTTGTTAATATGATTTTGACTCTTCAACTTTTAAAAGTGAAATTCTAAATTTTTATATGATAAAAATTATTAATATATAAAGAATAAAATTGTATATAATTTTTACGTGACTTAAAGTTAAAGATGCAAATTCACATAGTAAACGTCATTTTCACCTGAAATTTTAACATTCACGTTAATGCCATCCGTGATGTGAGGATTTAGAAACTTTTATTTTTGAAGATTAGAAATCTACACCAAACTAATGGAAAGGTAAGAGAACTTGGCCCAAATCGCTCCTCCCCAGTCACTTTTTTATTTTGCTTTCCAAAATTTAGAGTCAATAAGCTAAATTGAAAAAATCACAGGATATATTGACTAAAATCGGTAAATCCCCCAATTCAGTTTACCATTGCAGTAGCCACGAATCAATCCAGTGGTGTCCCTCTGTTTGGCCTTGACCTTAACTAACCAGTTTCAATCAACCACCACTCAATCGATTCCTCCTCCACCAGAAACGCCATCCCCCGCATCCCCGCCATCGCCGCCACCATAAATAGAGGGAAAATGAATTCCCGTTTCATTTCTTTCGCCACTCGAACCCTCAAATCCCCGAACAACAAATCCTTCTTCTTGTTTCTCTCTCAACCGGCTCATTGCTTCTCCTCTACCTCCACCCCTACAACACCGACCCCGCTGTCCGATTTCCAGAAATACCCTCCCACCCTCGATGGCTTGCGCCAGCGGCTCGCAGCCGAGTCACCAACCTTATCCGACTTTACCAAGCTCCAATCCGAAAACCACTACTCCGTTGATGTTGGCACCAAGAAGAAGCCCTTGCCCAAACCCAAATGGATGAAGGAATCGATCCCCGGGGGCGAAAAATACACCCAGATAAAGAAAAAATTGAGGGAATTGAAATTGCACACCGTTTGTGAAGAAGCCAAGTGTCCCAATTTGGGGGAATGTTGGTCCGGTGGCGAAACCGGCACAGCCACTGCCACCATTATGATTCTCGGTGATACCTGTACTCGCGGTTGCAGGTAAAGTGTTCTATTTGAAAATTATTTCTGTATTATTCGGGGTGGTGTTTATGATAGACTATTGAACCAAATTAATGAAAATTTCTTGACGAAAGAAGTCCATTTGAATGTGGATTAGTATATTTTTGTTTATTTCATGATGGATTATTGGCAATGATCAAAGTCTGCATAAGAATTCTGTTTATTACCAGTTGAGAAAAGTGACAACTACTAAAATACTCTTATTTGCTGAAAAGGAAAAAAGAAATAAAAAAATAGAGTTTTTATTACCTCATGGTATGTGAAATGAGAGTAGACAGTATGAAGAAGTTAGAGCGTGAAGATGCTAATTATGGGGCGACGATGGGACTCATTTCTTTCTCTATTGCGAGCTATTGAACTGCGTTTGCATAGTATTGTAAGTTTGAAGATACTTAATTTTTTCATCTTAAATTTTCAGATTCTGCAATGTGAAGACATCACGAACTCCACCTCCTCCAGACCCAAATGAGCCCACAAATGTGGCCGAGGCAATTGCTTCGTGGGGTTTGGATTATGTGGTGATTACTAGTGTTGATCGTGATGATTTACCAGATCAAGGTAGTGGCCATTTTGCTGAGACAGTGCAGAAGTTGAAGACATTGAAGCCGACCATGCTTATAGAAGCTTTAGGTATGAATTTATTGTGCTGCTATTTGTTTAAGTTGTTCAATATATGGATGTAAAATATGAAGCATTCTGCAGCAAGTGGTGTAGAAGTAACGAAATTGCTCTAGGATTAGCCTTATAAAAAAATATCTATTTTTACCCTTAAAATTGAGCACATGCCAAATTCCGAGTAATTTATGTTTTTTGACCTGTAAATCTGCTATGAATGGAACTGGTTTAAGGCAGCAATCAGAAACTCAGTGACCTGTACTGTTTGATGGGAAAGCAGGAACTGGCTTGGGGCGCCAACTAAAAACACAATGACTCACTATTGTTCATAGAGAACTAACTACATTCCTTTTGCCCCCTCCCAATTGATAGTTTTTGATAAGCTGCCCCTCAACTGATTGCCTTTGATTACTGGCCTCCATCAGTTTTACTAACTGAGCTGCTGATCCTTGTCAGTAACTTCTATAGGGAAGGGAAACTGATGGAGAACAAGAATAAGAATAGAAATTTTCGAAGATATCGAAGAAGATGAGAATTGAATATATAGTTGGATTTGAATTTGATTGAACTAGCTTTATTATATAGCTTTTATCATTTTTGTAGTTATTATTTTACTAGAAGTTGTTTTAGATTTAAGTTCTTTACTTTATAAATAAGACATAAGATTTCATATACAAGATAAACTATTATTAATAATTAAAAAGTGATTACTTCTTTTCCTAATTCTTCTATGTTGTCTCTCATTTCTTCTCTTTCTCTTTCCTAATTCTATTTCTTGTTACGTTTTATGCGTATGTTTGGTAGTGCTGAAATTAATTTTTAAGTGCTTATAATATAAGTTGTTAGTGAATGTGTGGATAGAAAGTATATTTAATCAGTTTGACCAGCTGAAATTATAATTTAAGCATGCTCAAACATGTGCTATGCTAGTTTGGTATCAGAGCTTACTTTCCCCCATATTGCATTGTTCATCAAGCATAAAATCTACAATGATTTATGGAGAAGTTATTGTTCACGGATCGCTGTCCACTCACGTACTATTCATCCAATATGTTATTTAACTGCGGAAGACGAAACATTGTTCACGCGTGGTCTACTGTTCACATGTGGTATTGTTCACGCATGGTTACTATTCATATACAGTTAGTATTTATTCAATTGTGTTAGAGAAAAAAGAAGAACGTGATTTATATTGATTTTTGTTTCTTGTGGTAAACTTTCAAAAAAAGAAGGAAAGAGAAGAAGGAAGAGTTCAAAAGGCAAAAAAGGAAAAGTTGGAAAAAAAAAAGGACAGAGCTTTGCCCAAAAAATTGTTAGTGTGTGGATTTGGTTGCTATTCTAGGGCTTCAAAGATTTTTATCCTTTATTTTTGCCTTTTCCTTTGTCCAAAATAGTCTGAATAATAATTTGATAAAGTGTATTCACAAAAATGTTGTGGTGTGCCTATAAAAAGTTGGAAGAACAGTAGATAGCAAATGGAAAAAAGCTTTTCAGCCTCTACGGTCTCTTGATGAACTTCTATCTCTGCTTAAACACATTGAGGATTTAGTATCAAAAGTGGAACAATCACCTGCCATATCCATGCCCTCCACTAATGAAAACATTGGTTGCAGATGAACTTTTAAAGTATCCAGATATTTCTACAAAAGTGCCAGTAGCTTCTTGTGTTACTGCATAATGTCCCATATGGTGATGAGAAAATTAAAGATATATTTCAATTGATTGTATCATCATTTCCATTTTGTCTGAAAAATTGAGCAGATTGTATGCTAAGAGGGCCATGATATTTGAAACTATGGCCAACGTAAGGTATTGTGTCATTATGTTGGATCTAGAATCTGAACAAATGATAATTGACATGTTCCAACATTTTTTTAAGGCATTAAGAGATTATGATCTAGAAAATATTTTCATGTTCATGGAGACAATTATGACTCTTATATTGGAAGAAAGCGAATAACTTTCTCGAGAATTGCTTACCCTCCTTTTGGTTAGGATGAAAAGGAACATAATGAGGTTCTTCTTGTTGCAATGTATTTGGTGGGAGAGTATTTGAAAAGTTGTCTCATTTGTGTGCAAATGGACTAGTGGTACTGTTGATTAGAATAACAACATTACGTATGAAGAACGAGTTGGTTTATGAGATAAAGCCAGCTAGTGCCTCCACTGATCTACCTTTGGTAACTTAGGATTCAACATTGTACAGATTTAAAATATATATAATGATCATATTCACTTTTCTTAAAGTTCAAGGATAGTACAAAAGCATCTATCCTTTTATACCATTGTCTGGGAGATTCTATCAAACCATATAGGGACTTTTTTAATAAACACACGTAATTAGATTTATCATTTTGAACAAAGCCTGGAGGCTTATTTATATAAATTTTTTCTTCTAAATCACCATGCAAAAAGGCAGTTTTCACATCAAGTTGTTCAAGTTCCCAATTAAAATGTGCAATTAAAGTAAGCATTAATCTTATTGAAAATGTTAATGAAGGGATAAGAATTGAAGAAGAAAACCTCAATGATAAAATGTCACTCAAGTCAATTGTGAGTAATGAAGTTAAAGAGACTGGAAAAGAGGAATTTTGGCTTTTGCAGATTTACAAAAGGCAACAAAACCCTTGGACAATGTAAAAGAGACGTGGATTCAGCTCTCTATCCGAAATATCTAAAAGCAAGATTTTTAGTATAGTAAGAATGTGGTTGGCTCAAAGGGTCAAGTTTGGTGGCCACCAAATTGCGTCTTATATGAATGAGTTGTTGATTCGTTTGATTCCATCCGAAAGAAGAATATGATCTTTATAAAGAACTACTAAATCTCAAAAAACCATGGTGGGAAGTTGTTACTAGAGAACATACCTATGTTCCAGTCCCTCATGCTTATTCTATTTTTGCTGTGCAACCTGATGTCCTTGTGGATGATATAGAGGATCTTTATATGTACTGTGATTGGAAGTGGCTTCGCCTACTTGGTTAAAAAGAAAGATCGACCTCAGTGGCTAGATTTTTGCAGTCCAACTCGTCGGAATTGAGTTCTCTCATCTGGGGAGAAATGATAGGAACAAGGATAAGAATTGAAGATATCGAATAATATGAGGATTTAAGATATAGTTGGATTTGAATAGGATTGAACTAGCTTTATTAGATAGGATTTTATCATTTTAGTAATTGTTATTTTACTAGAAGTTAGATTTAAGTTCTTTACCTTATAAATAGGACATATGATTTCATATGCAAGATAGACTATTATTGATGATTAAAAATAATAGTAATTACTTCTTCTCATAATTCTTCTATATTCTCTCTCATTTCTTCTCTTATTCTCTCTCATTTCTTCTCTTTCTCTTCCCCATTTGTGTTTCTTGTTACGTCAGAAACTTGTGCTCTTTCTGGAGAAGTTCAACCCCATCAGTTTAGATGTAGAATACCTATCTAATAGTTATTAGATTAATAATGTTGTTTTACTATTTGTATATTGATACAAAAACAAGGATTGGTTTTACTGCCTTGATGAAAAATTATATTCTTGAAATGCATTCTGTTCACTGCATTGTATTTGAATTGCAGTTCCTGATTTCCGAGGAGATCCTAGCTGTGTAGAGAAAGTTGCAAAATCTGGCTTAGATGTTCTTGCTCACAACATTGAAACTGTTGAGGAGCTTCAAAGTGTAGTACGTGATCACCGTGCAAACTTCAAGCAATCTATGGATGTTTTAATAATGGCAAAGGACTATGCCCCTCCTGGTACGCTCACCAAAACGTCGATAATGTTGGGGTGTGGAGAAACTCCTGACCAAGTTGTGAAAACTATGGAGAAAGTGAGAGCAGCTGGCGTTGATGTAATGACTTTTGGTCAGTACATGAGACCCTCGAAGCGTCACATGCCAGTATCTGAATACATAACTCCGGAGGCCTTTGAGAAGTATCGAGTTCTCGGCATGCAAATGGTTTGTTCCCCTCCTTTGTCTTTCCCTTAGAAACGCAATCTAACTCATTAATAGTGAGTTGGCAATTGCTAATTTCTAATAGCTCTCTTTAAGTCATTTCCACACAAAACTTTTCCAATTTGCATTCATATATTATTGTGACTTATATACTATGGACTACTGCCTGAAATTCCATTTCTCTTTTCTATTTTCTACAATTCTCTTGTGTTGCCTCTCCAAATTTTGTTTGAAGTGGTATTATGAGATTTTCAGGTTCCATTTTTCGGTTACTAAAGGAGAATTAGAAACTGCTACTTATCACTATAACCTGTGCATTCCATTGCTAGATTCATTTTCTGTTACTAAAGGAGAACTGGAAATTGCTATTTATCTACATGTTTTGACCAAGTACTACAACTTTATTAATTTTTGCCATTCCTCTATATAGATGTACGTAAGCTTGTTTCTTAATTTGTGAGTTTAAGCCTTTCAGTTGATTCGTCCAATGCGAAAACCCTTCCTGGTATCTGAAAATGAAGAAGTTAAAAATTAAATAAACTAATCAATAAAATCATATCGTATGTGGCTATTCTTGGTGTTGGGTCATAATTTATGGTGTTTCCTTTCGTATCTATAATTAAATCCTGCCATTACTTAATTACATTTTGTATGTGCCTGCACTCTGACAAAATATTGATTTTATGAATCTGCTTTTGTTTTAAATGGTAAAATGGCGTCAAACATAATATAACGATTCAATGTGTGTTCAAATTTATTTCAAATAATTAGAGAACAAATTGGCTTCTTGCTTGTGCTGTTAAAGATTATGATCAATGCAAAGTACGAAAGACATCCAAAACCTTGTTCTAGTGTGTCATATGCCTGGTAGTTGTACTTAATGATAAATGTTAATTATGTGTGTAATATTGGTGATAAACGAAGAATGGAATCGATTGAACTCTCGTATGAGTGCTCGTTGGTTCATTATCGTCAACATAATGTTTCTTTGGATTTGTGGCAGGGATTTCGATATGTTGCATCTGGCCCCATGGTGAGGTCATCATACAAGGCTGGTGAATTCTATATTAAATCCATGATAGAATCAGATCGTGTGGCATCTTCTTCCTAGAATTCAGTAATCGGGTGATTGATTGTCTTTATGCCACTAAGTCGAGGATCATAGTATGACAGATAGAAAATGTTACATTTCTTCACCAGGTGACATTTATCCACTTCAAGAGGCTCTATCTTCTACAATAGAATCAGGATTCATCATGCTCCAATTATGCATTAACTCGTCCTTAGAGTCACCAGCTAAAAGATTTGCACATTGAAACGATGTTATTGCTTATTATTTCTTTTTTTTTTTTTTTTTTTTTTTTTTAATTATTTGGCCGTATATCAACTCTGATGTAAATTGTAATTATATATTGGCAGCTTCCGTCTGCTGCGTTCACGTGATAAAGGTTATGCCGTTCTGGTTTCTGATGTTTCTTCATGACTGAGAGATTGTTAATTTTCCTGGCATTAACCATTTGGCATATTTTTCTCTGTAGAAAGTTGGTGACTCGCTTGCATAGACCGTTATAGTGTTAATGCGGTAATGGACAGCGAATCACATTGTGACAAAGTTAATGCGACAAAATTCCATAATTTTAACCTCGAGTTTGGAAGCATTAGTGTTGCATTTTTCCCCCTTAGGTTGTGAAACTCTGTTCTTCATAGTTGACAGCCAACAAAATCTACCTCTACTTGTGAAATCTTAACATTCAGAATGACAAGACGAGGTAAGGTACAAGGTTGGAATGTGTAATAATCTCTTCTCGAGACAGCTGAAGGCTTCCTGGAGTTTGTTACTCCAGAGAGAGGTTTGCACGGAATTTACTGTGGTATGAATGTGTTGAAGAATTAATCTATATGATTCTATCCACTTGTATACGTGAAAATATGTTAACAAGGTTACTGAATCAGCCTAATCAAGTTATTGAGCTAGTTGCTCTCACAATTTAAGATAGCCCCATAGTTTTAGACTTCTTGGAATGATGTGGTCTTGAAAGGCCAAGCATGATTTTGGCTATGTTCGGTACAGATTTTTCCCCAAAAAATCCATTTTCTTGCCTACAATATTTGACTTATCAACTCTTTTTACACTACAAAAACATTTGAAAAGTCAAAAAGTAATCAAAAAAACCAATTTTTTCTCCAAAAAATCTCTACCGAACAAGTCCTTTACTTTATTTTTAATTTTAATGAAGCACATATGTTTATCTGGCCAAAGTGCATTTCTCACCGTCCGTGTTGGCTAGGGGTTGACTGTTAGGAGAGTGTATTTAATTTAAATTTTTAAAGACTTTGATTGACATTTTTTATGTGATTGACTATGATGGATTTTATTAACTTTTATTGACTTTTATATATTTTAATAGGCTCCTACATACTTTTATGGATTTTTATAGATATCATTTTGAAAGATTTTCCAAGATTTTCATAGACTTTTATAGACTTTGTTTTTTCAGTTAAAAAGTTTGAATATACAAATTTAATATTCACAGTTAAATTGTCGCAAGAGAAAATTTTAATAATAATTTATTTAATTATATAAAAATTAATAAATTCATAAAAATTAATGTTATATTTAATAGCTGCAAGTAAACTACGTCAAAAATTAATGATATAATTCACTCTATTTTTTTGTTTTTTGGGTAAAACTATAAACTTTCAAATGGCTTGTGGATAAATTCAAAATATTATGGCATGCGACTAATTTTAAAATATTTTCCAACAAAAAAATTTATCCAGTTCATTATCTCATTTATTATATTTAATAATCTATATGTAACACGTCATTATTCACCACAATTACATAAATAAATAAACAAAGTACTAATTTAGACGAAGAAAAAAAATACAACCATGCTCATCAAGATAAATAGAAAAAACAAGAATAAAAATAGAAAATGCAGTAATAAAAAATAGTTTTTAACTTGATAAAATTCATTAATAAACTGCATATCTTATTTTTAATGAAGAATGGAAAAATGATAAAGAAAAAAAGAAAAAATGATTATGGGAATATTGAAGAAAAAATAATCACATTGTCTCTAAAGGTTTATAGAAGAAAAAAAAGAAGAAAATAGGAAAATAGTAGGAGAATATTAAAAAACATTAAATTGAATAGAGATAAAAATATTAAAAGAAGAAATAGGAAAAGAAAAAAAGTTAGGAGAATATATTGAAGAGCAAAAAAAATCGTATTGAAAAAAGAAAAGAATATTAATCTTGACTTTACATTTTGTTGAAAGAAAAAGAAAAGAGAAAGCATATTAAAAAAAAATTAATGAAATGAAATATGTTTTTTCTTCTAAAGTCTTTCAAAGTCTTGGAATGAATGAGAGAGAAATTGTAATATATTTTATTTATACATTGTGCTTTCAAGTTAGTACATATAAAATTCTCTATAAATTCATTCAAAGTCATCAACATTTTGAATATCTCTAAATTTCATAGGATTTTAAAAAGTATGAATTGAATATCGCATAACTACTTTTTAAAAGTCTTTAAAATTTTATATTAAATATATCAAGACTTTTTTTATAAAGTTTAAAAAGTCTAAATTGAATATACTTAAAATTTTAAACTCTATAAAAATCCTATCAAATCTTAGTGCTTGTTTGATTCCCATTAAAATGGGGTTTTTTTCCTCTCATTTTTTGACTTTTGAGGAAAAATAACCAAAATGCCCCTTTTTTTTTTCTAGTCAAATATTGCGACTACTTTGAAAAGTAAAAATATATTTTGGTCATTTTTCCCAAAAGCCAAAAAATAAGAAACAGAAAATTCATTTTAATGAGAATAAAACAAGCACTTAATTAAATACACTCAGGGCCGGTTCTGACATTTTTGGGGCCCGAGGCGAGATCCAAAATTTAGGCCCCCAAATCAAGAAGTTACAGTTGGTTATTGGTGGTTTGGACTTCAGAATTTTTTTTTTAAAAAAAATAGGCCCCTTCAATTTTGGGTCATTACTTAATAATATAGAATGCGACTTGCTTTATTTTGTTGGACTTCAAACTTTTGTACAAATATTTTTTATTGGGCAATTTCAGTAAAAAAAAAAAAAAAAAAAAATTTTTTTTTTTTTTTTTTTTTTTTTTTTTACGAAAATGGGCCCCCTCCGGTTTTGGGCCCGAGGCGGTCGCCTCACTCGCCTCGGCCCAAAACCGGGCCTGAATACACTCTATCATTCACCGTGCTTGGCATAACAATAAATGTGACATTGAATCTTTGAGTGTGTGTGCGTGCTGTGGCAACGTAGTAAGTGGCTGTGACGGTAGCACTTCCTCTACTATCTCACCTCTAATAACTGCTGGGAATATGAGCCATTTCTATACTGGTGGATTATTTTTAAGAGGAAATTCGACAAAATATTAAATTTGAATTGTTAGTTTTGAAATGTAAAACATTGAAACATTTTGGCCAAATAGCCAAATTTTAAACAATGAATAAAAATGTCTTTATCAAACAATCAAAATTTAAATTTTTATTATCTTCGTTCTCTAATTTTATCATTTCATATTATTCGTCCAGACAACCCGCTCTTCTTTTCTTTCTCTTTGTCGGATTCTATCATTGCTGTAGCAGGAATTAAACACATTGTAAGATCTATTATCTGCCACCCACTTTAACTATTAATGTGATGCCGCCATTGTATTGTCGTGCCACTCAACCACTCAATCTTTCGTTTTTCACTGCCATTCTTTTGAATTTTGGACCAAATTAATTTTTAATTTTGCTCTAAATATATTTTGGTGCATTTATTGTCTATTTCATATGTTTAATCAATTGTATGTTAGATTTCATTGATTTCTTACTACTCATTTGGTTTAATATTTGACATTGTTGAGGATACATGTCGATTTATTTTCTTATTTTCCAAAGTCGGTTTATGTGGGTGAAATATTATTTCACGATTGTTATTCGTAAGACAGATTGGTGACCCATTTATTAATAAACAAAACTCAGCGGAACCACCGGCCAACTTCGAGACACTTCATCTTTTTCTTTTATGCGAACTAATAATTTTCCAAAAGAAAATTTTTGAAAACAAAAAAATTTTGACTGATCTATCGATTTTCAATTTTTTTTTTTTAAACTGTCCATTTTTCGACTATTAACTTGGTGAACTATCGATTTTCAATTTTTATTTTTATTTTTTGAACTATTGGTTTTTGAGAAATTTATAATTTTCGTCCCCAACCTTTGATGTATCTTACTAATCTACTATTAACTTTTCACTTAATTATAAATCACATCCCTAATTGATAGATAATAACGAATTTTCCATTCTTTTTAAATAAAAATAAGAAGAAGAAGCAGCAGATGAAAACAACAACAAAAAAATGAAAAATGAAAAAAGTGCAAAAAATAAATCACATAACTTTTCAAAAAGGTATAAAATATCTTTTCCTCACTCAACCTGTACCATCCACTCCACATCATCCCAAAAATTAGCCGCAATAAACAACTCGTCCATGAATGATAATTGAAAGTGCTAAAAACATGTGGTGTAAGTGCCAAATAGTCGGGTGACCCGACTAATTTTTGTAAATGACCATTGACCTATTTTTCAAGCAAATTTTCAAATATAATCCTACATTATCTTCTCCGCTTATAATCATTTCAAACGATTTCAAATTCATCTATCTGTAAAAAAGAGAAGATTTCTAAATTAGAATCTAACCCTTTTCAAGGTTAGAATCCAACCCATTTTATCTATGTAAAAAATCCCATTTCATAGTAGAAATTCATACGTCTCTACTTTTTCTTTTAATTCATTGTAGAAATTGTAGATTTTATAGTATAAATTATGAAAATATGTATAAATCTAAGTATGAATTCTGATTTTTACTGTAAATTTGTGTTCATTTGAAGTTGATTAATTAAAAAATTAATTAAAAATATGTAATTTGGCATTAACTGAATCATGGTCTGTTAAGACCAAAATTGGCCTTAATAGACCAACATATCTATCTGTTAATAGGTCTGTTAAGGCCACAATTGGCCTTAACAACTTGTGGTCTGTTAACAATACTTATTAAATGAATGTATTTAAGTGTTTTTTTTTTACCAAAAAAAAAAGGCCTTTTCAACTTCAATGATATAAGTTAGACACTTTGCAATTCGGGTTATTTGACGCGGCCATTTAGCTGACGCGGACTAAAAACATAGATATGAGGGTTAATTGCATTTTGCAACTAAGATTTGCACTAGAGAGCTACTAGCACTCCAAACATTTTCCCATATGAAGAATTTTAACACGTGTTTTGAAAATGATCAGATGACTTCCCTGACACGAGTTGGCTGGGCATGGCTGGGATTTGTATAACTTAAACTAGTACAATTTTTGTCAAACCTTAAATCTAAAATTTCATAAAATGAGAAATACATAGGTCCTAAAGATGACAATAGTGAACCTGGATCTTTCTAAGCTGTGTGTTGGAATGTTTGTGTAATCTAGAGCAGGAGCAGCTGTGGTGGGTCGGCGGCAGTCTTGGGAGTTTGCAAAACTTCCTTGCCAAGGTAAAATGGGCTACTAAGAGCATGAAAATTGATCTCCTCCCCACTAGTGGGGAGTAGATCACCCCTGCTAAAAGCATATCCAATGTTATCTTTTACTTTGAATGTCCAGCTGATGTAACAATGAGGTGGAGATGATAAAATTCATGTGACAGTATTTATTGTAGAAAGTTGTTCAACAGACCTTTTAGTTTTAGACATCATGTTAGATGGCCGACCACCTATTTTTTTTATTAAATTGTATCTATTTCTCTCATCTTTTTTCTCTTTCTATTTTCTCCTTCCACTATCTCTTTCCTCATTTATTTTCTCTCTATTGCTACGTAGATTTTCTAGAAGGTATCTAGCATTGGAGATGCTCTATGCAGTGCACGCTTTAGTCTACCAAAAGACCAAAAATTTAGACAACACCAATAATCATCCCAATAATGCATAAACTACATGTAAACAATGACGAAGTAAAATACCAAGATAAAAATTGAAGTATATATGCACAGCGAAAATTAAATCTACAATTTATATAAGCCTGATCAACCTTGTACTTAGATAGAATTCGTGATAGAAGTTTACCTCGATGAACACCGTGAAATCTGATTATTTGATTAGCTGCAAGTACGATCTTCAATACCACAAATGTCTAATTGTCCAGCATCCAATAGGGTTAAATTAATGAATGACCACCAAACTTTTTTCAGGTTACTACTTAATCACCAATCTTTAAAAGATTACTCAATGCTCACCCAACTTATCAAATGATTTCACATCCACCACTCTACAGTAAAACGTTACTCAAATAAGACGGAATTCGTAAATCATCTACCTCAACAAAACGCAAGTTTGCCAAATACGACTTCATGAAAGTTAATACCATTTTGTGTGCACTTCTCCATTCTTTTCTTCTTTTCTGTACAACATTAAGAATCCCCAAAGTAAAAATTCTCAAATTTGCCAAGACCCTTAATTTCTGTGTGCAATTTGTAGGACAATGGTGACCAACCATCACTTAGAAAATTCCGAAGTCAATTGAACCCTAATTTTTCTCTCTGCGATTTGTAAGACATAATTGACCCACAATTGAAGTAAATGGACAACTCATCATTCGCAAAAGAGTTGTTATTGAAGGTAGACACGAAACAAGAACGTGGAGGTAACCTCTAATATTTATATTATTTACGGGTATCTTCATGTAGTACATTAAGAATTTGTTAAATGTCTACATTGCAGAAGCAGACCATGATGGAGAAAATGAGCAAGACGAAGTCGTCCTTTCAGGTATGTAGTTTTGTGACTCCGAGGATGATGTGAATGATGGAGAGTTTGAATTTGACAATAATGTACCTGAACATGTAGCAGTTGGACTCAATTTGGACCCTGTAGTTAAAGAAGCACATCTAACAACTAGTAATGTAGAGATAGAGTCAGATGACACTTATTATCTATTGTCGAAGGAATTACATACTGATTATTCATCCAGTAAGGAGAACAATTATAGATTCCCTAATTTTGTTCCAGAAAAAGAGATGTTTGATCCTAAGTTTGAAGTTGGGAAAACGTTTAAGGACATGGAGTTGTTCAGGAAAGTACTAAAAGATTATGGGGTAGTGAGTAGGTGCAACTTCAAGTTTAGGCTAAACGATGATAGAAGGGCATAGGCAATTTGCAAGTTGGGTTGTAAGTGGAGGATTTCGGCTTTATTGTATAAGAAGTTGGACTGCGTGCAAGTTAAGTCATACAATCCCACCCACACATGCATTAGAGATATGATGAATAGGCATTGCCCTACTAAATATGTTACTGAGAGGTATTTTACACATTTAGGGTAGATCTAGAATGGAAAACAAAACTGATTAGAAAGGCCGTGAATGATGATTTGAAGCTGAACATTTGCAAAGTTACTACTTGGAGGGCTAGGAGATGTAGAATATTGATTGAGGGGGAGATGAGCACCAGCTTGGATTGCTTTGATCATATGCTTATGAGTTGCATAGGACAAATCTAGGATCTGTCTACTTGTAGGATTGCCATTTATGAGCCAAAATTTCAAGGAATTTATATATGTCTACCTGCATGCAAAAAGGATTCAAAGCCTACTAGTAGGATTGCCATTTATGAGTCAAAATTTCAGAAAATTTATGTACGTCTACCTGTATGCAAAAAGGAATTCAAAGCAGATTGTAGGCAACTAATTGGGTTAGATGGTTGTTTTCTGAAGGGAACTTTTGGGGGTCAAATGTTGACAACAATTGCAGTTGATGCTAACAACTCTATTTGCCCAATTGCATTTGCTATAGTGGATAAGGAGAATACAACTACATGGTGATGGTTTGTCAGACTTTTGGGTGATGACTTAGACATTGTTAACAGTAGAGAATGGACATTTATGAGTGATAGGCAAAAAGGGGTTGCGAAATATTATTGAGGACATCTACCCAGAGGCAGAACATAGGTTTTGTGTGAGACACATGTACACGAATTTCTTTAGGACTGATTTCAAAGGGTTGGCCTTAAAAGAGTACCTATGGAGGGCTACAAAATCTACCACTATTTCCGATTATTTGTTTTGGATGAAGAAGGTGGGATCTTACTGAGATACCATGTGGGCATGCAAATGCTGCAATCATGGACTACAGAGATGATCCATTGAACTACATTCACGATTGTTATAAAGTGAATACCTATTTGAGATGCTATGAGAATCTAGTAATGCCAATAAATAGAAATAAGCTATGGCCTTAAGTTGATAAAGATTCTATAAAATCACATGGTTGGATTTTGTCTAAATGGGGTCGGGGTAGAAGAAAAGACGAAGGCAGCAAGATGAAGATGTGATGTCACAATCTCAGGATACTTCAAAGATGAAAAAGAAAGGAAATGTGGTCATGACATGCAGTGTATGCGGGTTAACAGGGCATAACAAGTGATACCACGAGAAGGCATATGCACCACATGAGGTATCTTTTGAATTTTGTATAGAAAAATTTACATTCGAGTGATGTTTTAAATTTGGGATCTTTATTGTTATCTTTGTGTTTGTTTGTCTACTTGTAGGGTTGGTCTGCTTACCCAGTCCAACCATTGATGGAGAGTCAAAATACCAGCAAATCACAAACATGGGTATGCTAAAATTACTATATTTTACGTTGATGTTATGGTCAAATTCTTGTATCTAATTCATTCTTTTATTGAATTAATTGTATTACACATAGAATAAACTACAATGGAAGACACGTTGTATTAACTATTTAATAAGAATTTAATATTTTGATAAAGAGGGGTTTGTCTCATCACATTTATGTATATTAACTAACATCTAACACGCAATCAATCATACACAATGATAATTGTGGACAATTATGGACTTTATCTATTTAGTCTTCCTGAACCAAAAAAAAAAAGACTATTTGGTCAATTCCTAGAGAATGTTGCATTTGATTATCGAATGCTGAATACAATCATATCCATCTTTTGTAACAACATGTATCATATACTAGTTGGCACGCAGACCCAGATAAATGAACATGCGGGTCCATAATAAATGAAGAGCTAAAAAACCCGATCAAATAAATAATAGGCTCGTATGTCCATTTAATTAAATAATAGTCTTGCAGGCCAATCAATAGGGATAAATTAACCATACAACCAATCATACGAGCTGAGTCCATAATCATCCACTAAACATTTGTTTTAATATTTAATATTAAAAAAAATATTAATTTCTAAATTTGCATCTTTGACAATAAGTCTAAACATTTTGGCATTTCAGAATGGAGTAGACAGAATAAATAATTAATTAATTAATTTTCAAGAATAAAATGAAGCAATTAATCCAATTAATCAATTAATTTTATTAATAAAAGGGGTTTTTCAAAATTTATTTTATCTCCCAATTAAAGTCATACCCTAAATTGAGAATAAAAATAGTATATGGTGAAAATTACAATTTTATAAAGTAATAAGTTAAAGGTTTAATCCGATCATAAATTCAAAATATGGTTTAAAAATAATTTTAGTTTTTGAGTATTTGACCGGCATTAAAAAATTAATAATTACAATTTTTTTCAAAAAAGTAAAATTACATTTAAGACCCTATTTTTCTTTTTAAAATTTGAAGACTTACTGTACAATTTCTGAAATTGCACTGACAGTCTCTTAATTTTAAAACTAATAGGTCATATGCAGTTTTTGAAATTGCACATAAGATCTTTTTTTAATTTTTAAACAATATGTCTTATCATGCAATTTCAAAAATTGCATGAAAGGCCCCTTTTATTTATTTTGAAATTAGAAAGCTTCCCATACAATTTTCAAAATTGCAAGAAAACCCCTTTTCCCAATTAGATCGGGCTGAAACACTCTTTAGGGTTTCAACATTGGTAGCGCCACCGGAAGAGTGGGCTATAGTGATCGCGCCGGTGTCAAACATCGGCAGCCACCGTCGCTAGTTAACTAACATTTCATCCAAGTGGGTCCCGCCGCTATAGCAACGACTCCAGGTGGTTACCGCAGCGAATCTCAGCTGTGGTGGCTGCTAATTTTTGCAGCGGTGCCCATTGCCTTTGAAAGGCAGCAGACCCATCTTTGTACAGACTCTAATCCGCCACCACTACCAGCGGTTGATTTCTAGCCGCTACCACAGGCCACAGTTTCGACTTTTGGCTAATTTGATCTGTTCCAAACAAATCCAAAACCTAATTTCAGATTTTAAAATTCATAAATTTATCTTGACTTTCAAAACTCAAATTAAATCAATATGCCAATAACAATTATTGTTCGATTAATCAAAGCAGTCTAACAAACTCTAACAAGTAATAAGGTAGGGTTGATACCACTTTAAAGAATTGACGTATACATGTACAGCGGAAATTAAATATACAATTCTTATATGCTGGATCAACATTGTAGTTAGAAAGAATTCGTGATAGAACGTCGATGAACACCGTGGAATCGATTATCTGATTAGCTGCAGGTACAATCTTCAATACCACAATTATCCAATTGTCCAGCCTCCAATGGTAATCCACACAACAATAACATATATGGACTTCCACGATCAAGAACAAATAAAAGCGAAACTTTGAGAGTAATTGTATTGGATTCTGTCTTTTGCTTGTGCTAACAAGTAATGAAAAATATTCTATCTTTATTACATAAACTATTGTGGCCGGTAGTATTTTTAGGTGGCGCTAACCATAGTTCAAGTCCAACTAGAATTGTGTGATCTAGTCTTACTAGAACTTTGTTAGCTAACAACTAACGAATCAAATTAATTAATGGGTAATTTGCAGCCGCGGTCCTCAACCTTTGAAATTTTGGCACTTTTATCCCTATTCTTAATTTTTTTGCATCCATATCCTCAACCTTTCTTAATTTGGTGGCTGAAGTCCCTGTTGACGGATTTATCCTTTGGTAATTTGTAGCCTCCATCATCAACCTTTGAAATTTTGGTACTTTTATCTTCATTCTTCATTTTTAGAACCCATATCCTCAACCTTTCTTAATTTGGTGGCTGAAGTCCCTGTTGATAGATTTACCTTTTATATATATTATCAATTTATTAGTTTCTTTTATTTTTTTTAATATAAAATAAAAGTATTCAAACTCATTTATACTAACAAGTGTTAGGAATTTAATTGAAAATTTCTCTAATCAAAATAAGGATATTTGTCTTTTTCATCAAATAAAGACCAATTGCGCAACAAAATACATCAGTCAGAGACTTCTGTATCAAAAAATAAAGGTTATTGACCATTTGCACAAAATTTCCATTATTAATTTTTATTTTTTTCATTTAATTAATAACAAGGGTAGAACGAAAAGTTGATTTTTTAACATTAACTTTTCCCATTCTTATACATAGCTAAACCAAGCAGGATAATGATAAACTTGTTATCCTGATAACTATTATTCAGTTAAATAGTTTTATCTACAAGCCAAACGGATCCTTAAGATAATTATTAGATTTTATTCATTTTTGTTAAAAGTGAGAATCAAAATATATTTATATGAATAAAACTATTTATCTGAATAATAGTGATAAAACTATTTATCTATTTAAGTAATAATACTTAATAAATACTTTTCTCATTATTACAAATGAATAGTTTTATCACTAATAAATTATATATGAAAAATTAAAAGAAATGGAAAATATGTGCAAATGGTCTCTAACCTTTATTTTTTGATACAGAAGTCTCTAATTAATGTGTTTTGGTGCGCAATTGGTTATTATTTGATGAAAAGGATAAATATGTCCTTATTTTGATTAGAGAAATTTTTAATTGGATTCATAACCTTTGCAAGTACAAATGAGTCCGAATACTTTTATTTTATATGAAAAATTAAAAGAAACTAATAAATTGATAATATATTAAAAGGTAAATCCGTTAACATGGACTTCAGCCACCAAATTAAGAAATGTTAGGGATATAGGTGTAAAAAAAATGAAGAATGAGGATAAAAGTACCATTCAAAGGTTGGGGATGGAGGCTGCAAATTACCAAAGGGTAAATTCATCAACAAGGACTTCAACTACCAAATTAAGAAAGGTCGAGGATATAGATGTAAAAAAATGAAAAATGAGGATAAAAGTGCTAAAATTTCAAAGATTGGGGACGGCGGTTGCAAATTACCCTTAATTAATTTAGTCCAATAAGTAATTATGTTCGACTCAACTAATTGGATATTGGACATTAATTCTTACACCTTTAATATCGGCCTTCACAATTCGTCCATCACGACCAGTTTCTTTGATGTCTGAAAGGAATACCTAATTCATGAAAATGCATGGATGACGAAAGACACGGAAGACATTTGAGAAACAAACTTTTATTCTCTAAGGAAATATTATTGATAAGATCATTGTAGCAAGCACAAATAATGTACATTGTGATCTTTAACTAGTTTCTTACTAGAGGAATGGAAAAATGCGATTTCCTACTGAAGAACATGGGGTGCATGAGGTTGGGTGGGTGAGAAAGAAGATACTTTGTACTTTTTGAAAAGTTATGGTATTTTATTTTTATTTTTTTAGCTTTCTTTTTATTTTTTGTTTATTTAAAGTAGAGGACAAATCTATCATTATTTGTTAACAAGGACGTGATTTGTAATTAAGTGAAGGTTGAGTATGTCTGGTGCTAAAAAAAAGTTAAGGGTAGATTGGTAACAAACAACAAATGTTGAAGAAGAAAAGTGCAAATATCCCTTGATTTTTCGACAATCGCATTGGTGAACTGTCGATTTTTCCCAAAAAATAAAAAAGAAATTTTTTTTACTGTTCAATTTTTGATAGTTGGGGTCCGTTTAACACAGTTGTTGTGAGTAGAGTTTTTGACTAGAGCTTTTGTTAAAAAGCTGTTGACTGTTAACTTGAACTCTTGCTCGTCCTCGAATAAGACTAATTAGTCACAACCACACAAATGCCAAACAAAACGAAATCAAACATAACTAAAACAATAAACACTCCACGTATAAATAGTTTGCCACCTTGCCTCTATTTTTTGATACTGCCCATAACTTATTAAAAGTTTTCAAACAATGCTACTTCAACTTTTTTTTAAACTTATTCCATGGTCGATGTGTGTGTGTAAATAGTCAATCCAAAATATTATAATGCACTCAGTTGGTGGTATCCCGACCCTCAATGGTCCAATTTTCCTTTCCCACTCGTTAGATGTACTCTACCAAACTTGATGTTTTCTCTTAAACCCGGGTTTTACGTTGAAAGTTGTTCTCAATTCGCTCATTATTCTTCCGCTCATGTTTGGTTAGGCCTAGTCAATGATAGCGACTACCTAGGTTTGTGATGATTTTTCCATTATTGAGTGTTTCAACCGATAAGCTTCCGCTAGGTAAGTCAAACCTACTAGTTATGTAAATCTCCAAGTTATAATCACAAAAGCTCAATCTTGTAAATTTTTGCATCATTTGTTCCAATGACTTGCTTTTCTTTGATTACTTTTCATTTTGTTTATCTTATATGTAGAACCCCATTCCCTTAAGCTTTCTAGATAACTCTTGTAGCGAGCTTTAAACCGATGGCTCCTAGATTTTACATATCTTAGGGTACCGAGTTTTGAGAACCCCTACGGGCTTCATCACTTAAGTAAAAAAGGCTACGACGAGAGGTATAAGATAACACAAGTGCAATGTTCTTTTCGAGCAAGATATAATATGCGGGGATTAGATTCCTAGTATCCGATCATCACCTAGCTTCCACTTGTTAACCAAACACACTATACACCAATATTCAACATGCACGGAATCAACACATTCCTACCTCGCTACTTCCACGGCTCAACTACGTCCAAACTATTAATTCAATTGATTATGTGATTGGGCTGTATTTATGAAATTTGTTTAATCATTCTAGTTCCAACTGGCAACATATTGCATTCTACAAGTACAACCACCTTGCTAATGACCATTATGACTATTGTGCTCAATAAACATCTAACATGGATAAGTAAATTAACATAAAACACAAGTAGCATTCATGTCTACAAGTTATGAATTAGAACAATTCCAAATGAATTCATTGGCCGGGAAGGCCATCTAACAACACACAAGCATGCAGTTCAATTTTTTTTAATTTTATTTTAAGGTTTCAAAAAAAAAAAAGTCAGAAATATTAACCCGAATTTTTGGCTCACCCCCAAACTTAGAATAAATATTGTCCTTAATGTTGTTTTATGCAAAAAAAAAAAAAAAAAAAACGGAAAGAAGATAAGGGGATAGCAAACTTCCTTGGTTTGATGTTCGAAGATGGAATGCTTCTTGCAGACTTTGACCATGGATAGCTCATAGCATTTACCTGAAATTAAGCACATTAGGCTTGAAAATTCGAAATATGTGATGTCTATGCAATGAATGAGATATCTTGATATGTTGGGACGATGATTAATTATCCTAAAAATGTGAATCTTTCTAAATATGCAAGAAGTAATCTAAGTTAAAATGCAGAATCTAAGCTTAAAGCTACGAAAATAAACTACATATCAAACAAGGGATAGAAAATGGGTTGCCTCCTATTAAGTGCTCGATTTAGAGTCTCCAACTCGACTTTTTGGAAGTATCACTCATGGAGGCTCGAATCGAGCTTTGGAAGTCTTACATTGCTTACAATTATCAGCTTTGCAAGATTTCTTTTTTGCTATCCATATTTTAAATTGGCAATTTTCATCTTTAATTGCTCCAACAAGTACACCTATATCCACATCTGATTTGCACATTTCTTGGCCAATTCTCACCACTTCATCAGCTCTAATGCACAATTCGAGATCGACTAGTTGCTCGGGTACGGTGTACATACTGAATACTGCTCGTTCATCTTGTACCCTTTAAGATTAACTCACTTTTTTCAACATCAATAAGAGTTCGACTTGTCGGCCCAATATTACTGGCATATCCCGGTCATCTTCGATATCAATGACAATAAAGTCAACTAGGAAGATAAATTTATCCACCTTAATGAGCATGTCCTCAACCATACCCATCGGCGCTTGATTGATCAATCAGCAAGCTACAGAGACACAATTGTTGTTTTTACCTCTCCCAAACCTAATATTTTGTAGACAGAAATAGGCATCAAATTCACACTTCACCTAAATCACATAAAACATTAAAATTATAGAATTTTTCAATTGTGTAAGGTAATTTTTAACTATATGGATCTTTTAATTTCGGAGGCAACTTATTTAGCAGAATAGTGCTACAAACCTCAGTTAAAGCTACTGTCTCGTATTCTTCAAGCTTTCTATTTTTGGACTACATTTTTTCCATAAATTTTAACTACAGTGGCATCTGAGCTAACGCTTCGACGAAAAGAATGTTGATGTGTAGTTTCTTGAAGACTTCAAGAAATTTTCCAAATTTCTTGTCGAGCTTGTGCTTCTGAAACCTCTAAAGAAAAGGAATTGGTGGCACATAACTTTGGCAGGAATTGGCTCCCTCACTTTTGATGATTCAACAGATACTTTTGAATCTTCTTCTTTTGATTTTACATATTATTTCTCAACATCTTTTTCCTCAATTACCAACTGTTTTTTCTTTTTCTCTAGCTTTTTCACATGAATCTATGACAGTTGTACCCTGCTCCTAGTAGTGATTGCATTTACTTATTATTTTGGATTTTTCACTGTCTTGCTAAGCAAAAGTACGTGGTTTCATATATGCTAATTGCAGGGCTAATTGGCTAATCCAAGTCTCTAATTTTCTGATAGACGCCTGTTGATTCTAATAGTTTGTCCTGCCATTCCAATAATTTATTTGTTTTCTACATATACTGTTAAAACATATCTCCCAAACTTGGTCTTCTTTCTTGTTGAGCATTATTGGCATTGCCACTGTGTTGATTCTCAGACGACCTGAAATTTGGGTGTTGTATCTATCCTGGATTGTATGTTTGCGAGAATGGATTGTACTGCTGGCTTGAATTATTTTGCACAAAATTTACTTGTTCGTTCGGACTGGCCAACAACATACAATCTGTAGTATAATGATTTTTCCCACAATTTTCAAAAACCGAACTAGTATGGACCGCATTCATACCTTGTGTTTGTGCTTGGACCAAGAGTTTTATCTGCTTTGTCAGTGCGGCAATTTGTGCATTAGTAGTTGAAAGACTATAAATCTCATATATACTTGCTACTTTCCTTGGAGCTACATGATCAGATGAAAACATGGTATGTGTCTTCCCAATCAGTTCAAATAGCTCCAATGCTTCGTGATATTTTTATTTGTAATAAACCCGTTAGCTGAAGAGTCCATTATAGATTTGGATTGAGGAGATAGCCCATAGTAAAAGTATTGAGCCTGTAATCCCTTTTTAATACTATGATTTGGACATTTTCTGAGCAGCTCCTTAAATCTGTCCCAAACTTCATGATACCTTTTTCCATCTAGTTGCTAAAAATTAGAGATTTCCAACTTCATCTTGGCTACTTTAGCTAATGAAAAATACTTGTTGCAGAATTTTCTAGCCAACTCATATCATGTGGTTTTGAGTCCAACCATTCTAATGCTCCATCCCTTATGTGTAGGGAAATAGCCTAAGTCTGATGACATCATCATTCACCCTTTGAAACTGAAAGTTACGACACATCTGTACGAATCTGGAAAGGTGATTATTCAGATTTTTATGTGCATTTCCATAGAATTACAAGTTATTGCTGAAAATATTGATTAGATTGGCCCTTAATTGAAAGTCATGCCGACCAAAAGCAGGATAAACTATGTTTGAACGATCAGGAGCTGCTGTCGGAGTTAAGAACTGAGCCATTGGCATATTTCCGTCGTCTTCTTCTTCTTCATCATATTGTTGAATTTTCTGAGCCGCCAATCGTACTGCTTCTACGGTGACGGCCCTGACGGCTTCTTGTTCAGCTGTCATTGGAATTTGTTGCTTATTTTTCTGTTTTTGGTTGTGTTCTTTGCGTTTTTGTCTGAAAGTACGTTCAATTTCATGATCGAAAGTCTCTAGATTAACGATTTGTGAACGGAACATGCAACAAACACCTTTTCTGGAGAAAAAAAACAAAGAGAGAAAAGTCAAACTAATACTAAATATTAATCTAAACTAATATCAAATAAGAATAGTCCACGACAACGGCACCAAAAATTTGTTGTGAAAATAATTGCAAATGCACAATATCGTTAACAAATAATAAAGTTGACCTAATGAGTCCGGATTATCATTCCCATGAAGACTATTTTATTTAAATAGTAGCCCAATTAATTACAATCCTAATCTATTAAAAACAAGTTGAAATAGGTTTATATGAATAATTAACTTATAACTATTAATTAAAGAAAGCGATGTAATAACGTATGTGAATACAAATATCAAGAATTTATTAAAAATAATGGTTAAAGTGTCGAGATTTACGATTTCACCATATTTGTAATCTCAAATCTCATATCTCAAGTTTTCTTCCTAACGTTGTACTCATTTACCTCTCTTGAGTTCAAATTAGTCATATTTAACTAAGTCAACTTACTATATCTCTATGTGAAGTCAGAATAATCCTTAACTAGATGAATTAAATCTCATAAAAATTCAATTTAAGACTACAACAATAACAAAAACGTATCTCTACCTTTTATCCAATTTAGGATTTTACTACGTGGTCTACATTAATAACTTACCTCTCGGTTAGTTACAATCCAAAATTTAATAAAATAATGGCCAGTTATTTCAAGCATTATGAGAAGAAGTAAAATCAATACATAATCAACATATATTCAAAATTTGAGAATTGAAATTGAAGAATTTAAACTAGGTTACTTCGTTCATCTCAAATATGGTTTAGTTACACATCACACAAGAATAAAAAAAAAAGAAGAGAATAGAATAAATAATCAGGTTTGAAGCGAAAACAAGAAATAGGTGAAGATATTGCACCAATAATCTATCTCTTTCTTGCAAAGTTTGAAACCCTAACATGATTAATGTAATTTGCCTTTTCAGTCTCTTTTGATTATTGTTTATGGTTCCTCTCGTTTCTTTAAATTATAATATCTATTCATATGTTCCAAAAAAACCTTAATTTAATGTAGAAGTCGTGTCCTAAAAGAATTATCAAATTAGAATTTAATTAAAATAAGAAAACTAAAATTTTGGTCACGAAACCCCAATGGCAAAATCGCTGCAATCGTAATGTTAAATCTGATTCAATACTGTTTTTCTTCCCATGAACCTTGTTAGGCACACGGTCCAAAACTTCTTCAATTTTACAGTTTAAGTCCTTGATTATTTGTACGATAAGTCTTTTCTCTTTCTAATATCTCCACTTTAGTCCCTATATTTTCTCTTTCATTCTATTTCATAATCTTTTATTTTCATCCCAAGTCCTTCAACTTTTGGATGTTTGCAGGCTGGTCCTCATATTTCTACTTTTATTTTAGTTTAGTCATTTTCACCAATTTTGATCAAGACACCACTAAACTCAGGTTTTAACTTACAATAACAAAATCAACACATAATTAAGTACAATTATACTCAAAAGCACTCACAATGGTCCACTTTTAACAGTCCAAATAAGTGTAAAAACATACTTATCAACTATAAATGTAAAAAGTGATGTGAATATTAAATTGAGTATTTGATTGCATAACTATAAAAGTACTTTTGCATAAATTTTATATTTATTAGATTAAATAGTAATTAATTATTTTATATCTCATATTACTTTCTTTAAAATAAATAATATTTTTTCATATCATATATTAACTATTAAAATTAATATGTTAATTAAACTATGATAATACAATTATTTTAGTATATATCAAATTACTTAAACTTAATTTATTTAAATCAAACATAATATGTGTAATTTGTATTATAATATTTAACAGACTAATATATAATTTTTGCTTCATATAAATATATGAAACGATAATTTGAAATAAGTAATTAATGTGACAATAAATTAATATTTTTTTGATGTATTAATGGTAATTTTGTTAAATTTTTAAGTTTCATTAAATGTTAATTACAATTTTCGTAAAAGCTCAATTAGAGTTTTTTTTAGAGAAGTTCAAAATTTGAACTTCTCTAAAATAATATTTTAACCTATTTTTTTAGTCAAAACGTACTTATTGACTTTAGCCAAATAACTATAAATATAATCAAAAGCACTTTTGTTCTTTAAGAAGTGCTTTTGGAAAATGTCCTTCCAAATACACTCTTAACCTCTTGAATTGTCGATTTCACCAAAAAAAAAAAAAAAAAGTTCCTCAAAAAAAGTTACCTTGGCATAATATCGTTGCAAGATCTACTTTGATAACTTCTCTTGAAAGTTATTGTATGACTCTCAACTAACATTAAATCTTAATCACACAAAAAACTGGATTTTTTTGCAAAAAAATATATTTGACATTTTGCATATAAAAATGGATATATTTACAAATATTAATAAAAATTGTTTTATTTTCAATACACCATTTACTTTTGGTGCGTTTGATTGCAACATATTTTCCATGAAAAAAAAGCCTTTTTTCACATATTTTCCAACTGATACTTTGATAGCTACATTTTTTCATGGAAAAAATATTTTCCCACCTATTTTCCAACTACACGTATGAGTGATGTTCTTTATTTTTTTTTCCTGGTAAAATATTTTCTCATTTTTATATAAATAGCTACATTTCCTTGAAAATAAGGAAAACGTTTTCTTGGGGGGGAGGGGTATATTTTTCAGGTAAAACTTTGTAATTAAATAACCTCAAAGATAGTAGATCTATTTGAATCTTTCAACTTTGTAATTAAATAAGCTTATGTTTATAAGCCTTCTTGAATAAAAGAATTTTATTTCTTGAATTCTTCTACTTTTCTATTTAGTTTCCATGCCAAAAAATATACTGTACGGAACTATTCAGACAGTGATCAACACGAGTACCTGTCCTGTTGCAATTAATAATTGATATTTTCCAATTAACAATTTCTTGGCAATTCAATTCCCTGGAATTCAATTTTTTCCCACACAAATTCAATGCTTGCAATTAAACGCGGAAAACGTTTTCTGGGGGGGAGGTTTTATTTTCCAGGTAAAATTTGTCTTCTAAATTGATATTTTCTAATTAACAATTTTTTGGCAATTCAATTCTCTGGAATTCATTTTCTTTTCATCGAAATTCAATACTTGTAATCAAACGCACCTGTAAACACTTTTCAAAATTCCTCTACTTTTAGTCGTTGTTTGCAACTTACAATGATCTTGTACTTTATCAACATTTGTTTCCTAGTGTTGAGGGAACATATTTACAAAAAGTTCATTGATTTCAAATATTTATAGAATAAGTTGATTAACATATTAATAACACAACATTATAAACAAGGACCATTAATGTTCTTACGCTATAGATTATAAGTAGTATAGAATCGTTACTCAGGTAGTTCGCTCAATGCAAGTGACATTTTATAAATTTTGTCACGCTGATCTTTCAATTTATTCTCGAGCATGATTACACTAAATGTATGGACGCCTCAATCACTATTCTACTTTGAAATTTGAAATATCGAATAGAGTTTATGAAAAAAATACTAAGAATAAAAAAAATTACTATTCTTAATTTTGAAAAAAAAGGCGACAAACTAAGAGTTATATATTCTCTACGTCCCACAAAAATAAGTTTACTTCTATTTTCACATATATCAAAAAATTTAATTATTATAGATGGAACAAAAAATTTTACTTACGTTTTTCTTAATATACCCTTACATTAATATAATGGTAATTCATATTTGTTGATAACAAAGTACGTTAAATAGAACATATTAGAAAATTAAGAAATTAATTATACTCTTAATAATAAAGTGGATTATAATTTGAGACAAATGAATAAGAAATTAAATATATCTTTGTGAGACAAAGATAGTACCATCCTATCATGGAATCAGCTCTGGTGTACATTGATGATATTCTCCTTTTCTCTCCAGATGAATCCTCGCATTCAAAACTATTATCTGATTTCTATGATATTACTAAAACTCACGGAGTGATGTTAGCCCAGAAGAAAATGCTGATTGGAGTCAATGAGATAGATTTCCTTGGTATGCACATCAAAGATGGCCATTATTCTCTACAACCCCATGTTGGCCAAGAATTGTTAAAGTTTCCTGATTCTAATCTTTCAAAGAAGGAAGTCCAACAATTCCTTGGGATAGTCAACTATATGGCTGACTTTATTGACCATCTGTCCACAGTCATTAAACCCCTGCAGAATATGTTGAAAAAGAATGCTCCACCTTGGACAGATGAACAGACTAAGGCTATCCAACTAATCAAGTAGAAGGTTCATAGTCTTCCAGCATTATCTATACCCAAAGATGGGAAAAGAATTCTCCAGACCGATGCTAGTGATCTATATTGGGCAGCAGTCTTGCTTGAAGAAAACAATGGAAAGAGAAACATATGCGGATACAAAAGTGGATCATTCTCTGATGCAGAAAAACACTACCATTCCACTTTCAAGGAGATACTCGCAGTCAAGAGGGGAATTGAGAAATTCCAATTCCATCTTATTGGGTATCGCTTTTTTATTGAAATGGACATGTCTGCATTTCCTAAAATGCTAAGTTTCAAACAGAAGCAGATACCCAATTCTCAGCTTTTAAGATGGGTCGAATGGTTTGCGAATTTTGACTTCGAGGTCAAGCACATAAAAGGCCATGATAATCTTCTCCCTGATCTATTATCCAGGCCCAAGCCCAAAATCTCAGTTATAAAACCCATTCCCATTATCTGTATGATGGGACCATCTCCTTCAAAGCCATCCTCTTCGAAACCATCTTCTTCCAGACCCCCTGAAATCTATCCAAACATGGACAACTTTCCCCCAGAAATAAACAACCTCATCAAGAACAAAACTCTCAAAGCCCGGTCCAGAGAACTTATGCTCAAATATCAATCCTTAGTCATCCAGAAGCATGGGATTCACATTTTTGGAGGTTTAGGGTTCCATCTTGATTATCCATTCCTTAACCTCTTCTTTTTTAATCCTGACAGACTCCAATGGGCATTCTCAAAGGAAATTTTATGTTTTCTGTGGTACCTCCTTGAGCTTCATAAAATTGCTTTCTGCTTCAATGCAGAAGCCATGGCTACTTGGCTCCCAGAACTTGATTATGATCTTTGGAAGACATATCCTGAGCCAAACTCTTATGCGAAGAAGTTCTTTGAATGGTTTCACCCAGTTAATCATTGGATGGAGAAGTTTCATGTCTACATGGGAAAATTTAAGGACATCCGCACTTCAGTCAAAAATGTTCATGTTATCATTGTCTTTGATAGGCAAGGGTATTTCACAGAAACAGGGTATTATACACATTTTTCTCATACCAGAGATTACACAATTCTACCCTACAATCTCCATAAAGACTGGGAAGGATATCCGAAGGAATTCAGGACATTTCAGAGGAAATTGGCAGAAATCAATCAAACCATCCCTCCTGAGATTTGGCCCAACATCGATGATGAAGCTCCATGGAAAACTCTTCCTATTTCTTATGCAAAACGTCTCCAAGAGGATATCGAAATCCACATGAAGAAAAGATACCCTATGTATAATTATTATCGTCTTCCTCAACCAGATTCTGATCATTTTGATACTTCATGGTCACAGTTATATTTAGGAAGACCAACTCAGAGTTTAGGGTTCACTTCAAAGTATGGAGAAAACACTCCAGAAGGCCAAGCACACAGAGAGAGACTCTGGAAGATGCTCCATGACAACATTACCGGTTCTGCTCTCACAAGTCCTCAAGAGTCTTCCACCAGTTCCCAGACAGAAACATCTACTCAACCTATCCTCACGCCTCATCAATTGGACGTCACACAATATATGATAAGGCCATATTTTCCACATATTTCCCAGGTTCCAGAACCATCCGAACCAGTCCAGCCCGATCCAAGTAATCCGGACAACATTAAAATAATCCTGGATCAAATGTGGGAAGATGAAAGAAAGACAGAAAATTTACCATGGTGGAAACAACAGGGATTACCCTCGGATTCTGATGATTCGGATTCCCCTGCACATGCTGCCAACCTTGGTACACCATGATGATTCATTTTTTGGAAAAGCAGATTCCCTCTTTTGGAAAAGTTTCACGTGATCTGATCTTTATGTCTTTTATTTTGCTTTTAGTCATGTGTGTCTGTACTATTTTTCTCTTTTGTCATTCAGAGTCTGTATTATTTGCTTTCTCTTTTATAATGCGTCTAGCTTTTGCTTTATGTCAAATATGTCTGGAAAATAATTGTCCTTCTTGGACCCTCCTGTTTGTCTTTGTGTGTCACCTCCGCCTGTATAAGGAGGCTTGTATCCATTTGTAAATTATTAGTTTTTCAATCAAAGTTTGAAGTGTTTTGTTTATCATGAGTTTCTAAGTTTCTTTCTTCTTCTTCTTTATCTAAGGATAGCAGGATAGTATGAAAATGGTGAAATAGAATTAAGCCTTTGTAGACATAGAGTATGCTCTGCAGTTGCCTCCTCTGGAGGATCCTCTGTATCAGAAATATTGTTCTACTGATCATTGATCTGTTATGGCGTGATGTATCTGTTCTTTGTAATTCCAAGAGTGGCCCTTTGATGCCCAAGAGAGTGGCTTGTGTGGCCTTTACCGTGAATTACATTGTTTCTGGGTATATCACGTTATTATGGTATCAGAGCCAAACAGCTTCATCTTAATTCTATGAATCCAGTTTCATAATATCTTGTGCTGATTTAGATTTAGAAGAAGATCTTCAAATCATGTCTCTCGAATCTTTAGATTTTCAATCTTCTTCTTCTTTCAGAAAATCAAATGCATCCAAAATCGATGGTCTCTACGAGATCACCCATCTTCCTGAAACTGATAAAACTCCCATTACTAGTCTACCTCTTTTAAATCCATATCATGCTTATGCCAAACCCAGAAACTCCATATCCAAAACTGTTAAAACCCTTATCTCATCATCCAAAGCTCAAATTAAAGAATATGTCCAGTCCTCTAAATTTGATCAGCATTTGTTGCCTGCAACTGAAAAGGAGCAGTTTATAACCCTGGAATTACCTTCTCATTTACCCAAAGTCTGGCTCTCAAAAGGGTATACACATCTCCACTTTGGAGCTGTCCATTTTGCTCTTACTGCCCATGGAAGAAAAGGACTTCATACTGTTGCAAGAATGGCTTTTCTTGATACTAGATATGCTGATTACCAGCATGCTTGTATCGGTACTGTTGAGACTACTTTAAACGCCAGAACAGTTTTGGTCACCATGTTTCCTAATTTCAACATGCCTATAGTTGATCCCCAGCTGCTGTCTGCTCTAAAAATCCAGGTCCAAATCATAGGCGCTATTCCTTCAGGCCTTACTTATGGGTCGACTCTACACTATCAGATGGTTTATCGAGTACAAAATCATTCTCTCGATTTTGTTACTCCTCAAACAACTAAGGATGCTATATTTTTACAGATGGAAACCGATCATCCTAGTTGCACTTATGTCCCTGGACAGATTCCCAGGAATGAACTTCTTAAGCTAATTCCTGATACTTGGCTTACCTCTTATGAACAAAACCACCAGAACTCCAAAAATTCTCAACCCATCCAATCAACAACCCATCATTTCAGGAGAAATTCTAAAGGCCAAGTTGAAATCATGTTCAAAAGAGAACCCACTCAGAAAAAGCTACCTTGCTTCCCTACTCAACACGCTTTTACTAAAGCTGAGAACAATATTCCCATTTATGCTTTCAACTCTGATGGAAAGCCCATATATGTTCAATCACATGAAGGGCATATTTATTGGGATGTCTGCTTTTGCAGAAAGTGTACTAAGAAAACAGGTTCTGAAAACAGGAAAGTCAAATCCAGCCAACAAAAGTTACAACAGGAGTATGAACAAAATTCTCCTCATGTTGGACTTCTCGGAGAACCATCCGGAAAGTTTGATTACTATGTCACTTACACTCCTCCTCCGAGATCTGAGGACCCGATTGTTCCTACTGGTTGGACAGATGATGATGATTTTGATGATCATTATCAGTTGCACAAAAAGTGGGATTGGAGTAATCCAGAACCAGAATCATCTCCTAGCTTCATGTTTCATCCGCCTCCTCCGGAAGATTTTCCTCCTCTATCAAACTTTGATAAAGGTCTATCCACTCATTCTTGGAAGGTTAAAAATCCTACAACCAGAGCTCCTGACGGATCTGTTAACCAGCTCTCTCCAGCTGAAAAGGTTTTGAATTGGCAATCTGAAAATGCTGTGCAACAGAACAAACTTCTTCAGAAGATTGACCAAAGTCAACAAAGAATTGAAAAGGCTTTCCAACATCAAACCCAAGCCTTGCTCACTCCGCTTGAGGATTGTAGACAAAGGATTGAGGAAGTTACTAGTGAGATCATGGATCTTCTTTCTAAAAGACTTCCATTTGACGCACAAGAAGGGGAACTCAGAAGTCTGAAGCATCAACTCAATTTCATAGAAAATAGTTCTCTTATACCTCCATCCTCTCCTTTCAAACCTACCTATCCTCAAAACATTTCTCAATCATATGGCCCGATGTATTCTGAACCCTCCGATTCTCTCAAGAACTTTTTCTCACCAGAAGAATGGGAAAGAAAACTTAAAAGGCCTAAACCGCTAAAAACACAAACAAAGCCCCGCGTTCCTCCTCCTAATCCAGAAAAACAACCACATCTTATGATAAAGAATCCTATCTCTGAATTTCTGGAAAGAACTCATGCACAAAAAACCATCTCTCCTCCCATTTTGGCCATGACAGCAGACTCCAGTACAAGTGACAACGACTCCGCTGAAGAGTCTGAGTCTTCCAGGCAAAGTAATTCTTCTAGTGAATCCTCCACACAACCTCCTGTTTACATGGCAAATGAGGCTCAAACAAGCAGAGAAGAATCTAGGACCCAACATCATCAAGAAACACCAGCAGAAGAAACAAGTTGAACCTACTGTTATCTCAGAAGACGAACAGTCTAGCCCTCCAACCATTCCAAATGTCATGGGTCCAAGTTTATCTGCTGCTAGTAGCTCTTCTGTTAAGTTTACCCTTGATGATATTCCTCTTACCAAATGGAGAACCAGGTTCCAAGAGATGCAGGCTTGGTGCTCTGCCGAGCTACAGAAACCTCTCATGACACATGCTGCTGTCATCAAATCTTTTCTTGCTCGTCTTACTGGTTTCCTCAGAGATTGGTATAATTCACTTGGAGAATACAGACAGTTGCAATATCTCAATACTCCCACAGTAGAGCAATGCATGAATGCCTTATATTGGGAATTCTGTGGTAGACAAGACCACTTGAAAGATATTGCCAAAGAGGAGTTCTTTAAATTAAAGTGTTGTTCCTATAATCCGAAAGATCTGGATAAACACTTTCAAAATGCAGCCAAGCGTTATTATTTGATAGGCGGAATGGATGATCCAAATATCAAGCAAGCCTATCTAGAGTCCATACCTCAGCCGCTTGGACAAGAAACTTTAAGGATGATCGAAATGAAAGGACAATTTCTTGGTACTACATCCTTTAGAGAACTTCATAATATGGTCCTTAGAACTCTTAAGAAACTCTGCAATCAGAAAGCTTTCCTTATAGACATACACACTACAGGCAAGAAACTCGAAAAGGCTTGTGAACGCCCGGAGCTAAAGATCAAGTGTCGACACAACGACAGAGCCTGTTCATGTCCAGGAAAAAAGAAGCGCCATATCAAGAAGTTCAAATTCGAGAAAATGAGTTCCAGATCATTTCCTAAGAAGCGAAGGTTCTTCAGGAGAAAATCTTCTAAGAAAAAGAGAGATCGCTGTTTTATATGCGGAAAGAAAGGTCACTTTGCTAAAGACTGTCCAGAACAGAAGAAGGCCAAGATCCTCAAACAAATTTGTGCTGCTACAAATATTGACGATGAGGCAGACCTTGAATCTATTTTCTCAGAGGAAGATGAACAATCTTCCAACACAATCTTTGTTCTTGAAGATAAAGCAAGTGACACTGATGATTCTTTCAATAATTAATATTTCTGATTTAGTTGTTGCTTAAGCACTTAAATGAACTAAATGGGGAATTCAATAGATACATATAATTTAGGCTCCCAGTAATTATACCCAAAATAAATTTACCCAATCATTAATTTCACAACGCTTCACTAAAGGACTGAATTTGTACTCTTTACTTGCACATTTTTTTATTTTTTTTACACCATCACATCCTTAGTGTGGTTGTCAGGTCTCTACCAAAAAAAGATTGTGAAGGAAAAAGGGGGAGGGGGATTCAGATATCCCAACTACATATAACTAACTCATAAAAAATACATGGGAGGGGGACATAAACTTGACCTCCAATCATGAAAACTAAAGCAAACAAATAAATAAATAATTAATAAAAAAATAAATAATGAGTTACTACTTCCTAAATAAATAGTCATAAATAATTCTATAGACTCCTAACTGTATGAAATCCATGTCTATTAATCTGAACTAAGCCGCAATAACGTCACAGCAAGTCCTGAGCACTGTACTCAAAATAGCAACGACAATCTCAATCCTTTGAAGCAAGTAAGTCAGCCACTTGGTTGCTCTCGCGATAAATATCAGAAATAGTATGACGGTCAAAGACAAAGAGATGTCTGATGTGGCGAAGAGTGACATGAATAGACCAAGGTCCTCCACATCTGGTGATGCAGTGAATGACCAAAGTAGAGTCAGACTCAATCCATAAATCTTAGATAACAATCCTCTGAGCAAGAATAATACTTTCAAGAATAGTCCTGAGCTCGGCCTCGCCATACAAAGAGAAGAAGTCACGAACACACTGACCTGATGACTCTTTAATAATTCTCTCTCCACTCGCAAATTCTTCTTTGACGCATCCATCAGTGTTGACTTTGTAAGATTCCACTGTTGGAGTATGCCAATAAACTAAAACAAGGGGAGGAAGAGATGGAGTAGTAAGAGAGATACCAAAAAGAGGAGCAATATCCATATCTTTTCGCTAATGAATAACTTGAAATAAACAGCCCGTATGTAATAGGGAGATAGTATGGTATACTCTCCAGATAATCTGTCTTGGCTCCATAGAGATATCCTAGTAATTCGCATCATTCCTCGTAGTCCAAATAAATCAGAGAATCAAAAAAAGAATGATCGTGTGAATATGATCCCTGCCTGACAAACTGACCCGAGAAACGCCAAGATTGAAAACGATACTGAAAACCCTCTATTCACCGAAGGATTTTATGAAAAATGTCAAAAAAATGGTGCTAAACCTGGTCAACAATACAGCTGTTAATAAATAAATGCTGAATAGTCTCAATAGTCGAGCGACACTGACAACGAGAAGCCTTATGACTTTCAATCTGCCTCTGAATCACAACATCAACTGGGATAAGACCCTGCCATAGTCTCCAATAGAAGAAAGAGATAGTCATCGGGATAATAGAACTCTAAATCATGCTGTATACAGTCTGAATAGTATGTCCCGTGCGAACTAGATGCCATGCAGACTTGGTAGCAAATCTACCATCTGAAGTATCCTTCCACATAATCTAATCGTGCACCTCAGTAGTGATAGGGATGCTTTCTATCTACTCAATAATAATATATGGTACTAGCTGAAGAAGTTGATCAATGTTCTATCCAGTATCATCAAATAAGTCTCTAACCTGTATAGAAGAATGTTGCAAGTGTGGGGCTGATCAACTAATATAGACTCACCCATCCAACAGTCATGCCAAAAGAATATCTGCCCATGCCCTAACTGCCAAGCAATGTGTGTCTCCGCATGTGGGCCTATGTGCTTCAACCTCTTATATACAGCTGAAGCATAGTAAGGAATAGTATCCAATAACAGATGAGTACCTTGACAGTACTCACTTAGTAAAAACTAAGCCCATAATGACCGCTGAGATTTAAATAACCACCAGAACTTTTATGGTGAAGGTATCAACAAGATCATATAGTCTCCTAAAGCTTAGTCCACCCTGCTCAGTAGGAATATAAAGGTCCTTCCATCTCCTCAAATATAATCTGTGTGCATGGTCTCTGGAGTCTCAAAGGAATTTAGTAAATATGCCATCTAACTTCTTCAAGATAGTCTTGGGAGACTTCATAATCTGAAGGAGATAGAGATATGTAGAGGATAGTACTAATCGTATCAAAATAATCCGTCCCCCAGGTGATAAGAATCTCGAGGCTTAGCCAGAAATCCTACTCTGGACTTTCTGGACTAAGTCATCATAAGTGAAGAGAGATGATGAAACATTGTTAGATGTTCCAGCATGTGTATCTAAATAGTAGAAAATCTCCTAGGTAAGATAATTCCGCTCTTATCTCTGTTTACCAACTGCCTAAAAGCCTCCTCATGGTGCTCAATACACTGTAAAACTCATTTGATAAACTGCTTCTGGCCATTGACGAAAATAATCATATCATCTGCAAAGGACAAATGAGAGATGAGAGCATCACCCCATGTCTGTATGCCATCAAATGAATATGCTGATACTGCTAAGTGAGTAGTCGTGAAAAACAATCTGCAGCATTAATAAACAGCGATGGAGATGTGGGATCACCTTATCTGAGCCCTTGAGATGATGAGATAAAACCATATTTCTTGCCATTAAGTAGGACCAATAATCGACACTCTGAAATACACATCCGTATCCAATCAATCCAAAGAGTATCGAACCCAAAACCCTCCAAAATAGATATCAAGAATCCCTATTCCATACGGTCATAGGCCTTAGACATATCAAGCTTGAGGATAACATTACCTCTTCGCACTTTCATATCAAGTGTATGTAGTAACTCATGTGCAAGGAGGACATTATCCCCAATGAGCTGGCCTGAGATGAATCCACTCTGAGGAGCTGAGATGATCTAAGGTAGTAAAGTACTCAGTCGCTAATTCATCGATTTTGTGATCAACTTATTAAACACTGTACATAAGCTGACAGGACGAAACTCTGACAATAGAAGTAGTTGCAAAACCCATAGTTGCCTTTAAGTAAAAAAGTCCAAGACTGCCTGAAATACTATGTCCCAAAAGACCTAAAAAAAGTGAGATGAAAACCCATATGACCTGGCGACACTATCTGGATCAATACTGAAAATAGCCTCTCGCACCTCAGTCAAAGTAAGAGTCCGATTAAGCTGAAAATTGTCCTCATCGGACACCAATATAGGTATAATACCAGGTCGAATAGGGTTGACAAACTGAGGAGGAGCCGACAGAAGCTCTTGGAAGAAAGATACTACTGAAGGCTGAATAGTCTCAGGAGACTCAAACACCTCACCTGAAGCTGAAGTAATAGACCGGATCCTGGCTCGAATACGTCGTCCCTGAACTATAGAATGGAAGTATCGGGTGTTATGATTATCCTCACAAGTCCAATGTGCTCCTGCCTTTTGTTTCCAAAAGGCCTCTTCAATAGATAAAGTACGGCTTAGAACTGCCTGAGCCTGATACAAAGTATCATGATGAGAATAAGAAGGATCTCTATCATGGTCTAACTCTACCTCGTCCATTCTACACTCTGCATCCCTAACCCTCTGAAAAATATCACCAAATACATGTTAATTCCACCAATGAAGGCCCTGTTTGACCATAATATGGGTAGGAAATGACCATTTTTGAGATAGAAAACCCAGAAAATTGTGATGCCTAGACCAAACATTGAAGATTCGAAAAGGACGAGGCTCCAAATCATCGTCAGAAGACCACTGAATCATAAGATGTGAGTGATCAGAAGTTCTTCGGTTCAGATGACGAACTGAAAATTGAAAACAAAATGAGGCAACCAGTGAGTTAATCAAAACTCTGTCCAGACACTTCCAAACCCTCCCATTTGTCCATGTGTACTGACTTCCAAAATACCATGCATATGTCAAACTACAATCTATTATCATATCTGCAAAGTCTAAAGTGCCTCTATCACGAGTATTCCTACCAGTATCCTCACCATCGTGAGCGATCACATTAAAGTCTCTTCCAACTAGCAACGGCCCATCCACAGAAAGGGATATTTGGTGAAGACCTGCCTATAAATCCCTACGTCCAACCGGCGAGCATGAAGCATAGACCGAAGTAATAAATTACAGTCTGGCTAATCTTGGATCCTCTACTTTAATGTGAATGAATTGGGGATGATCAACAATCGAAGTAACAGTAATCCGCAAATTCCAAAAACACTAAATCTTATCCGACTAATTCTGTATGCCCACATCAAAAGAGAGAAATTGTTGGATAAAGTCAAAGTTCTTCCTCAAAATAAACGGCTCCAACACTACCAAAAAATAAACCTGATGAAGCCGAATCAATTAAGTCGTCTACGAGTGGCAATACTGCGCACACCTCTCACATTCCAGATGATAACACTCATCAAAAAGACTGGCTACATGACAAAGCACTTGTCTGACTACGAGTAACATGTTTGATCGGGAGCTGGATATCAGTAACTTTTGGATTTTTCATTCTCTGAACTACAGTAAAACCACCGGCCTCCTGTCGCTCATCTAAATCAACCAAGTCATCAGAAGAATTCCTACGAAAATGTCCCTGCTGATGAACCTCTAGCTGAATATAACTAGCAGTATCAGAAGGAATTGAAGCATCTACATTCTCATTACTATTGAGGTGTGGACTGACATGTGGATCAATATAAAAAACTGGCTGCAATGTCTCTGACAAAATAGAAAACTCACGAGGGACAGACATCATGTGATCTAATAGTGGATCAGAAAAAACAACATCATGAAAGGGCTTTAAAGCCACAATAGTGGGAATAGTAGGAGTAAGCTGAAGGGTAAGTCCCACATAAACCACTAGAGGTGGTAGCAACAACTGAAAAAGGACCAGGGACTGGGACCCATTGTCTACAAACCTGAACAACAACCTCATTCATCTTACCTTTCCCAGCCCTTTCAACAATAGGTGCCGGAGCATCAAAAGGCTTATTAGCCAGAACAACAACATGCTTAGAAGCCGGAGCAACAGCAGGCTTAGGAGCCGGAGTAACAAAAGGCTTACAAGCCGGGATAACAACAGTATCCACTGGTGGAGCCCCCACCCTACAATGATCAATAATATGGCCCATATGATGGCACTTGGCACAAAAATGTGGCAACCTCTCATAAATAATAGGCTGCCAAAAACTACGGGATGCACCCCTTTCAATCCAAATCCTATTTGGGAGCTTATGCTCTAGATTCACCTCAACACATACTCTAGCTTCACTATGCCTCAACAAATCAGCAGTCACCTCATCAATCCTCAACGGCACCCCAATAATTTTAGATAAAGCAAGTAAAAATTCTTTTGCATGTAAATGAATAGGCAATAGAGTAAAAGATATCCAGACAAGGGCAATGGGGGTCTCAGAATCGGGATAAAAATCACATGTCCACTTAAGTATACGCATAGGGAAACCATCAATAAACTATAGTGGTTTTAAAAAAAAAACGACTATAATCATCATCATGTGTCAATTGAATAAGTATGTGCTTGTAATCTATAAGCCCAAGTTTAAAATCACCGCAAAATTCAAACTTTTGAAAACTAGAGCGTACCTCCACTGTCCACTTGCACATCTATTTCAAGTGAAAATTAAATTCTCTACCTACTTCTTCTTCTTCTTCTTTTTTTTTTTTTTTAGATTTTGAATTTTTTTAGTTTTTTTGGTCATTATTACTATCCTTCATATCTTTTCAGTATATAGCTATAAAATTAAATAATTTTATTGTTTTTTCTTATAAAAACTAATTTATAATCATTTCAACTAACTTTTAGGGACTAAATCATATCAACATTGAAATGATGGAGTAATTAACGTCAATACCAAATTAACATTCAAAGTCTTTCAATGTTATCGTCTCTTACACACATAGCTCACAAATTTTAATAGCACAAAACCCTAGGCCATAAAACATGAGCTCGGTTCGTCCATGGCTCGGGCTCGGGCTCGGGCTCGGCTCGGCTCGTCCCCAATTTTCGAGCTCGTGAGCAGAACGAGTCGAGCTCGGCTCAGCCCTAAATTTTTTTTTTTGAAAATTTGAAAATAAAAAAGAAATACAATATTGAGTATCCTTTATGTTAAAAATTAAAGATTTAATATCCTCCTCTCTTTTTGTTTTTCTTTTTGTTTTTTTAAAATGCGAAAATAAAAAATAACTACCATATCGAGAATCATTTATGTTAGAAATTAAATATTTAAAATCCTACTCCTTTTCCTGGGCTTGGGACCGTTTACTTTAAAAGTAGGTGGAATTAAAATTGTATACGAACAAGATGTTACGTATACAATTTTTATTGAAATAAGAAAAAAATATTAAATACATAAATACTAATGCAAAATAATACTTACTACGAATATGATTAATCCATATTTAAAACTTCAAATTCTTCGGACATTATTATGTCCACTTTGTCTTGGATTCGAAGTTCGACGTCATCCAAATCTTTTAGACACAGTAAGCTTTCTAAAATGTCGGCTTTGAGTCTTGATCTAATATCAGATAAAATCTTTCCACTTGTACTAAATGTAGCCTCCGATGCTACAGTTGAGATTGGAGGTGTTAGTAGATCACGTGCTATTTTTGAAAGAATTGGATAACTACGTTGATGTTGTCTCCACCATCGTAGTATATCAAAGTTTTCTCTCTCTTCGTCATCTAACATACTAAGCACATCATGCGCAAAATACTTAACTAACTCTACAGGTGTATCATTAGAACGGGGAAAGGGGAGAACTAGAAGAAGAACCAATTAATTGTTGACCTGGACCACTCCTATGTGTACTGATATAACTCCATAAGTCAATGTCATCAGTTGATGATGAAGTATATATTGGATTAGGGGGTCGTACAAAGTTCGTACCGGCTTTTTTAGCATAAACCTCATATATAGAACATAAAGTTTGTTTTAAATTACCACATGTTACTGGATTTTCGTAAGTTAATTTATCTGAAATTGCCATTATTGTTACTTTTGTACCCTCTAAGTTAAGTCGAGGATCCATGATACATGCTAATGGAAATAACATAGGCAATTGTTCCCAATATTTTCTAAATTTAGCTTCCATAACATGTATAATACTAGTAAAAAGAGCAAAATTCTTATACCTATTAAAATTGTTAGCAATATAATATAAATAATTTAAAACAAGTGGAGTAGTTGGGTAATACACACCAGAACATGCAGTTGTTGCATCGTAAAAATCTTTTAAAAATTTTCTAACATGACCACATATTTTCCAATCATGTAATTCTAAATCATATTCTGAGCCGTGTGAGTGTCGGCCATTATAATAGACAGTAATGCAATCTTCATAACTTTCACACAATTCAAGCATAAGATATGTTGAATTCCATCTACTAGAAATATCAGTTGCAAAACTTTTTGATTGCAGCACATTTTCTGTACATAGAGTAGCAAAAATTTGTTTTCTTGATAGTGATACCAAAATATAATTAATAGCATATCTAACTTTTTCTAATTGAGGTTGTATAAATTTTAATCCATCTTGTACAATTAAATTAAACACATGACATACACAACGAATATGAAATAAAATACCATCAAAATCAGGACTACAATATTGCATTAATTTTTCAATTACTATATTATTTGGGCATGCATTATCAAATGTAAAACTACGAGCCTTAGAATCACATTTAAATTCATGTAACACGTCTAATAAAACTTGATAAATATTATTGTCATTATGAAGATAGCCTATTTGTTTAAATGCTATTACTTTTTTATGTATTATCCAATTATTATCAATATAGTGTGCAGTTGCAACCATGTATCCTTTTTTGTTACAACTTGTCCATAAGTCTGATGTAAAAGATACAACACCGTTATAATTATTAATATTATTAATTATAGCTTCTTTCTTTTTATTATATTTAACAATAGTATCTTTACGAAATGTATTTCTAGAAATACTAACGTACATTGGTTGTAGATATTTTTGGACGAATAACGTCAAATGAGGATTGTCCACCAAGCATAGTGGAAACTCAACATTTGTTATCAATTTCGGCAGTCCTTCGTGGTGCATAAGTTCTTGTGAGTATATCCAGTTGTTGAGAGCGGGACTACTAGACCCGACTCCCGGAGATCCAAATCGGAGTTGTGCCTAATTTGTATCCAAACCTCCATGTTTGTATTGACACTTTTTGAAGTGTCTGTTTAGATAGGTCGTGCCTATCCCCTTTTACCAAGCAAACTTCTCCTGACAGTGTTTACACTGTGCTTTGAACTCAGGGACTCAATTCACTAGTTTACCAGTCGGTACCAACTCAAAATGCTCCCAGCACTTAGCCTTCTGTTTGGTGGCTTTTCGTTTAGTTCTAGAGTCAATGGTTGTTTGTGTATCGGTGTCTTTATGAACGTCTTCCAAATCAATTGGATCAGTGCTACCACCAAACTGATCAATAATATTTTCTGGAATTGGAATGTTATTAAGACCACTGAAATCATTATCACTTCGATTGTATGCCATTTGGAATAATAGAATAAAGAAAATAGGACAAAATGAAGATGTAGTAGAAAGTAGAAAGTAGAAAATAGAAATGTAGAGAATTATTAGAAGTAGAAAATTACAATATCAAATTATAGAATAATATCTAGATAATGAGATACTAGATACCAATTAGAACACTAATATTGAGAGAATGTAATTTGAGAATTGTTAATGGATTGATACTTTAAGTATATAATTGAATGAGAGATAAAATATTGAAGTGTAAAAAAATGAGTTTAGAATAAGGGTATTTATAGAAAAATAATGAAAATCAAAAATCAAAAAATAAAAAAAATAAAAAATAAAAAGCTGTGACCGTTGGATGATCATCCAACGGTCACGATTCATGACCATTAACGAGTCACGAGCCGAGCCGGCTCGTGGGCACGTTCCCACAAACCCAACGAGTCGGCTTGTTTTTTGGCCAAGTAGAGCGAGCTCGACCCTTTTTTTTTTTAGCTTGGCCCTAACTCGTGCTCGTCTTTCGACGAGTCCAAGTTCAAACTGGGCCGTGCTTTTAAGAGCCGAGCCGGCGAACCCACGAGTTGACGAACTTTTTTGCCACCCCTGCAAAACCCTACATAGTAGTTGATTTTACCTTTTTCTCTCACTCCATTTGAGAGCAAATCTCACTGAGTTAAATGTTAATCCAAGTACGTTCGTGTTCATCTCTATACTTTGCGGGAGTATCCTGTTTTGATTTTATATTTTAATTTAACTCTCAATAATCAGAGGATGACATCATCATGTGGCAACATCAAATTGAGACGTAAAATCAAAGAAGACGAAATATTGCTGCATCAAAGAAAAACCGGGGGTCAATCTAAAGCTACAATTAAGTCCGAGAAGAAGAAATACAACATACCTATACGAGAAAAGAGAAAATGTAATTTTTTTCTATAATCACTAGTTAGAAACATGTGCATTGCACGTGATTTCGCAATTATTTCGATAATTTTTAATATTTTCAAAATTCTTATTTTTAATTTTTTAAAAAGTTAAAAAATTAAAATAGCAATTACAATAAGATAAAAAAAAATATGGTTCTTGATAATATGTTGTATTGTATTATTTGATATTATAATGAATAATGTTGATATTTTATTTACATTTACAGAAGTATAACTGCAATTAGATATGAGTTTTATATTATGGTAATATTAAGAGTAATTTGAGCTCAATGAATATATTTTGGTGATTTGAGCTTTAATGATTGACTAACTATTGATATCATCTTATAGAATTAATGCTATGAAGAATAAGAATTTGACAGACTTTTAATAATGGTCAGATCCCAAGATTTTCAATTCAATCTTTGTTTCAATAGATGTTGAATAAAATATTGGCAATAGTAAAACTAACTATTTTTCAATTAATAAAAAAATAGACGCCTAAGAAAATAGAAATAAATAAATAAATTACATTATCATGCCTAGCTAAAGATCAATTATTTTACATATTCTCATTTAGTTGTATTCGTTATTAACATTAATGTATTATCCCAAGAATTTCAGCACATAAAACACTTGGTAAACATCAAATACTCAATATTTCACTCGTGTTTACAAATTGCAGTCGAGTTTTTTCTTGAAGCCCACTAAATCTACAGACATAATTATAGCAACAATGCTAATACAACGTTTTTCACAGAGTGACTTTTATTCTATTTAGTGAACTTTGTGTAAGCTACTTCAATTGATAAAACTTCAGTCAAACCACATTTCCATTTCTCTATAAACATAGCCCATTTTGATAGAATACACATTATGATTATAGGAAACGAAAATGTATGAAGATCATTTACTATTTATATGAAGGATACTTACAAATATTTTTAGGAACTAACAGAAAAAATGATGACTCACTTTTTGTCTACTTCACGTTTTGAAAAATGAATTCGTAACGTGAATGCCTCTCCTTGACAGCCAACTCGAGAATCAAGCCCTTGTTATACATATGTGTACTACAATTTTCATCAATGGAGACTAAACAAGATAATAAAATGCAGTGACACTTAAAGGAAAATAGTAGAACTGGTAGATGTAATAAGAATGAAAGAAAACGTGTCTTACATAGATATGTCAAATGGGTGGATAATGTCAGAATTTTCTTAGTTCAAAATGTAGGCAATTAAATAATGATGAAGAAAATATAAATTGGGATATTTATTAATGTCAGACATGTTACTTTCACGTTAATTATTTTGGTTAATTTTTAAACTGATAGAATTATGTTCTTTTTTATCCTCGAAATTATATTTCGTTTACATTATAACTGATTCTTGTATGTTCTTTTTTTCTATTTTTTTTTCCTTTGGACACATGCTTTTACCGGTTTCAAACTAATGCTAAGGAATTGTCAGTTGGCTTAGACTATAGGGTATTTTTGCTACACTAAGCTTGACTGACCAATAGACAAATGTTTGACATGTCATTGTTTCTTAATCCTATTAAAATATCTTTAGTACTGAACATACCACCTATCTTCCAAAATTCACATAAAGTTCCATACAATTCATACCACATTTCATAGTGAGCAACCAAATTATGTCGAACGGAAAAACTTTTTACATTTCTTCATTACATTTCATAGTGAAAAGACTGAACTATATCGAATAAAAAGTTCTATACATTTCTTTAGTACACCAAATGAAACCATACACATCGTGTAAGATTATGAAACAATATATCAAATTGTAATAAATACTTGCACTTAGATTTCTTCAATATGAAAACTGATTGAAAAATCTGAATTTTTTTGTTTGTTTTTCAACAACTTTAAATTATTACTTCTTTAATTTTTCTTTCTTTTGTGAAAACTTGAAGAAAAATAAGTTTTGTTTGTGTGATATATTGTGAAAAGAAAAAGATAAAATGAGAGAATTTTGAGAGAAACCTTTTAATTTTAACTTGTAAAATTTACATATAAATTCTGAAAAGTTGATGTAAAAGTAAAGAAGAGAAGGAGTTGACCATCACAAGACTTTTTTAGATAAAAAATGATAAGTTTTAATGTTATTATTGACAAATGAAAAGTCTTTTAACTTTCCCAATTCATAAATCCTATCTTATGATCCTAAATAAATATTTAGGAATTACATAATTATTATTTTTTCTATCATTTAAATTTGTTTAAGTGAGAGACAAAATTATCAAACAATTGTTAAAATAGTCATTTGAGGACCATATGTGTGAATAAATAAATGAAATGATAGGGATGATATCTGCTAAAGAAATTGAATGAGAATAACCATTAGTGTAATTAACCCTAATAATTAAGTAGTAAAAAATTTCTACAATTTAAAATTAAGAATTACTTGACAAAAATGCGTTGTAAATTTGATTTTCTTTTATATGAATTTTCGTATTCCATCAATAATGATCCAATGAACAAATGAATATACCAAAACTTAAAATATAGCTAAAGACCAAAACTTAAAATTTAGCTAAAGATAAATTTAACTAATTTAAGATCATTAAGATTTATCTAAATTACCCAAAATGGACATCTAACTGATGAATGATGATGTTGATGGTGATCAAGGAATATTGATGAACATATGAATGAATTTGACATTAAATTAATTTTAAAAACATAAAAAGCTTTTTGTTTAATTGCTTGGTTTGTTGTAAACTTCATAAATCAGTATATTTTAAGTGTTCAAATAATATGTTTGTATCATCCATATCATCCTCCAAATGGTCCAGAGAAAACAAACATGGGACCTTCTTCTTGGAGAGAAAGGGGAAAGAAGTTCAGTACCTAATTTCCAATAAGCTATGTATTTATTGAGCTCAATTTAATAATATTAAATTCAATTGCTGATTAATTCTAAAGATAGTACATCCTATTTCAATAACATGTAGGATGGCCAAAAAAAAAAAAACTAAATTTTAAACTGGTCGGGGCTTCACCATCTGCACAATCTGAAACATTCCCAGCATCCCAAGAATACTTGCAGCCTGTACTGGTTGGGGCTTCACTATCTGTACAAAATATCTATAAAACTAAGTTTTAAACTGCTTGCCAATCAAAACCCCACAATAAAATAATAAAAAATCCAGAAAATAAAAAAAAATATAGATAAATCTGATCCAAAAGTTCGAATATCTGTGAAACGTGCAAACCTTCCCAGTTTTGATTGGGACAATGTCATCCATAGTTAGGGGCTCCCAGTAATTGGACATTTTCCATAATCCTAATGAAAGCAAAGAGGAAAACACAAACAAACACACTCCAGTTAAAGAGAGAGAGAGAAAAAAAGAGAGGTAATAACCAATAAATAGCAAAATAACAGTAATTAATATGAAGATAATTAAAAACTAACATAAACAGAGGTTTTTGTTTTCTACTGCAAGAAAAATCCCATGATAGTGTTAAAAGATATGGAAATAATTCCATATTATTCTCCGTGATAGTTTTCGATTTTCAAATATTATTTTCTTTAATATTAATAGATGATTGTGTAATAATGTAGAACATTTCTTTTAGAGTTATCTGTTATGTAATTTATCTATGCAATATCCCTCTCTAACAACTTCAACTAAAGCTTTAAGATAAAGTAGTTCAACATGGCCTTGATTTATGTCTTGCCGCCTCCAGTCTATAAAAATTTTGAAATGTTGAAGATTAAATACAAGGTGGTTCAACAAAAAGTAAAAACTTTTCAGAAGTTTCCCTTTGAATTCTCAAATTACGAACATCCACAGCACTTTCCTGAGCTAAGCAAGACCATTTTTATTTTAATTCGTGTTCTTTGTTCAAAAAACTCTAACTATCAACTTTTTCATAGATCACGTGTATATTTGTACACACACGCACAAAAGGACTCATATACACATCTGCAAAGGTTAAAGCAAATTCAAATCAAATCCAGAGAATTGATTTGCAATCCAAATGGAAACCAGTTGCAAACAAATGTCAAACTCGGAAAAGAAAAACAAAGACAAATTCATCATTTCCACAACTAAAACCAGCAAAAAAAAAAAAAAAAAGAACCAACATATCAAAAAATTTATAATTTTGCAAAATTGAAGAAATAACAAAAAAAAAAACTACAGAAGATTAAATAGAGGGCGAAAATTTCATAATGGAACTCTAAATTCATACCATAAAATCACCACTGATTCTTCGAGCTGTTGAGCTTCAGCAATGATTCGATCGAACTGGGTTTCACCATAAATGGGCTCAAACTCCACTGATTGCGTTAACATCCCGCCATTTAAAAACCCTCCTTCACCATCCGCATTCACAATTTTTAAAATTTAATTAAGCCAATAATCAGCACCATTAAAAGAATCCAAATTATATTTTGAATTAGTGCTTACCTTTGCTATTCTGGTACAGATTCTTCCAAAATGCCCGAAAAGAAACATAACTGTGAACATAAGCCTACAACAAGAAATAAAACTTTAAATTTAAGGAAATAAATAGAAAAATGCTTCATAAAAATCCCAAAACAAAAATTATATCTCTTTGAATATGTAAAATTTGGGCTTAGACACAACGAAAAGGGGTATTTGGAGGGAGATACGACATGAAAAAGAAAAAAAAAACTTTTAAAATAAAATACCTAGATCTCGAAGAAGACGGTGGCTGATAAAGTGGGAGAGAGCTAGACACAAGGGGCAGGAGCAGACACACAATGAAAAATGGTAGTGTTTTTTTTTTTTTTTGTGAAACCCAATTTTTGGATATGGACTTTGGAGTCCTGATCTGCTGCTCCTAGTGGGCAGCAATTTCTTGCCCACATGCTGACTTGGGGCAGGAGATTAGAATTCATGGACTTTGTGGCGAAGGGATAAACAGAAAAAAGGTAAAGAGAGGGTATGTTAGAGAAAGAAAATGATGGTGAGATTATGAGAGAGAAATTGTATAGGTTGCGTGTGTGGCTCAAGAAAGATAGGAAATGATATTGCTTGTGTCAGAAAAAGAGAAAAAAATTGCTTGTGTCAGAAAAAGAGAAAAAAAAAAAAAAAACACAACAAATTTAAAACTGCGTTGTATTCGTCATTTGAGGACGATGGCTTGTGAATAGCTTATGAATAGTAATTTATATTGGCTCAGCGTAGATATGGTTTAGACGGCTTAGATGGTTTCTGAGAACGATGGCTTAGACGGCTTATAAATAGTAATTCATATTCACTCTTATAATATAGTGTAGACATTTGTCAATCCCTGCATGCAGTAGTTATTCTTCAAGATTTGCTGTTTTATGCTTTGGAATCTATTAAGTGATTAAATATATACTTCTCTATTGTATCTAAGACTTCGTTATTTGCTTGGGTTTTGTTTGAATTTGGCACATTTTTGATGAAGCTGTTCTCAGTGGCAGAACTATAAATTTTTATTTGGATGGACAAAAATTAAATAGCAAAAAGTTTTGAAATAATATAATCTAATGAAAATATTTCGATACATTACGACAATTGATCTCTAAGCGTTTTTATATTTTGAAAACGTTCACATCGAAATTCAAATATTAATGTCACTAAAACAATAAGAAAATTAATTTTATTAAAATTTAAAATGATTAGCAATTAGTTTTGTTGGTTATCACTTTATTCACGTCAATATTCTTTTATCTAGATATTCATATTTTATAGGTCACTCAAAAACCACTCTAGATTTAAAATAAAATGTTGTCATTTCTGTGACCTCCTTCCTCAAGCTCTATTTGACTATTCTTTAGCCAGTTAGCCAAAATCTAAGAGGTGGTGAACAAGAAATTACATGATTTTGGATCGATCTCTCTTTTTAGTTGGATGTCGTTCGTTTTCAAAGAATGACCATGAAGAGGGCAACTTAAATCCTCCTCACCTGGTCTATCTACGAATTAGCCAACTGGGTTAATGGATTTAGGGTTGATTTTAACTTATATTATTTTTAATTTAAATAAATAGAGTAAAAATTACAATCGAATTACTATCTGCAGAGAATACAATTAAATAGATGATATCAATTGAGTTTGGGGAATTGGGTTATTTAGAAGCTAATATGAATTAAAATTTGGGACTTTGGTCAATTTGAGCTAAAATTTGAATTAAAACAATTTTGGTTGGGACTTGAACTTGGAATATTTTAGACTTTTTTTTTTTAATATTTTTAGATTTGGATTTGAGTTATTTTTAAAATCTTTGGCAGGGTTATTTGACTCCCTTTGTCCATTGGTGGCTCTGTCCCTAGCTCACCCTACTGTGTGTAATTGCAATTTTCCAATTTTTTGTATATCTTTTTACGGGAATCAAAATAAACTATGAAAAATCATTTTTAGATAGAAGTATTTGTTCAATCATTTGTCCCGATGCGTCTTATTTTGAATGCATATGTTTTTGTTTGGTCACTAAAAAAATATGTAGTTTATCTTCTCCGTGCCGTAATTAAAGATACTTATAGATCTTGTTTTTGTTTTCGTTTGCCTTGACATGAACGCTAGTGCTCCTACTTTAGAGTATGTGTTTTGTATGGACTATTTCAGTAGCAACAAATTATTGGTTACTTGTCAATGTTTCCTCAATAATAGTAATGTGCTTTATGTCTATTGGTTGTAACAATTGTCGAAAAACCCATTTATGTTCCTACAATTGTATTGAATACTGAAATCCAAACATGCAAACATTCGTCTATACTCAAAAATTATGGATTTTGATACTATTTTTGAATATTATCTAATATGGAAATGATCTACTCCCCACTAGTATAGTTGGGAGTAGATATAAAGTGTTCGGTGGCCATTGAATGAGTGCTTAACTTTTATGTCAAGCAATTTTTTATTATCCAATGGCCACCAGACACGTGTCCGGTGGCCTTTATAACTACTCCCCACTGTGAGGAGTAGATCAGTCCTATTATCTAATATTTATTGTTGTGTATATTTAAAATATTAATTGTCATCTTGCTTGGAAGCCATGCTTACGTTGTGTTCCCAATTTCTTAACGACTGTTGATATCTTTAATGTAACCTTACTCAGATATTTCGGCATTTTACTTTTCAGACTAATATCTAAGCTGCTTGCTACTTTTCGGTTGCGTCGTTGAGACCTATTAATGAGAATGTTTTTCGAAGCCTTTTTATTTCTAGTCCGGCTGAAGTTTGTTAATGTAGTATATTCCTCACATTTGTTGATTGTATTTGTTACCATTTTATGGCAAATGCTAACATCACACGAATGCCTAGTTAGTTGTTAGCTATTTTTATGTTTAATATTCTGTAAATGTACGGATCACACAAGTAATATAATAGATGTTGAGTTCAAGTATCGTACCCATAAGAATTTAGATAGTTTAATTTAATTATAGTAACCTTAAATGAATCTGTTAACTTTAGAAATTTGGTATCTTAAACTAACTAAAATATAAACTAAGAATAATTCAAATAATTATAATTCAAATAATTAAAATATTAGATTTATAAAAAATTACTTTAATTTTGGAAAATAAAAGTACTAGGATCCCGAATCCATTTATAGTTGTTAATTCCTCTATCTTGATTATTGATTTTGACAAAGTACATCAGTTATGACGATCAATATCCTAAATCATTTGACAGTTTTTCTCAAATAAAATCAAACCTATTCGTATGTATGACCCGACAATATCTCTATGACGAATGCGAATACAAAAGAATGCATTAAGTTTTTATGGAAAATTAAAGATCATATAAAGCATAGTGGTATATTTCTATCCCTATTGGACTTTAAGATAACTAAAATAATTTCTAACCTGTTTTCGATCTATCGATAGTAAAAATAACCACAAGAATCATACAATTACTACGTATATAATTGTAGATGAAAAAAATCAAAATTAATTATTCAAAACTATATTGATGCAAATCGTCAAAAATCAAGTTTTTAAATAGAAGAATTTAAACTACAAGTTTCATCATAATCTTAGCACAAAATAATCCAGCCTATCATACTAAGAGGAAGAAAATAAAGAGATTTAGATAATAGATAATTCATTACCCGGAGAAGAAGAAAACTCAAAAGATAAAATCTTGAACTTGATCTTCATTTAATTCTTGAAATGATGAATCTTAATCTTCGTTTCTTGATTCGTTTCTTATTTTTCTCTCAAAATTCAGCTCTCGAATTTATGAGTTAATAACTCATATATATAATTGTTACCACAAGATTTCGATAAGGCCTCCACGTCAGCAAATGCCCAATAAGGGTCCTGTATAGGCCTAATGCAGGTCTCGCTAAAGCCTTATAAGCCCGGCGAAGGCCTCGGGGGCCCAGCAAGGGCATCGTAAAATCTTAGAAAGCCTCGGATGCCCATTGAGCATCGTAACATCCCTGGATCAGAATATTGCGAAGCCCTTGAAGGTCCTTAACACTCGCAGCCGACCTAGAGAACCCCGCCGGGCTTCGTATTTATCATGACTAGCAGGCAGCAAGATATTTTGGGATGACTAGAGAAGTAATTAAGGACATATTGTGTTTGATTGGCACACGGATCTTTACAAAGGAAACCAAATCTCAATCTCCTAAAGATTAGACAACGTGATAAATTTAAATAAGAACGGTAATCTAGGAGATTGTTTTGACAACCGATTTTCCCTATCCCATAAGGAAGAAGGATCCGATTAGATGTCTAATTGATTGTTTCCTGAATCAATTAGAACTCTTGTATTATAAATACGATGTCTCTGGTTATTCTAAGGTACGCTCTTTTTACGCTTGAATTTTACCCCTAAACTCTGCTTAGATCTCTGCCTGCTTGTCCCTCCTACACCCAATTGTTTTCGTCTCCCATATATTGTTCTATATAACGACAGTTGACTTGATCGTCGGAATACCAACGATCGCCGGACCATTTTTCTCCCAGAGATCTTGGTGCCTAATGATTGTCCGTGTGTGCAGGTAACATACAAATTGACAAAGGAGTGACTGGAGATCTGTTGACACGTGGACGGTGCAGGTTCCGACGTCAACAATAGTACCATAATGGTGCCCAAAAGATCCCAAAATATCATAAAAATTGTGTGCCAAAAAGGTTTCATAATTGGAGTCGAACTAAAAAAGAAAAAAAATCCCCGCGCAGATAATTTACATTGGATAATCCCGGGCGATCGCCTATGCCACGATTTTTGCCTCTGTTGCTTAATAGTGATGCTAGGCGTTCGCCCAGTTGATTTTTCAATTCCGTGCCCTTTTATCCTTCAACTTTGGATTTTGGTTTCTTTAGTCCTCAAAATTTTCCACAACCTCAAATGTGGTCCTTCAAGTTTCAATTGAGTCGAAATATCTTTCAATTTAATGCCATTTTCATCAATTCTTCTCCACTTGCTATTAAACAGGTCTAAAACCAAAATAGAAAGGAAAATAAATAAAATAACGGAATAAAAACGTAGTTTAAAAGCCCCGAATAAGTGCATAAAATGCACTTATCAAACACCCCCAAACTAAACCTTTGTTTGTTTTCGAACAAAAATGAAACTAAAATATAAATTTAAACTAAGCTAAGAGAATCATGAGAATTGGAGTCAATGTTAAATTTCTTACCAAATACCTCATGTTCGAATATAAAGCAACACTTTTGGAAAGATATTAAACAACACCATAAATAAATTTTTACTTAACCGATGCTACCTATATTAGACCATAACAAATATTGTGTTGTTGATATTTTTACAATCCCTAATCCTTTGTAGTAATTTATTCCTTACACATCTCACAAATTATCACATTTAAATGATTTTCTCTCCAATCTCGAGGTGTGCTAGTGAATTTGCTTCCTATTGATTAATACAATATTTTTTCAATTAAAGTGGTAAAAATTAGAAGCTTGTATTTCTAGAACTAAGATGGTGAGCGATTTCTAAATTCTAATTTCCAATCTCTGAGGTCCTAACTTAACAATCCTTACCGAACACCTTTAACTCTTTTTATTTTATTTTACTAATATAAGTAGTCTTACATCCTGTGTGCAATACATCTCTCACCTAAGCTTTCTGTGTGACCTATGTAGCGAGCTTTGGGCCGATGACTCCTAAGTCAGATGACCATAGGGCATCAGATTTTAAACTACCCTAACAGACTTAATTGCTCGACTCCCACATGCTATAAGAAAAGTGAAGATGTAAAAATTAAAATTTTTTTGGTGACTCATTTAGCGAGTTTTGGGCTGATGACTCTCAAGTCAGACGACCATAGAGCACCAGGTTTTAAAATACCCCAACATGCTTAATTGCTCGAGTCAGATATTTATTTTATTTTTATTAGCAGTGAGTAGTTCCCGATTTAGATTCCTTGACTACAACCTATTCAACCAAAGATGAAACCTAGAAAATCTAAACCATCAAAATTCTACAAACACATGTACTAACTTTAACACACTCAAACTGTTACTAGTCTAACATGGATAAATATTCAAGTACAAATACAGTTTAGGTGTTGTCCAATTTCTAATTAAAAACGTACTCAACTTCAAACAGATATCATCATCATTGGCGGTAAGATGTTGACCAATAACTTGACAAATAAACTTGGTTTTTTTAAAAGAAAAATTGCAGTTATACAGACGCGAATAATAAGAAAAATCAAAATTCATCAATTAAGTATCATGGTACTTCACCCACCCCCAAACTAAGACATTATATTGTCCCCAATGTAAGAAAAAATTAAGCAATTAAAGGAAGGAAGATATTAGTTACTCCTCGAAAGTAGATGTGGAAAGGATGGTTTGGGCTGATCAGACTGACTAGCAGAAGTCGACTCGTGGTGAGGGGCGCTCGGGGTTGAGAGATGATGTTATAAATATCATCTATGCGCCCTTGTTTTTTGGTGGTTCCTTTCTTTTTGGTGGCATTGTACATACGAGGATAAAAGAGATATCAATAAGCATCTTAATTAACTAAAGAATAAACAAAACATCGCAAAATAAAATAAAAGTAGTGAATTTTCATTTTTCAAATTTAGACCGAACACTACTTTTCACCACCAGAAAATTTGATGAAATATTGAAGTTTTCCCGAGTCATCTTCAGTCACATGTATCTACATAGATTATTCTTTATCATGTTCAAAATTGACGTAGAACAAAGGTCATTTGAGGCAGACGAAAGATGGACGAAAGTGAGGTCGTAGAGCTGGTTGGTGTCTAGCCATGGCATGCCATGGCTTCCTATTATAGGGCTAAGTGTCTTGGCCAAAGTTTTAATGCAACTCCATTGAATGTATGCACAAGTAGCAAGCCTAAATGTGTATCAACAATGCCCAATCTAAGGCTAGCCCTAATTGCACAAGAATCTTTACTTAGTCATTGCATCGAACATTTGGAAGGCACCTTATTTTTATTTGAATTTAAATGAATTGGGACCTTGGATTTTGCCCAAAACTTTCAACTCAAAACACAAAACCATTAAACCGCCATCTACCTAAGCCCAAACTCCTCCAATTAATCATAGAAATTCGACAAAAATTGAAGCTTAAAGAGCATAATTAAGATGGAGGAAGAAAAATTCATACCTTTCTATATAAACTTTGCCAATGTGAGTTGAGCAATGGAGATTCAACCAAAACTTGATAAAGTGATTAGTGAATTGGTGTGTGAGTTGAAGATGGAAATGGTGTAGGTAGAAGTTTGGCTTCTTCTTGGTTTGAAAAAAAATTAAGTGTAGTTTCAAAAAAAAAAAAAAAAAAAAAAAAAAAAGGGCTGATGCCCCTTCAATTTGGGGTAAGTCTGCCCTTTTTTTAACCCTGGGCGAACACCAGGTATTAACCAGGGTGTTCGCCCAATGCAGCAAATTACTTGCAGCGATATGGGTGAATGCCCGGTCTGATGGCATTGGCGTTCGCCCAGGCCACCATACCGATTTTTCTATTTTTTTTAAAAAAAATTAATTACTCGTAGTTAGGCCTAGTTGAACATGTGAGATATTAATTTTATGCTAAAGTGTAAATGATGAACTATAAGAACTAAACTTTGCTAAAAATCACCTAAGTGCAAAAAGATGAAAAGCAAAAACTGTGTGCCTAAGCCCCCCCCCCCCCCCCCACCCAAAAAAAAAAAAAAAAAAAAAAACCTAATGCATTCCCTACTACATGAAATTACAAATAAATATGATGAAAAAGTAGAAAGGAATAGAAAAATGGGATGCTTCCCATTAAACGCTCTGTTTATAGTCTAGAGCTCGACTTTTTGTCTGTTTGTTCAAGTAGAAGAGGAATGGATCTCGAGATTATCGAATGTGTCACCTCTAATCACTACAAAACACCGTGGCTTCAGAAACAGATTTTTTGTTGCTGAAGCCACGATATTCGTGCCTAATAGTCGCTACCAACAGATTATTTGTAACGAAATTTCCGTTGCTATTTTGAGGGTAGCTGAAAGTTACCAAAGGAATTTCCGTTGGTGATCTTCACAAACGGAATTTCCGTTGGTAAAAGCGTGTGCAAAGAATTTTCGTTGGTAATGACACACACTATTACCAACAAAAAAAACGGAATTTTTGTTGGTATTGTCCCAACTCTTTACCTACGGAATTTTCGTTGGTAATGACACACGCTTTTACCAACAGAAATTACATTGGTAACTTTCAGCGATCCTCAAAATAGCAACAGAAATGGTGAGCACTATTACCAACGGAAATTTTGTAGGTAATAGTGTAAATTTTTAATAATTAAAAAATTAATTTTATATACTTGGTGGACCCCTAACCCAACTTGCCAATTATGGGTTTGAAACTCGACCCACCAAAGACCCGACCCGATCCACTAAGCTTTCTCACGTATTTTTATTATTTTATTAATTTAGAATGGATTTAATGTGATTTGAACTTTTGACCTAAGAGTTGTGAAGTTACAACCAAACCATTTGAGATAAATGAATTCTTGTAATTATATTTGTTTTTATAATATATATTAGTTCAATGAGCAACATTTTCTATAATTGCTTATAAAGTAAAAAATAAATATTAGTGAAAAATCAAATTCCACATTGTGTTAACACTTAAACATAAAATATCACATTGCTCAATTTTTTTTTTTTATATGAACCACTTTTCACCAACGGATATTCTGTAGGTAATATGAACCACTCTTCACCAACGGATATTCCGTAGGTGAAAGGTCGAAATATTTTTTGATCTTTAAAATTAATTAATATCACATACGGAATTCCCGTTAGTGATAAGATTCACTCTTTCCCAACGGATATTCCGTTGGTGAAAGGTAATATCACTAACAGAATTTTCGTAGATAATATGACTAACTTTTCACCAACGGATATTTCGTTAATGAAAGGTCAAATTATTTTTTGGTTTTCAAAATTAATTAATATCACCAACGGAATTCCCGTTGGTGATAAGATTCACTCTTCCCCGATGGATATTCCGTTGGTGAAAGGTCGAATTATTTTTTGGTTTCCAAAATTAATTAATATCACCAACGGAAATTCCGTTGGTGATAAGATTCACTCTTCACCAACGGAATATATTCCGTTGGTGAAAGGATGAATTATTTTTTGGTTTTCAAAATTAATTAATATCACAAACAAAATTTTCGTTAGTGATATGATTCACTCTATTTTTTGGTTTTCAAAATTAATTAATATCACCAATGAAATTTCCATTGGTGATAAAATTCACTCTTCCCCAACAGATATTCCGTTGGTGAAAGGTCGAATTATTTTTTGGTTTTCAAAATTAATTAATATCACCAACAGAATTCTATTGGTGATAAGATTCACTCTTCCCCAACGGATATTTCGTTGGTGAAAGGTCGAATTATTTTTTGGTTTTCAAAATTAATTAATATCACCAACGGAAATTCCGTTGATGATATGATTCACTCTTTACCAACAGATATTCCATTGGTGAAAGGTCGAATTCTTTTTTGGATTTCAAAATTAATTAATATCACCAACGGAATTTCCGTTGGTGATAAGATTCACTTTTCACCAACGGATATTCCGTTGGTAAAAGGTCGAATTATTTTTTATTTTTCAAAATTAATTAATATCACCAATGGAATTTCTGTTGGTGAATATTACCAACAGAAATTCCGTTGGTCAAAGGTGAAAATTCGTTGGTGAAAAATTATTACCTTTGCTAACGGAAAAGCCGTTGCTAATTACCGTAGTTGAAATGTCATCACTTTTACCAACGGATAATTCGTTGCTGATTACCAACGAAAATAATCCGTTGGTAATTTTCATTGGTGAAAAGACGATTTTTAGTAGTGAATATTCTCTTAATTTTCTTCTCCATGTTTTGTGTCTCGTCCTTCATTTTCCATTTAACAGCTCCAACTTGTACCTCAACGATGACTTCTTCAGCTTCAACCATATGTTCACCAATGTCAACTTCTTGCATCTGAACAATCTGTTTACCTTTGTCTTTCATCTGTATTGTTGGCTTTATTTCCCAAAACTTTTTAAAGAAGTTTTTCTTGAATTTTTTCAAAGTCTCAACCTGATATCCTGTCCAATAAGAAATTGGTGGTGGTGTCTCATCTCTACCCAACATGTAAAATACTTCTCTTTCATGCTAAACTCTCAATGTCAATACACCTAATGAAATATTAATAAGAGCATTCGAAGTAGCTAAGAAGGGCCGGACCAAGATAATAGGGGTTTGTGCATCCTCAGGCTTATCAAGAACAACAAAGTTAATGGGAAATAATAACTTTCTCACTCTAATCACCACACCTTCCACCATTCCAAACGGCTTTTTAATAGATCGTCAGCCAACTGAAGATTGAATTTTACAGGTTTAGCTTCACCAAATCCTAATCGCCTAAAAATAGAAAGAGGCATTAAATTGATACTTGCACCAAGATCACACAATGCCTTGTCAACCACGAGATTACCGATGGTAATTGGAATTGTGAAGCTTCCCGGATCATTTAGTTTGTCTGGTAGTTGCTTATCCACTATAGTACTTACTTCTCATGTATCCCCTTCTGCTAACTTTTTCTTATTTGAAACTAGTTTTCTCATATACTTGGCGTAGTTGGGCATTTAAGTTAAGGCCTCCACAAATGGTATTAATATGAAACTTCCTTAGATGATCTAGAAATTCTACACATTGTTGATCCTGCTTTTTCTTTTGTGGATTTAACCTCTATGAAAAAAGGATGGGAGGTTCATATAGTTTGATAGAAATGGTTACCTTAACATGTGGTGTACCTGAACTCTCTTTAATATCTATTGTTTGCTCAGTCTATTCCATGTGCTCCTCATTAGTGGACGATAACTTTTCTTTATTTGCAACTGATCTCTTTACATGGATTTCTGGTAACTGAACCCCACTTCTAATAGTTATTGCATGTAATTGCTATCTGGGGTTAACATCGGTGTTGATTGGCAAGTTACCTTGAGGTCTACTCGACATAGCAACTGCTATCTGATCCATCCGTGTTTTCAAATTTTTTATTGACGCGCTTTGATTTTGAAGAGTGGTCCTATTTGTCATGTACTATTTGATTTTCTCTATGAATTTGCTAAATATGTCTTCCAGTGAAACTCTGTTTTCTGGCTACTGAAATTGAAAAATATGTGGTCTATTGTTATTCTGATTATCCCTCCAGGAAAAATTTGGATTATTACGCTATCCTGGATTAAATGTATTGGATAATGTATTATTTTGCGAGTATTGACCACCTTGAAGATAATGGCTTGCTCAGGTTGTTGTGATATAATATGGCATCTTGATGTGCTGTGATTTGCCCCCACACTCTTCATAAGTTGATTTCTTCTTTTGCATCGCATAGACTGAATGTGACATGCTCTCTACTTTGTGTGCCAAAGAATCTATTTTTGCATATAATATCGTGATAGTGTCTACTTCATGTACTCCTACATTTCTCCTGTATGACTCTGTCTAATGCTCACATGGCAATAGTAGTAGCTACATTTTCAAACAGTTCTAAAGCTTCAGCAACAGTTTTGGTAGACAAAGAGCCGTTAGATAAAGAATCGATCATACTTTTAAATGAAGGGAGTAGCCAATCATAAAAATACTAAACTTGTTGACTGTTGTTAATGCCATGATGAGGACACTTTCTTAGCATCTTTTTAAATCTGTTCCACGCCTCATCAAAAGATTCAGATTCTGCATGTTGAAATATTGATATGTCATGCTTCAACTTTGCAATCTTGACAGGTAGAAAGAAATTTGTACAAAATTTTTGGGTTAAGTCATTCTAAGTGGTGATGCCAGATATCGGTTGTGAGTCCAACCACTAAAGAGTTATGTCACGGAGAGTATGTGCAACAAACGTAGCTGGATTGTGTCGTCTGAGATTTCTTGATATTTGAAATGTTGGCACATTTACAATAATTGAGAAACAAGTGTATGTGGATTCTCGTCGACCCTGCCATACAACTGATGCCCATTCTGAAAAAGTTTAATAACATTGGTCTTCAACTGGAAGTTTGGCTATCCAAAAGGGGGGTAGATATGCTAGATTGGCTATGGATGATTTGCAGAGTCATAAAGTCTCCAACTAGCATATTGTGTTCATTAATTCCCGTCCTGCTTGAGCAATCTCGTTGTTATTCATTGTATCTTGCTGTTTTTGGTCTATTTGGTGTGTTTTTCTTGTCTTTCTTTGCCTACGATGAAAAGTGCGTTCGATCTCTGGATAAGTTAGAATTAGAGACTCGTGTCTCACGCTTCATATGCAAAGGTCTGAAAAGAGACAGATCAAACACTGGAATAAACTGAAAAATTAAATAATAAATAAATAAATAAAATTCGAATTAGTGTTGTAATAACTAAAAAAGAACTAAAACTAAATCTCCGGCGACGGTGCCAAAAAACTTGTTAGCTATTTTTATGTTTAATATTCTGTAAGTGTACGGATCGCACAAGTAATATAATGGATGTTGAGTCCAAGTATCATACTCACAGAAATTTAGATAATTTAATTCAATTATAGTAACCTTAATCAAATTGTTAACTTTAAAAATTTGGTGTCTTAAACTAACTAAAATATACATTAAGAATAATTAAATAATTATAATTCAATTAATTAAAAGATTAGATTTATGAAAAATCACTTTAACTTTGAGAAATAAAAGTATCGAATCCACTTATAGTTGTTAAATCATCTATCTTGATTCTTGATTTTGACAAAGTACATCAGTTATGACGATCAATATCCCTAAATCGTATAACAGTTTCTCTCGAATAAAATCAAACATATTCATATGTATGACCTGACTATATCTCTATGATGAATGTGAATACTCAAGAATGCATTAAGTTTCTATGGATAATTAGAGATCACATAAAGCATAGTGATATATTTATATCCTCGGGCGATTGCCCAGGCCAAGATTTTTGCTTCTGTTGCTTAATAGTGATGTTGGGCGATCGCATAGTGACTTTTTAATATTGTGATTTTTTGTCTTTCAACTTTGAATTTTGGTTTCTTTAATCCTCAAAACTTTTCATAACATCAAATGTGGTCCATCAAGCTTCAATTGAGTGCAATTGGATCATCATACTTTCGAAATATCTTCTAATTTATTGCTCTTTTTATCCATTCTTCTCCACTTGCTATTAAATAGGACCAAAACTGAAATAGAAAGGAAAATACAATAAATTAAGTAGAAAATTAATAAATAACAGAATAAAAACTTAGTTTAAAGGCCCGAATAAGTGCATAAAATGCATTTATCATTAGTCATATGAGAAAATTATTCTTTATACCAGTGTGTTGCTAACGGTCTGCGAAGTCGATAATTTGGTTTTATCTAAATGTATTCGCCCTCTTCAATGTGCCACTAAAGACTAATGATGAATTAATTCATCTCAAATTTATTTTGTTAAATTCCTACCTACTGAAACATTGTTCATTTATCTAGCAATGTCATTGTCCCCATTATAATTATGTCATAGTGGTGTTGCAAATTTAATGTGTAATTAACACTTTAACCATCAGAATGTATCCTAGAATTTAATCCATAGTTGCGAATTGTAATTGTAGAACGATGTCTTATTTCAATTTTGATTTGTCTAAGATAGGGTGTCACGGACCGCGACATAGCATAACACTAATGTCTGTGACTATCTGGGACGATGGGATAAGTTGGTTTAACATTAGATTATGACTGACTGTAATGGTAGAAACTTCGTAGGATGATGAGAGAATCTTAACAATGGATTTTGGATAACCCACTTTATGGAGAGCTTGCCTAAGGATTTAGGAAGTTTACTACCAAGGTAGACGATAATAGGAGTCTGTTTGGTTATGAAACGTAGGGGCTGAAGGCGATAGTGTCAGACAATGACTTTATCGTAATTTTAAAATATTGCGAGGGGAATAACTCAATGGTAGAGTATCCGTTGGGGATGAAAATTTGTGGAATTATTATTAAAAATGTTAGCTTCGCTACGGATCAAACAGAACGTTATTTGGAGGTTAGGAGTAACAATTTAAAAATTATGATTCCTCAGCCAAAAGATGCATATTGGTGTCATTTGGGTTATTTCCTAACATCTATTATAAGGGGGCATGCTTGGTGATCAGTTAACCATCCTCTCCCATGCTTCCATCTCCACGGAAAAGCAATTTATGAACTATCCTTATGCACAAAATAGGCAATCTTTAGGGGTCACATGAGAAAATAAGGGTCTACTTTAAGAACCTCGAGGGAAGGCTAAAATACATGTACAAGGTCGGGAACTCATCATGTGACAATTGGCCTTCGTGGCTTTTGTTGGACCCGAGGTTTTCAATAGAACAATGCTATGCTTCGAGGTCTACGATAAAGACACGGTAATATATCTATTCTGAATGAGCTATTGAGAAAAGTACTTTAAATGCCTCAAAAGCACTCTAAATGCCTCGTATCCTAACTTGTGTGCTTTGGCTATGGGTTCTAGCCTTGCCCCAAGGATTCATTGGCTAGAGATGCGGTGTGGGGGTAATGCTCCATAGTTGGGCGAATATGGAAAGATAGCAATATTATTGGAATGAGTATGCTGTGAAGGCACTTCAAGTCAACCATAGATTATCAGTTGGCCCTTCTTGGACGAGGTACTAACGAATGGCATTGAGGGACGCAATGAGCTAAGATACCCGTAGGAAGTGATGAGCACAGATATTGTCTTGTGGGAGATGCGAATGACCCTCAACGCTCCAGACAGAGCTAGGAGTGCTCCTATCCATGGAGTATGCTTTGAGAGGTTCGTATGTTATGCTAAGTCAGGTCCAACATAGTTGAGAACATCGATGACGATGTGTATTACGAATAGACAAGCACCTAGGCACCAAGTGCAGCGCAATGATGCGTTCAAGTGATTACACACTAGTAAGCTTTGTGTGCAAAATAAACAATAAGTCATGTCTAGACTCGTGATGGAAAAGGCGGAAGGTATTCAAATAGAGTGTGATTACTGTCAGACAGGTGAAAAATAGTTGTGCTGTGAGACTCAAAGAGTCGACCTATAACAGTTGGTATCAGAGCACATATTTGTGCATTATGAAAGTATTTTGTGTAGACCCCGATACTACTGTAATATGAAATTGACCGAATAACTTATTAGAGGGCGGCGGTTGAAACCTAGATTAAAAAAAAAGAATTATGTTGGTTTTTCAACATGAATGTGAGAGATTGTTGACGTGAGCTTTAAACTACTTCAATAGTTCTGATTGTATATTGTACATGATTTTAGAGATGTCGAGAATCAATTGAGTATTAGTTGGCATCCTTATAAGAGCAGCAAATGCTGGCTTCAGAGATTGAGCTTATAGTGTAATAGTTTAGCTCTAAGAGAGTCGTTGCACTACATTCTTGATGGTTATAAACTGGGTGAAGTGTAGTAGCTTCGTTTATGGTTATTGGTTGCTTTAGATTGGGTGAAGTTTATTAGCCTGGTTTATGGTGAGCTTGTTGATATCATTAGATAGGATCTATGAGTAACTTTTGGGCTTGATACGATCCTTATTAGAAGTCTCAGAGGGAAGATGGTTGTGTTAATGTGGTTGCAATGAATTGTTAGCTTTTTGGTTGGCATTCAAATTCGAGCTAGAAGCTTAGCTATACTGGTAAGTTACCACCCTTTCGTGAGAATCTTCTAAGAAGTAGAAGCCTGATATTTTAGAGATAGATAACAACAGTGAATTATCGTATGGTGGTAAGATACCACCTTGTTGAGAACCTTCCAAGCAGTGGGAGGATGAGCATTAGAGATAATGTTGAAGAGTCACCTTATGTAGGAAGTGGACCTTTCTGGTGTTGTGCAAGCGATTGCCCTCACATATTTCATGATCAAACTTGAATCAAATAGTTGATTTCTTGTTCTTGTCGAGTTGCAACTTGATTTAAGCAATTGATTTCTTGCCAGTATCGAATTGGGACGTTAGTTAAGTTGGCTAATTGTCTTGCCAAAGTTGGTGTTTAATCAAGTGATTGATTAAATTGCCTCCACTGGACAAGCCACCATTTGGGCTGCGATTTGTCGATGTTAGAGGCCTTACCTTGGGTGTTAGATGCCATTGATTCAAGAAAGCTTTAGCGAACAGGCAAGGCATTGAACAGAGTTGAACATAATTAGAAGGGGTGTGTTAGTCCCTACCTTAGGTGCTGGGCACCAATGACATGAGAGCCTTATCAAATAGGCAAGTCATGTGCAAAGATCGAGCTATTGCTATTGAGCTCTTAGGTGCAATGCGCTAATGATTTGAGAGCCTTTGTAGACATGCAAGGTACGACCTGAACAGAAACCAAAGTTGTGTCAACTATGTTCCTAGGGAGAATGGTGTTGTATCTTTCCGTAGGGATTAAATATAGACGATTAATGACGGCTTTAAATTGGCATTTCCATTTGAACTACTTTTGTTATACATCTGAATCTTGTTTCTTTTATTGTAAAAGATTGTCAAATTATCTATTTTTTTGTATATGAAAGGTATCTGGTGTGTAATGGGCTATTGATTGTATTCCTTAAATGAGAAGATTTATTATTCTTGTGAGATTGCTTGAACTGGGGCTTTATAATGTTTTCTAAATGCAGGCCTTTCACAGTTATTACCTGCAGAATTGAATATCAGAATTGATTTGAATTGATTTGCATATTAATTGAAAAGTTAGTATGTGATCTAGAAATGAAATGTCGTGATCAAGCATGTTTGGTTAAACTTATTCTTGAAAGTATACACTATGTGATTGTATACTAATGTTGTTATTGAAGCTTATAATAATGGTGAGATGTCAAGTGGAAAAGATCTTAATCAAGAAATCAATCTTAAGTGACCCGGTGATACGCGTTGGAGCTCACACCATATCACTTTAATTAGGTTGATTTGCATGTTCTCATCTGTTGTTGAATTACTTGAGATAGTAATGGACAATGTTAAATTCAGCTCTGATCAAAGAAATGAAGCAAAACAAGCATTGGTGTCTATTCGGTCATTTAATTTTATTTTTTGTCTACACTTGATGAAGACTGTTTTGAAAATCTCAAGTGATCTGTCACAAGCGTTGTAGAAAAAAGATTAAAATATTGTGAATGCTATGACTTTGATAAGAATATGTAAGGAAAAGATTGCAAATATTAAGGGACAGTGGTTGGAATCTCTTAATAGATCAAGTCTCTTCCTTTTGAGAAACACGATATTAATGTTTGCAATATGAATAATATATTTTGCCCTCCAGGACACTCAAGACGCAGACTACATAAAACCACGAATATGCATTCATTATCAAATTGAGCTATTTTATACTGTCATTGATTTGCAGTTGTAAGAGTTAAACAGTCGTTTCAGTGAGACAAGCATTAAGTTACTTATTTGTTTGGCCTGTTTGGATCCAACCGATTCATTTTCAGCTTTTGATAAGTCCAAATTGGTTCAACTTAGTAAGTTTTATCCAAATGACTTCTTTACTGTACAACTTGTGTTACTTGATGGATCAACTTGATAATTATATAATGGATTTATAAAAATTTTAAGTTTGAAAAGAATTAGTGGCCTTGCATGAAAGCTAGTTGGGACAAAAAAAGACAAGATTTATCCTTTAGTTTATTTGCTAATCAAATTGGTTCTTCTTTTACGAGATGCCACTGCCACCGTGGAAAGAGTGTTTTCAACTATGAATATTATCAAACATTAATTGCGCAATCAGATAGGAGATGAATGGATGAATGACTGCATGATTGCATACATTGATTAACTTGGGGAATAAAAACATTATATACACTTTCATCTTCCATTCCTATTAATCAATAACAACCATAAATAATTAGCATACATACAGCTTTGCAAACAGGATAAGTTCCAGCGCAAATGTTTAATTTCACATTTCAGAAGAAATTAAATGGTTCATACACATCTTTGCAAACAACATAAGTTCCAGCCCAAATGTTTAATTTCACATTTCATAACTAATTCAATGGTTCATACACAATAATCGATTCTTGCAGTCCCCTTCGTAAATGGTGGATGAAAAATAAACATTTCCAGTTCAAATTTTAATTTTACGTCCATTTGTTTGCAAATTCTACTACATCAAATGCCAAAAAAAATTACATTTCTGCTCAACGCCGGTGACATTTCAGTCCAAGTCACGGCAATGGAAAACAAACATTTCAATTTTCAGACAACAAAAAAAATAAATTATTGCAGCTCCAAAAAAATTCAGACAATTCACGCCGGTCTGAATTTCAAAAAACATAAAAATATAAGAACATTTCAGCTCAAAAAAGTAGGCGATAAATTCAGTCTTATTCGCGCTACCTCAAGTCTTCGCTGGTGAGAAACAAATTAAACAGCAACGTGTTCAGTCTGATTCGAATGGCGCATCAGGGGTCTACTATGCGCTGGTGAGAAGCAAGAAAACATAATAGCACGATTTTTCAGATAGTCGCCGATTAGAAGTTGGCCGGAAATGGAAGCTCAAAGGGTGTGAATCAAACGGCGGCAGTGGTAGATGAGCACAACGAGGGTTTTTTGGGGCAAGGAGTTCACGCTTTTGATTGCAAAAAATATGGACCCATTTCCTTTTCTTTTTCCCAGTCTCTACTTCATCCACATGACTCAACGTCCACATAAGCGGTTGGTGATTCTTATCCTACCCATGATGGGCATGAGATCACCACTCTTCACATTTACGAGTGCGCACTATATGTTATGTTAGGACATCAGCTTGAACAGTGAGTGGCAGATATAGAATTTTATTCAAGAGGGGACACTACGTAAACGTAAACAATAACAATAACATTTCAAAATGAATTTTACATAGAAAACAACAATTAAAATTTCCAATACATTAAATTTTTCCACGTCTAGATTTCATATTCTTAAATCGTTTAACAATATCACTATTACAAATATTATAAAAAATATATTTCTCAATGGCTTATTTGCACAAATGGTCCCTGAATTTTGCACTTACTGCGGGTTGATGACCTATCTTTTCATTTTTGGCAGTTTAGCCCCTATTTCAAATATTTTTGGCAGCAATGGTCCTTTTCAACGATTTCTATCCAAATGACCGTGATATTTGACGGTGGAAGTTTTTTTTATTTAAAAAAGGCTTATTTGCACAAATGGTCCCTGACTTTTGTAAAGAAAAATTTGCAGCAAAAGTCCTTAATATTTTAGAAAGTGTTGAAAAGTCCCATAACCTTCTAATCCTAACACATATGACCCTAAATGTTTTTGACAATTTTACCCCTAACTTAAATAAATTAAAAATAACTCACAAACCTTTTCAAAAATACAAATAAGTCCTAAATCTTTTTATTTTTTTTACAGATTTACACTTAAAATAATAAAAAGTATGTCATCAAGTCCCAAAACTTTTAATTTTGTTCACCAAAATGATATTTAAAATGTGTTTGATTAAAATCAGATTTTTTAGTAAAAGTGATTGAAAAATTGTGGGACCATAAAATGTGTGGTTAAAATTAATTGTTAACATTGACTTTAACTTTTTAACAAAATCAAAATTGAAAACAAACGGGCTCTTAGAGTCTTTACAGATTTTGTCCAGTTGTCTATTAACTAACAAAAAAATTATACCCATGATCAAAATTTGACCAATTTAAAATTTTAATTTATTTTGCATATCAATTACTAGAGGTGGCAAAATGGGCCAACCCAGGTAGCCCAGTCTCTGGGCTGGGCTGGGCTGGTCCAATACAAAATTAATTAAATAAAAATTAGGTTAATTTAGTCCGGTACAACTAGTCAACCGGGCTGGCCCGATAATTTTTTTTTATCCAAGTCCCTATCCCACACTTCAAACACCCCACCCATCCCCTCTCCGTGAAATGTGGCTGCCAGGGGTGAGGTGTTTGAAGTGTGGGATTGGGACTTGGGGCAAAAAAAAATAATTGGGCCAGCCTGGTTTGCTAGTTGTACCGGACTAAATTGACCTAATTTTTATTTGATCAACTTTTTATTGGACTTGTCCAACCTAGAGGCCGGGCTATCTGGGCTGACCCATTTTGCCACCTCTAGTAATTGATATGAAAAATAAATTAAAATTTTAAATTGGTCAAATTTTGATCATGGGAATAATTTTTTTTGTTAATTAATAGACTACTGGACAAAATCTGTAGAGACTCTAAGAGCTTGTTTGTTTTCAATTTTGATTTTGTTAAAAAGTTAAAGTCAAAGTCAACAATTAATTTTAACCACACATTTTATGGTCCCACAATTTTTCAATCACTTTTACTAAAAAATCTGATTTTAATCGAACACATTTTAAATATCATTTTGGTGAACAAAATTAAAGTTTTGGAACTTGATGACACATTTTTTATTATTTTAAGTATAAATCTGTAAAAAAAATAAAAAAATTTAGGACTTATTTGTATTTTTGAAAAGGTTTGTGAGTTATTTTTAATTTATTTAAGTTAGGGGTAAAATTGTCAAAAACGTTTAGGGTCATATGTGTTAGGATTAGAATGTTATGTGACTTTTCAACACTTTCTAAAATATTAAGGACTTTTGGTGCAAATTTTTCTTTACAAAAGTCAGGGACCATTTGTGCAAATAAGCCTTTTTTAAATACAAAAACTTCCACCGTCAAATTTCACGGTCATTTGGATGGAAATTGTTGAAAAGGACCATTGCTGCCAAAAACATTTGAAATAAGGGCTAAACTGCCAAAAATGAAAAGATAGGTCCTCAACCCGCAGTAAGTGCAAAAGTCAGGGACCATTTGTGCAAATAAGCCCCCAAGTTACCGTAAGTCGAATTTTGAAGATTGGACAAGAGTTTGAATCGCATGAAAAGGCATATAATTTTTACAATGACTATGCGCGTGAAGCTGGTTTCAGTGCACGTATAGCAAATAGTAAATGAAATAAAGAAACAAATGAAATATACTGGAAACTTTTTGTTTGCTCAAAGGAAGGTAAAACAGATAGATGAGACGTATCAGAACACTCAAAAGTTTGCTATGGTACGGAATGGGGAAAGAAATCGTGGGAAGATGCGAACCAGATGCAATTCCAGATTATCTATTGTGTAACAACTAACAGGACATTTATGGGTGTTCAACAAATTTGTGGAAGAACATAATCATGCTCTAACTACGCCGAGTAGAGTACATTTTTTTACGTTCACATCGTCATGTATCAGCAACAAAGAAGGCATTGACACAACAATTGGTAGAAGCTAACATACCAACATGTCAGCAAATTCGCCTCTGGAGATAGACGTGGGTGGACCATCATTGGTTGGGTGTGTGGAGAGAGATCTGAGGAACCATGAGAGGATAATACAAGAAAAGTAACGAGGTCATGATGCTGAGACATTGATTGAATATTTCACATTTGAAAAAGAGAAAAGCCCCAATTTCTTTTTCGATTACGAGGTTGATTTGGCAAATAAGTTGGTTCGTTGTATTTGGGCTGACTCAGAATCACGTCGATCATATGCATTTTTTGGAGATGCCGTTGTATTTGACACTACGTATAACACCAACAAGTACTCAATGATTTTTGCGCCGTTTGTTGGGGTTAACCATCATGGCCAAACCATTCTTTTTGCATGTGGCTTATTAAGCAATGAATCAACTGAGTCATTTGTGTGGTTTTTTTCGAAGTTCTTGGAAGCCATGCCAACACAAGAACCACAGATTATTATTACCGATCAGGATACGGCAATAGCTAAAGCCATATCAATAGTATTGCCATTTACATTCCACAGGTATTATCTTTGGCATATATTGAACAAGTTCTCTAAGAAAATTAATGTGATGGTGTATAACGATGAGTATCATATGTTGGTAAATATAATTAAAAATTCAGATTCAGCCGATGAGTTTGAATGCTGGGTCGTAATAATGGAAAACGGGGATTTCGCCGACAAGGAATGGTTGGGTAGCATGTACGCTATTCGTAGTCGTTGGATTCCAGCTTATGTGAATCACATTTTTAGTGCGGGAATGTCCAGTAGTCAAAGGTCAGAAAGTGGTCACTCCTTCTTCAAGAGGTATGTTAGCCAAAAAAACTCACTTATGGATTTCATAACATGTTTCAATATGGCTCTACACCATTAGCTACATGAAGAATTAGTGGCTAATCATATTGATATCAGCGAACAACCTCGACTTACGTCCAAATTTCAGATGAAGAATCAGATGGTCAATATATACACGAAGAAAATATTTTTGTTGTTCCAGAAGGAAATAGATGAAAGCCATTTCTACATTTGTATGAAGAAATCTACCTATGTGGATTCGAAATTGTATGTGGTGGAACGCCAGGAGCATGGAAAAACATTTGACCAACATCGACAACTTACATATTTTATGGAGAGTGATTACATTTCGTGTAGTTGTCGGACATTTGAGGTCCATAGGTATCCATGTCGTCACATGATTAGCTACTTGAGGAGAAAACAGGTACTACTTCTACCAGAGAAGTACATATTATGACGATGGATGAAAAATGCGAAAAAGATTTGTTTTGATGATCAAACCTCGGGGTGGTCAACAAATGATTCTTCAAGTACGTCGTTAATGGCACGACATGGTTTGTTGGCACACAAGGCTTCTTTGACTGTTGATGATGCAGTTTTGACTACTGCACGGAGCACATTTCTTATGGGCGAGTTCGAGTCCTTGCATTTACGAGTCAAAGAGATAGATGATGGATGTACTGTTGGTATTATGAGGCACAATATAACAACTCGCGAAGACAGTCACACAATTCATGATCCTTGTGCAGTAAGAGCAAAAGGGTGCAGTAAAAGGTTGAAGTCATCAAAAGAGAAATCAATGTCGAAAGGAACAGACAATGTCGTATATGTGGCCAAAATGGACATGACAAAATGACATGTCCCAAACGAAATGACAGGTTAGTTGTTGATGAGTATTTGTATGCAATTTCATTAATATTTTGTATATATTTTTAGCTAATATCACATGTGGTGTTCTACTTAATATAGGTCAAATACTGATATGGATGCACTTGGCGAGGATGGCAACGTTGGAACACAGTATGATGGAATAGATGATGGATCTTTTACGTCCAAGCAAGTAGTCATTATGATGTTGTTAATTGGTTTTATGAAATATATATTATGTCTTATTGTGTAATGGATCATGTGTGCTTCATGTATAGGACATATCTCGAAGTATCATATCTAAAACTGGAACAATAACATATATTTTGGATTTGCCAAAAACCCATCGATTACAAATTCATTCAACTAAGTACCATTGATTACATCTCGAAATAACTAAACATAGCATCGATTATAGCTCAAAATATCATCGATTACAAATATTTAACAACTAGTAGTAAATTACAATAACAGCTACAAAAGTTAAAAAATCACGTCGTATGGACCCGATTTAATAGTTGTCTAGCTTCTCCGATAACTTCATGACATCAACCTTTAATTCATTCAAAGCTCTCATTTGTATTTCAGTTACTAACATCTGACTTTCCATTTGGCTTTCCATTTGTGGTTCGACCTCATCGGCCCAGGTAAACCCTCTACACATGACACCATCCTACTAACCGAATAAACAAGTAATGACTTAAATACATAACAACATCTAGAATTGAAAATATATTACCTACCGTAACGTTATGGCATCTCCAATACCTACAAAGAGGATTCCTTTCAGTGTGGGATGTGTGTATCTTCATATACGCACTACAACTACATCTAAGACAGGATTGTGCATCATTCATACTACAGGAAGACATCTTTCATTACCTATAAGTTACACGGAGTTCAAACCAATAACAAAATCATATCTATAGTTCACCTCGAAATAATATAACATGAACACGAAGAAACTTGCTTCCCAATTTATTAAACATGAACTAAGAGGCTCAGATATGTTTAAATGTGGGCAAGATAGATATGTCAACGCCATGGCTGCAAATGTCCGGTTGCATTTGATTTAAAAGGTTGAAATAACCTATAATCGCATGCCTTCCGGGTTGCCTAGCCAAGATACGGGACCAATTATCTCTAACAAAAAGCTCACTTATTTCTTTTTTTAACAAATATTAAACTCATCACTGCCTCCGGGAAGTAAGAAATTTTCATATTTTGAACACATACACTCAGGCCAATCATCACAGTGCACACCAATAGTCAACACGAACCAAACCATAATTCGTAAACTAAAATGTCCATTATCATGAACATCAACCATTTCACCAACAAAAAGTTTGCGTAGTATAAATCATTGGGGAAGATGAATGGGTTGTCCAATCCCCTCATAAATTTATTTATCATCATTGGGGAAGAGGAATGGCTTACCCACTTTTATCCACAGTTTGAGCCAATTTCAGTGCCGGTCCGAAGTGGGTTTTCACGCCGGTAGAAATCCAAACTTTCAGATTTCAATACCCGAGTGGTGATCTCCTGCTACCTCAAGTCTTTGCCGGTGAGAAACAAATTAAACAGCGACATGTTCAGTCCGGTTCGATTCGTGCATTAGGGGTCTACTTTGCGCCGGTAAGAAGCAAGAAAACAGAACAGCGAGGTTTTCAGATAGTCGCCAGTCAAAAGTTGGCCGGAAATAGGAGCTCAAAGGGTGTGAATCGAACGGCGGTAGTGGTAGATGAGCACAACGAGGATTTTTTGGGGCAAGGAGTTCACGCTTTGATTGCAAAATATGGACCCATTTCCTTTTCTTTTCCCCAGTCTCCACTTCATCTACATGACTCAGCGTTCACATAAGCGGTTGGTGATTCTTATCCTGCCCATGATGGGCAGGAGATCACCACTCAAATGTGAAAGTGTACAACTAGCTGTCTGCATACATAAATGCATAAATAAACATGATCATAATGACAGACATATATTAATGCTGATAAATTGCTATTAGGGCTGTTTTAGAGTTTGAACCACATGCTTTCACTAATATAAAGGTGGACATGAATCAGTAAGAAGCAAGCAAAAGAAGAAATATAAAAAAAGAATATTTATGAGTTTGGTCTTTGATAACGTGATTCATTACCCACCACTTCTCTAACTTTTTTGCATTATATATTATTGGAAGCATTGATCACTACTTTTATTTGATTTCCATTGTCTATTATTTGTCTAGGAGTCCTGTTTTAGGACACAGCAACGGGCGCAAAGTTCCTTTTCACTTTCCTCCACAATAGGCTCAAAGGTCCTCCACCCATCTCCGTTTGCCGTTGTGTCGAAAACGTGCACCTCCGACCTCAATCTTGATGCCTCTCTGGGCGTCCTATAGCCAGCCATGAAGTACAACCGATTCCCTACTGGAGCCATGGTGAAGTACAACATTTGCATTGCTGGCCAATCCGGTTCCTTCACATCAGGATTGGAATTTTGAGACAGACAATTCATATTCGATCCACCAACCTCGTTCCAAATGTTCTGTTTCTCATCGTACGCTTCGATGTGTCCCTTCCAAGGCTTAAAGCAATCGCCGGAACTGTAAAGTTTACCATTCAGAGCAACAATCTGATATGGAGGAACATCCAATTCCCACATTCTTGTTATGAAATCCCATTTATGGCGTTGCGGGTCGTAAACTTCTGCAGAACTCCTTGTCATGGTATATGGTCCCTGAATACGATCAACATTTCCCTTATGAACAAATCCCCCTACAACGTGAATTTTGCCTTGCCAGGTCACTCCAACACACTTGTATCTCATTGTTGACATGTTATCCAAAGACTTCCATTCATCCAGGGCCGGATCATAACACTCCGCCGCCGAAATGCCCTTGGCCCGGCCTAACGCGTTCTGTCCGCCGGCCACGTAAATTTTGCGGTCACATACAGTGCATGCAAAATCAAACCTTGGTATGCTTAAAGGTGCACAAACTTCCCATTTATCAGTCCTGACATTGTATCTACGCACCCAAGGAAGGAGCCTTAGGTCAATTTCTTTAACATTGTCAGTCTCAGGGTCCAATACCTTGCGACAAAGCCGGCCCCCGATTATATAAATATAGTCACCCAAAGAGACCATGGCGAAATCCTTGAGCACTTGGTTTTCATCAAGTCCTGGAATGGAGGTGACCCGATGCCACGAGTTGTTGGATGTATAGTAACATTCAATGAAATTACACATGTTTCCATTGGGATACTTTGCGCAAAACGCAACATAGATTCGACAACAATCAGTGGACGAAGTCTCAAGTGGCGAAAGAGAGTCCATGGGACGAGGCGAAGGAGGGGGACGAGGACGGCAGTTATAATAGGTATCTTTCTTGTGTGGAGGCGAGGAAGTGATCTGTGTGGGTTCGAGTGGCTGATATAGTACATCAGACGGATGTTACAAGGATATCAGAAAACATGGTTTTGTAAGTATCCATGAATATACGACATCTTCTAGAAATTTGTAGATTAATTCTATGGTTTTTCTTGTTGTGATTCGTATCATAATTGATTATCTGTAATGAGAAGCAGAATTAGTACAATTGTTGGTGAAACACAAAGTGTCTTAGAAATTGGCAGCATTCTTGGTAGATTCTTTTTTCAGTTCTTTTCAATGCTGCCAGGGAATTTCCCTATGTTTACCAAAGCTGGTTTAACACTATTTTATTACCCTAATTGGAAGCATATCTATGTTGAAGATCCGTCTAGCTAGATTCAAGAATTATTATAGAAACTTTGTTGGTAGAGAAAACAATTAGGGAAAAAAGGGGACACAACTAGGAATGAATGGGAAGATGACTAACAAAATATGTATTAAACCTTTGGTTGGTTTTGCTTATAAATTTATTAAATAGATGAAACTAAAATCAACAATTAATTTTAATCACATATTTTAAAGGATTTATAATTTTCATTAACTTTTCAACCACATATTTTATTATTTTTTCTTATCAAAATCCTGTTAAAAAACTAATTTTTAACAATCCAAACGAACATTAAACAAACCCCCAGGAGTTGCCGTAAAAAGCAAACTCTGTTGATTAAAATCATTTTTTTCATATTAAGGATAAATAAAATTATTGAGTACATCATTGGCCTACTCAAAAAGTTTATCTAACTAATAACATCATTTGCCTACACTAAAAGTTTATACCAATATGACAAAAGTATAGACTACCATTCCAAAATAACTGAGTAATTACAAAATAATTGATCCATATATCAACATGTTTGCCTCTTTAGTTAGTAGTTTAGCTATCCAAAAATAATCAACTCCCTGTACATCACAAATATAAATAAAATAAAATTTTAACATTATATAAGAATAAATAAATGTGTCTCTTCTCGAACATCTAAAGCTCGTCTCTTCTCTAACATCTAAAGCTCTTAGATGAAATGATTCAACGAGATCAAACCGAGCATTGATAACCTCACCCCATTTGAAGCATTTTGATTATATTATAAAGAAACAGAGAAAAGGCAAGGAAAACAAGTTGTTAGTACTTCTTAAGACATGAATGATCTTAAGGAAAAACTTAAATTAGCAAAGTCGCTTACCATCTTACAGCCACTCAAGCAGTTAGCAGATGATGGTGCATCAGAAGAAGCTGAAACAATGAAATTCTCATCATAATAAGATCGTTCATCAAACTATGAAATTCCAGATTACCCGAACTCTCCTCTCGAGTTCCGACAACCAAGAAAAAATAAATAAATAAGAGAGAGGTAAGGTGAAGCAATAAAGAATAAAATATCAGAAAAACAAACCATCATTGTCTGCAATAGCAGAAGAAGGAGATTTTTGGATTGTGCTCTCGTCAAGTTCTGACACCATACTAATTGTATCATCCTGCAAGCATTCCAAAAGAGATAAGCAAGCCTTAAGAAGCACTTTTCCTAAAGGTCTCAATATCAAAATTACAGTACATTGCATGAAGACTCCAGAAAGGTACAATTTCCGTGTTCCTTCCCATATGAAGTGTCTTCCGGGCTAGAACTGCATTTCACACCGGGAAAGACACTTCCAGGTTTAAGCTTATCGAGTCTAACATCAGTAGTTTGATCTTGACTTCTTGAGTTAACGAGCAAATCATCATCAAATCTGGAGATATTTTTGTCGGCACGATCCTTGGTGTCCAAAGGAGACAAAGAACTAGCAGCATTACAATTGTGATCAATTTCAGCAGCCTCAATGTCTGAACATAGTACCTCCCCACTCTCCTTTGATTGAATTTATGTTTCCCTGGCAACTAGAAAGATTAACAACATAAAAATTTTACAAAATGTGAAAAATTAAAGCATTAAGCTAATGACAGAAAGTTGTTTAAAACTCTCCACTAAACTACTTTTGTATTCAATCTGATAATTAATTTATACCAATGTACAAACAACCCCGCCCCCCCCCCCCCCTTTTTTTTTCTTTCCTTCCACTAAACTCGTGATAGTTCAAACCGTTGAATACGAAGTTTAGTAACTCTTTATGTATGTATCCACATTCTAAACTCAAAATCTTTAATGTCATACATGATACAACATTATGTAATAGACAAATGTTGACCACCAAATAATATGAAATGAGACACTAGGGACCATCAATTTCAAGACAATTTGACAAAATTTGCTTCATATTAAAATGTCTATATGGTCCAACACTCCCTCCACTATGTAGCCTGCTAGATTACAAGAAATCATGATGAGCAAACTAGCACATATTTTTTTAACCATATAGCAATACTGCATACCTTTCTTTTCTGTAATTTTTTTTCCTATTCCTTTTTTCATTCTGGGTTTTAAAGGAGGCAAACATTCTTTGCATGACTAATTCAACCAAAAACGCTTTCTGCAAAATACAAATATCAACTTTATTGCATTTTTCGTCCATCATTATTCAACATACATCTTGTTTCTTTTCCAAAAAGACATGATTCAAACAGTTTCATTATTCAAACTGTGAATCAAATTCTAAAACCAAGTCCCAATCTCAAGTCATCATAGTTCTATAAAATATATAAATTAAGAAGTCACATAGTCAAATCTTCCCGACTATCAAACTGTATGAATGTATAATCTTGTATCAGGCATGAATGTTCATGTAAGACAAATTTACAAAACAAGTCATCGAATAACACAAAACAAAAGCATGCATGTTAAATGCAATAAACAATTACCGTGTCTAGTTTTTCATCAAGCATGTAATCTGCAATCAACTTGTATAATATTCTTTTCTCACGGCACTGTCCAGATGGATCTACAGATCTACAGAGCATGTAAATGATCAGTAGAGAAATCCAAGCCCCATCAAACAAACAGGAAAAAGATTTATACACATGTAAGTAATAAGTAAACATAAAACCATAGGCAAATTAAACATTAAAAAAGTGTACTCCAGATGAAACAACACAACAAATAAAAACAAATTTTATGAAAAAAATAAAAATCCAAACACAGATTTTATAAAAGTAAAATGATAAAAACATGAATCTCCACCAAGATTTGCTACCAAATCCCTTTTTATTTCATCTCTTCTATCAAACTCCACCAACACAAGCTATTCTCACAATCTTCAATGTCAAAGACTCCGAGAACTAAAGTATTAACATAGAGAAGAATAATTGTTGACAAATAGCAGATTATTGATAAGGCAAAGGGTTGGGCGATTTGTGAAAGAAGGATTTGGTTTGAATGGTTGGAGTTGGGCGATGTATGAGAAAGGGGGATTTGGTTGGAAGGGTTTGGCGTTTTATGAGAAGGGAGATTTCTGAGAGAAAAAATTATGAGGGTTGGAAGAGAGATAAAAAAGTTCATAAGCGCGAAAATGGAAAAAAAAAACGCGATTTTTTTACGGCATGCTTTAATAAATACGCCGTAACATATTAGTTTTTACGGCATTCTCTATATGCACGCCATAAATATTATAAGTAATTGGTAATTTATGGCACACATTTAAGGCATGCCATAAATGATCTATTTTAACGGCATTTTTTATATGTATGCCGTAAACTAATGCCGTGAATGACTATATGTGTTGTAGTGCACCCTCACTCAGTTTTCACTCGTATGACTGTCAAATGCTACTTAGCTATAGTTGTAGCAAGTTTTAATTTAAGTACGATTCAATTTTGTCATGATCAACATAATATTTTTTTACTAACTTATGAATTTGTTTGAGTTGAGCTAAAAAATAAGTATAATAATGAATAGAACAACTTTAAATACGTATAAATATTTTTGGTTGTTACCGATGAAAATCTTTACTCTTGTTCTCTTGTAATCCTTGGCCAGTGTATTTTCTACACAAAGAGAATGAGGTAGTGTTCGTCCCTCTTTCGTTGCTTGAGAAAAAAAGAACACCTTGTAAAATAGAGCTAAATGGAAAAGTATATTAAAATTCGTACATATCTAACTAATTCCCATTATGATAATTATCTGCAACTTCCAACACACTTTCTCGATTTTCCTCCTACCCTATAGGATGGTTGGAGCAATTCTCTTCTAACTTTTTCATAATTGCCCACATTCAGCAGTGACCACCTCCCCATTCTCTTTTACCCAGTCCGTGGAAGAATATTTAAGGATCTGTTATATTTGAAAATATACACACCCTACGTGGGCGTCACGTTGGGCTAAGAATACAACTGAGAATTATTAGGTGAATTAGCTAAGTACATGCATGTCAAAATCCAAGGCTTCACTCTAGTTTCTTTAAAGCTTGGTTGGCAAAACAAAGCTTGAAGCCTTGTCGGGGATAGGAAAATTGAAGCAGCAAGATGGGAGAAATTAAGATTTAAGGGATAGAACCAAGGTAGACTCGGCACAGCCTCGAAGCTGGGCGAAGCTCCATAAATGGTTGCTTCGACATATCCCACTTTGGTCTTAGCGCACCACATCTTTGCATGAATGACAGGACATCTCTACTTACGTGTTGAAGAAATATATTTCATTTTTTTATTTTCATCACCTTCACATGTTTTCTGTTTGTTAGATGAGCTGTCGTGATTTCATTGGATCATTCTTGTATATATTTTGTAATGTGATTCCTTCTTCAGTAAGTGTGAGAAAATACAGAAATGAGAGGAGATGAGTTCTCTCGGCAAAATTGGTCTTATCTCTTCAATTTTTGATTATGGTATCAAAGCCATAAATCATCTCATACACAGAAACATTTGAAGTATTAAATATATAAGTAAGAAGATGGCTGAAAACTATGATCAAAATGATGATCTGCAAATACCTCCGGCAGTGGAACAGGGAGCAGCAGCAAAAGAATATTCCAATGGAGACCCATTGGATTTACAAGTTCAGATCATCCAGGAATGATCCTGGTAACTTCACCACTGACAGGTAAAAACTATCTCAGCTAGAATAGATCCATTAAGATAGCATTAGGTGTAAAATTAAAGCTAGGATTCATAAATGGGAAATGTGAAAAACCAGATAGCGAATCCCCAAATTCTGATCAATGGAATAGGGTTGATTGTATGGTTAGATCTTGGATTTTAAATTCAATCTCGAAGGAAATTGTGGAAGCATTTATTTACACAACATCAGCTAAGGATCTATGGGATGAATTGAATGAGAGATATGGTGAATGTAATGGGCCATTACTTTATCAGCTGCAGAGAGAACTCAGCAGCATAACACAAGGATCACTAACAGTCACTACAAGAAAAAGAATCTATCGCAACGAGCGAAAAACGTTGCCATAGACCTTTAGCAATGTTCAGGCGCACGTTGCGTCCTTCGATGTTGCCGAAAACTAGATATCAACGGCAACAGGCAATGTTCATTGTGGAATGTAACAAGCGCGTTGTCAATTTACATTTTAGCAACGTCCTTAAAGATTTAACAACGTTCACTTGACCGTTGCGGTTTTATTTTAACAACGTTCGCCTGACCGTTGTCGTTTTATTTTAACAACGTTCGCTGACAGTTGTTGTATCGTTTTAACAGCGATCGTCTGACTGTTGTCGTTTCATTTCAACAACGTTCGCCTAACCGTTGTCTTTTCATTTCAACAACGTTCGCCCTGCTCGTTGTCGTTTTACTTTAACAACATTCTTTAGCTCGTTGTTGTTATTCTTTTTTAGCAACAGTCATGCACACGTTGTCGTTTCTTTCATTTTTAAAAAAAATATTTTTGACAACATTCACCAACACGTTATCAATATAAAACTCAATCTACTGGTTCAACGCTGAAATGAATCAATGAAATATGAACAAGGTTGAAACAAATTAAATATATTATAAAATAGAAGAATTTGTATCCATACATTTATAGCCTAGAAGTTTCTTCTAACATGAAAGTTCGAACCAAATTCTAACAAAATACACATGTACAAGAAGTTTCTTGGCACAAAAAAATATTTAATCTACCAAAATTTTGAAATCGGTAATCTTGCATGCACTTCACAAAAATATCAACAAAAACTCTATCACCCCTCGAGCAAAACCGCTACTCCACATGCACCTACGTTATCAGTTCCAACCCTGCAATTCACAAAACAATAAGGACGATTAAACTTTAGTTGAATAGGATACCATGAAGTGCTTGCCAATATAGAAAATATAGCTATACGTGATGCCAATATTGGCTCCAATGTAGGGAATAACTTTGAAAGGACCATGCACAAGATTAAAGAAATCTTGACCATTCTAATGAACATACGAGTAGAGTACACTCAATGACATTTAGCTTTCCACTCCAAAATTAAGCATATTGATTCATTATGATTTGTTAATACACTTAAATAAGTATGAACTCGCTATATATACCAGCCAACAATTCATCTACTCTGCACTCAACCCTTGTTCTTATTTCCTATATTTAACCAACATGAAGTGTATTTAATGGTAGGGGTGTTTGCCAACTAAATTTTCGTCTTAAATGAATAGGATGAATTTTAGACTTATTAAAATGTGCACAGCCATTGATGATTAAGAGAGAGATGCTATCTTATTTCTTATATAAACTGTAATATATACCTGCCAACATTTACAACCACAGCACACCATCACCAGAAAGAAAACCATCATTCACCCTTCTCCAATATCATATAAAAAAACCCTGTCAGACGCATTGCATTCAGTTCCAATTGCCCTTTTGGATAGGTTTTCTCACTGGAAGTAGTTAACTGTTTGGAATCTATACCAAACATTTTCTTCAATAACTCAAGAACCTAAGCAAAACAATCATGCAAATACAGTCAATTACACTATTAAAGCTAGGGTCGTAACAAATAAATACTTAGACTCAGAAGATAGTCAAAAAAAGCAGCAAGCTGGACCACAAAAGATTATGAAATTATAAAACAAAAAATGAGTACTATGCATATTTAGGTACACTAGATGAAAAAATATATGGGCATGTTGCAATGCATTATCTACACTGAACACTATCACCATTAGCCATGCCTCCAGTTATGTTACCCACATACAGCTATTATTCCTCAAACCAACTTGTAGTGCAATAGACTTTGCCATATCCTGACTTCCAGGATTACTAGCAACCTCATCTAGGTAGGAAACACTTTCTGCTTCACAAAGGTGCAAGAGCTGCAGATGGGGGAATTGCAGCTATTTAGTGAATGGAGTACACATCAAAAGATATCACACGGTGAAAGGAGTAAAGGATTCTCAAAGAACTGGAGCTGCGCTTATGAAATTATGGAAAGCCATATCCATCAGTTGGACTTACAATAGATAAAGCTTTAGACTTCAGGCCAGAGACAGTAGTAGCCATATAAGGGAAGGTTTCACTATAGAATGGTGATGCCTTTAAGTTCATAACATCTTGAGCCAGTAACAGGATACCTCCTTTGCCACATAACTCCTGAAATAAACAAAAACACGCACATCATCAGAATGAAAGACCAAATATTCATAATTTCATATGCATGAGGTATTTATGCAAATGAACATCTAATTTCCTGTCATATCATGTTTAAAGTATAACGTTTAAGCAAATGAAGTTTATGTCTTCCTTGTCCATGGTATGATAGTTCCATTGCAAAGTAATGATAAATAACTCATTGTAGCACATATATAGGGGGTCATAAATTCTTTAGGAGCCAAGACACTTAACAACAACAATCATAGCAGATCGACTGCCACTAAATCAAGTCAATTACTTCTTTTAATTTTTTGAATCAATCTTCCCATTTCACAACTTATTGTAGAGTAATTTCTTTCTGCTTATGAACCAATACAGGCCCCAAGTCCTACACGGTGAACTAGAATGTGTGGAAGTAGAATAATTTGGTTGTAACTTTATTCAGGCATAGTATGATTCACATTCACGCTCAAAGAGAAAATGTCACAATTTCTCAAACAATTTAATCCACGAAAAAAAAAGGAAAAACAACAAGATGTAATTGAAAACCTTATTCTTAACAATGTGCTCCAAGAACAACTTCTGCTGACACAGAGTGTAAAAACTTCAGAGAAGATTCACACTGTTGGCAAAGATGATTCAATGTTTCTTCATTGGTAGGATAAATATTTCTAGAGGACTCAGCACGTTCAGACGACAACTTGGTATGGAGAAACATAATATCTTTACAAACTGCGGTAAATGCTGCTTCCATAAATATGTCAATCTGCCAAAAACTCTACATCATTAGCTAACAAACGACAATTTAAGTAACATACGGCCAAGAAAATAAAAAATACATTATTGTTAAAGTCTAGCAATATGAATGATTGCAACTAAATGTCAAACAAAGGTCCTTGTGCAAGTAGACATGCACATCAGTATAAGTTTCTGGGAATTCTTGATGAAAATTCTTCCGGATTTGCTTATTCAGCCAGCCATGCTTCAATAACTTGAAAATTACATTAAACATTACCTTGTAATATGCAGTCAAAACTTGAACAACCTCTTGCCATTGTGGAGAAATAATCACAGTTAACAATTTTAGACTGCAAGCAACCAGGGCAGAGTGCAAGAGTATCATATCATTGGGAACCTGATGTTCCTAAAAACAAAATGTAGACTTCAGTCCACGTCCACAATAAGAAAGTATAACTTATTCAAGAGAAGTAGGAAAAGGAACATGTGTGTCAGAAGCAAGAACAATTAGCAAATAGAAAACCAGGTCAATCAATTGTTCTGATACTTTCACATCATCAAGCAATATCTGTAACAAACATTTCAAGAATGGCCGTGAGCCTTATGGTGATACATTAACTTCAGTGCATAACCAAACCAAAAAGAGAGTTTATATGTCCAACACCGATCAACTACAAGAGCAGGGTCGATGATAGAGAAAGAAAACTCCAACTTCACAGGAAATATAAGGAAAAATGAGGAAGGAGGAAAAATTCATTCGCACAGTTAAAACCAATGTGCAAGGATAGTAGAGAAAAATTCCCAACCAATAAATCTGTCTTGATACAAGACCTAGCTATCAGACATAGTTAGAACTATATATATGACCATACTGTTATATTCTCTCCCTCTTTTTCTTTATTCATTTTTTGTTTCACTTACAATCTTCCCTAATGAAGCCGCAAGTAGAGCAGCCCTGTAGCATTCAGGCTGAATCAGTAAAGAATATATATATTTATTGAGTATATTCCTATTATTGATGAGCATATTGGCCAAAATAGTTTTGCAAGCACTTTGCCAATTAGCAATAAATTTCATATGGGGTCTTTGAATTCTATTACAACCCTTTTTCGTTACCATCTCATTCCGAAACCTCTCGGCCTCCTCACTCCTCACTTTCTTGGACAACCTGTGTAAAATCGTGGTAAAAGTAATCAGAGTAACCTCAAGCCCCTTCTCTTCCATCTCACTCAACTTCTCTATTGCTATTTCAGGCTTCAATAAAAAATTTCAGAAACACATATCCACATCTATACATACAACACCTAAAGGAAATATTCACTAATTTTATGTATAACATAATCGAACCTGAGTTTTTCTGAATTTTGAAGAATAATGGGTGAAATAAATTCAAATTCCTGCCAGAAGATTCACGAACATGAAAGACAAATCTCAGCAACAATGTTTAGATTTCAGAATGCTTTCTTCCCAGCCCAAACTGTGAGGAAATCAAAACATAAGGGTTTTGAATTGGATTTTGGGTTCGATTTAGGGAAGAGCAAAGTAAGGAGATGGATAGAAAACGTATGTTGAGGTTGGAGCCAAATATTTTTAGTTTTTGCGGGTAGGGAATTTGTTATTTGGGCTGGTATTTGGGCTTCAGATTTTACAACGTGCAAAGAACGTTGCCAAATCCATTTTTTAATAAAACTTTTTGCAACGTGCCTCTAATCGTTGCAAAATTGTTGTGGCATATATTTTAACAACGTGCAAAGAACGTTGCTAAATAATATGTTATATGACAACGGTCATTGCCCGTTGTTGAATAAGAAAATACATTATTATTTTGACAACGGTTACTGACCGTTGCAAAAGGTTACATTGACAACATTCATTTAAATACTGTTGCCAAATGTCAATTGAATTAACCAATTGCAACATACATTTGATGATTGTTGCCGTAGACCCGTTTTAGCAACATGCTTTTAACGAATGTTGTTGTTCATATGTTGCAAAAGGCACTTTTTGTTGTAGTGAGTGGAGAAATATTACACCAATCTTAAAAAATTATGGGATGAAATCACTTGTCTTATGCCATCACCAGTCTGAACATGTGGAGCTGCAAAGGAAGTTTCTGATTTAGCTTCTTTCAACAAGCTTATGCAATTTTTGATGGGCCTAAATGATACATATGACAATGTTAGAAATCAAGTTCTTGTGATGGATCCTTTACCATCAGTGAATAGGGCTTATTCTATGGTTCTAAGGGTGGAGAAACAAAGAGAAGTGCATATGTTATATCCTGAAACTAATGATAACGCTGCAATGATGGTCAGGGGAGTTAACATTAGGAATGATGGACGTGGAAGAAATGGATCTGGCCGAGGAAATTGGACAGAGAGATCCATTTTTGGTAGAGAAAACTATGCTGGAGGCAGGGGTGTTAATAGAAGATATGGAAATTTTGATAAGGAGCTGATATATTGTGACCACTGTGGTATGAATGGCCATTCAAAAGAAGGATGTTTCAAGTTAATTGGGTTTCCAGATTGGTACAAGAAAGATCAAAGAACAAAGGAACCTGGTTGGAAAAGTACTACAAACAATGTGATGAAAATGGATAACTCACCCCTTGATTTTGAAGATGGTTATGATGCTGCAAATTCAAAGGATACAACATCACCTTCTAATATTACTGCCATAGTTCAGCAAGAGTTAATGAAAATGCTGAAAGGAAAGAAGCTCACTGATAATGAAGATCAAGTAAACTTTGCACATCTCAGAGATTATTCTGGTATGTACACTCAACATTTTGCCTTTACTTCACTTGATGATTTGAAATGTGGATCTTGGATTGTTGACACTAGTGCCAGTAACCACATATGCACAAATTCAGCACAAATGTTCGACCTAAAACCTGTCACACAGCCTACATCTGTTTTACTACCTGGTGGCTCTATTAAAGCTGTCAAAAACACTGGAAACATTGCAATGAATCACAAAATCATTTTGACTAATGTTCTTCATGTCCCCACTTTCAAACTCAATTTACTATCAGTTCTTAAGCTCTGTCAAACTGCACAGATTAAATTTGTCTTCTATCCTACATATTGCTTGTTACAGGACCTGGAGAGTGATAGGACTTTGGCAGTTGGAAAATTGAATGGAAAGTTATACACACTTGATGACCATAGTTTCCTGAATAGTGGAGTTGGTTATTGTAATAGGGGAATGAATATCTGTAACCTTCTATCCACTGAAAATTTGAATTCCAAAAATAAAGTTTCTTTTAATGATAAGGCTTGTTCCTTTTCTCTTATTGATTGGCATATTAGACTTGGTCATGCTTCATTCCAATGCTTACAGTACCTTAGCTTCCTTAAACAGCTTTGCAATGCTTCTGTCATTAAGAATATTGAACCATGTGATATTTGTCACAAGGCAAAATAGAACAGGCTTCCATTTCAAAACTCCCAAATTCATTCCAAAACCAACTTTGAATTGTTACACATTGACTTATGGGGGTCCCTATAGACAACACACACTGACTGGAACACCTTGTATGCTTACAATTGTGGATGACCATAATAGAGCCACATGGACCTTCATGCTTCTTCACAAATCACAAACTGTCAAAACCTTTGAAGCTTTCTTCAAAATGATTAAAAACCAGTTCAGAAAGGATGTTAAAGTCATTAGAACGGACAATGGAAGTGAATTCACTAGAAATGAATGTCAAACTTTACTTCAATCTTTAGGAATTCTTTACCAAAAATCATGTGTTTACACTCCACAACAAAATGGAGTCGTAGAAAGAAAACACAGGAATTTACTCCAAATGGCCAGATCCCTCAAGTTCCAAGCACATTTACCTCATTATTTCTGGTCACACTCTATACTAATGGCCACTCACATTATAAACAGAATTCCCAGCTCTGTGTTAAACTGGAAGACCCCTTTTGAGATCCTATATAACACTAAACCAGATTTCTCTTTGCTTAAAACATTTGGCTGCCTTTGTTACATAACCAATACCAAACCTGACAAAGACAAATTTGAAACTAGAGGTTACAAATGTATATTTATAGGTTACAACCCTGGACAAAAGGCTTACAAAGTCTACAATTTATCCAATAAACAAGTTCAAGTTTCGAGAGACATTACCTTCTATGAGAATTGTTTTCCTTTCAAATCTGAAATCAACCCCATTACTGATAAATCCTCTCCAGTTGTTCCATATCCTGAATTTTATGATGATTATCCTACTACAATACCCTTTGTTTCTCCTTGTGATGATCAACATAGTAAGCCTTTCCAAAACATAACCACAGACTCATCTTCTGGTGAAACCACTGCTGATTCTTCCTCCACTGATCATTATTCCATACCACTTGTCCATGTTCCATTTCTTGAATCTCCAGAAAATATAATGTCTGAAAATCGTGCCCTTAGACAAAGTACCAGACAAAGAGCCAAACCAGTATGGATGGAAGATTACGTGACAAATGTAACTGGAAGTTCAATTGTTCCAACTACTGATCACCAATCCTCTTTCAACCAAACAAAACTCACTTCACAATTCACACCACCTACATATCCTTACACAATTTCACCAAACTTACATCACACATATGTGGCATACCTGGCAAATGTGTCAAAAATTCAAGAACCAAATTCTTACCATCAAGCTTGTAAAGATAAAAGTTGGATACATGCTATGAATGAAGAATTAACAGCATTAGAAACAAATAAAACTTGGGAACTCACGGATCTACCTAAGGGTAAGAAGGCGATAGGATGCAGATGGTTATACAAAGTTAAACTTAAATCGGATGGAAGTGTGGATAGGCTTAAAGCAAGATTAGTAGCAAAAGGCTACAATCAATTAGAAGGGGTTGATTTTTTTGATTGTTTCTCACCTGTTGCAAAGCTTGTTACAGTAAGGATCTTCATTGCATTAGCCTCAGCTAGATTTTGGCCTCTCCATCAACTTGATATCAACAATACTTTCTTACATGGATACCTTGATGAAGAGGTCTATATGCAAACACCTCTGGGATATGCCAAAACAACACCAAACACAGTCTGCAGACTGAGAAGAAGCTTATATAGATTGAAGCAAGTCTCAAGGTAATGGAATACAGAACTCAGTCTTAAGCTCACAGAATATGAGTTTGTTCAGTCCAACCATGACCACTGTCTATTCCTCAAGCATTCATCCAATCACAATCTATTTCTACTGGTTTATGTGGATGATGTCTTAATCACTGGAACCCATGAATCTGATATTGTGTCAGTTAAGAAATATTTACATTCTCAATTTACAATCAAAGACATTGGTGCTGTGAAATACTTCCTAGGACTTGAGATTGCTAGAGGTGAAAAGGAGACATATGTTAACCAGAGAATATATTTTGGACATCATAAAAGATGCTGGACTTATAGGTGCACGATCAGTTTCAGTTCCAATTCCAAAAGGTACAAAGCTTTCACAGAACTCAAGTCCTCCTTTTCCAGATCCAGAACGATATAGAAGGCTGATTGGAAGGCTTCTATACTTAAATCTGACCAGACCAGACATTACCTATGGAATACAACAATTAAGTCAATTTGTTCATAGTCCTTGTCAAATTCATTGGGACACAGCTATTCATTTGTTGCGATATCTGAAAAGATGTCCATCTCTAGGCCTTTACTTTCCAGTACAACAGAATTTCACTTTAACAGCATACTCGGATGAAATTGGGCTTCCTACAGTGACACTAGAAGGTCACTTACTGGTTTTTGTATCTATCATGGAAACACATTGGTTTCATGGAAAACAAAGAAACAGACCACGGTCTCTCGATCTACAGCAGAGGCTGAGTACAGAAGTTTGGCAACAACAGTTTGTGAAATCACATGGATCAGCTATATATTGAAAGACTTTGTCGTTCTTATCCCTTTACCTATCCCTTTGTGGTGTGACAATAAATCAGCCTTACATATTAGTGCAAATCCAGTTTTCCATGAAAGAACTAAGCACTTGGAGATTGACTGCCATATTGTTAGAAACAAATTCAAGGAAGGTTTCATTTTGCCTCAACACATTCCTTCTTCTCAACAGGTTGCAGACATTTTCACCAAAGCCTTAGCAGCCCCTCAATTCCACAATTTAATTTCCAAGCTGGGATTGGCTGATCTCCACCAATTGCCAGCTTGAGGGGGGATGAAGAAATATATTTCATTTTTTTATTTATATTTTTATTTTCATCACCTTCACATGTTTTCTATTAGTTTGTTAGATGAGCTTTCATGATTTCATTGGATCATTCTTGTATATATTTTGTACTGTGATTCCTTATTCAGTAAGTGTGAGAAAATACAGAAATGAGAGGAGATGAGTTCTCTCGGCAAAATTGGTCTTATCTCTTCAATTTTTGATTACGTGTCACATCCATTCCCTAGAATCTATGAAGTGGTAAAAGTAGGGACATTGGAAAGTGAAATATGACATATTTCTTGATCAAACGATGAAAAAAGTACAATAACTTACAATTTTACCCCCGACGTCTTAGCTATATATAATTCATTTTCCATTCATTTAATGGTAATCTCGAATAAAGTATCTTAATCTATCTTCATTTTCACATATATTATTGTGGTGCCTAACTTGATCGTTGGAATGCCTACGACTATTGCACCACCTCGTGCCTGTCCGTAGTCTGACACATATTCCAATGTGTAGGTTAGCATGACGTAGCTCGTTTCTGTTGGCATTGAAGTTAGTCCAGATTTTGATGTCAATAAATTAGCGCTGTCTATTTGAAATCATACAAAAACTATGAGAGGAAATACATTTGGGAAAAATAAAAGCCCAGCAAAGAAAATGAGTGAAAGTAGGTCCAATGGTGATGGAAATCTGCATAGGGTTCTGGATGCTAGTTTGTAAGAATTAATGTCCAAGGTCCAAATAGTTGGGTTGGACTTAATTACTTATTGGACCAAATTAATTAATTAGATTAATTAATTAGACCCGTTTGTTAATGAGTTCTAGTTGGACTAGAACTAAGGCTAGGGTTAGCCCTACCTATATATACAAGGCCACAGCAGATTAATCATAACAGTTGTTTTCTATTACTTACTAGCACAAGCAAAAGACAACCCAATCAACTTCTCCCAAAAGTTCCACTTTCATCTGTTCTTAATCGTGGAAGTCCAGATTTGTTCTTGCTGTGTGGATCACCATTGGAGGCTGGACAATTGGACAGCTGTGGTATTGAAGATTGCACCTCAAGCCAATCAGATAATCAGATTTTACGGTGTTCATCAAAAGGTAAAATCCTATCATGAATTCTCTCTAAGTACAAGGTTGATCCGGCTTAAAAGAATTGAACATTTAATTTCTGCTGTGCATGAATACCTCAATTCCTTACAGTGGTATCAGAGCTTACCTTGTTATTTGTTAGAGTTCGTTAGAGTGCTTTAATGAATTGAACAATAATCGTTATTGGCATATTAATTTGATTTTTTGTTTTGACAGTAAATAAAGTTGTGAATTTTTAAAATCTGAATTTGATTTAGACTTTATTATTATTATTAATTTTTTTTTTAGAATCTGAAATTGGTTTTGGATTCTTGGAAACGAGACAATAATTGGCCGGAAAAACATCATCGCCAGCGCGTGGCGACGATCGAAGTGGTGTCGGGTCTATTACTTTTGGAAAGCATCTGACACCACCGCGAGAATCAGATTTTCACGGCAGCGACCCACAGTAGCGCTGCCTTTACATGCAGCGCTACTGTTCGACGCGCAAAGACTGCGCGCTGGCGTGCCACTGCAAAACAAGATGTGTGGTCCGATCAAGAATCCGACGAAGTAGACTACTGCTTCAAAAGCAACGGACGCCGCTGACGCCGCGTAAGCAACCCGCTAGGGTTTCTGCAATGCATTTTGAGAATGGGGACGGGGGCCTCATTGCAATTTCAAAAATTGCATGAGAAGCCCCTTATTTCAAAATATTTTAAATGGGCCTCCTATGCAATTTCTAAAATTGCATAGGAAGGACAAGTGTTTTAAAATTGAAAAGGGACCTTCTGTACAATTTCAGAAATTGCACAAGAAGGCCAACTGCTTTAAAATAAAAACGGGGTCTTATGTGTAGTTTTAGAAATTGCATTTAAAGACCCACTGTTTTAAACTTTTATGGGAATGACTTTACAATTTTAGAAATTGTACATTAAGTCCTCAAACTTTAAAGGAAAATAGGGTCTCAAATACAATTTTAATTTTTTGGAAAAATTGTAATTATTAATTATTTTAATGTTGGTCAAATATTCAAAATTAAATAAAATCGTTTTTAAATTATGTTTTGAATTTCTGACTAGATTAAACCTTAACTTATTACTTTATAAAATTGTAATTTTGACCCTATATAAATTTTATCTTCAATTAGAGTATGACTTTAAATTGGGAGATAAAATAAAATTTGAAAAATTCCCTTTATGAATAAAATTAATTGATTAATTGATTAATTTTATTGTTGAAAAATTAATTAATTAGATTAATTATTTAATTCCATCTAGTATGTCCTAAAATGTCTAAAAAGTTTAGACATATACTATCAAAGCTGCAAATTTAGAAATTAATATAATTTTAATATTAGATATTAAAATGCATGTTTAGTGGATGATTATGGACTTGACCCATGTGATTGGTTGTATGGTTGATTATTCTTGTTATTTGTTGGTTGGACTTGCGAGCCTATTATTTAATTAAATAGGTCTGCGTGTCCATTTATCATGGCATGCATGCCAACTAGTATATGATACTTGTAACAGATGGGCCACAAGGAAGCAACTAGTATAGGATACAGGTTACAGCAGGAAATGAAGATGATTGCATTAAGCATTTGATGAACGAATGCAACGTCCCTTAGGAATTGACCAACTAATCTTCTTTTTGGATGTTAGTTAATATACATAAATGTGATGAGACAAACCCCTCTTTACCAAAATATTAAATTCATATTAAATGGTTAATACAACGTGCCTTCCATTGTTATAGTGAAAAACTAGAGTTTATTATCGATGTCAGTTTGTTGAGTCGCTCAAGGCTGCGCGCTCGTAAATATGTTTATCATTATAAAACATTTGATGTTTATGAACAATGGGTCGAATTTAACTAGAATTTTATTTTTTGTTAAGTCGCTCAAGGAAATAAAATTTTAAGGGCACAATCAAGTAAAACACATAAGATGTGTTCGACAATAAGTTGTCTACTTGATGATCTAGGAGTCACATAGAGATGTGATTGATAGAGTATCTACCTGGATATTAGGACTTGTTGAGTCGCTCAAGGTTTTAATAAAACAAAAGGGATCCTAGCCCTCGGAGAATTTAACCGGTTCTATTGATTAATGTTTGAGGGTCATTAATTCAATTTAAACAGTAGGAGTATAATTAATTTAATATAAGTCCATGTTAAATTAATTTTATGCATTTAATTAATTGTTCTATCTTATTATTTAATTGTTGAATCATGAGTAACCATATAAGTTTGAGAGGCATATTGGATGCCAACAAAACATATCGGACCAAATTTTTGGACTGGCACCGCAATCTGAGAATTGTTCTCAAGCATGAAAAAGAAAATTGGATATGTCAATAAGCAGCTAATGCCGGAAGCTTCTATTGAGGAGGCTACACCAGAGAACGTCCAGGCTTACAAAAATACAGTGATAATAGTAACACTGCAACATATGATGCTTGCAGTATGTCACTTGAGTTAGAAAAGCAACACGAGAGTATGGATGCATATACCAAAATATATCATTTCAAGGAGTTGAATGATGTACAGTTACGAACTGAACAATATGAGACATCCAAAAGGTTATAAAGAGGTTTGATGGTAAAAATATCTTCAGTCAGTGCTCATGTATTGAAGATGATTGATTATATTGAAAAATTAAATCAATTAAGTTTTATCATGGACAACAAGCTAAGTGTTGACTTAGTTATGCAGTCCCCACTTAATAACTTTTCCCAGTTCATTATGAACTTCAACTTGAATAAGATTCAGTGTACCCTACTCGAGCTGCTAAACATGCTTAAAATTGTTAAGCCCAAAGGAATGGGTAAACTTTGGCCATTGATACCTCTAAGGGCACTAAGAGGAAATCTAAAGGGACCTTTTAGAAAGGATCCAAGAAGGCCGAATCTGTTGGAAAACAGTTAAGCAAAGACGAATCCAAATCTGATGATCCGTGTTTTCAATGTGGAAACCATTGGCATTAGAAGTGGAACCACAGGGTATAAAAGAGATAAAACCAAAAAACTCATATTATTGGCATTGCATACACGGTCATATAAATGAAAAAACGCATAACCAAGTTACATAAAGATGAATATTTGGATTAAAATGATTATGAATCATTTGATAAGTGTGAATCATGCCCGTTGGGCAAAATGACCTAGACCATCTTTTCTGAAAAGGGAGATATAGTTGCAGACATTTTGGGTCTTGTACATACTGATGTATATGGACAAATGTCTAAAGATGCTAAAGGTAGCTTTTCTTACTTCATCATCTTTACAGATGACCATTACAAGATATTGTTTTATATGCTTGATGGAATTCAATAGTGAAGCTCTTGAAAAGTTCAAGGAATTCAAGCAAGAAGTAGAAAGGCAAACCTGGAAAAATATTCTAACACTTAGATTTTATCGAGGTGGAGAATATTTGAAGGGTGAGTTTTTAGACTATCTAAAAGAGAATGAAATTCTCTAACAGTGGACTCTGCCTCATACATTAATACAAAATGTTGTATATGAAAGGCGAAACCGCACCTTATTTGATATGGTGCGATCAATGGTGAGTCGCGCAGTTATTCCAAAATCGTTTTAGAGATATGCGCTTCACACTGCATGTTATACACTAAACCGCGTCCTATCTAAATCAGTCAATAAAACTCCATACGAGTTATGGAAAGGGAAAAATACCTAATCTTTCATACATGAAGGTTTGGGGATGTGACGCTTATGTGAAGCGTGTTGAATCAGATAAGCTAGGAGCTAAATCTGATAAATGTTTATTTGTGGAGTATCTAGAGTAAACTACATGATACTATTTCTACAATCACATCGAGATGAAGGTCATCATATCGAGACTTGCTATATTCTTAGAGAAGATAGTGGGAGCAAAGTAGATCTTGAAGAGGTTCGAGAAACCACAAATAAAATTGACCAATTAGATGTTCTAGTGGCTGAGCATGCATCTGATGAAGCACAGATTGAGAAAGTGGGAACCACCAGTTCCCAAGGACACACCAGCTCTGCGTAAGTCGAGCAGTGTCATTCATTTTTCTCTGAGATACGATCTCCTGGTTATTAGTAATGTATTACTAATTGAGGAATATGAGCCTACTACTTACGCAGAATCAAACTCAAATGTTGACTAACAGAGATGGCAGGAAGCCATGAAATCCGAAATGAACTCCATGTACGAAAAACAAGGTTTGGACCTTGCTTGACCCGCCTGAAGGAGTAAAACCTATAGGCTGTAAATTTGTTTACATTAAAAAGGTCGACATGGATGGTAATGTTCATACTTACAAGGCAAGATTGGTTGCGAAGGGTTTCAAGTAAAGACAATGGATTGACTTTGACGAAACCTTCTCACCAGTAGTCCTGTCTAAGTTAATTCGAATTCTGCTTGCAATAGTAGCATACCATAACTATGAGATATAGTAAATGGATATCAAGATTGCATTCCTTAACAGGAATCTTAGCGAGGATGTGTACATGACACAACTTGAAGGCTTTGAATCCATAGAGCCAAACAAGGTATGCAAACTACAGAAATCCATATATAGATTAAAGCAAGCCTTTCGGAGCTGGAATCTTCGTTTTGATAAGACAATCAAAATGTTTGATTTTATCAAGAATGAAGATGAACTATGTATGTATAAAAGGTTAGTGGGAGCAAAGTCGTGTTTCTAATTTTGTATGTGGATGACATACTATTATTAGGAAACGATGTCTCCAATGCCAAAATTCGGTAAAATTGTGGTTATCTAAAATTTCTCTATGAAGGATATGAGAGAGGCAACGTACATTTTCGGTATAAAGATCTTAGAGATAGATCTAAAAGAATGCTTAACCTATCTCAATCTACGTACATAGATAAAATCTTGAGAAAATTTAGCATGGAAGAGTCCAAACCCCATCGGGCATGGGATCAATATCTCAAAAGAGATGTGTCCAAAGACACAAATTGAAAGAGATTACATGGATAGAATTCCTTATGCATCAGCAATAGGATCTATCAGGTATGTCATGCTATGTACTCGACCGAATGTTTCACATGCTTTGAGTATCACAAACAGGTTCCAAGCGAACCCTGGTGAGAAATATTGGATCGCAGTCAAGAATATCTTTAAGTACTTAAGAAGGACTAAAGACATGTTCTTGGTGTATGGAGAAAATGAACTTAGAGTTCAATGTTATGCCAATACCAGCTTTCAGTCTGATAAAGACGATAGCAAATCTCAATCTAGATATATATTTACTCAAAATAGTGGTGCAGTCAGTTGGAAAAGTTCCAAATAAGAAACGACCACTGATTCAGCTATAGAAGCCGAATATATATAGCTACTTCAGAAGCAGTAAAAGAAACGATCTAGATTAAGAAGTTCATTAATGAACTTGGAATAGTTCCTAGCATTGTTGATCAAATAATTTGTATTGTGATAACAATGGAGCCATCGCATAAGCGAAGGAACTAAGGTCTCATCAATGATCCAGATATATATTTAGGCAGTATTATCTCATTAGGGAGATAATCTTAAGAAATTATATAAAGATAGAACTTGTCCTAACATACGATAATGTAGCAGATCCTTTGACAAAGTTTTTGTCCCAGCATAAGCATGATTGTCATGCTAAATTCGATGGTATTAAGATACCTGAGTGATTGGATCTAGTTTGTATGGGATATTTTGTGATATACTCTTTGTTAGACATTGAAGTATATGAACAAATTGATTAATTAAATATTTGTCTACATTTTAAATGGCAGATCTGTTATTCTTAAATTTTATTATTTAAAATAATAGAGTCCGAAGAAAAGTTCATAATAACTTGTTAATCACAAGGTGTTGTGATTGTGAGATACAAGTTATAAATAACTTATTCTTGAAATATCCCTAGTTATAGTAATAATGAGATACGGATATCATTATTGCGGATAGACTAGCATGTGTTGCATTTCTTTTTAAGAAAGTAGTTGATTTCATGAGCTAAGATGTAGAGGGATATCTGAATGAACACATGAATGCATTGTTATGAGAACATGACATTGGATGATCCGCCTAGAGATTTCACATGGATAACTATCAAAGTGTCAGTGGTAAATCTCTAATGCGCGGTTGTGGATTTGGTCCTTTGACTTGAGGACATCATAGAATCTTATGTGAGGACCACTATACTTTGGCGAGCGTTTGATGGAGCTCGAAGATTTGAGTCACCAGGAAGACGTCGTACGGGTATAGTGAGAATCATATGAAGGTTGTGAATGTCCAATATGAGGATTCGTCACTCCTGGAAAGTAGGAGATTATAACCTGAATTTTGCCCACTTAAGTTGATATAAATTTCCTCGGCCAGGGTGGAGTTATGAATTGAAAATGTTTCAATTATAACTAGATTAGATCAACGATGAGTTGAGGTGAATAACATAATTGGTTGAAATGAGATTGACGCTGATCCATATCTCTTAACCAATTGGGTTATATTGATGAAGGGATTATATTTCCACGGTAACCGCCCATATATTGGTTCTGTCATACCACATGACATTTTTTTTCACATAGATTGCATTGACACATTTCTAGATGTCAATCTTGGACAGCGACGTGAATTGATCGATCTTGGTGAATTGATGAGAATATCACTGCGTTTGCCATCGTGAAAGGGAACCTAATAGGTCACACACATAAAATGAGAATTGAGCATTTGGAATTGGACATTGTCCAAGTGGGAGATTGTAAGAATTAATGTCCAAGGTCCAAATAGTTCGGTCGGACTTAATTACTTATTGGACAAAATTAATTAATTAGATTAATTAATTGGTCCCGTTTGTTGATGGGTTCTAGTTGGATTAGAACTAGGGCTAGGGTTAGCCCTACCTATATATACAAGGCCACAGCAGATTAATCATAAGAGTTGTTTTCTATTACTTGCTAGCACAAGCAAAAGACAATCAAATCAACTTCTCCCAAAAATTCTACTTTCATCTGTTCTTGATCTTGGAAGTCCAGATCTGTTCTTGCTGTGTGGATCACCATTGGAGGCTAGACAATTGGATAGCTGTGGTATTGAAGATTGCACCTCAAGCCAATCAGATAATTAGATTTCACGGTGTTCATCAAAAGGTAAAATCCTATCACGAATTCTCTCTAAGTACAAGATTGATCCGACTTAAAGGAATTGAACATTTAATTTTCGCTGTGCATGAATACCTCAATTCTTAACATAGTCTTGCTGTGTTAGCATAATAGAGTGCTCGGAGAAGAAACAAGAGGCCGTCAAGGACTGTAGCTAGACTTACTCAAATAGTTGTAGACACGGTGACAAATATACAACGTTATTTTGATGAAAATGCTACAATGAGAGAACTTTTCATGCAATAAGGATACACGGTCTCTCCTTATATTGATGAAATAGATGAAAGAGATGTAGACATCGCACTAAGTCATTCGGAGAGAGGACACTCCAAAGGAGTCACTCCATTAAGGCACGTGGAAAACATCCCAAAATCATGCCAGGCCACTTACCCACCTGCTGGCCCTTTTTGCATAGAAAAAATATAATACTCCTAGCATGAGCAAGAGCAGAGACCCTTTAGGTCCAATAGTATGTAAGTTGGGAAGCGTCAAAACTGTTACGAGTGACACGTATCCCACCATAAAGGAAGAAAAGCAAAAGACCCCTTGCTCTTCAGCTGGAGAAATGGGAGGTAGACCACTTCGTCTAGAGAGGTTGGATAAAAACGATGAGTACATCCTATTTTCTGAAAAAATAAAGGTGTTAGGAGAGCCTAACAGGTTTTCTATGCCAATAATGTAGAAATACAATGGAAAGTGTAACCCCGTAGATCATGTTTAAGAATATAACACTCACATGAACTTAAAATGAGCAAGCTCAGCACAAAAGTGCTGAGGCTTCCACATCACCCATTTTGGAGGAGACAAGAAGTGGTACAACAAATTGGTACCAAACAATATACAGAGTTGGCCCAACGTAAACAACTAATTCATCCATATGTATACTACAGAAACTCTGGGATAAGCCTTGGCAAGTATAGTCCATGACATGAGGCAGGAATCTTGCCCCTCCGATAGACGACCATTTAAGGCAAAACCCTCGGAATACTCAAGTTGGTCAAGAGCTAGTCCAAAAAATCTAAACAAACTTTAGTTGTCCTTACATTTGGGATAGTCGATGAATGCCTATCAAAATTATGCTAGGAAAGTGGGAGACCCACCAATTACGAGTTACTTGGTGTAAGGTGAAAGGCACATAAAGCAAGAATGATAATGTCGGAGCTTGTTGGGTTCACAGACAAGGACGAAAAAGAAGTACATTACTCTGATTGTAATGCCCTCATCATGAGGACCAATATAGCGAGGAGTGAAATAAGGTAGATATTGATTGCCAATAGAAGCTAGGTTAACATCATCTCTATTTTTGCCTTCATCAAATGCAGGTGGACCATCCACTAACCCTATCATGGACCCTTTGTACGGATTCACGAATGAGGGTATTATCGAAGGGTAAAAGTCATATTGTCCGTTATTATATGAGAAGCTTCGAGATCAGTCCAAGTCTTCTTGGACTTTCTGGTAGTCGACAGCAAAATGACTCAATGCAGTGCTTAGATAAACACCCTTAAAGGAGCTGAAGGCTGTCATCTCCATCCACCATCTTGCCATCAAGTTCTTCACCAAAGTTTGGGTAGCCACCATTAAGAGAGACCAAAGAGAATCTCGAGAATGTTATTTGAATGCTATGTGCAATGTTAGTTTAATAACCTTAGAGTAGAACTTTATAAACAACATTATAAATTATAATTTGAATTTATCATTTAGTCATGTATTTAATTTGATTTATTAATCAATGTTGGAATGAAACGAGTCGACCATGTGGGTTGACCCGACCCAAGTAATATGAAAAATAGTATTGGAGGGAGAGTTAAGATTGAATTTGAATTTTAACTCCCCACTGCATGTAACTTCTATACAACTCCACACCTCTACATATTCTCTGCATATGGAAGTTCAAATTTCGTGCATGAAGAAAGATGAGAGAGTGAGATTTACATGAAGGGTGTGGCTTGAAAAACAACTCAAAATTCGGTTTTTAGATTGTGGAGATTAAACTCTTTCTATTGTAATTGAGTTTTCAGACCAAAGAGAAACATTTTGATCATGAGTAAAACAAGTATGCAAGGCAAGTGATTCAACCTCTTGATCTTAGATTTTCAAGTAAGTTCTACCATTTTTGTATTCGGTAGAAGTATGTTATAGAATATTACATTGGTATCAGAGCTTTATGAGGTTTTTTCCTTGCATTTTAATATAGTGAAATTGTTTTGGTATGCAAATATGTGCAAGAAATCCGAATAAATGCCATTTGTTAAAGTTTGAAAACACTTTAATTGCACATTATGAAATACTCAACATTAATTCATGAAATTTATACCATATATTCATATCATGAAGTAGAACATGTCTACAAAATTTCACTAAGTTTGGATTTATATTTCAAGAGAAAATCAAAACCCTAGTTAAAATAACCGAAACTTCAAAATATGATCATTTTCTATTCGCTATTTTCCGTGTTATGAAATTGGTATGGTTAGAAAGGTATTTTTATGATCTTTCCAACGGTATAAAGAACTCCAAATTTGGACTTAAAACGAAGAAGTTATGATGATTTAAAGTTTCAATTGTTTTGATGAAAAATCTGCATTTTGAAAAAAAAAAATGAATAGTGTTTCTGCATTTCTTCACTCTCTGTCCATTATGTTATTGTCCCAAATGCTACATTATGTATGTTATTTTTGAAATCTGACTACACAGATGATCTCAGAACGTCAAAATTAGAGGAATGAAACCTAATAAGTCGCCGGAAACTTCCCTAAGGTGGTGAGTGTGGTACACTCTCCGACCGCCGATAGTGGAAAAAATATTTAAATTTTTCACAATATTTTTAGCCTTCACGTGGGGATTTTTTTTTATTTGAAAATTGCAGAATGCCCCTCCCCCAATATTTTGGAATTTTCAATTGGATCCTCATATTTTTTTTGGAATTAAAAAAAAAGGGGCATATTTTGTTTCGGCGCGTGAGAGGGGGTGAGGGACCTTTCCACAATTCTGAATTTTTCATAATGGTCCCCATAATATTTTGGATTTATTATTTGAGTTCAATATAATTTTTTTTCTTATGAATTTTTTTTTTGTATTTATGTTTAGAGAAAATTCATCTAGAAATACATAATAAATATTTTCTATGTGAATTAAAATTCTAAAAATTTTATATTAAATCCAAAATATTTGATTGAGGGTTCTGTTTCGTAGTGGGAGTTTTGAGATGCTCCTATATTAGTATTATATTTAAGTATAATTTTATTAAAAAAATGGATTTAAGTTAGAAAATTATGATTTTGGTGTCAAATTTTTTTGATTTAAAAAAGAATAATATTATGCGTTCTTGAGTAGTGTGAGTCTTAATTTGGTCATATGATCCATTTGATTCGTACTCATCTTCTCGTGCTTAATCAAATATGGTTGGATTGAGGCACACTTTTAGCATCTTTGGAAGGAAGGCTAAAGGATTACAGGCTAAAGAACGTGTTGAAAAGCTACGAGCTTGCCAAAATTGTGAAATGGATTCAAGACACAACCTAGTACAATACATAAAGTATCTCGAAATGATGCGCCTAGAAGTAGGGTATCTGGGACAATACATTTGCGAGGAGAAGAAAATGTATCAAGTCATCTTTCAATAACTCGTAGTTATATTTAGAATAATTGGATATAATCGCATGTATAAATATGACATTTTTTATGTTTAGTGCATACGGTCAAAGTGTCATGTTTTCATAGTACATGTGTAATTGATTTTTTCAGTGGAAATTCTAAGGTCGGATGAGTTTATGTAATTCCCACTTGGAATTATTGTTTTTGTATTATAAAATTTATTTTTTTGATAATGAAACATTAGGATAATAGATGATGATTGAGAACTTAGTGAACTTTCTACTCTATGCCTAATGTTAAGTTATCATAAAATTTAATTTGTATGAGTACAAAATGACACGTGTGCATAAATGGACATTTATATGATTGTCTCTAAAATTTTGACAGACCGTGGTATCTAAGAATATCATTGCTGACCTAAATAAGGGTGACAAATTGAATGGCGATAACTATAACACTTGGCGCTATAAAATTTGGTATGTGCTGGAGGAATAGGATTGCCTTGAGGCATTAACCACGTGATGAAGACCTAGGTGTGGGTCAGACTGCTCAATAGAGAATGGATCATGAAACTTACCAAGCATGGAAAAAGAAAGATTCCACTGCACGTGGGATTTTGGTAAGTTCTGTTGTGGATGATCTCATTCACGAGTGTGAGAAATTTCCAACTGCTCATAATATCTGGGTGTATCTGAGAGAGAATATGGTGGTACTAGCGTGGCTAGGCTCAGACAATTGACTAATAAGTTTGACACTTATAAAAAAAGTCTCATGATCATAATATCAAATAGCATGTGAGGATTATGTCTGCTATGATCAGGGAACTGAAGTCAGCTGGTCATATTCTCTCTGATGAGCAAAAAGATCTGCTCTCTTCCTGAAACTTGGGAACATCTAAAAGTCAATCTGACTCATAATGATAGCATCAAAACTTTTGTTGATGCTACCCGCCATGTTGAACTAGAGTCTAGTTCAGGCAAAGCTTCAGGCTTTAAGAGTAAGAAGAACTGGAACAAAGGCGAGAAAGAAAAATGAAAAGAGACTGGACAGAGACTTAAAAAGAACAAGCTCAAACTCAACAAAAATGGAAAATAGTTTGGTAAAAAGAAAGACAAGAGCAAGTTAAAATGCTACAACTGTCAAGTGCTGGGTCACTTTGCTCGGAATTGCCCTAAGCCAAAGAAGGTAGCTCTTGTTAATACTTCTTTTAGTGTTGTTTATGTTTCTAGCACTGTTTTGCTTACTGAATCTTATCCTATGTGGATTGTAGACTCAGGAGCGACAGACCATATAACCAGGGATAGAAAAGCGTTTGTGGAGTTCCGCCGATTTCCAGCTGGTACAAAATGGATATATGTCGGCAACGATGATAGAGTAGAGGTGAAAGGAACTGGTACATGCAAGTTGCATTTGCGTAGTGGCCGTACTATTCTCCTTCATGATGTCCTGTTTGTACCAGGAATACGACGGAACTTAATTTCAGTTACTGTTCTTTTAAGATTAGGTTTCAGTTTGAATTTTAGTAGTACTTTTGTTTGTATTAGCAATGGTGATGTGTATTATGGATCTGTATATTTATCTGGTGGTTTTCTAGTGTTGGATTGTGAACCAAACACTTATAACTATTATGTTAATCGTTGTTTTTCCACTTACATTGTCTCTTGCATTATGCCCTTAACCTCAACTATCGTTTTCACCAACTTTATCAATTTAATATTTTGCATATAATGAGCAATAAGTGCATCTATCAGGACTTTGTCAAATTCAAATACTATCCCTGCCAAAAATATAAGGGTTAATTATAATATTGGTCCCCATTCTTTCAGGTTTGTAACGATTTCATCCCCATTCTTTTTTTTAGCAGATATCATTCCCATTCTTCCATTTATTCTCACAGATGGTCCCCAAATCACTATTTTTCACTATTCTAACAATTATATGACAATTTTACCCCTTGACCTAAATTAATTAAAATGATAGGAAAAATATATAGTAAAAGCATTGCAATTTGGCCCTTAACCTTTATAAAAGTACAAATAAATTCTTAAACAATTTTATTTTATTCAAACCACCCCACCCCACCTTCACCTTCTCCTGATCTGCCTCCTCTCATTTTCCTGTGCAAATGATTCTACCGCCATGTCTAAGCCCCTCTTCTCACTCTACTCCACACCCTCCGGTTGTTTCAAAATCTCAAATTCTTGAAATTCAAACCAATCAAAACTTTTTCAACTATCCCTCCAAAGCCTCAACCCGCCCCTGAAACTGTATATCAACAAAATTTAACAAAATCAAAATCTCTTTCAGTTTTCGTTCAAGTTTTTAACACACCAACCCACTCACTCAAAATTTTTCAGACCACTCTCCAAATGGCAGTATCTATTGTATTTACATACACTCAAACACCTTTCTCACTCTTGCTCTCACTATTTTTGTGGGTTTCTTGGAGTCTGCATTTATTGTAGTATTATACAATGGCCGACCAAGAGAACTACACGAGGGTGACACGCTTGGCGGCGAAGAAGAGAGCAGCGTCAGAGGCAATGTAATTGCCTTCTCAGCAACAGAAAAACAAGAAGAAGAGAGTCGTGTTGGGTGAGATTCAAAATTTCGTACCACCATCAGATGTGACCAATAGAAATAGCAAGCAGAATCTTGAGAAGCAAAAGCAGAAAAAGAAGCCCAATAGGAAAGTGAAGCAACCTGTGGAGAAAGAGGATGCCAGCGTGGAGGATAGCGTGGAGGATGAAAGGGAAAATAAGAGTGTAAATGGTGAAGATGATGATGCTGGAATTGATGTCAACGCCAAATCTGATGATCCACAAATGTGTAGAGCCTATGTTTCTGGAATGATGGTGTACGAGTACAATCATGGGTGTGGGTGTGGGTGTGGGTGTGGGTTGGGGTGGGGGTGGAAAAAGATGAAGAACACTTATTTAAATAAAATAAAATTGTTTAGGATTTATTTGTACTTTTATAAAGGTTAAGGACCCAATTGTAATGTTTTTATTGTATTTTTTGTTTCTTATCATTTTAATCAATTTAGGTCAAGGGGTAAAATTGTTATAGAATTGTTAGAATAGTGAAAAAATAATGATTTGAGGACCATCTGTGAGAATAAATAGAAGAATAAGAATGATATCTGCTAAAAAAAGAATGTGGATGAAATCGTTACAAACCTGAAAGAATGGGGACCATTAGCGTAATTAACCCAAAATATAAAGAAACAATTAGGGATTGTGACATGATAATAAAATACACTAAGGAAAAAAATAGGAGACAAAGAAGTGGTGATTTACCTAGCTTGAATTGGGGCTGTGAGCTTGTGACATGTCAATAATTTGGTTAAATTGATAATATGTTCTTATCCTTTGAAAGGGTTACGTAAGAGTTCGTTTGGTAAAGTTTATAAACTAGTTTATTTGACCAAAATAGTTTATTTGACCAAAAATAATAAAAATTGTCAGACTACAAATGCAAGTTTTTTAGTCAACTAAACTATTTTTGGTCAAATAAACTAATTTATAAGCTCTACCAAACGGACTCTAAGTTGCCCGGGGTTGTAGCTATGCCAGCCCTAGACTGTTTTCATATAGTACTTGGGCCGTGCCCGGTCTAAAGTTCGACTGGCCGTTAGGTGGCCCTTTGACACCCTTAAAAATAGACAATTTTCCCTCAAAAATTAGAATATGTTCATTGCAAGTGAAATATTAATGCTAAATTTAGCATAGAATCATTAAAATGAGTATTTATTTTGATAAGTGGACAGCAAGGTGGGCAACCCGATCCATTTGACATATCTCTAAGGCTGTGTTTGATTGCAAGTGGAAAATTTGGGTGAAAAGAAAATATTTTCCATAGAAATGAATTACCAATAAATTATGGGTTAGAAAATGTTAACGCATTTTCCATAGAAAATAAATGGGTTGGAAAATGTTAACAAATTTTCCATGGAAAATAAATTCTCCTATCCCACAAAGAAAATATTTTCCTTGAAAACAAAGAAAATGTGGCCAAAAGTGGAAAAATGAGAAAAAATTTTCCATGGAAAAAAAAAGGTTGCAATCAAACACAACAAGAAAAATAGGTGGAAAAATTCTTTTTCCATGGAAAATTTTTGGCAATCAAACAAACAAGTTGGAAAAAATAGGTGGAAAAAATCCATTTTCCATGGAAAATTTAAGCCAATCAAACACACCCTAATTGATAAACACTTTTGTCCCTCAAAATCAAAATATGCCGCTGCACGTGAGATATTAATGTTGAATTTGACAAAAAATTGGTAAGAATAGGCATGGCAATGGGCCGGGCCGATCCGAGCCGAGCCGAGCCGGTTCGGCCTATAAAATCTGAGCTCAGCTCGTCTCCAAAATATGTGATCGGTTTGGCCCACGAGCACGGCGAGCTCGGCTCGGCCCTCAAATTTTGTTTTGTTTTGTTTTTTTTTTAATTTTAAAAATGAGAAAGAAATAGAATATCGGGTATCTTTTATGTTGAAAATTAAATATTGAAAACCTTCATCATTAGAATAAGAGTATTTATAGAAAAATAATGAAATTAAAAAAGAAAAAAATGGTGTGACCGTTGGATGATCATCCAACGGTCACTTAATGCACGAGCCATGAGCCGGCTCGGCTCGTGGTTCGTGCTTTTGGGCTCGTGGGCTCGTGGACGAGCTCAGCTCGTGGGTGAGCCCACGAGCCGTCTCGTTTTTTGGCTGAGCCGAGCTAGCTCGATCCTCTTTTTTTTTTTTTTTTTTTTTGAGTTCGGCCCTAGCTCATGCTCGTCTCTCGATGAGCCCGAGTCCGAGCTGGGCCGAGCCCACAAGCCCACGAGTTTTTTTGACACCCCTAGTTAAGAAGGATTATTTGTGCAAACAGTACTAAACTATTGGAGAGTGAAAAGTGTGATTTTGTAGGCTGGGATTAAATGCACCGAGAGCAAAAGGTTGGGTCGAAAAGTGCAATATTCCCATGACTTGAATGAGCCTGGGATATTTATCCATAACTCTCTCCCCTTTTCGCTCTTCCAGTTATGGCGGGCATGCTGGAAGCTCTCACTCTCTCCAATGCATCGGTTTCATTGCTCTCCGGCGGCCGGAGCATCACATCCTCAGAATTTCAAGGCCTTCACCTCTGTTCAAAGTCGTTCCCACCGCCGAGTCCGAGCTCAAAACCCTCTTGCCGCCGAGGTCGAATCGTCTGCGACGCGGCCCAACAAATATCCTTTGATGAAGGTTATCAATGCTGAAAACTATGCTTCAGATTTGTAAATTTTCGAATTTGCACAGGATTATGCTTTTCAAAATGTCATTCATATGTTCAGGGGTTATAATGTTTTCTTTTAACATGAGAAATATGATGCTTTATTAATTTTATATTAGGCTTGTTAGTAATTTGATATCACTGTGTATACTTTTAATATTTCGCTGAAAAGAGTCTCAATTATGTTTGGCAGCATAGAATTGAAACCATAGAACTGGACAAGAAAAACTCTGATTCAAATTCGAACTAAATTTTTTACAAATTACAATTAAAATGTTACAGTTGTACGTTAAAAAATATTAACTCTGATGTGAATTGTGCACATTTTGTGGTTGCGTAGCACAAAGCAGGGGAGTGAGCAGGAGTTTTGGGAGACTGAAAGCGCAGAGAGTAAGAGATCTTGTTAAAGAGAGTTCTAAAAAGAAGAAACAAGGCAATAACCTGGAACATGATGAACAGAAAGCAGAATTTACTCCACCACAACTGCCCTTTGTGTCGCGTGATGTGCCCAATTTGTTGGATGAGCAGGTGGTCTTCCATGTTCAGAAAGATGCTTCGAAAACTATCCACTCTCATGTTCCATCTGCCAGACAAAATGTTTCATCTTCGATAGCTTCTGCTTCATCCTCAAAAAGATGGGGTAATGTAGTGCCAGTTGATAGCTATAGACCTAAGGCAGATGATATCTCAAAAAAGTTGAAGAAATTGAATGTCAAAAGTGACTTTTTTAGCAGAAAGTCATTTGAGGAACTGGGATGCAGAGACTACATTATTGAATCATTAAGGAACCAAAATTATTTACGTCCTTCACATATTCAGGTAAATCAGTTAAATGTCAGCATGGATTTTCATTCCTTGACTAAAACAATTTGATCTCTATCATTTACATTTTCATGGCCAATAGAAGATAAATTCTATTAATTTCTTCTCTCTCTCTTGTTTTTTTTTTTTTTTGGCATGTAGTTTTAAGGACAACAATATATGGTTTCTACTGCATCACCAAATATTGTATCTCGTCTTATTTAGACCTTGTTCACATCCTTTAGTACATGTCTTCTAGCAATGTTCCCATACAAATTGGTTTTCATTCTGCATGTACTAGGTAGCATATTTGATCCAACCAGCTTATGTTTAACAACGATATCAAGTTCTCTATCTCCCCTTCTTTTATTAATGCATACTGAACCCAGCCCAACTGTGTTTCCAGCTATTCTAGTTTTCTTTATTACCTGTGAAACTGTGGTGTTTCCCATTTGTAATGAATGACCTTAGAGACGTGGGTTTCTGTTAGACGACGTTTATAGTGCATTTTATCTTATTCAAGGGAATAGGGACTACTGTTTGGAACCTATAAATGGTCTCATGCTCACCAGTTTTATCTTAATCACGATTTTTGTTTAATATATTGGACTTTTGCATGCGTGGACATTGATAATATGTTTTACTTTTTTCATCAATGGCATACAGTTATGCATCACTATTCTGTATTTGATTGAGACAAGCACACATACGTCTTGTTATATGCATTAAGAATAATTGCAGGCTATGGCATTTGCACCAGTTATTGGGGGAAAGAGTTGCATTCTGGCTGATCAAAGTGGATCTGGGAAAACTTTGGCATATCTGGTACCGCTAGTTCAGTGTCTTAGACAAGACGAACTTCAAGGACTTGGAAAACCGGTATCACAAAGTCCTCGAGTTGTTATATTGGTCCCGACTGCTGAGTTGGCTTCCCAGGTCTGATATAATGTTGAGCTCTCATTGGAGGATATTGTAATTGCTTAGTCTTTTAGTTTGCATGCTCTGTGTTGTCCATCTTATTTATTTCAATGCTTCAATATTGGACAATGATGATGACAGGCTATTGATTAAATGAAAAATAATTAGATGGACCTTTTTTCTTTGGAAGTTAACTTCTAAATGGAGTCAAGGATTAGGAAAATGAGGTTTCATAGTGTATGGTCTTAAGGTTTTTGGATTTTGTGTTTTTCAAAAGTAACGGGAGCCAGGAAAAGATTTTCTAACCTGAATTTATATTTGTCTTTTCAATGACCATAATATTGCACATTTTACGTCACTTCATCTAGAAATTACATGTATTACATGGAATAACCAAATTATGAAATTTGAACTGCTTATTTCTTTTTCTATGTCTTTAACTCCTTATCAAAAAGTTTTTGTAAGAAAATTCTACTTTCTTATTGCAGATTGATATTTGTTTGCTTCTAAGTGATTAGCTCTTTTGTAGATGATCCTATGCATTCGATATGTTTTATTTCATCTTACACATCTAAAAACAACATTGGCAGGTTTTAACTAATTGTCGATCATTGTCAAAAGTTGGTGTCCCTTTCCGGTCGATGGTTGCCACGGGTGGTTTTCGGCAGAGAACTCAGTTGGAGAATCTTAAACAGGAATTAGATGTTCTGATAGCTACTCCTGGCCGATTCATGTTTCTAGTTAAAGAGGGATTCTTGCAGTTGACGAATCTTAAATGGTTTCTGTTACTTCTGTTTCTAATTACTGTCTGAATTCTTGTTATCAATCTCTCATCTACGCATTTATGATTTCATTTGTATGTTAGGCCAAAATCTGAACATAAGTTTGACATGCATCAGTCGAATTAGCCAAACCTAGAAATTCATTCATTATTGTTAATAATACTGTTGGTCCTAAAATTAATATTTGATATTTCAAGTTTTTTTTAGAAAAGCAAAGATGCATTAACTGAAAGATGAAGCTACGCGTCAGATATTTTCAAGCTAATAATAGGAAGTTTAACAGTTATGGTGTAAGGTTAAATGCACTTAGGATTTTGTGGATAAAATAGAGTTGAAATCAGTTCAATGAAACAAAAAGAAGAAAAACTCATAGCTCGAATTTTTGAACAGCAGGGTTTGTGCAGAACTTGGTGCGAATTAAATTACTTATGGTTAGGGTAATGGTATAGGGTTACATCGTTTGTAATTTAGTGAAGAGGAGATGTTGAAAGAACACTCACTCTACCAGGGTTAAGAAAAATACACAAACATATCCAAATTCTCACAATTCAATTCTTTTCATTGCTTGATATATAGATATCAGTACCTTTTAAACTTTATTTGCTGGTACAACAATAATAACAAACTAAGCCTATTTAATTCTAGATTTTACTGGTAATATGTCAAAAAATAACCAAAACATATTTTGATTTCAATGACATGAGAATTCCTTGGTAAACCATTAAACACTTTGGTGATTAATATAATGTTTTAGATCTAAATTATAAACATGTCAGTAATCCCACTCCGTTGCAGATGCCTGTTTAGTTATGTATGCAGTCAAATTCTTAGAAGGTTATTGTCTTTTCTTCTGCTTATTTTGTTTTTGGAAAAGAATCTCATTTTGGGGAGATCGTGAACCAATGCACCCATTCCGATGTAACTCTTATATGATGCTGGCATATGACAAGTAACTTAATCTCTAAACTGTTATCTTTCAGTGCTCATGAATTACTTTTGTCTATTTGTTTCACTTTTGGGGTGAAGTTTGAAGATGCATTAATCATCCATCCCCTTCCCAACATGCTTACACCACCAACAAGCTGAGCCTTATTTCCAATAAATTTGGGGTTCAGTTTGAATCATTTTTCTTCATTCAATTCAGTGTTATCTCTACTGAAAGGTCAAAGGAAATCATATCTTTTGGAACCATCTCAGACAACGTTAATTTCAGTCTACCTTTTGGCTCCTGACTTGTTCTACTACGATTGTACCCGTATTGTAAATTACAGTTTCTTTATATCAACGGGGGACATGTACCAGCTATTTAAGATGTTCTTTCTTTAATTTATCTTGAATTGGTTCCACCTTTCACTTGTTGGTGTATAAATCAGTCCATACTTGTGCGAGAGAATGACAGAAAACATATATACGCCTCACATTTGATATTTTTCTTTCTTCAAATTGAGATGTTTTTTATGGCAATTTGAGTCTCTAACTATAATTCAAACTTTATGCTTCAGTGCTGTGTTGGACGAGGTTGATATACTGTTTAATGATGAGGATTTTGAGCTTGCATTACAAAGTTTGGTGAACTCTGCACCTGTTACAATGCAATATCTATTTGTGACTGCAACATTACCAGTAGATATATATAACAAGCTAGTTGAAACTTTCCCTGATTGTGAGGTAATAATGGGTCCTGGAATGCATCGCACAAGCCCTGGACTAGAGGAGGTATATTTCTTGTTCTAATGTCACATTAAGTATTGGAGAAAATTGAGTTATTTTGCAACAAAAAATCCTGCTACGCCAATTTTTTTGGCTTTCCGCCTTGTAATTTCTAATAATGGTTATAATCATTTGCAAGCTGAAAAGTGGCACTCTAATACTGTGATAAAGTGAGAAATGGAAAACCTTGTGTTGAGTTTTTATCTTTCGAAAGCTATCTCACTTCATCTGGAAATGTTTAACATCATAATTAAAAAAAGTGAAGTACCTGAATTATATAGTCAGGATTCGATGGTTCTGATCCATATGTGGAAAAGTAGAAAACAAGAAAAGGAAACCTTAAATTGTTTTATTTGTTCTTCACTTATGTGTTTATAAAGTTCTTGTTTAGAAACTTAGAAGGTTTCTGGTCCCATTTCTCTCCGGTACAAAATGATTTGATCATTGATGTCTTAGATGTCAAACAACACACAATCTATTAGCTTGGTTTTTGCTCTAGAGAAGATCACACATTTTGGTGATTGTCATCATGTTTTGAGTAATCACTTCTGTTTGTGAAATGAACATTATCAGGTGTGGGCCAGGAGGGGTTTCATACTCACGACTCTTTCATCCTAAACAATTAAGAATTTTTGTGCATCTCCTGTTCTTCCAGCAGTTGCAAGATGAGGAAAATTTTAACATATTCTGCTCATTTAGCCTGAGTGTTGGTGAAGATGAATATGCTAGATTAGCAATGTCCTCTGGATCTCCCGTTGCCCAACTTCATTCTTCCTCATGGTGAGCTTATGCTTCTGGTGTTGGCATGTACAAGCTGCCTCACAATAGGGAGCTTCTGTCCAAAACAAAAGCATGTGCTTACCTGAGCTAGATATATCCTAACTTCATTCTTCCTCATGGTGAGCTTATGCTTCTGGTGTTGGCATGTACAAGCTGCCTCACAATAGGGAGCTTCTGTCCAAGACAAAAGCGTATGCTTACCTGAGCTAGATTTGTAATCTTTCACGTTCATGTGTTCCAGTTATGCAATAGTGCTACTTCTATGCATTTGTCTTGTATATGATTAAACCAGTTCTGAAGATGCGTCTGTATGCCATAATGCATGTCCCTGATAGACCAGAGCTAATACTGGTTTATAAATTCCACCACCTTGACTTAACAGTTGATACAGGCAGTGCAGTTCTTAAAAGTAGTCATCTTTGACTGTTTTTTGGGATCAAATAATTTGATCTTTTAAATTGTGATATCATATGATCTTCAGATCCTCATAGATTGCAGTGGAGATGAAAATACTGAAAAAACTCCAGGTACGGCATTTCTCAACAAGAAAAATGCTCTTCTGCGTCTGGTGGAGGAAAATCCAGTGACAAAAACAATTGTTTTCTGTAACAAGGTACTTTTCATGATCATACACCCGACAATCATTTTACTTTTCTGTTTTACAGTGTTAATATTGTGCTTTTAATCTATATTAATTATTACATTGACCATATGCAGATAGAAACATGCAGGAAAGTTGAAAATGCATTAAAACGCTTCGATAGAAAAGGAATTTGTACACGAGTTCTACCATTCCATGCTGCTTTAGAACAAGAATTAAGGCTTACAAACATAAAGGAATTCCGTAGCTTTCCATCCAAGAATATTTCTATGTTTTTGGTGTGTACTGATAGGTATGACAGTGCTTCTACCCTGATGAGTTATGAATAACGATTTTCACTGTAGAGATATATCTAGTTCTTTCGTAACCATTGTGAATACGCAGCCGAAAAAATAACTTGATTCCTTCTGGCATTTTTGTAGAGCATCCAGAGGAATAGACTTCGCAGGTGTGGATCATGTAGTGCTCTTCGATTTTCCTCGGGACCCAAGTGAATATGTACGTCGTGTTGGAAGAACAGCCAGAGGTGCTGGAGGTAAGGGGAAGGCATTTATATTTGTTGTTGGTAAGCAAGTTTCTCTTGCTAGGAGGATTATTGAAAGAAACATAAAAGGCCACCCGTTACATGATGTCCCATCTACCTACGAAATGATGAGTTAGATTCAGATTGTGAGAGGTAGAAATAAACTGTAAGTTCCATGGCCTATTATTGTAGAAATTGTATTGAATTTCCATCTTTCTTTCCTTATTTTTTTTTCTTAATTGGGTGAGGGGTTAGTGTGGAAATGGAATTAGTTTTTTGGAGAAATAAAGAGAATACTACTCCCTCTGTCCTATAAAGATTAGTTTACTTCCATTTTTACACTGATTAAAAAAACTTAATTAATATAGTTGGAAAAGTAAATATTACTTACGTTTTTTTCTAATATACTCCGTTAGTGTAGTAAATCATAATTCATAATCAACTTCGAGAATTTATAACGTACATAAGGAGACACAAGAATTAAAACTGAACATAGGAGGTAATAGTTCCCGTGTGTAGCATCACTCTACTTTGATCTTCTTTTAACTTGTACATATATAGAGATGGCAAACGAACCGGGCCGCTCGTCGGCCCGGCCCGCAAATATACGGGCCCGGTCCCGGACCTTAAAAATTTTCACGGGCTGGCCCGTGGATCCAGCCCGTGCGCCAGTCCATGGACCGGCCCGTGGACCACGGACCAGGCCCGGTCCGTGGTCCACAAGTGGAGGGACCAATTGTTGCAATTTCCAATCACCTTCACACATGTACACATGAAATTGATTTAACACATTTTCTGCAAAAATAAAGTTTGGATAATAAAATGGTAAAATTTTGTAGCCAATTTTGTTAGTTTAATTGAGTGACCTCAGCTATACAATACCACAGATTGACATCAAATGTAGTAGCAGTAAGAATGACTTGAGGAAAGTTGGTGGCGGCATGAATACTCCCATTGAATATGATCTCGTTTTTGACTCCAAAAGCCTTAGCAACACCGTGCAACGCATTTTTAAGTTAAATAAAAAAAAAAAGATTTCACGTGGGTCTGCGGACCGGCTCGTGGTCCGCGTGGATCGCGGACCACGGGCTGGTCCACGGACTGACCCGTGGATCGGCCCGTTGGCCCGCGGATCGCGGGCCGCGGGCCGGTCCGGACCATCTTTTTGGAGACGGGCCAAGCCTCACGGGTCGAACTCGGCCCGTATTAAGGGCCGAGCTGGATCGACTGCTCCACTCGGCCCGGCTCGGCCCATTGCCATCTCTATACATATAGGATCCATAATAATAATGATAATAATAATACTTTTGACATTGAGAATAGAATAATTTACGAATCACGTGCAATCATACTAACATTTGCTTGAAAATTGAATTAATGTAGAAGTTGATGAGGCACATGTTTATTAGTGTCGAAATTATTTTTTAAGTGTTTATAATACAAATTGTTGGTGAATGTGTGGATAAAAAATGGGTTGTGAGTTGTGGATCCCATGAAATGTGTGGATAACAAGTATATTTGACTAGTTTGACTAGTTGAAATTATAATTTAAGCATGCCCAAACATGTGCAAAGAAGCTTGAAAACTTTGAAAAAAACCCTTTTGAAGACTCGATACTTTCCCTATCCTTTTCTCTCTCTAAATTTCTCAACAAGTGGTAAGTGTGCGCGTGAGGCATAGAGAGATAAAGAGAGGAGATAGACTTGTGAATTAGTATGTACATTTTGACTAAGGTAGGATGAAACAAAATAGAGATATAGGCATTTTGTTAACAATGTGTGTAGCTATAAGAATAGAATAGGGCCAAAATTTCTTAGGCATGTAATCTTGGAACATTAAAGATCTAGCTATTTCTAAAAGATGTCTATGCTTACGTTTCACAACTCCATTCTAGAGTATAAACACATGATTTCTAATATATAATTCCTAGAGTTTGGAACAAAGCTTGACACTCAAAACTAGTAAACTCAGTACCATTATCTGTTCTAATACACTTAATTTTCTTGTCAAACTGAGTTTTGATCATTTGAAAGAAAGTTTCAAGAGTTCTTACCACTTGAGTTTTGTGCACTAATAAGAAAGTCCATGTGGATCTGATGTAATCATCTACTAATGTTAACTTATAGGGTATTCCAGTAATAGAATATTGCGTATACGGACCACATATATCAACATGTAAAAGATCAAAAACAGCTGTAGAATGAATTTGACTGGTAGGAAAAGTTAATCTATGTTGTTTGGTTTTGTAGCATACATCACATTGGTGTAATTTGCCAATGTCTGAATGAGTGAATAACTCTTCACTCTTTCAAGAAGTCTAGATGTTGTAGGGCTTGATGTGAAGCATAATCAAGTTTTATTATGCCAATCTATAAAAGAAATGACTAAAGCTTTATTGATGTAATTTGTTTGAATCAGGAGTTTGTAGCTATCAGCTAATTACAAGGAGTTTCTTTACTATCCAGGAAACAAGATTTGTCTTAACACATATAATTTGCCAACTAGTTTACCAATTGCCAACACTTCCTCATTCTATAGGTCCTAGAGCAAACAATAGGTTGGAAAGAAAACAAACTTTGTTTGTGCAGTTTGAGAAAGTTTGTGTACAGATAATAGATTAAATTTGAAAATAGGAATACGTAAGGTGTCGATTAAATAGAGTCTTTTGTTTAAGGGCACATTTCCAACATGTGTAACTGGTTTGATTGATCCATCAAGTAGGAAAACATGTGTGAAATGGCTTGTAGGTTTAATTTTGGTCATTAAAGTCATGTCAATACACATATGGTTACTGGCTCCAGTATCTATTATCCAGGTTCCATATTATAAATTATCAAGCAAAGGACATGATAATAAGAGCTCATACCTGCAAAATCTTGGAAGTGTGCAAAATTTACTTGATTGCTGTTATCAACCAGCATCTTTCCTTTCAACATCTTCATCAATTCTTACTGGATAATGTTGGTAATGTTGGCATTTGATGTACCTTCTTTGATCTCAGTTCCATTGAAGTCATCCTCAATTTCAAGTGGTGAATCTGCCATGTTAGCCACAAATTTTCCTCATCCTGGAACCTTTGCTCTCTGTTCTTTCAGGTTCTTATACCAATATGGATATTCATGTAATTTGAAACATGTATTTTGTGTGTAGCCACCCATATTACAGTATTTACAGTGCATATGCTCCTTCTCATTGTTGTTGTATATTTTGGAATTTCCTCTGCCACATCCACCTTTTCCAAACCAGTTTCCTCTTCCCAGTCCATTCCTTCCAGATCCATCCTTAAAGTTCTGAGCTCTAACCATCATGGCTGAATTATCATTATTCTTTAGAAATATATTGTGTACTTCCCTCTATTTCTCAACCTTTACTACCATAGAATAGGCTTTATTGGGAAGTGGATCCATGACAAGGATTTGATTTCTTATGTCATCATAGGTGTCATTAAGTCCCATCAAAAATTGCATCATTCTATTAAAAGAGGCTAAATCTGAAACTTCCTTAGTAGCTCCACATGTGTAGATAGGTATGGGAATTAGACACACCAATTCATCCCACAATTTCTTCAGTTATGTGTAGTACTTTTCAACTTGCAGAGTGCCTTGAGTTATGCTACTGATTTCCCTATGCAATTGGTACAACAAGGGGCCATTACATTCACCATACCGTTCTTCAAGTTTATTTCACAAATCCTTTGCAAAAGTTGTGTATATAAAAGCATCCACTTTCTTTTGAAATTGAATTCAGGATCCAAGATCTAACCATGAGTCAACTCTTATCCATTGTTCCATCTGGTGAAATCCTTCAGTAGGTTTTTCACAACTTCCATTTATGAACTCAAGCTTCAATTTAGCTCCCAAAGCAATCTTAATAGATCTGCTCCAACTAAGATGGTTGTTACCTGTTAGGGGTGAAGTGACTACTAACATTTCAGGATGATCTGATCCTTGTAGATTCAATGGATCTCTATTGAAATAAGATCTTGATTCGTTTGCATTGCTTCCACTGTGATTAAGAGCAGCTCTTCTTCTTAATGTGTTTTCTTTTGTCATTTTTTTACAATAAAGAATCTTCACGTATTGTTCAATTAATCTCACAGATCAACCTGCTCTGATACCATGAACAAAATAGAGAGAATTTATAGAGAGAATAATCTTCAATCTCTTAAACATTTCATTCATTCAGCAATGTACATCAGTATGTGTTTATATACAAGTTTGAAGAAGGAAGAAGCTCCAGCTAATACTAACCAAACAAAATAACTGATATTCTAACTAACTCTAACTAATTGTCTAACCACTATCCACAATAACGAAAGGGAGAGAAAAGGAAGAAGGATTATAAAGATAATTCTTCATGGGATATATTCATATTATATCTTTTGTTAATCATGTTAGATTTTAATTATAATAAAAATTTCAAACTATTACTATTTTTGCATTTATGTTTTCAATTATTTTTATCACATTGTTATTATCTATTTATTAATTTTCACATCTTATCTTTGTATTTGATGATGTTTCTGTTCAAAAAATTAATTAGGAAAGGACAAAAAATATATTTTTGATTCTCGTAATTTTTAAATAAGGAAAATAAATAATAAATACATAAGTTTGATAAAATATTTGTTGTTCATTTCAATACACATTAGTAGAGTACTTGGACAAAAATAGTTATCAGAGACAATATGTAAAATTTATTGAAAGTTAATGATAAAAATGTGACGATAAAAATTAAAGACATAATTGTTAAAATGTCAAAAATTAGGAGATTTTTATTACAATTAAAACGTGGTGGAGATAATTAAAACTGAAGTGTAAATATAATTACCATTTGACTAATTAGAATTTATTTTAAAAACTTAAACTGTTCTCTTCTTAATCATATAATTGCAAGAATCAAATAGAACATATAATAAGAATATAATCTTCTTAATATGCATTCACGCGTATATATACATATATTTTCTCCCAAAAACTTGCCATTTGCGATTACTGTTCGTAGAGAAAAATTCTGCAATTTCACTAAACTGCAGTTAGGTCCATCAACTATGGAGAATCTTGCAATTTGGTCTCTAAATTTTCAAATATTTTCAATTGAGTCCTAATTTGAAAATAATGGCTAGAATCAGGAATTTGGTGTGTTGTATACAACATCATAGTATGACTGAATTTCACCACAAAAGCCCGTCCATCCACTATCTCTTGGCCTAAAGAAGGCGAGCCTTAACCTGCAAAGCACCTTGTTATGATTATCACAAGAGGTTGCAAATGGGCCTTACCTGATGGGCCATACATGAAACTGGGTCGGGTTGCCCCTGGTTCGATATATATATATATAACACTTTTCAAAATTGCTATTAAATGATATTCTTCAACCATATTTCATATTAATTCCGAAATTACTTCTCCAATCCATATTTAAACTTCAAATCAGCAGTGCACGTAGCCATCATCTTCTCTCGCGCCTCTCCGCCGACTATTGTACATTGTCACCGGCATTTCACGGCTCGTCACCCACCCAAATATTTTTCATTGTTTTTTGTAAGTGATAATAGTGAATTCACGAATTTTTATATTATTATTCCCAATCATGTAAAAGATAAAATTTTAAATTTTAACAATCTGCTATTGTTATCAAATAATAACGGTGATTTTGAGAAGTGTTAGGTAGTCTTTAGATTGCAAAATTCTTGAAACAATTGCTTCTTAAATGTTATTTTTTTTTTAAGGTGGATTTAGTTTTTATGAATGATTTTTTTCTCATTTTTCTTGAATTAGGTTGTTTTTGTTGGAGATGTTTTTTTTTTATTTTTTTTATATATATGAACACAATTATTTTGTAATTATTTTTTGGTCGAATAAAAGAAAACAAATTTTTTTTTCACATACATCAATATTTTTATGTATTTCGAGATAGTACTGTCACACATTCATGTATATTGTTTGATACTGTATCATAAAAAATAGTATCTTAATAAAAACAATATCATAGAAGACAGTATTAGAAGCACTTATATCAATATCATAATAACAGTATTATAGACAACAATATTGTATGATTAAATATAATAAATATAACAATATCAGAAGCACATACTTAGATGAGCACAAATGTTATATTTTAACAGAAACCATTGAACAATATTTAAATAAAACAATATATTAATTAAACGATATCTTAATAAAATATTATCATAATAAAACAGTACCATAGATAAAAATATCTTAATATATTATTATCATACATAACAATATCTTAATAAAATAGTATCACATACACAAACTACAACACAATAGACGTATAATATCATATATTGAAACAGTATCAAATATTTTGAATGAAAACAGTATCAATGATCTTGTATTACTAATGGAGCATTTTGAAACAGTATCATTACTTTAACCATTAAAAAATTTAATTTTGAATGTGTGTTTGTTTGGTGGAGTTTAAAATAATTTTTATATATTTTTTTAGAGATTTTGAAAAACGTTGGTGAAATGTGCATGAAATATATGGTTGAAAATAAGTTTAGAAAAAAATAGTTAATATACCTGGTCAAATATGCTATAATGTAACGAAAACTACTGTACAATATTAAAAGTAAAATAGTTTCGAGCATTTTTCGTAAAACAGTATCTTAATAAACCAGTATAATAGAAAACAAGACCATATAAAATAGTATCATAATAAAACAATATCATATTTGAATGGAAAATTAGTCAAAAATGTCCCTAATGTATGGATCCGGTGCGCAAATCATCTATACCTTTCAAATTTTGACAATTACATCCCCTACCTATCCATGTAGTGCCCAAATCATCCTTTGAACGGAATCCATCTAATATTCCGTTAAACATTTGGGATTTTGGCGCAAATGGTCCATAACCTTTGTTCATAGTATGGAATTGGTCTCCAACGTTTATGTTTTGGCAAACAAGTCCCTAACATATGTGTTTTAGTGTGAAATTGGTCCATATGGAATGAAAAAGACAAATATACCCTTAGTTTAATTAGAAGAAATTGTATGTGGATTCCTAATCATTACAAAATGTGCAAATAAGTCCAATGCTTTTATTTTTTATAAAAAAATTTTAAAAAAACTAATGAGTTTTTTTTTTTTTTTTGAATTAACACTTTAGTAATAAAAATGTCAAATATAATTATTATTTTTATTATTAAGTAATAAAGAGAAATCATTGTGAGAAATCATTTTTCTCCCTCTTTACTTATAAATTTTTTTCTCCCTCTTTACTTTAAAAATTAAGTTAAATAAATAAAAAAATGATGTATATAATTTTATGACATTGAACTAATCTTATTACAATTTTATTTAACATAAAAATACTAATAAAAATTAATTTACACATTATGTGTTTTATTTTTGAATGAAAATAAAACAATAAATTAAAATATAAAGAATATAGTTGGATTTCTAATATTTGTAGTTAATAAATATATAACTCAATTAAATAAAAGTATTTGAACATCAAATTTGTGACAAAGTTATTTTTTTTATATAACAATAAAATAAAAGTTTTAATTTTAAATAATATATGTATTACTTCATAATAAAAATAATAATTTATTTGACATTTTTATTACTAAAGTGTTAATTAAAAAAAATTATTAGTTTTCCTTAATTTTTTTATAAAAAATAAAAGTATTGGACTTATTTGCACATTTTGTAATGATTAGGAATCCACATACAATTTTTTTTAATTAAAACTAAGTGTATATTTGTCTTTTTCATCCCATAAGGACCAATTTCTTACTAAAACGCATAAGTTAGGGACTTGTTTGCTAAAACATAAACGTTAGGAACCAATTCCACACTAAGAACAAAGGTTAGGGACTATTTGCGCCAAAATCCCAAAAGTTTAACGAAATATTGGATGGATTCCGTTCAAAATGATGATTTGGGCACTACATGGATACCTAAGGGATGTAATTCCCAAAATTTGAAAGGTGAGGATGATTTGCACACCGGGTCCATACGTTAGGGACGTTTTTGGCCAATTTCCCTATTTGAATTAGCGATTTTTTGCAATTGTAGAGGCACGTTGGTCTTTTAGCGTTGAAATGTGACTTTAATTGAATTAAGTTTGGGCCATATAACTTAAGAGCTCATAAGCCCATGATCAATAACCGGTCCTTAATTTTCCCTATATTTTTATAGAATTTTTTTTTTAAAAAAGAATTTTTAGTGAAAATTAGCCTGATTTTGTAGACCACCGAAAGATTGGGCCTTCGAGGTCTTGCAAATCTAATCAAATCAAAATGATTGAAGAAAGTTAGTTCTTATAGTCATTTGAGAATATTTATATGAAAAAGTTAATTCAAATCAGATAAATTGAAGAAAGAGTTTGAGTCAAAAGAAAAACATTTATAAAAACATAACTGAGCTCTTGCCAATTCTAATTACCTGTATCAATTTCTTATATTAACAAAATATATAAAATATTAATTTAAAATAGAATAATAAATACATTCGACTAACTTAACAAGTTAGAACAAAAATGGTAAAATGTTAGCATCTCATGCCTTCACGTTGATAACATGTGGAGTAAATCCAACACCAGTTGATCTTGACCAAAATATAAATAAATAAACCTTTGTCAGATTTATATTGTTAAGTCAATAACTATATTTCTTAAAATGACGAATGAAAATAAAAAATAAATAAATAATTGAAAAGAAAAGAAAAGAAAATATATCAAGTCCTCATTTAGAGTAATTTGAGAGCAAATGTTGAACTAACTATCAATAAAACCTATCAATAAAACCATTATCATCAGGAATGGTATTTGAGTTTGAGAAAGCTATATCATCTAAAACTAGTCCATTTGCATCTGCAATTCACAATACAAGAGAAGTCAATTATTGAATTGATAACAAGTAAGAAAAAAAGAAGAAGATCACTACACTAGTAATTCAATAATTATTATTACTATAAGGTTCAATTTATTTGAAACCTTGTACCCAATTACGAGTACAAATGAGGACTTGCACTTTTTTAGGGAGTTCGCAATTTCAATACTTGTTCAAAATACGAACACCAAAACTAAAAGTAGATTGTAAAGCAACCGTTGTGATTGGAATACTTAAAATATCACAAGTCATAATGGTAAGATCGGAGAATCGATGTTTATACACCTTCCAATATTGAAGAACATCAAAGTTTTTATCATTACCCTCAATCTTTGTTTCAAGCAATCAAGTTGATACTTGTCATTGTATCTAATCTCTTGGCTCATTTCCTCTTCAAACTCTTAAAATTTTACAAGTATATAAACAAAATTCAAACTAAATTAGATACTTGAAAATAAAACAATAAATAATATGTGGCATAATTATATAATCCCTAAACTTACTTCATATCCTCTCATAGTCATTGGCCCATGTGGAGAAGAGTGAGTCATATGACTGATATCATGTGAAGCAATTGAATTTGATGTTCGATTCTTTATATATTTGGAAAATAGAGTATTCAAATTATTCTTCACCCTATCCACCTTTCCTTGATAGACATGTGGTGAAAGTATCCTATAGCAAAAGCTCAAGAACTTCAACTTCGCACGGAGATCAAGAACACACCCTAGTGCAAGAACCACAATATATTCACTCCAATACTTATCAAATTTTACCTTCATCCTTGTTACCAAACATGGCTAAAAAGTTTATCATAACAGATTTGTAATCTCTTCTATTGAGAGCTGGATTGGCTAAGCTTAAAAAAGAAATTATCCTAAAAGAAACTCTTAGCTACCGTAGTGCAAAAAAATCAAGTTACTTATAAGTGAACTTCTAAAGCTTCTAAAAAGCAAAACTCAACTTCAAAGCAATCTCAGTGACTAGTGCAGTTTCTTGATTAGAACATGATTTATTTCAAGGCTTGATCAGCGTAAATAGAGATTAAATGGAAAGAAGGGTAAATTAAAGAGTTTGGCTGCTCTTTTCACTCTAGGGAGGAGCCCATTTTGTCGACTTCATATATGTTTCTTTAGTAAGGTAGAATGTATAGCATTAGGAAAAAAAAAAAGAAAAAAAAAACATGAAATTAAAATCTTGTTAATTAACCGTACAATGATGTACAATACTACGTAGAGAACATGAATATACAAGATTCATTCTCTAGGTCGGTCTTTCTAAAAAAGCCTATGAATCAGCGTGGTTGGACATGACTTAACAATGCATTATTAATGTAGGTCAAATTGCACATGAAGCCCACAGAGTAGCTTGTATCCCTATATATTAAAAGAGTTAATTGAGTTGGGCACTATTTATAGGATTGCGTGCCGGGCTCTTTTTTTTTGTATTTTTTAAGTTTTTCTTGATTTCTTAAAATTGACACTTTTTTTTTCTTTATTTTTTGTGTGACACTATTTTTATGAATGGCCACCACTATTCATTTACTTTTTTTTTTCCCACATTTTCCTAATTTTTTGAAATTGACACCGTTTTTTCTCAATTGTAGATATTTTTCAGTACCATTTTCTTTTCAACATTTCGTTATTTCACTTATATTTCTTCGTTCGTATTTTTCGCATTTCTTTCGATTTCAATCATGTCTTTTGAAAAATCGCCCCAAAATTTACAGATATGTTGATTATTTTGAGTATTCATCCAAATTTTGTTTTATAAAAGCTGTTTCTATAGATCTATCTGCTTAACTTTTTGCACCATTGATCACAATATATTTGAAGGTTGCTATTGGCTCTTATAATTTATAGAGTTCGTGAATTGACCATTACAAGTAGTTGTTTAGTTGTTTAAGTACTATTTTTGTTAATTTTGTATGCTTATTTGAACATTTTTGCTTGTTTAAGTGTTAATTTTCAATTCTCATTTTGAGTTCTTAAATAGTTATAATATTCAGTATTTTAATATATTAAAAGATGGATCTTTAGCACTGTTTTTTTTTTAATTCCCTAAAATTGACAATATTTTTTTCTTTTTTTGGTGTAGCACTATTCCTATGAACATTCACCGCTGTTCATTTTCTTTTCTCTGTTTTTTTTTTAGTTTTTCCTAATTTCGTGCAATAAAATTGGCAATGTAAATTTTTATTTTGGGAAAACATTAGTAATATTAAACTTAACACTGGTCAAAATACAAAATATCGTTTCTAAATATGTGTTCTTTTACACTATTTTTTTTTTTTACTTTTATTTTTACCCAGGTTCTTGATTATAGTAAAAATAATTTTTCTGATTTCTTGTTAGCTACAACAAAAGAATATAATGAATACCACTCATTGGATATTGAAATTTGCACTTCGGAACACACTATTAAGAATGACAAAGGCATGTTTTCATTGCTAATCGTTGTGTTGAAAAATTATAAGCATAAATTATTTAAATTCTAGAATGAACATTCATTTACTTTTTGAATTATTTTTGTTGATTTAAGATATTGAGAGTTTTTTTTTTTTTTTTTTACGTAATTTAGTATCGTAAAATTATGTTTAAATCATTACAATTATACATGTATATATAGTATTGATGTGCTATATTTTTTACTATTGCGAAAACAAGTAAAAATATCATTAATGTACTTATTTTTATCAACTCTTTTTGAGATTTTTGAATAAATTTGTTGATTTTCAATTTTTAAATTAAAGAAATAAATATAAAACAATAAATCATCAACACTTTTCTCCGAATTTATTCCTTATTAATTACTTCAAAAATCTACCTAATGAGAAATCACTAATTAACAACTTATGCTAATCTATAATAAGTATTTTTACTACTTATTACTGCAAGTTCGCAAGTAATATTTTGCATATCTTATAACACTCGTGTGTGATCTAAATTTTTTTAAATGTTTGATTAGAATAAACAAAATTCAATTGATAAATTGAAAATTTTTACAAAGTCAAATTATGAGGAAAAATATGGAACAAGTTTAAATTTGAAAGCAGCAGAATAATTTTTTCACATAATAATTGAATTATCCAATTCTAGGAATTACAATAATCAATTTTGTTAGAAACTATATATCATTCATCACATCTAAAAGTAAACAACGTTCATGTTAAAAATTAATCGAAACTATACCGCTCACTCTTAAATTTAACACTGGTCAAGATACAAGTATCGTTTCTAAATATGTGCTCTTTTTACACTAATTTGTTTTTGTTTTATTTTATGTGCTCTATACTTTACTATTGCGAAAACAAGTAAACCTCATTAATGTACTTATTTTTATCAATTCTTTTTGAGATTTTTGAATAATTTTGTTGATTTTCAATTTTTAAATTGAGAAAATAAATATAAAACAATAAATCAACACTTTTCCTCAAATTTATTGCTTATTAATTACTTCAAAAATCTACCTAATAAGAAATTACTAATTAACAACTTATGCTAATTTATAATAAGTATTTTTACTACTTACTATTGCAAGTTCACAAGTAATCTTTTGTATATCTCATGACATTCATGTGATTTAAACTTTTTTGAATGTTTGATTAGAATAAACAAAATCAAATAAGTCAAATCATGAAGAAAAATATGGAACTTCAAATTTGAAAGCAGCAGAATAATTTTTTCACATAATAATTGAAGTATCTAATTCTAGAAATTACAATAATAAATTTTGTCAGAAACTACATACCATTCATCACATCTAAAAGTAAAGAACGTTCATGTTAAAAACCGCTCACTCTTAAAAAATACGCATTTTTTCCAACAAATTTTAATACATATTTTACTCAACCTTTCATAACTAAAAAAATAATTAAGAAACTCACAAATAATGATCACGCTATTAAATACTTAATTAAAATAAAATACGTGCTTTTACACAGTGAACTCCACTAGTATTAGTAGAAGAGGCTTCTGCAAATGTCATTGAATTTGAATACAAGGCACAAACATTTTCCATCCGTGTTTAAAACAATTGCTATCATGATATTGGGGGACATGTTTCTATTCTTATTATCAGCTATTTTGCATTTTGTTTCGACAGATTAAGTATTGATCAAGCAAACAAATACAGAAAAATTTCAAAAACGCAAAATTCCTAGAGAAATTTGTTCTAAGCTCAAATGTTATCAAAACACTCACTAGAATTCAAGATCAAGACACAATCTTTGGCATAAATGGCCAACCATCCATCTTAATTCAAGCTCAAGAATCAATTTTCATTGCAATATCCACTAACCCATCATAACACAAGCTCAACATGCTATCTCTAACACATAAATTCACAAATCAAACCGGGATGTAATTTTTAAAAAGTCAAACATGCATTTTAATACTCAAATTTAACAATAATCAACACATGCCGAGAAAGTCTGATAACCCAAGAAGAACAACTAACCAATAATGGGGTGAATTGATTTTTACAAACTTTTTCGAAAGACATTCTCAAAATATGAAACTTAAGAAATATAGATTAATCAAGTAATAAGTATAAGCACAATGTAGATAAATAAAAGGGTACAGAAAAAGTGCAAACGATATGTTTATGGAGGTTCGATCCAAATCAATGATCTATGTCTCTCGTTACCAAGCTCTCCGTCACGAGCAAGACCTTTCCACTATATTGATTGACTTATGGTGCAATAAAAAATTCTTACAACGCTTTCGGTGACTTACAAACAAGGAACACAGATCTTTATACAATATTGAACTTTACAGGACCTCAATATTACCCAAATGATATGAAGAAATTGATTTACAATAGTTTTTCTCTCTTAATAAATGATATATACAAATTAAGTACTAAGAGAGACTAACACTTCAATAAGTAGCAATAAATGAAAAGCTCAAGTGTTAGGAAGAAACTTTGATAAAAATAATGATTTAAAATTTTGATTTAATCAATCAAGTTTTTTAATAAATAAGTAGAAGTAAAATCAATGGAAGTTCAAATGATTTTTTCAAGATAATTCTTTCTTTTATGCTCTTGTAAGTGTATATCTTGATTATGAATGAAATGCAATTTATAAAGAGCAATTTTTAGAACTTTTTGTCAAGTCGGATGATAGGTCAGTCGACCTATATAAGTTCAGATAACCAAAAAGTAGTTGTTTGAATAGTACAAGGACAGAATCAGAATGGTCAAATTTTTGAACGTTAGGAGTTTGGACGACTATATTCAAGTAGGTCGACTGGTCAACAAAGTTCAATCAACCTATGAATAAATTTGGAGGACCGAAAATTTTGGTCCAAAAAGTTTTGAAAAATTAATTTTAACTTTGATCAAAACATTTTATGCAAATGATATCAATATAGTTTTTGGGCATGAAATTATTTTTGAACTTTTATCATTTAATGCTAAAGATCAAAGTATTAGTACCTTTACATTTGATCTTTCTTGAAATTTGAAACTTGAACTATTGTTTTGGATGATTGATTTTGATCTTGACCTTCTTTTAGAATTTAATTTGTAGTGTAGTTTTGATCTTGATCTTTTAACGATAATTGATTTGAAGGCTTTGAATTAAACCAATTGTTAGTAAAACAAGATTAACTTGCTTATAAGATCAAAACATTAAAGTTAAAGTTAACCATATGTCAACAATTTTTCCATTTTTGATTATGACAAACAAGATGATATACAATAGATAATAAAACAATTGATAAGGTAAACGATGGCATATATAATCTCCATATCTTTTTCAAATAAGAAATAATAAGGAATAATGACAATTTCTTTACTCATAGCATAGCAATTTATCAATTCATCTCATTAGCATAGCTATTTATCAATCCATCAATTCATCTCATTTTTTCCCATTTGGCATAAACAAAAAAATAGCATGAATTAGAGCAAGATATGATTAAAACATTAATTCAACCATATGAATAAGTGATATTACCCCTCAGTTAAACAAACGATGCCATAACATGCATTGATATCATTAAAACAAAACAACCATCAGTTGAAAATTACAAAAACATGCGTTAATCCAAAAAGTAAAACAATATAAGCCAAACAAAAAAAATTATAGTGCTCCGGAGGAGGCGGAGGAAACACCATGTCGAAACAAGTGTTAAGTGCTTGTTGTGAGGCTACCACTTGTTGAAGCATAGATGTCAAACCATCAACTAATTGTTGTAAGCCATCCACCATGGAGATAAGAGAGTCTATCAGGCCATTGAGAAGATTATAATGACTTTTGGAGAAGATAAATATGGATGAGGATAAAAGAATAGACTGAGACATGTCATGAGTAGGGCTCGGAGGAGGTAAATCTTCTTCATTTTTTGGCCATCGTCGTTCATAGCTTCATCACCTTCAAATGGTAGCGTTGAGGGCCCCGACTCCGTGTCAAACCCCTTAGTCTTCTCCATGCATTGCTCTTGTTCTTTCACAATTTTCATTCTCTTTAAAGTGCTAAGGTTGTGGGTTTTTGGCTAAAGGAAATTTCATTACTCATAGGAACTTTGAAATGGCGGAAAATTTTTGTAAGAAGCATCCCATAAGGTATTTCGTGATTCTATTAGTGGAATAAACATTGTTAATGTGATTTAAAACGATGAAAGGGAAGTCAATTTTATGACCGACTAGAAAGGAATCAAGTAGAAAGAGGTCGAAAAGAGTAACCTCATCGAGGTGACCTTTCCTTGGAACAATGATATTGTGCAAAACTTTACAAGTTAGGGAAAGTTGATTTGAACTAAGTTTTGCGGCATTTTGGAAGGTTTTGCCGGTGACTCGACTACACGCCTTGACCGGATTATATTCCTCAAAACTAGGAGCAATCATGTGGTAATAAATGCGATTTTCACAATCCTCAAGTTCTAGAAGGGACCGAATGATATTTCTATTAATTTTGATTGTTCCTCTTTAACAAGACAAGATATACTCGTCCTCGGAGTATAAATAATGTTTTTTATAAGATTTGGGTAGTCTTTTTCATCTAGGGTAGCAATTGACACCCAACCCATGACAACAAAAAATTATTCGTTATGAAATGAAGGAGCATCGAATGTAAACGAGTCAAAGTCGAGACTCTTAACTATGAGGATAGGACATTTATCAAATCGGTTTTCCGGCAAGGAAAATGCTAGTTGTACACCCAAAATGTATACCATCACTTACACCATGGGATGTGTCAAACAATGATTGGATCACTTTATTTATTTGGCCAAATAAATAATGATTTCACCCAACTAGTATTTGACACATCACATGGTGTAAGTGATGTTGTTGTTTCGCGCAGAAATATACTCTTTGCTAACAATTAAAAGATTCAGACGATGTGTAAGGGACGCCAAACCTTTTGAGACAAAGTCCCAACAAGAGGTGTTTGATTTATGAAGATTATAATATTAACGAAAGATGAAAGAACAAAACGAAACGCCTACAAGGGGCACAAGCACACTGGAATACGATGCAAATAAATGCTTAAAACTGAAAGGGAATGAAATTACATTTTTCTCTATTTTTTTAGAGTCATCTTGTTGCCTTTTCCGTTCAATCTTCTTTCTTTTATACTTTACTAAACGGTTTCCTTCAATCTTATGTCAAAAACTGCTCATCGCCCACTAACTACCTATTTTCTCCATAATGGCTGTCCAATAACTACCCACTTCCTGCATAATGGCCATGATGGTTCAACCACTCGTAACTCCTTAGATTATGAGACGTGGGAAAATGATAAGAGAGAAAGAAAACTATTCAAGAACAGTTACTTCATAAGGTGACTAATCGTTCTAATCGCCCAACGTCCTGGGCGTTCATTAGGCCTAGGCGACATCCATTCTAGGCCTATCTGGCCTGGATATCTTCTATGGGCCTATACATAAATTCACTTGGACGTCCATTAGGCCTGGGCGACATACATTCTGGGCCTATATGCTTGGGTATTTTTTTATGGGCCCATACGTATAAATTTACTTAAGTCTCTTTTTTGGGCCCTTATTCTTTTTGCATGTCAACAGTTACCCCCCAATATGACTAAATTAATATAATCACTTATTAATTAGCCATATTCACTTAGTATCACTTCACCTTCTGAATAGTGTATTTGGCGTTTCGATTCTGATATCCCAAGTGCACGATTTATATAAACCCCAAAAAAGATGCCTCTACATTGCACCAATAACCACGTTCTGCCTCCATCACATCGCCGCCTCTTCCTTCTTTTATAAAAGGACACTGTTCATCTTCTCTTTGAATTCACACTCACTTTTTCAAACTTGTCATTACCATTGAAATCCTTTCAATTTGCCGAGAAATGGCTATGTCAAAAACTCCCTCAGAAAATCGTACTACCTTCGAAGATTTCCGAGATCTCCTATCCAAACCTTATGTAAACCCATCGTGCCTTCTACCTTCTAGACCTGATATGAACGAGTTCTATTGGGTCCATCGTTCAGAGATGCGGACTCTATTGGGCGAGTGGCCGTAGCCCAGTTCTTTCCTTGCACCCAAGAACCTCCTTTCTTGGACCCCTTTTCTTTGAAGCCAATTCGCGAAAAGAGTATTCGTACTTGGCCTAAAGCGAATACCACTTTCGGCCTCTGGCATGCGCGTATGATAAAACATGGCCCTACGAAAGCGCTTTTTGATCGTGCCAGGATTTTCGACCTTCTGGAAGTTGCTACACGTCCTCCACTCTATGACCTTGTCCTTTTTCCAATCGCTTTGAGTTTTTGGTCTTTCGAATACAACACTTTTATTTTTCCTCTTGGCCCAATGTCGATTACCTTAAGGGATGTTGGCGCCTTGGTTAATCTCCCTCCTCTAGGCGATACCATTTCTCCTGCCATGCTGATATCCTTCCTTGCTCCAAGATTTGATAAGAAATATACGGATTCCTATTCAGGCATGCAGGAGCTTTATGACAACTTTGGCAAAGAACCTACTCATGCAAAGCGTGTAGCCTTCTTTTAGGTTTGGCTGTGTAGGTATATTCTTTGTGTGCCTAGTCTTAAACCTTCTATGGCCTATTTGCCTATCGCCTATAAGTTGGCCCTTGGTAGGTCTTTGAATCTCTGTTCTTTGTTTCTGGCCGCTTTCTATAGAGGCATGGCTTACCTTCAACATCAACTTAGGACTAGTGCTTCTCCCACCGGAAGTGGGCCTCTCTGGCTCGCTCAATTGTGGTTGAGAGCATATTTTCCACAACTTGGCATTTCTTCAATACCCCCTCGGCCAGTGAGTTGTTACGGGCTGGTTATCAACCAATTAGCCCCTGTTGATATGTCTAATCGAGACGTTCTCACATTCTTTTATAACTTAAATTCAATTCCATCTTTCTTTCCTTTATCTGTTCATCAAATTCCAATCTACGTTCAACCTCCTCTTACTCTGAACGAAGTGAGTGCTGTCCTGCCCGTTTGGGCTCAATACTTGACTGGGCGAGAATTGTTCCACGACATTCTGACTGGCACCAATGCCAAGGCTGGGGTCGAGGTCTATGCTCCCCAGTTCTTTGCCCGGCAACTCGACTTTGGCCAAACTTGGCCCATCCCTCCTTGTTATTCAAAGAGCTTCTAGGAGCGCTTCCATACCATCACCAAAATAGAAGCACAGGCCATAGATGAACGTAATGTTTCTTTGATGACTGGGTTTTCTTTGGCTCCTTTTAATCCTACTCTGGTCGTTCATCCCCTCTTTGAGCAATTCTGGCCTTCTGTGAAACGTAGGTTTTTTACTACCAACGTCAACCACACTTTCCATATACTTAAGGGATCGGGATCTTCCAGGACTTCCATTTCTTCTACTCCCATTCCTATTCCTGCTGTGCCTATATCAGTTAAACATCCTGCACCTTCTTCTTCTCCTTCAAAATCTCCAACAATGCATACTAGACGCTCTGCCGCGATTTTTACTCAATCCAGTTCTCTTCCCACCCAAACTGGAGTCACCAAAGATGCATCCAGCCGTAAACGGCCAGCGTTGGATTCATCAGATCAACCTGATGATAATAGTAATGATGATGATGATGCTCCTCCTATGACCAGAAGAAAGGTAGTATGATCTCCCTTTATTTAAAGAACAAATCAATATTGATATTGATATTTTATTTGTGTTCTAAACCAGAGAGGGTCCATTTCTCCTTTTAAAGATTCTACTTCGCCCAGCCTTTCAATTCCTCCCTCTTCCGAGCCCTTCATCGAGGCGGAAGGGATTTGAAGATCCAGCCACTTCGATCGCCCAGTCAGTTGGAGAATCTTCATCATTTCAAGGCGTTTCCCCTCCAAGCGTAAAATCGGATGGTAATATATGCACATATTTATGATAATTTCTTCTAATTGCACCATTTGTCATGACATTACTCCTGGACTTATCATTATTCGTCCCTTTGCAGAAAGACTAGTTGATTTGCCGGTTGTGTAAGAACCAATACGCTCAGATAAAGATGAATCTTCGCAAGCGGTCAAATCGCCCAGTGGCACATTTCTTCCTTCTTCTTCAAAAACTACTGATGAGTCAATCCATGTGGTAGTCTTCTTTTGATTCTCTTTGTATTGTTTATTGCAATGAGGATGCTAAGTAATCACATTTACCTTTACAGGACGATGATACCATCTTGCGCTCCATTCAGGACTTGTTGACGTCTTAGGAGCAAGTGAAGGCTAATCAAACTGTTCGTTTTTCCTCGGCCAGTCGTCCTTCTACTACATCTGCTCCCTTTTCTATAGAAAATATGAACATTCTTAAGCAGACAGTACTTGAATACACTTCTTTCATGGATATGGATATATCACACGCCATGCTGCTAACCAACGAGACAAATTTGAGCGTTTAAGCCGCCAAATGGCCCAAGCACTTGAGCTTCCTTCACTCAGACTCTCCACGGACCTCAAGTTATCTCTGAAGATCATCCATCAGGAGAGATAAGTGCGTTGTTGGCTAAAAATGTGGAACTCAAAGCCAAGAAAACTCAATATGTCAATGCTGTAACCGAAAAGGAATCTCTACACAAGAAATCGACCAAGCTAAAAACAACTTGAACGAGATTTCTTCTAAGGTTATGGTTGAAGATTCTTTGATGATGAGTTTGGCTGCTCAGATGAAAGAAATCCAAGAGAAGATGGACGACTGTAATGCCAGATTTGTCGCTAAGAAATGCAATGCTTCTCAGGAAGTCGAACGAGCTAGATCCTTGCTTGAGCGTTATTCAGGTCTAGAAGTGGACGAAGGAATTATGGACGAACTATCCACTGCTTCTGTAGAAAAGCTTAGAGAACAAATGCGTTCTATTTGGGGAAAACTGTAATTAAGACTTGAACGTTCTAACTTTCCAAAGGACAATTTCTCTTTTTTATTTTATCTGATTTCACCTTGTAATGGTAGCCAATCATGGCAACCAAATTATTCAATGAAATGAGTAGTTTATTCATTTGCAGAACTGTGTCCTTTAATTTTAAATATCTAATCATTCAAAATCCCAAACTGATGGAACATATTTCTTTAAATACTTACCATTAATAGACCTCACGTGCCTCATACCATCCGAATTTTCTAGATGATACGATCCATTTGGTAACACATCCTTTACTCTGTATGGTCCCTTCCAATTTGGCGACCATTTTCCAAACTTTGGACTACTACTATCCAATGGAAGTATCGTCTTCCATACCAAATCATTTGCACTAAAACACTTGGCTATGACTTTTTTATTATAATACGAAGCCATTTTCCTTTTTTGAATTTGCAATCTATCTAAGATGTTTAACTTCAATTCGTCTAATTCCAATAAATTCTGAACGAGTAGTTCTGTATGTTCGTCGCCATCTATGCTATTTTGCAAGCGTACTCTGATCGATTGCGCATTAATTTCCATAGGCAGCACCGCCTTTTGCCCATAAGTGAGCTGGAAAGGAGTCACCTTAGTGCTTGATTGTGGAGAAGTTCTATAAGCCCATAACGCTCTATTCAAACACTCATGCCAATCCCTGGCATTTTCGCCTATCATTTTCTTTATGATATTCTTCAAAATTTTATTTGACGATTCTGCTTGGCAGTTAGATTGGGCGTAATAAGGTGTAGAGTTTGCCAACTTAATTCCAAACTCACTCAAAAATTCTTTCACTTGACTCCCATTTAACGAAGTTCCATGATCCATCACTAAAGTTTGAGGTATCCCAAATCTATATACGATGTGATCACGAATGAATCCTATAACATTTCCTTGAGAGATTTTCTTTAAAGGTATCGCTTCTACCCATTTGGTAAAAAAATCTGTAGCGACTATTACAAAAGTGTGTTGTTTGGACGATGGACGATAAATCTTTCCTATCAGATCTATTACCCAACACTTGAATGGCCAATGCTTAATAATAGGTACCATTTCCCTTGCTGGCATCCTTTGGATTGGGCCATGTTTTTGACATTCCAAACAACTCTTAGCATACTGAACACATGACTCGCCTATCTTAGGCAAAAAATATCCACTCCTAACGATCAACCACCTCATCTTTTGGCCAGCTTGATGTGCCCCGCATATTCCTTCATGCACTTTGATCATCACCACTTTAGCTTCTTGTAAATTTACGCATTTCAATAGCACACCATCTGAGCGTTTCTTATATAATTCTCCATCGACCAGCACATAGTTCAATGAGCGTAATTTTACCTTCCTATCATTCTTCTTACCAGGTTCTTCCAAGAATCTTTGTATTTCTTCTCTCCAGTCCATTGCGTCTCCATTTTGTATACAATGCACATTAATCTTTCGCCCTTCATTGAACTACAGGCAATATCACCCCATATTCACAAGCAGAATCCTCATTTAACATTTTTGAATAACCTGAAGCCATTTGGGCCAGCTCATTTGCCAAATTGTTATATACCCTATTAACATATTGAAGCTCTACTTGGTCGAATTCGTCCAATAGCTTCTGAGCGATGTCATATTGGCTTATAACAGAATTACTTTGGCACTTAAAGTCGCCATTCAATTGATAAATCACTAATTGAGAATCATCTCTGATAAGTAAATTTTTTGTCCCTAACTCTAATAATAACTCTAAACCCACAATCAATGCTTCGTACTCAGCTTGATTATTAGTACACATTTCATTCAAAGCGAAAGCAAATTTGTAGCAAACCCCTAATGGGTTTATTAGCACTACTCCTACTCCTGCACCTCCAGCAGTCTTTGACCCGTCAAAGTATAAAATCCAGGGTTTTAACTCGAACGAATTGACTTCTAATTCAATTTCTTTAGGCACGTCTAAGCATGGATGATCGGCCAGAAAGTTGGCCAACGCTTGATTTTTGACAGCCTTTTGGGGTATGAATCGTATTTCAAATTCTGGCAGTGCTAAAGTCCAAGGACCAATCCTTTGATGCAAAATAGGACAAGAGAACATGTACTTAACTAAATTCACTTTAGAGATTAAGTAAATAGTTACGGGCCGCAAATAAGCCCTTAATTTAGTACATGTAAAATACAGAGCAAGACATAATTTTTCAATAGCAGAATAATTATATTCACATGTTGTCAATCGTCTACTAAGGTAATATATCGCCCTTTTTTCTCCAAATTGATCATCTTGGGCGACCAGTCCAGCTATTGATTCTTGTTCAGCCGATATGTAAACTTTCATTGGCCATCCTTGGGTAGGTGAAACTAACACTGGTGGATTTGATAGATATGTCTTCAGGCTGTGAAAAGCCTTTTGATGCTCTTATTTCCAGACGAAATCGTCCTGATTTTTCAACTTCAAAAGAGGTGAAAAAGCTTTTGTTCGCCCTGCACAATTAGAGATGAAGCGTAAAAAGTTCACTTGACCTAAGAATTTTTGCAATTCTTTCTTGTTCTTAGGTGATTTAGCCCCTAAAATGGCTTTTGCTTTATTTTTATCAAGTTCAATTCCTCTTTCATGTACTAAAAAACCCAGAAAATTTCCTGCATTAAAACCAAATGCGCATTTCAACAGGTTTAATTTTAATTTATACTGTCTCATCCGTTCAAATGAACGTTTCAATTGTTGGTAATGGTCTTCTTCTTTCAGAGATTTGACCACTATATCATCAACATAAACTTCAACGAATTCTCCTATCATATCATGAAAAATCAAATTCATTGCCCTTTGATAAGTGGCTCCTGCATTTTTTAAACCAATAGGCATTACTACCCATTCAAAACATCCTAGAGCACCTGGGCATCTGAATGCAGTTTTATGTACATCTTCTTCAGCTATATAAATTTGGTTATATCCTGAATATCCATCCATAAAATAATACATTACGTGCCCGGCAGTCGAGTCCACTAAAGAATCTACCGTTGGCATTGGATATTCATCTTTAAGCGTTGCTAAATTCAAATTTCTGAAATCTATGCAAACTCTAATACTACCATTTTTCTTTGATACATGCACAATATTAGATAACCATCCAACATATCTGGCTGTCCTAATAAAACTTGCCTTTAACAGTCGTTCTATTTCTTTCTTTACCTCGGGAGCAAAGCGCCTAGGGGGCTGCTTATGGGGTTTAAAATGTGATTTGGTTGGCAGCCTATGTTCTACCAAATCTTTATCTAATCCAGGCATGTGTTCATATTCCCAAGCAAAACAATCTTTGTATTCTTTTAACAAAGCAATTAACTGGTCACTTACCTCTTTGCTAAGCATTTGATTGACAAACGTTGGGCAATCTTCTCGTCCATCCCCAATATTCACTTTTACCAAAGGATCTTGTGCTTGAGCGTGCCTGGGCTTCATGACTCCTATCACATCGTCGTCCAGATTTCTTGTGGTAATCCCTTCTGCGTCCAAACAATCCACTTTATTAACTTCTCGGCTGATATTCTGCTCTAACTCGAACACCGCTAACTTGTTATTTAAAATTTTTAAAGCCGCTTTTTTTTCATTTCTTCTTCACACCTTTTCTTGAAAGCCATTGACTTGGCTTTGACAGCCTGAAGGCTGGCCATATTCTTCAACATTTATTGACTGTCTTTTTTGCCAATTACTGGCTCCTCAAAGGCCACTATATTTGGCCTTATTTGATCAAACATTTCAGTAAATGCATCTACTGATAATGATTCTTCGCTTTGCGCGATGATTCGAGTTTCTTTCCCTTCTTGGACTACCCTCACAGGTCCATAATTTTCTTCATATATGAACTTCTCTATCGAGTTTGCCTCTGTGACAAAAGGCCTATGATCTGCCTGTACTACCTCTGCTTCACCTTTATCATTCCAGAAAACTAGACATTGATGGAGCGACGAAGGTATACAACGATTTCCATGAATCCAATCTCTCCCTAATAGCACATTGTAGCTAGTCGGCCCGTCTATTACAAAGAATACTGTAGTTTTAGTGATAGTTCCTACTGTTACATCTAACGGCATTACTCCTTTGGTCGAAGTTGCCCCTCCATTGAAACTTGTAAGAATAACTTCTGTGGGGATCAAATCACTCTCCGTCTTTGCAAATTTCTTTATCATTCTGGATGGGATGGTATTTATAGCGGCCCCATTGTCGATGAGAACTTTGGCTACTGGGATGCCATTGACTAAAGCTTTTACATATAATGATCTTAAATGTTTGGTTAAGTTGGCCATTGGCTTCTTAAAAATAACCTTTTCAGTTGCCTCTATCTCTACTTCTTGCTCACCACCATCTTTTGGATCAACTTCCTGTACCAAATTTACGTGCAACATTTGGCACTGATCTTCTATTCCCGCCTTCTGAACTTCTATATCGCTCTCTTCTTGCAATTTCTCTCCACTTATCCAACCAGTAGGGGGTGGCAATATCATTGGAGGTGGTCCATACTTTCCAGAACGTGGTACCCTTATTTTTCTCTTAGGTGTCCCGTATAATACGTAATAATCAAAAGATCGTCCAGATGATTCACTCAATAAATCCACTTCTTGGACGCCTTCTTGATATAGTTGTTTCAATAGATTGTTACATGAGACTCCTCTTTTTCTTCTTTTGATTCCATGTCAATCTCTTCTTCAACATCGGTCAAACCATCATCTTCTTCTTCCTCACATATATCTCGAGAGGTTTGCCCAACTTCTTCTCCACATTCCAATGTGCATGCTTCCTCTTCCTCATCTTCTTGTGGCTCTTCATCTTCCTTACTTTTAAACTCATTGGCAAGCAAATAATTATTAGCCAAGAATGGGAGCAAAGTACCAAATTGAATGGTGATGGATTGTCCTGGACCATCTTTATTTTCATCTTTCCTACGTCTTTGAAATCTCGATCTACCAGAAGAATCTTCTGGTAATTCCTCCGTTGAATCGCCCAGATTGCATTCTTTTTCATCTTCGAGACCTTCTTTAGCAACTGCTTTGGACAAATCAGGCATTTTGGGACGTACTATCTCTTGTTGTTGCCTCATTATTCGTCCATAATTCCTCTGATGACATCTTTGTTGCGTCCTGGTCATCTGATCAAAGGGTATCACCCTTCCTGCACTATATTGGAATGAATGCCATACATTTGATCGATGGGGTTGTGGCCTGAATGTTCTACTATTGAGCATTGGTCTACCGTTGTGCATCGGTCTACCATTATGCATCGGTCTACCACCATGCATTGGCCTGCCATCATGCATCGGCCTGATTTGTCTCTGAAAAAGAGGTCTTGGTACATTTCGCCTTTGAATAGGCTGGAAATTTGGGGTCATGCTAGGATGATTGTAACGTCCCCATACTCTCGTTTTCTCTTCACTTTCATTTACTTCTCTACTACATCTAGCACACAACACTCTTTTGTTTCTTTCATCTTCTTTACCTTTGAGACGTTCGAACACACTAGGATGTTGTTCAAGATCTTCGTCTCCATTATCTACTACCAATTTGAACTTAGGTAAACCACTTTTGAAACCAGCTATCATATTCACTCCAAGTGGCCGCGGAAAAGGATTCTCATCCACTGCCATCTTCTTTTTAGCTTCAAAAGTGATTCGTCCTGATTCAATGGCATCCTGTAATACATGACGAAAAATCAAACAATTATTAGTTGTATGAGACCATGCATTATGCCACTTACAATATTTCTTATCCTTAATTTTCTCAGGATTTGGCAATTTGTGTTTATCGCTCAGTTTTATTTGTTTGTCTTTATACAATCTGTCAAATATAGTATCCGTTTTGGTTATATCAAATAAAAACACTCTAGCCTTTTTGTTTGTATCTCTTATAGGCTCATTTTTTACTGTCGTTCCTGAATTAATCACTAAGGGGCAAGCGTACGCATCTCCTTTAACCAATTCGGCCAGACACATTTCAGTTTGATCGTAATACTTGTCTACAATATGAACGTCAAAGTTTGGGTCTCTATAGTAAGTCCATTTACTAGAATTTTTCATTTGTTCTTCTTCTCTTATTAAACTCTCGTACCTAATCACCTTGGCCGTTAATTGAAAAAGATCAGAAAATTCCCTATCCTGAAATTTCTTTTTTAAATCGAAACTTAAACAACTTTGAGCGATCTTAACACACTCTTTTTCAGGTAAAGGCACGAAGCATTTACTCCTAGCAGTTTTAAATCTTTGAAGGAAAACTTCCGCCCATTCAGTTGGCAGTTAACGTAAATTCGCCAAATCGACCAAGGTAACTTCAGACTCGGTTTTATAGAATTGAGTATGAAACAACTACTCTAATTGTTGCCACGTCTGAACAGAATTTGCTGGTAAATTAATGAACCATGAGAAGGCTATTCCTGGCAGCGAACTAGGAAACAACCTCATTTTATGATAATCAGTTACTTCACCACATTGTAATATAAATCGCCCTATATGTTCCAACGTTGAGACCTCTCCTAAACCTGTGAACAATGAGAATTCAGGCACTTTATATCCTCTAGGCCATGGATATGCTTGGTCTATCCAATCGGGATATGGCTTCCTATAGGTCGGCTTAACAAAAGGACGCATTCCAAAAGCCATCTGATCTTGCATTATCTCTGCGATTTGGCTTCTTAAAGCTACGTTGGGATCGTATGGGACGCCTATAGGTTGGTTCACAGGCGGCATCATTTGAGGCCTATTATTTAGCCCTGGGTTTATGGTAAAATTACCATTATTCAAGGTATTATTGCCATTTACTTGGACATTTGCCCCCTCGCTAAAGCGTGTTGCGTTTTGTCCTATGTTTGGGATGTTTTCTCTTGCGTTCGGGCTACCCCCCAAGTTAGACGACCCAATATTATGACCACTCAAATTGGTCATTCCGCCTCCTCCTGCATTTGACGTTGACGGTATAAAAGGCGTTTCTATTCCCTGACTAGGATTCAACATCGGGGAATTATGCCCTACGATCGTCCTGGCTTGGAAATGATTCCCTACACTTGGCAAATTTGGTTGACATATTTGGCCCACTAACTTATTCATAAATTCATTTAAAGTGCCTAATTGTTTGGCCATGTTATCATAATGCACATTTTTATTTTGAACAAACTTTTCCATAACATGAACATTTTGCAGGCTTACCTGTCCAATGACATCTTGTGTGAGTTCGCCAAGCAACGCGCGCATGGTGCGTGGACTCAATTCCGTCATTGGTTCATAACGACTTTGATTTTGTCCCTCCGTTGCCGGTGTATTTTGCTGCTCTTCATATCGCTCGATCACGGACTGGACTTGTTGGTTTGCTGGCTCCTTATCTGAATTCTTTTGAGGCATATTGTTTTACTTTCTTGTATCTTCTAACACCGAAAAGGGGTCCCACCGGGCGTGCCAAATTGTTTCGCGCAGAAATATACTCTTTGCTAACAATTAAAAGATTCAGACAATGTGTAAGGGACGCCAAACCTTTTGAGACAAAGTCCCAACAAGGGGTGTTTGATTTATGAAGATTACAATATTAACGAAAGATGAAAGAACAAAACAAAACGCCTCCAAAGGGCACAAGCACAGTGGAATACGATGCAAATAAATGCTTAAAACTGAAAGGGAATGAAATTACATTTTTCTCTGTTTTTTGAGTCATCTTGTTGCCTTTTCCGTTCAATCTTCTTTCTTTTATACTTTACTAAACGGTTTCCTTCAATCTTATGTCAAAAACTGCTCATCGCCTAATAACTACCCACTTTCTCCATAATGGCTGTCCAATAACTACCCACTTCCTCCATAATGGCCATGATGGTTCAACCGCTCGTAACTCCTTAGATTATGAGACGTGGATGAATGATAAGAGAGAAATAAAACTGTTCAAGAACGGTTACTTCATAAGGTGACTAATCGTTCTAATCGCCCAACGTCCTAGGCGTTCATTAGGCCTAGGCAACATCCATTCTGGGCCTATCTGGCCTGGATATCTTCTATGGGTCTATACATAAATTCACTTGGGCGTTCATTAGGCCTGGGCGACATACATTCTGGGCCTATATGCTTGGGTACTTTTTTATGGGCCCATACGTATAAATTTACTTAAGTATCTTTTTTGGGCCCTTATTCTTTTTGCATGTCAACAGGTGTAATTGAGAGTGTACATATAGCATGGTCCTTCCAGCAATGGGGGTTCTTTATCGGATGAAGGTGATAATAGTCTTTCCCTCCTTCGTCTCTTGCTAGCCATTTTTACCCGAGTCATATTGGCAATCGGTAGAGGAAGTCGGATTAGGAGCTTTAAGGTTCAGATTACTGACTTAGGAAATAATTTTGACGATTTGGCGGATGGAAATTAGGGGTTTCACGAAATGTTGAATGTGAGTGAGATGGGTTTTTGATTTTAAGTAGATTCATGAAGATTAATGAGTGATTTTGTAAATGTGGGAAGTATTGTAGAGAGAAAATGGACGAAATAAGAGAAGGGTTTTGAAGAAAGTGATGAATTTTGAACTTAAAAATCTGATTCCGCTTATTGTCGGTCGACCTAACCTTTGCAACGAATTGTAGCAGAAGTTTCTGCTTAATCGGACGACCTATAGGTCGACCGAAATAAGTACGACTGGGCGACAAATTTGTGTTGCATGATCGATTAGCAGACAAAACAGCATTTACGATTAGGAGTTGTCAAAGAATTTTTGAAGAGTGGCAAACTGAAGCATCCCCAAACTTCTAATGGATTTCAAAGGCTTCATTCTCGATTTCACGGATTCCATGAATGTGTGAAAAGTCTCTTTGTCAGGGAGTTGAAAGTTGATTCTGGAAAACGGATTCAACAGAATGGGATCTGCTTTCTCATTCAAAAGCAGCTGCCATCCATTAAACAACCCTACAAAATTTCCATTGTTGAAGTTTTTCAAAAGCAGCCTTAAGTTTATATTCTCTCTTATTTGCGAAATACACTATTTTCTTGTTCAACAGGAAACATAATAAGTGGTGAATGCAGTGTTTGAAACAAGAAACCTTGGAAATATATAGAGGTTTAGGAATAAGAGAAGATAAAAAATTAATTAATTACCATTCTGGTATTAATTTGTAGATTTAGTTAGTGTTGGAAACAAGTAATGGTAATATGTGACAGATTATATTACACACGTGGCGATACTTTGTGATCATAAGGGAAATTGGCGCAAATGGTCCTTAACGTTTGTCATTAGTGCGCAAATGGTCCTTAACGTTTCATTTTTGGCGGAATGGTCCCTAACCTATCCATTTAGGTGCGCAATAGGTCCTTTTAGGTGCGCAAATGGTCCCTATCACTGTTTTTTGTCTTTATTAGCAGGGGTAAAATTGTCAAGTCACATTTTTTTTCAACCTTTCAATTGGCGCAAATGGTCTCTAATCTTAAGAAATTTGCAATTGGATTCCTAACCTTTAAAAAAGTGAAAATGAGTCCGATACTTTAATTTTTTTTATTAAAAATTAAAAAAAAAACTAACAAATTGATAATATACTAAATTATTTTGAATATTTTATGAACTATTATAAAATAACCAAAATGGAAATTCATAATTATTAACAAATGTGCTAATTAAAATTATTTTATTATTATTAAGTAATCATATTATTTAAAATTCAAACTTCAATTTTATCATTACAACAAAAGAAGAAAAATAAATTTGTCACAAATAAAAATTTTACTTATGCTCAACCCAACTCGATTTTATACAGTCTCATATTTACTGGGCCAATCCAATCCGATTTTGAGCCACAAGGTTATTGGACCATTTCTATTTTAAATTTTAATTAATTTTTATATTAAAAAAAAAAGTTTCCCACCCACCCCACCCCACCCCACCCCACCCAAAATACTCACAGAAGTGAGGGGATTTCTCCCCTCCCCGGTCGCCGACGACAACCGGGGAGGGGAGAAATCCCCTCTATTTCGCTACGTCCGGTCGCCGGAAACACCATCCCATACTTGGCAAGAAGTATTTCATGTTCTTGGATTAAATTTGACATTAACCAGAGAAATCCGTAATCCAATGGTGAATGCAACCCCATTTTGGGACCCAAATCAGCCTAATCAGGTTGCCTTCTCCAAGGACGTACCTCTAAACCCGCCAGGCACATTCGTACGTCTATATATACCTGTGGAACTCCCAAGAAAAACCAAGCTTCCACTTATTATCTACATGCATGGAGGTGGTTTTGTGTCTTTAAGCGCTGCCTCTGCCGCATTTCATGACCACTGCAACAATTTGGCAGCCAAGGTTCGTTCTGTGGTAGCCTCAGTTGAATACTGACTGGCACCCGAGCACCCCCTGCAACAATCGCTGCGTTCGTTTCTGGCGACCGGACGCAGCGAAATAGGGGAGATTTCTCTCCCTATTCGTGGCGAATCGCGAGCAGAAGGGAGGGGATTTCTACCCTCCCTTCTACAAGTATTTTGGGTGGGGTGGGTGGGAAACCTTTTTTTTAATATAAAAATTAATTAAAATTTAAAATAGAACTGGTCCAATAACCTTGTGGCTCAAAATCGGATTGGATTGACCCAATAAATATGAGACTATATAAAATCGAGTTGGGTTGAGCATAAGTAAAATTTTTAATTGTGACAAATTTATTTTTCTTCTTTTGTTGTAATGATAAAATTAAAATTTGAATTTTAAATAATATGATTACTTAATAATAATACAATAATTTTAATTAGCACATTTGTTAATAATTATGAATTTCAATTTTGGTTATTTTATAATAGTTCATAAAATATTCAAAATAATTTAGTATATTATCAATTTGTTAGTTTTTTTTTTAATTTTTAATAAAAAAAAATTAAAGTATCGGACTCATTTTCACTTTTTTAAAGGTTAGGAATCCAATTACAAATTTCTTAAGATTAGGGACCATTTGCGCCAATTGAAAGGTTGAAAAAAATGTGACTTGACAATTTTACCCCTGCTAATAAAGACAAAAAACAGTAATAAGGACCATTTGCGCACCTAAAAGGACCAATTGCGCACCTAAATGGATAGGTTAGGGACTATTCCGCCAAAAATGAAACGTTAGGGACCATTTGCGCCAATTTCCCTGATCATAATCCCTTTTTAACTATTGTAACTCTTCGAAAGCTTATATTTATTTTAGGGAAATTGGCGCAAATGGTCCCTAACGTATGTCATTAATGCGCAAATGGTCCATAACCTTTCATTTTTGGCAGAATGATCCCTAACCTATTCATTTAGGTGCGAAATTGGTCCTTTTTTAACGGATTCTGTTAAAAATTCGTTAAAACCTTTCCAAAATTGGTGCAAATGGTCCCTCTCATATTTTTTTGTCTTTATTAGTGGGGGTAAAATTATCAAGTTACATTTTTTTTTTTCAATTAGTGCAAATGGTCCCTAACCTTTAGACTTTTTGGTGCAAATAGTCCCTAACCTATAATTATATTTTGGTGCACAATTAGTCCTTATTTGATGAAAAAGAAAAAAATATCCTTACTTTTAATTAAAGAAATTTGCAATTGGATTCCTAACCTTTAAAAAAGTGAAAATGAGTCCGATACTTTAATTTTTTTATTAAAAAAATTAAAAGAAAACTAACAAATTGACAATATACTAAATTAATTTGTATATTTTACGTACTATTATAAAATAACTAAAATTTAAGCTCATAATTATTAACGAATGTGCTAATTAAAATTATTTTATTATTATTAAGTAATCATATTATTTAAAATTCAAACTTTAATTTTATCGTTATAATATAAAAAAAATAACTTTGTCACAAATAAAAATTTTAATTACTTTCCAAACAGCACATATCCGTTGAACCAAACAAGATCTATCCATGTAGCCAAATGAGTCTTCTTCTTCGTTGAATTTTCATCTTATCCAAACAACCAACCACCACCGGATAACCTGTCGAAAACTCAAAAACAATTCCACCGGAGAATACCACCGGATTTGCGCTAGTCATCTTTCTCGTCCGGTGGATCTTGAAGATTGAAGGTAAAAAAAAAACAAAAATGAAATAAAAAAAGGGACACTGCCGGATGGATTTGCGCGACTCCGATCTTGTGGCTCGCGGATCTGCGGCACTGGGTCACGCAAATTCAATGGGATTTGCATGATGGCCACGTAGATTGGCCAGATCTGTGCGATCGGAATTGCGCAAATTCTGCTCAATCTGCGCGATCGAAGTCGCAGATCCCACACAAAATTTACTGGATCTGCGCAGATCGGTCGCGTAGATCTGGTTCAAGATCCACCGAATCTGCGAGGAAGATGACCGGCGTAAATCAGATGGTATTCTCCGGTGGAATTGTTTTTGAGTTTTGGACGGATTATTCGGTGGTGGTTGATTGTCTGGACAAGAAGAAAATTCAATGAAGAAGAAGACTCATTTTGGCTATATGGATAGATCTTGTTTGGTTCAACGGATATGTGTTGTTTGGAAAGTAATAAAAATTTTTATTTGTGACAAAGTTATTTTTTTTTTATATTGTAACGATAAAATTAAAGTTTGAATTTTAAATAATATGATTACTTAATAATAATAAAATAATTTTAATTAGACATTCATTAATAATTATGAGCTTAAATTTTAGTTATTTTATAATAGTTCGTAAAATATACAAAATAATTTAGTATATTGTTAATTTGTTAGTTTTTTTTTAATTTTTTAATAAATAAATTAAAGTATCGGACACATTTTCACTTTTTTTAAAGGTTAGGAATCCAATTGTAAATTTCTTTAATTAAAAGTAAGGATATTTTTGTCTTTTTCATCAAATAAAGACCAATTATGCACCAAAATATAATTATAGATTATGGACTATTTGAGCCAAAAAAAGTAAAGGTTAGGGACCATTTTCGCTAATTGAAAGAAAAATGTAACTTGACAATTTTACCCCTACTAATAAAGACAAAAAAAAAAACATGAGAGGGACCATTTGCACTAATTTTGGAAAGGTTTTAACGGAATCCGTCAAAATGACCAATTTCGCACCTAAATGGATAGGTTACAGACCATTCCGCCAAAAATGAAAGGTTAGAGATCATTTGCGCACTAATGACATACATTAGGGACCATTTGCGCCGATTTTCCTTTATTTTATCATTTGAATAAAAAAATTCTCACCAACACTAAAAAGTTGGTAAATTTTAAGGTGTCAAATATAAATAACATGTGATAATGTCATTTTTTAATTTTAATGATAAGCAATGAATATAAAACAATATTATTTTGCATATTTCCTAACTTAAAAAAAAAAAAAAATTAAACCCTCTACTACTTAACCAATTCAACTCTTAATAACTCAACGAATCAAGTTTACAAGAAATATGCTCATGTATATATTTTCTTTTTCCTCTTCTCTATCTTTACAATAAATCTAATTTCTTTTCTTCTTCTTTTTTTGTCAAATTGTCTATGTTTAGATGGAGGATTTACCATTGACCGCTACTTCATCTACGAGAGGATATACCAATCTTACATCTAAGATTAAATGGATGGATAGAGAGTTTTCTTTTCTTTTTTTAAAAAATATACACTTGAAAGAACTAGTTTATCAAACCCCAAAACAATTCTAGAGATATGATAAGTGACTAATTCGTGAATAACCTCTTTCCTCGAAACAAGATAGAAGTGATTCTATCTGAAGAACAAATCTGTGCAAATTAGTAACATAATACACAAACTCATGATATATTCAATGATATCATCTGTATCAATTAGTGATATAAAATATTAATTGGGGTGACATAATCTACATTAACAATTAACATCAAATATGAGTTTTATGAATCAAATATGTAACAATTAGTATCAATTTTCAGACATAAAATTCATGATATAACAAATTGTAACATATTTAGCAGTCAGTGATACATAATAACAAATTGTGTAACATAATCTGTATTCTCGAGTAACAACTTAGTCAATAGCATATAAATATAAAAAATAGAGTTCTCAATCAAAACATCATATTAAATATCAATGTTACAAATAGTGTATTAACAGTTCGTGTTACATGCAATTAACCAATAACCAATAACAAGTTATAATATCTTTAGCTGTCAGTATTACAAAATAACAAATTGTAAAACATAATCTGTATTCTCGGGTAACAATTCCATCAGGAACATTTAAATATAAAAAATAGAATGTCCAATTAAAACATCATATTAACATGTGCCGATGACTTGAAATGTTCAACTCCGGCATACATTCTTTTCCCGACGATGCTTTCTTCGACCTAGTGAGCCTACGATTTGGAGTGTCCATTGTTATATTCTTCAACCCACTCTAAAAATTGTGAAGAATATAGTGAAGTAAGAGATTAGGGTTTCGGTTACAAATATTCGTGAAGATTGTTGGAGAAGAATACGTTTATGAAAGATGTTGATATGTTTGGGAATCAAATTTCTGCAGAGTTTTCGAATTCCAAGGAAAGTTGTTTATAATTGTTCATTTTGTTTTAATTTTATTTATTAATACAATAATTTATAGGTAGTATTTTTAAATAGTGAGTGTAATTTCCACGCAAACAAATCTGTTAAACCCGATCTCTGCCGGTCCTGCCCCGTTTAATATTTAAAGTGGACCCAGTCCAAATTAATTTAAGCAGATAAAGTGATAATTTTGCTACATACTTGATTTTCTATTAAAATTCCACAATTACTTATTAATATATTAAACTTCAAAAATAACAAATGTAACAGACATTTTTTATAAGAAATATAACAAATGTAACAAGTGTTACAAAAATAAAAACAGTATTTTTAGAATAAAAAAAGTTAGATAGTATTTTTTTAAATTATTTTATATTTTGTGGTTAATAGTGAAACTATCCCACATATAAAAATGAGTAATCTCAACCCAGTCCAAATTTTTCCAACCCCAATCTCCAAAATGACCCAATTGTAAGTTCATCCATTCAGCCCGATCCATCAAATTTTCGTAATTTCATTTTCAATCAAACTTTACTCTTCAGCATTCAGTCCTAATTATTGCCCTAATTGTTCACTACATTAATCTATTTTCACTCAACTTCTTCAATTCAAGCTCCAATTAGTCGAAATAATCCCTAAATTCATTAACCCAACTGGCCAACTCCACTTCTTTTCTTCTTCGACCGGCAACTGCAGAGTTTGACAGCGATGAAGTGACTGGGATTCTGCAAAGTGCAACTGTGGCACAAACAAAAAAAAGGCATTCTTTGTATTTTTATTTTTTTAACAATGATAATATTACTTTTTATATTTTCTATTTTTTTGTCTAGTTTGTAATTTTATTTGTATATTAATGTGTTCAAAACTGTTTAATAACATGAATTCTATTCTAGTCGTGAGGGCAATCAGGTGGCTGATTTACTTGCTTCAGAGGGTTGGAATCGTTGCTATTTCAAGTACAGCGCTCAGGACTTACCGCGGCCACTACAACAAAATATCTATTTCGCAACAAGATATTTTGTGACATACATAAATTTGTCGCAATAAGTGATTTAGCGCGACGCGTTTTTAAAGTTTGTCGCAAAAAATTTGGTGGAAAAATAAGTACCAAAAAAAAAAAAAATAAGGCAACATAAAAAGTTGTGGCAAAATGTAGAAATGCGCGACAAGTAATAAAGATTGTTGCCAAAAACTTGATGGAAAGCTTGGCGCCAAAATATATTTGGTGGAAAACTTATGACAACAAACTTTTATTTCTTGCAACAAAGTATTTTGTGATGCAATAGGTTTACTTTTTGCGACAAGTAATATTTGTTGATAAAAATTCTAGGATTGAGGAAAAAATTTGCGACACATATATTTGTTATTGCTCTAGCTTGTAGGGATGGTGGAAAACAAATAGTGACATTCACATTTGTCGCCTATTAGTCTTTATAATTAATACCATTTGTCACTAGTCTATTCTACTATTGTTCATAATTAAATATTTCAATTAATTAACCAATCATAGTAAATTATTAATAAGTATGCACAAACTTGCAATTGGGGGGTTTTTTTTTTCAATATGAATTTATTTTTTATACTATTTTATTGCATGTAACATGTGAATCGTAAAATTTCAAAACATTTAAATTCGATCTGCAAAGATGAGGGAAGAGCCGTCAATTTTTTTTTTTTTTACAAATAGTTCATAGTAAGATAAGCAAGCCCAACTATAGCAATACTCAATGCATTAATCGACATATGTAGAAAAGCTTGTTGTCTAGTATGATAGTATCTAAAAATGGTACCATAAATAAGTAGCATTGAAAAACTGATAAGTTAGAAAAATAATATAAAGTTTAAATTAGTTTTAAGGGCGGCCGACCATAATAAATCTTCATTGGGCAACCCAAGTATACATATGCTTGAAAGAGTATTCCATCCAGACCATTTATCTTAGGTGCGTTAAAGTAGAAAGAAAAAGTAAAGAATCATGATACATCACGACCTTTGTGAAGAATCCACAATGAACTTCATAAATTAAACTTAAAATAATTCAAACTTGTCTTTTAATACGTACTACTAAGTTTTAAGTCCATTCCTTTTACAATTTTTTACTAGCTTGCTTGTGAAATCTAAAAGTGGCAAATTTTTCATTCCTGTGAAAGAGAATGAAGAAGGGAGCAAGGAAGAAGACTAAAGATCCAAAGTTTTCGTGCAATTCATACTTTGAAAAAACAAAAGAATAAACATAAGTGGATGTTTGAAAGAGAACTCAACACAATACAAGAGAACACAGAAAAATATTTAAAATAAAAAAAAGGAAGGAAAAATGATGAAAAATCTTGTAAGGAAAAGAAGATAATGGGGATCTAGTCCATGATTTTTGCAAAAACTAAAACATGATTTCACCAATAAAAGAGAAAAATGAGAAATAAAATAAAATTTCAAATACATAGTTCACATTAATCAGAAAAAGAGAATAAATAAATGGTAAATTTCTAACTAGAATCTATCAATCCATAAAACGGAAAAAAATATGTCTCAATACGCAAATAAATAAACAAATTTGCAATACCTATACATGGTGGCAGGCGATGGCATGTTGAAGCTTGTTTCTTGTTCAGAAATTTGTAATTTAATGTGGAGACATAACGGGGGAAAAAAAACCCTATTTGATAGTCGCGGTAGATTAGCATGGGTAAATACTTTAACAAATTTAATAAGCACTACTTAATTTTTATTAATATCCGCAATACACATTAATGTTGCTAAAATGACTGCATATGGGGAAACTTCATTTGATATAGCCATTGCATTTGCCAAAGAAACATGATAGTGCATCTACTGGGGAATCAACATTAACTTCATCATTTGAGCCATATACAAAATCACCTTCCTCCATGGCTCCTGTGGCATTTAAGCCTTCATCTCAAAGTTATCCTCAGGAGATGGCCTTGAAGCCAATTCTTGTACACATCGTTCTTCTAGTACAGCCATACACTTCCTCTCTTGTACACAGAGAACATGTATGTTTAACTCGCAAGTTTTAGACGGACCAGCGTACGTGATTTTCAGATAAAACGGTACTTGGTTAGCTCATCCAATTATGCTCCTTTTAAATCTTCGAAACAATAAGAATAGAAAACAGAAGTGCAGAAAATCAATGAGAATTCAAGTACAAACCATGTTTGATTACCAAGAAACGAGTTCCTCCAATTGTATTTGATAATGTGGTGTAAGTGTGAGAGTGTGTGTGAATGAGGGAAGGAAAGGGAGTGTGAGTTTGATCCTTCAAAACAAGTGAAGCATTTTCAGTTGTTTCCCTCCTAAACTCGTATTCAGATTCAAAATTCAAACAGAGCATAAATGGCCACTAGAAGGGCTTCGACGTCAAACCAATAAGGCCCTATCCTCTTCAGGGTCAAATGCCTCTTCTTCTTCGTCACCATGTAGCAGTTGCGGTGAATACGACCCTTCTGCTGCTTCTTCCTCTTGAACCTCTTCATTCAATATGGGTTTTGGAGACGGAGATTCAGCATCTATACATGTAATGACCATCAGTTAACTATATCTAAAAAGCCAAATGCAAAACTTGGCATAATCTATACTGTTTGCGTCCTGATCAGAATCCTCATCAAGTCTTGAACTTTGTTCCATCATGATATCTTCACCCTCAAATGGTTTCTCAAGACGTTCCAAATGCTTATGCGGCATCTTTGTATGGATTTCCTTCAAACAAGTCTGCGATTGCATATTTGAACTATTAGAGCCAACTCAATTTGCAAACGCCAGAGGCACGTAAGATCATATCAAAATTACCTTTCCTTTGTATATGTGCAGACGTTTAAGAATAGTCTCCAATACTCAACCACCTTGATAGTCCCATATCACATTTGTGACTCAATCTTGGACTGCAGAGCTTCAAGTTCAGCATAGGTTTGCAGAGATAGTTTCTCTCCACGCATTCTGACTCATTCTAATGCGTCACTCTTTCTAGCTTCAGCAAGCTCCCAGTTACAATGACTAGGAGGGCCTGATCAATTCAATATTAGAAGAGATTATTTGGAAGAAAATCCTATATACAAGAGTTGTAAGAATAGCCCTCAAAATGTTCAGGAGATACAGAATTCATGTCACCGGGATAATAATTTATAGAAGCCTTTTCACTATGTTCCAAAAGTTTTGAATTGTTTTATTGTTTTATGTTGAGGCACATGCCTCACAGAGGCAATACATCTCAACTTAGCCCATTTAAACACTGATCTCGATAGACGTCCAAAGTTACCAATTTACAATAGAAGATTCAGTCCTGCGCCAATCACCTAACTATCTCAAGAAATCGAATTATATTAGTTTGCAATTGAACAAAAGAGAAGAAAGGGTAAGGAGTAAGAAGGGAAATATCCTGGTCTACAGGATTTGATGAAATGATCACAGAACAGAATTCATAATTTAGGTGTTTACACACTAAAAATAGCTACATAAGCTTGCATATACATTATTAACTAGGGATAATTGCATCAAAGGTCCCCAACGTTTCAAAAACGTTAAGGATATGTCCATAACCTAAAAAAATAGCACCAGACATCCCAACGTTTGAAGAAATAGGCACCGTAGGTCCTTTTTAACATTTTCCATCCATTTTCTCCGTTAAATCTCAGGATTGTACTCGACACGCTTCATTTCCAAAAAACACTCGAGTGGAATTGCAGGGTACAACCGTACAAGGTCCGATCCATTGCAACGTGCCACCCATGTCGGAATTCAGATCTCTCTTCTTCTCCACTGTTCCACAAAACCTCCATTGATGAATTGATTTTCAACTGTTATCAGTACATACAATTCAATTATATGCGCCAATGTCGATGCAAAGACCACCCAACGAGTCATTACCGTCCTCATCCATGTCATCTTGGGACTACATGTTACCGGGCCATCCTTCCATGAACAACGGCGGAGCAGCCGACATCTCCAACGCCAGCCTCCTCGCTTACTCCGCCGGAAGCTCTGTTACCATCGTGGATGTTAATTCTATGCAACTTGTATTTACCCTTCTTCTACCTCCTCATCCTTCCTCCGCCGGCACTACCACTGCCGCAATTCAATTATATGCGCCAATGACGATGTAAAGACCACCCAACGAGTCATTACTGTCCTCATCTATGTCATCTTGTGACTGCATGTTACCGGGACCTCCTTCCAATAACAGCGGCGGAGCAGCCGACATCTCCAACGCCGGGAGCTCTGTTACCATCGTGGATGTCAATTCTATGCAACTTGTATTTACCCTTCCTCTACTTCCTCATCCTTCCTCCTACGGTACTACCGCTACCGCGTCGCTGTCTTCCTTTATTACCGCGGTTGTACCTTTATTCTGGACAATCGCAATTGAAGTTAAATAAAAGGAGATTCTGAGATTTTTTGGAAATGAAGCGCGTGCAGTACAATCCTGAGATTTAACAAAGAAAATGGATGGAAAATGTTAAAAGAGACCTACGGTGCCTATTTCTTCAAACGTTGAGGATGTCTGGTGCTATTATTTTAGGTTATGGGCATATCCCTAATGTTTTTGAAACGTTGGAGACCTTTGATGCAATTATCCCTATTAACTAAGAATAATCAGGGAGAAATAATCAAATATCAAGAGCCTTTTTACTACTTCTTGGTAAAATAGGACCATACACTTTGTTGGGGAAAACCAATCAAAAAACCTTATAAGTGGGCGGTTTCAACAAATGCTTGTTCTTGGAGGACAATAAAGTGCCTAAATTCTTACTGATAATCAAGGCTTGGAAAAAAGTGACTACATAATGTAGGACTTTGTATTTACAAATCACTAATTTGATCAAAGTAGTGAAACGTCTAAGACCTAGGAAACAATAAGCAATAAGATGAAATAACTAGGGAAAAATGCAACTAGATCTTAGAACATCTTGTAAATTCTGCGACAAAATCTACGAACTAATTTGACCAAAGCACTAAAGCATGAGCAATACCCTTAGTACAACAGTAAGAGAAGAATGGATTGATGTTTATATATTGGATTATGAATGTTGGAGTGAATCATGAATTTCTGTCAATTTTTTGAATTGGAAGAATGGATTTAATGGTGTTTATATAGTTTTTGTGATGTGAGAGGTGGGTATTGCAAGTGAAGCAAAGACTATGATAGTAGCACACGACATCACTAATTCACTAATTGTAAGGAAGAGAGAACATATAATGCAATCAACCTTCTAGAATATTATCAATATTGTAGTAAACTGCAAGACTCATATGGCACCTTGTTGTACGATTATAATCCCGCAAGTGGACGGTTCGTTGACAAGTAATATAGTAACAAATATAGTGTCGAACTCACGAGGACCAGATATCAATTCAACCAATTAATTTATACTTCAAATTCTAACAATAAAACGATACACAGATTTAATTTTGATGTGTGACTCTAAACTAATTTAACTATTTTAATTAAATTGAAAATAACAATAAGCAACTTTGAAAGATGAGAACGAATTAAAGTTTACCAACACTAGGATTCACAAATCCACCGACACGTTTTATAATCAATTATTTGTTAATCACTTTTTAGCTTTTAATTACCTTAGATTGAAAATCAGCGTTCCTAAATTAATCGAAAGCCTCTCTCGATGGTCAATCAATTCTATATGTTATGTGAACCTAATTATCTCTAATTAAGCTTCGAACATAAACACATGCATTAAAATCTCAAGAACACTTACATAGATTTCATAAAGCATAATAGTAATCTCTATCTATTATTGGACCCTATGTTATTCAATACCACGTTCTTAATCTATATTGAATCTCTCGACTTCAATATAGGTCACAATATATTCTGATGGTGATCAAGGATTAAAATAATATAAAAACTGAATAAAGAATAATCAACCCACGGGCAATTAATTACTAAAAAGGAAAAACTTCTAATTAATTAAAAACGCGAGGTTTCATCGTTCATCCTAGAAAAAGTAAATTAGTCGGACATGATTTCGTCAATTATTGCAATAATTGAGTTCATCATGATCCGGAGAAAGAAAAACAAAAAGTAAAATAAAACCCGTGATCCCGGCTCGATGATCTTCGATTCCGTGCCTTGATCTTCGTCTCTTGCTTTGTATCTTGTTCTCCCAAAATTCGTCCCCCGCGAGATGTCTATTTCCCACCTTTTATACTCTTCTCCCAACTCTTCAAAACGTGGTTGAGGAAGTTGGATCAATATAGGCTTGATAGTGTTTCAATTCTATTAGGAAACTACCTAAATTCTGCCGCGTATAACCTTGCGATCGCATGGTTCAAGTGGTTAAGGTTCTGCAGTTTATTTTCCTTTTGTGCGATCGCAGCCATTACTAACCATGCGATTGCATGGTTAGTTTATTTGAATTCTTGGTTCATTCCTTTGGTATTTGCATGTCAAGCTCCTGAAGTATCTTTTCTTAGTAGTTTGAGTCCCATTTTCTTCTATTTGCTCTCTTTTTCGTCTTTTCGTCAGATTGATACTTGAATTTGATTATTATCCTATAATGAACAAAAACAACACACAATTATACTGAAAATAAATAAGAATACTCATAATCATCCCTTTTTGTGAGCCCAGACAAGTACAAAATTGTACTTATCAAATACCTCCAAACTTGAACTATTATTCGTCCTCGAATAAACTAGTTAAAAACAATCTTCCACTTAATGAAATATGCAATAATAAAGTTCACAATATAAATAGCCTGCCTTTCTTACTTCAGGTTTTGCAAAAAGAAAAGTTTATAATTCATGACGAGTGTTCAGGTTATACAGTTGTAAACGTGATTCTACTTAAAACATACTTGAGACCTGTGTGAGAGCAGTTCATCTGATCAACTTAAATTATATGGTGGTGATAGCCCAACCACTTGGTCAATTGTTCCTTTCCCTCTCGTAAGGTACATTTCTCCCAAAATAATTATTTTCTCTCAAATTTTCGAGATTTCTGGGTCTAAGGTTGTTCACATTCTTTTCTTTCTAGAGGCTGGTTGAGAAAGCTGATGATCATGACAACCTAAGTTTATGAAGATTCTCCAATTTATGAGCACACTTGACCAGAAATTTTCTACTAAGTAAGTCAAACTCATTAGTCATCTAATCCTCATGTTTACTTTGCAAAGAATTTCATCATTTTATTTATTTATTTTTTTGAAATCTTATGTGCAGAACTCAGTCCATTAAGTTTTTTAAATGACTCATGTAACGAGCTTTAGGTCGATGACTCCCAAGTTTTTTGAACTTTAGGGCATCGGGTTTTGAGAAACCCCTACAGGCCTTTTCACTCAAGTCAAATAGGCTACGAAAAGAGTTATAAGATATTAATAGGGTGCCAAACTCAGTCCATTAAGCTTTCTAGATGACTCATGTAACGAGCTTTAGGTCAATGACTTTATCACTCGAGTCAAAAAGGCTACGAAAAGAGTTATATAATAATAACATTGTTCTTTGCGTGCAATAAGTTCATGTTAGGAGATTAGATTCCTAACATTCGGTCATTACTTAGTTTCCTCTAACTAGTCTAAAGTGCTCCACACAATTTTGTTTTTCGACAACATGCATAGATTCTTCAACTACTAAAGTTCTTTTGTTAAAAACTCTAAAAGCTTTGCTAGTAGATGAATATCCAAGAAAAATTCCAATATCGGATTTTGGATCAAATTTTCCCAAATTTTCTTTTGTGTTTAAAATAAAGCACTTGCAACCAAAAACTTTAAAATATCCAATATTGGGAATTCTATTTTTCCAAAGCTCATATGGAGTTTTGGTTTTCTTTCGACTCACCAAAACTCTATTTAAGATATAGCATGAAGTGTTTACGGCTTCGGCCCAAAAGTATTTTGGTAAATTGTTTTCATTCAACATGGTCCGAGCCATTTCTTGCAATGTTCGATTCTTCCTTTCTACTACACCATTTTGTTGAGGAGTTCTAGGAGCCGAGAAATTATGTTCATATCCATTAGATTTGCAAAACTCATCAAATGCTATATTTTCAAATTCTCCACCATGATCACTCCTAATTGTGGTAATGGTGTATCCTTTATCATTTTGGACTCTTTTGCAAAAATGTTTAAATGCATTTAAGGCTTCATCTTTTAAATTCAAGAAAATGACCTAAGTAAATCTTGAAAAATCATCAACAATAACAAATGCATAATGTTTTCCACTTAAACTAGCGGTTCTAGAAGGTTCAAATAAGTCCATGTGGAGAAGTTGTAAAGGTCTTGAAGTAGAAGAGTGTTGTTTAAGTTTGAAAGAACTCTTTACTTGTTTTCCAAATTGACAAGCATCACAAATTTTATCTTTTTAAAACTTTATATTTGGCAACCCTTTTACAAAGTTATTTTTGGAGATTTTTGAAAGTAAGTCCATGCTAACATGACCTAATCTCCTATGCCATAACCAAGAATCATCCTTTATACTTGAAAGACATTTTATTTCCTTTTCAAGTTCAAATTCAATAGATATGATGTAAACATCTTTACTTCAGCTCCCCATGAATAATACCTCTTTAGATATAGCATCCTCAATGAGGCAATTGGAAGAATCAAATTTAATGAGATAACCTTTATCACACAATTGACTTATACTAAGTAAGTTATGTTTGAGGTTATCAACTAATAAAACATTTTCAATGGAGGGAGAAGAACAATTACCAATATTTCCAATGCCTATGATTTTTCCTTTGGCATTGTCTCCAAAAGTCACATGACCTCCATCTTTTCTTTTGAAATTTAATAGTAATGATCGATCTTCCGTCATATGTTTCGAACTACTATCCAAGAACCAATTGCTCTTGACCTTTTGTGGTACCTACAAAAATAATTTTAATTTTTGATTTTTGGTACCCACATAAGTTTGGGTCCTTGATAGTTAGTACTTGTGGATTCTTTTATCCACTTGTGTTTCCTTTCAAAGTATAATTTCTTTTTAGTTAAACAATTATAAGCAACATGACCATCTTTCTTGCAAAAACTACATGTGATGTTTTGTTGAGAAAAATTGGATGATTTTACAAAAATGGTTTCAAGTGATTTTGTTTCAAGAGATGTTTATATCCAATTCCCCCTTTGTTAAACACACATTTTTGCTCACCAAGCATTAATTCAAAATTTTTCTTTCCTTGGGTAAATTTGTGAACAATGCTTGTTAAATCAACCACTTTTTCTTTCAATAAAACATTTTCTTTAATTAAGGACTTATGATCATCTTTCTCTTTTTCAAAGTCCTTTTGTGCAATAAAAAGCTTCTTGACTACCTTTTTCAACAAAGAGTGTTTATTGTTAAGAATAGAGTATTTTAACATAAGTTTCTCAAATTCTTCAAGAATTTTATCATAAGAGGTAGATAAGTCAATGTAAGAGTTATTGTTGTTTGTACTTACCTCATCCTCAATAGCCATGAAGCACATATTAACGATTTCCTCTTGAATTTCATCTTCTTCTTGATCATCTTCATCACTATCATCCCATGTAACTTGAAGTGCTTTCTTTTTGATGAACTTCTTCTTGTTTGGGCATTCGGTCCTCTTGTGACCAGGTTTGTCACAATCATAGCATATGATTCTTTTGTTCTTTTCTTCACTTTTGTCTTCTTTCTTTTGAAATTGCCTATTATTTCGAAATCCTCTCCATTTCTTGACAAGAAGAACTAAGTCATCAAGTTCTTCATCACTCATGTTTGTGTTGGAGGATCCTTTATCATTTGTTGATTTCAAAGCAATTTGCTTCTTGGGAAGCTCCTTCATCTCTTCTTTGCTTCTCCTTGTTTTCTCATTTGTTTCGGCATTGTTGAGCTCATACGTCATCAATGTTCCATATAACTCCTCCAATGAATAAGTGTTGATATCTTTTGTATTCTCTATCAACATCCTCAAGGACTTCCAATCTTCCGATAAAGACCTAAGCATTTTACTCACAAGTTCACCGTTAGTAAACTTTCGATCAAAGCCCTTAAGGCCATTAATAATATCGGTAAAACGAGTAATCATATCAACAATAGGTTCATCTTGTTTCATAAAGAAATTTTTGAAATCTTTTGTCAAAAGATTTATTTTGGTTTCTTTAACCTTTTTGGTACCTAAGTGAGTTATCTCTAATGCATGCCAAATATTATATGCGGAATCACATGTGCTAATACGATTAAACTCATTTTTGTCTAAAGCACAATAAAGTAAATTTTTGGCTCTAGCATTCAAAGATAATTTTCTTTTATCCTCTTCATCATATTCTTCTCTAGGCTTAGAAATAGTTTGGTCCGGTTTATCATCAATTTTGATAATTTTTGTAGGCACATATGGACCAAACTCGATGACTTCCCAAATGTTATAATCAATTGATTGAATGTAAATCATCATTCTAGTTTTCCAATAATTGTAATGGGTGCCATTAAAGAAGGGAGGACGATTTGTAGAGTGACCCTCAATGTTTTGAAAATTTTGGTTAGCCATTACTCAAGATTGTATAATAAAAAAAAAATGAGCACCTAGCTCTGATACCAATTGATAGCCCAAGAATAACTAACCAAGAGGGAGGTGAATTGGTTTTCTTAAACTTTTTCGAAAAATATTCTCAAAAATGATATTTAAGAAATAAAAATTAATTCACATAAATATAAGCACAATATAAGTAAATAAAAGAGAAGAAAGAGTGCAAACGATTTTTATAGAGGTTCGATCCAACCAATGATCTACGTCCCCCGTTACCAAGCTCTCTAACATGAGCACGGCCTTTCCACTATTTTGATTGACTTATGGTGCAATCCAAACTCTTACAATGTATCCGGTGACTTACAAACAAGGAGCACCGATCCTTATACAATATTGAGCTTTCAAAAGACCTCAATACGACCCAAAGATATAAGGAAATAGATTTGAGTATATCTCTCTAGATGAATGATAAATACAAGTTTGGTTCTAAGAAAGAGACTAACACTTTAATGAATAGCAATAGATGAGGAAAGCTCAAGTGTTGAAGAAAACTTTGTTGAGAATGATGAATCAAAAGTTTGATTTAATCAAACAAAGTTTTTCAATAAGAGATATTGAAGATATAAATGCAATGAAGCTTTGAATGAAGTTTTTCAATATGATTCTCTCTATAAATGATCTTGTAAGTGTTGTTTAATGATAATAAATGAAGTGGTATTTATAGAGATGCATTTTCGTCACTTTCTGTTGAAACGGATGACCAAACGGTCGACCGGTCAGATTGTCAGAATTAGCCGTTGGAACTGCAAAAAATCAGAACAGACACTTTTTGGAACGGATGACCAAACGGATGACCAAACGGTCGACCTGTCCAAACGGATGACCGTTTCCACAGTTTTGAAAAATTGATTTTTGCTTTGATAAAAATATTTTATGCAAGTGATAATGACATATGTTTTGTGCATAAAAATATTTTGAGCTTTCATTCATTTAATTGCTAAAAATCAAAGAGTTATTACCTTTACAATTTTATCTAAAAATCTATTCTTCGATCTTGATCTTCGAATCTTGAGTTTTGGATCTTGAGATGCTTGAACTCTTGTATTGATTTGACTTTGATCTTGCCATTGCTTAAGAGTTCGATTTATAGCACTTTGAATATTACTTGAAAATAGATTGTTAGTAAACATAACTAATTTGTTTGTTATAATCAAAACATTAAGGTTTAAAGTTAACCATAGGTCAATAGCAGCGTCGTCAATTCCTACTGCACTATGCATAGCTCAGTTCGGGTAGCTATAATGAGCCATGTCTGCTCAGTATGACCCTCCAGTATGCGATGTAGCATAGATTCTATGTCTCTAGGCGGTGCGGCTGGGGCAACCCCCATAGCTCGTGCAGTAGCCTGTCTCGCATTCTCTAAAGCAAAGCAGTTGATAGGTCCCTTTGCTTTCAATACTGGCTCTGTAAGTGAGATTCGAACCCCCGCTGCCTCACAGATACCACTGATCAGAGCTGGGAAGATGGCTGTGTACCTCTTGTCCGTCTAGAAGCCCAGCATGCTGATCAGGGTGTAGATATAGTTCCCCAGGTCGATCTTCCTCCCATGATCCAGATGGTATAATAGTCGAGCCCTAGCATCATTGATGGTAGTACGATGCCTGGTCGGGTCGATGTTGTGGCTCACAAATACATTCAGGATGATAAGGGAGTCTATCAACTTGCTGTGCTCGAAGTCCCTCCCGGGTAGTGGCCATGCATCTGCTCTGCCATATAAAAATTGGGCCACCTCACCCATATCCTGAATGGAGGGCAGAGGGTGAATATCTTCAGTAGATAGGCCATTGAAGTCATTGATGACCCTCGGGGTAAACATGAACCATGTGCCCCGTACCAATGTCTGCCCATAGTGCTCCGTCCCTTGAATGTCGATCTCTTGGTTGAAATTTGTGTAGAACTCATGGACGAGCTGGGAGTAAACCGTATGCGGTGTATCAGCCACCTTGGACCATCTACAGACATCAATGAGATTAAATAGCTTGGAGTGAGAGAAATTGTCCAAGTGCAATCTCCGTTCCCCCCAAATGGTCCAATGGCTAATGACCTTGGTGAATCTTTCCTTGTGCTCCTCGGAAAGATAATGGCAGGAGTCGGTGGTCTCGACACGTGTCCTCTTCGATGTGCTACCGGTTGCCTTCTTCTTTTCTTTTTGGGCGACGGTCGGGGGTCGTTTTGGAGCCATAATCTGCAAAATGAACAAAAATACGTTAGATGTGAAAGAGAACATATATGGTTCAAGACATCACCCCCAAACTAGTTGAAACATTAGGTAAAAATTTTCAAAAAACGTGATAGACTAGGCTACTTCGTGTATCGAGAAATCGACCTAAGAATTTGCAAAATTGAAACAAACAAGGGTGACATGAAAGTGTATGATATGGTCTACCACATAGTCAAATTGCACATGATTTCGAGGTCATTTGGGCCAAACGGATGGTGGACGAAGGTGCTAACGGAGGCAGGCTGCCATGGCAGGGCTGCAGGCCTTATGTTTATGGTTGGAATTATTTCATGATAAAAATGTGTTCAAGCTAAATTGGATGACCCTAAGTGTTAACATTAGTCCAATAAACTAATCTATGAACCCAGTTTCCCAAGATTTTGCAAAGGTCGTGGTTGGGGCAATTTGTCAAACATGTAGTATGCACGGGTTGTTCTTCAAAGGTTTGAAAAAATGAGAGAAATCAAACAAAACCAAAAATTTTCAGAACCTAATCAACTAAACCCAATCCAATTCAAGTATCCCATTCAATTCAAGCCTAATCTAAACACGTTTCACTCCATATTGATCAAAATGCGGAAGTTATGCTCATGAAAGTGAAAAATCCGAAATTAGCATGAAAAAAAAAATGGGAACTTACCGTGTAATTCGTGGATTTATATGTGTAAGAAAGCTTGATTGATTGGAATTGAAATCCAAGGATGCTTGGTTTGTGTTTAGAGATCAAGGGTTGAAGTAGGATCGGTTGTTTGAAGCAAAAGTTTTGATTTTGAAATGAAAGGTTGATTCCCAGTTTTTATGTTTTCTGGCAGCCCATGCGATCGCATGGCATGAATGTCCTGCGATCGCAGGAATGCCTAAATCTAGGCAGAATGTAATCTGCCCAGTCTATGCGATCGCAATGGGTTTAACCATGCGATCGCATAGTCCTAAACCTTGTTTCAAATTTTTTTTTTGTTTTTTTATTTTTTTTTTTATTTTTTTTTGTATTTTTTGAAACATAACTGTAAAACCAGTAAAAACATGCATATGCAAAATGATGATGATAAAAACCTCGAAACCTAAGAATTAAAAACCTATTTCAAATCCTAAAAACCTAAAACATGCAAAAACGTGATTAAACTCCTAAAACTGAAATAATGCCGAAAAATTAAATAAAAGGGAGAAAAATGGGTTGCCTCCCATTGAGCGCTTGTTTAAAGTCTTTAGCTCGACTTTGTCACGGTGATCACTCTGGATTGCTCAAAGCGGTAAATGATTTTTTCTTTCGAAAAGTCACCCTCCAAGTATTGTTTAAGCCTTTGTCTATTTACTTTGAACCTGTCCTTCGTGTCATGAGCCACCTCTACCGCTCCATGTGGATAGACTTTCACTACCGTGAATGGCCCGGACCACCTTGAACGCAGTTTCCCAGAAAAGAGCTTGAGTCGAGAGTTGAATAAGAGAACTTTTTGTCCCGCCACAAAATACCGTTTTTGAATATTTTTCTCATGCCAATTCTTGGTTTTCTCTTTATACAGTTTGGCATTTTCATTGGCCTCGAACCTGAATTCTTCTATTTCGTTCAACTGAAGCAGTCTTTTCTCATCTGCTTCTTTCAAGTCAAAATTCAACTTCCGCAATGCCCAGTAGGCTCGGTGCTCCAACTCAACCGGTAAATGGCACGCCTTCTCAAAAACTAGGTGATAAGGTGACATTCCAATTGGTGTTTTGAATGCAGTTCGATATGCCCAAAGGGCATCATCCAGTTTTCTCGACCAATCTTTTCTCGAGGTATTCACCGTAAGCTCTAAGTTCCTTTTCAACTCCTGGTTGGAGATTTCCACTTGGCCGCTAGTTTGTGGATGGTATGGAGTAGCCACACGGTGCTTCACACCGTATTTTGCTAAAAGAGTTTCAAACTGTCTGTTGCAAAAATACTTACCTCCGTCACTTATGATTGCCCGAGGAGTCCCGAAACACGTGAAAATATTCTTTTTGAGAAAATTCACCACCACCTAGCCATCATTGGTCGGTAAGGCTACCGCTTCTACCCATTTAGACACATAATCCACAGCCACCAAAATGTAAGAATTTGAGAATGATGGTGGGAACGGTCCCATAAAGTCAATACCCCACACATCGAAAAGTTCAACCTCTAGAATGCTTCGTAAGGGCATTTCCTGCTTTCGAGATATGTTTCCCGTCCTTTGGCACTTGTCACATTTTTTTACCAGAATGTAGGCATCCTTGAATAATGTCGACCAATAAAACCCAAATTGTAAGACTTTGGCTGCTGTTTTGGTAGCACCGAAATGACCTCCGTATGGTGAAGAATGACATTGCTCCAAGACAGTCTCCATTTCTTCTTCAGGTAGGCATCTCCGAATTACTTCATCAGCTCCCCTTCTGTAAAGAATAGGATCTTCTCAAAAATAGTATTTAAGTTCTGAAAAGAAATTTTTTCGGCGCTGATGATCATAATCAGGTGGCATGATATTGCTTGCAAGGTAATTCACATAATCTGCATACCACGGTGCACTTCCCATCTGCTCTATCCCAAAAATCTGCTCATCTGGAAACTTCTCATTTATTTCAGCTTCTTCATTCCCTTCTGTCTGCTCTATTCGTGACAAGTGGTCGGCTACCATGTTTTCAACTCTTTTTTTATCCTGAATTTTCAAGTTGAATTCTTGAAGAAGTAGGATCCATCGAATAAGTCTTGGTTTTGCATCTTTTTTAGCAAAAAGATATTTCAACGCTGCATGATCTGTGTGCACTATCACTTTCGATCCAATGAGGTAAGATCAAAATTTTTCGAAGACACTGCTAGTAATTCCTTTTCTGTAGTGGCATAATTCATCTTACGTCATTGAGAGTTCGGCTGGCATAATATATGACATGTATGACTTTTGCTCTACGTTGCCCCAAAACTACCCCGATGGCAAAGTCACTTGCATCACACATGAGTTCAAATGGTAGATCCCAATCAGGTGGTACAATGACAGGTGCTGAGATTAGACTGACTTTGAGAATGTTGAAAGCTTTAAGACAGTCAATAGAAAATTTGAACCTGGCCTCTTTCTCTAGCAAACTGCACAATGGTTTGGTTATTTTTGAGAAATCCTTTATGAACCGTCTATAGAAACCCGCATATCCCAGAAAAGACCGAATTCCCTTAACTGTTATCGGAGGAGGCAGTTTCTCTATAACCTGAATTTTTGTTTTGTCGACCTCAATGCCTTTCGCTGATATCCTGTGTCCCAACACGATGCCTTCTTGGACCATAAAGTGACATTTTTCCCAATCAAGTACCAAGTTGGTTTTCTCGCAACGCTGAAGTACCAGGGTCAAAATTTTGAGGTAATCGTCGAATGATGCTCCAAAAACTGAAAAATCATCCATGAAAACTTTAATGAATTTTTCGACCATATCTGAGAAAATAGACATCATACAACGCTGAAATGTGGCTGGGGCATTGCATACGCCAAATGGCATACGCCTATATGCAAACGTGTCATAAGGGCAGGTAAAGGTAATCTTTTCTTGATCTTCTAGCGCGATATGAATCTGATTATAGCTTGAATACCCATCAAGGAAGCAATAATGAGAATAACCTGCCAATCTTTCCAACATCTGATCGATGAAAGGTAGAGGAAAATGGTCTTTTCGAGTGGCATCGTTCAACTTCTTGTAGTCAATACAAACTTGCCAGCCGGTAGTCAATCTGACTGGAATGAGCTCGTTATTATCATTCTTCTCAACTGTGATCCTTCCCTTTTTTGGCACTACCTGGACCGGACTTACCCAAGTACTATCTGAAATAGAATAGATAATACCAGCGTCAAGCAGTTTCAACACTTCAGCTCAGACTACTTCTTGCAAATGAGGTTCAATCTGCGTTGATGTTGCACTGTTGGTTTATATGCCTCTTCCATTAGAATTTTGTGCATGCATAAGGACGGGCTGATACCTCTGATGTCTGCTATAGTCCACCCGATGGCTGATTTGTAATTCCTCAAAACTCGGAGTAATTTATCTTCCTGATCCTGATCAATAGAATTTGTAATGATGACTGGAAGAGTAGATGACTCACTGAGATAAGCATACCTAAAGTGAGAAGGTAATTGCTTTAACTCGAGAATTGGTGCCTTTTGAACTGAATGAGGTTGCTGAGGAGGTGTGGTACCTAGATCCATATATCTACTCATTCTTTCAATCCGTTCTGCTCCTTGTAAATATCTGGCACATTCTTCAAGAACTGGAGATTTGAAATTTTCATCTTGAGAATGCATAATACACGCTTCCCATGGATTTGAAGGATTTTCCAAGGAAAATGTGTTAGCAGCCTCGTGATCAATGATATCGATCTGAAAGCATGAGTCAGATGAGCTTGGATACTGAATTGCTTTGAACACGTCGAAAGTGACTTTCTCCTCATTCAATCTTAACATTAGCTGCCCTTTTTGCACATCAATTAGGGCTCTTCCAGTAGCTAAGAATGGTCGCCCCAAGATAAGTGGCACATCTCTATCCTCCGCCATATCAAGGATAATGAAGTCAGCTGGGAATATGAACTTGTCCACTTTTACCAAAATATCTTCAATAACTCCACGTGGGCGTTTTACTGGCCGATCAGCTAAGTGGAGTGAAATTGTAGTCAGCTTCACTTCTCCGAGACCTAGTTGCCTGAAAATAGAATAAGACATCAAGTTAATGCTAGCACCTAAATCACATAATGCTTTTTCGAAAAATGAACTACCAACAGTACAATGAATAGAGAAACTCCCCCGGATCTTTTAATTTTGGCGGTAGCTTATTTTGCAAGATAGCACTACACTCCTCAGTAAGTATAATTATTTCGTGCTCTTCCAGCTTCCTTTTATTTGAAAGGATTTCCTTTATGAATTTTGCATAACTCGGCATCTGTGCTAGAGCATCAGCAAACGGTATGTTGATTTGGAGTTTCTTGAGCACATCAAGGAATTTTTCGAATTGCTTGTCCATCTTATGTTTTCGCAGCCTTTGAGGAAATGGAATTGGAGGGACGTCAGCTGGTGGTGGAATATAAGCTGGTGGAGAGTCCCTTTCTAGTGCAACTTCTGCATCTAATTTGTTTTCTCTCTCTTTGTTGGACACATTTTTCTTTTCTACACCTGGTCTAGTCACATGAATCTCTGGTAACTGAGCTCCGCTCCTCGTGGTAATTGCAATTACTTGCTCTTTTTGATTGACCTCGGTATTGCTTGGCCATGTGCCTGGTTGTCGCTTGGTCAACAATTTAGCCAACTGCCCAATCTGATTTTCCATATTCTTTATAGCAACATTCTGTCTTTTCTGCATCTCCTTCAACTCAGATTCGATACGCGTGACAATTTCTTCCAATCCTCCTTTTTTCTCTTGTGGCCTCCCTTGATTTGACAGATTCTGAATATTTTGATTGTTGCCATAGGAAAAGTTTGGATGATTTCTCCATCTTGGATTGTAATTCTGTGAATAAGGATTATTCTGCTGTCGCTAAAAATTCTGAGCATATGCAACTTGTTCAGGGGACGGCATATCAACAGAGGTCTAATTTAATCCAAATTAACTATTATTCTAAAAGTAGTAACGAGGTCGATCCTACAGAGACTGCAATGAGAAAGGTCTAATTTAATCCAAATTAACTATTATTCTAAGCTAGTTGAGTCGAAAAGAATTTGGTTGAAATAATTTAACTGAAAGACTAATTAAATAAGCTAAAAAAAATTAGGTTGAAGAATCAAGTTGTGTAAAATACCAAGGTTTCTAAATCAAGTTGTGTAAAATAGCAAGTGTAGTAATCTATTGGAATATAAGAGTAGTAACGAGGTCGATTCCACAAAGACTGTAATGAGGAAGGTCTAATTTAATCCAAATTAACTATTATTCTAAGCTAGTTGAGTTGAAAAGAGTTTGGTTGAAATAATTTAACTGAAAGACTAATTAAATAAGCTAAAAACAATTAGGTTGAAGAATCAAGTTGTGTAAAATACCAAGGTTTCGGAATCCACCATTGTTTAACTTAGCAATTATCCAATTATTGATCAATTCTCAAAAACATACGACAACACGAAATCAATCTATTGTCGTTCTCAAATATTTATCAATGAAATCCCAAAGAAGAAACAACTAATATCGGCTCCCCTTTTGCTTTAAACATAAATTACTTAAGCGTTTTTCATATCAAGTTCAATTAAAAGAAAACAAAGAATCAAAGGTTTCCTAAGCATTCTATGTATCCCAAATTAATAAAAAGATAACGAAAAATCAAAAGAAATTAATAGATCGAGTTTAAGCACCAAGCACGAATTAATTAAATTAATTTCTAACAATCAAGAATACATGATATTTAAGATGAAAGAAATTTTATTTAAGTAATCTAACAAGAACGAACCATGAACATTAAAGCTCTAAAACGGAATTAGACGAATATAGAAATAATCACTTTGTTAAAAACAATGTTTCATCGTTTACCTTGACTCAAGAAAATTAGAAGAACATAATTAAATTACAAAGAAAAGAATTGATAGAACTCGGCATAGATTTTAGGAGAAGAAATCTTCGAAGAACTATTGATCGCCAAGTAGTTGTCTTCTCTTGAATCTTCCGTCTTTCTTCCAAGTTTTGCTCCCCAAAAATCTAAAACCTTGCTATGAGTTAATAACTCATATTTATACTACCATAATTGAGCCCAAAATATCCCAAAAAAATCACAAAATCCGCGGGCCAAAAGTTACCTAATTAGATTATGAACAAAAAAGAAAATAAAAAACGTGCAGAAAAATAACACTGGGCGATCGCCCAACTTGGACCTTTCATTCCTCACAGTTTGGTCCTCCTCGTTTCAACAGCCTCCAATTTGGTCCTTCAACTTTAGGTCTTGGTCATTTCAGTCCTCCATCTTTGATGCGAACCCGCGAAGGATTAAATCCTGGAACCCACAAAAGATTTGATCTGAACCCCAAGAAAGCTAAAATCTGGCCGCAAGAACTTGACCCGATGATTTCTTGAATCAAAGAACCATAGTTATAAAAACGCCACAAAGGTTTGCGATATCTTTGATAAGTTTTAGGGTTTGTTCAATTAAGAACACGGAAGAAAGTGAATCCTCACTTTAATTAATCTCTCAAAATAATCAACTGTCTTATCTTTACAATGAAAGATGTTTAAATAGTAAACATACGAAAGAAACCTAATCTAATTCGAAATTAACCTAAATCCAATTAAATAAGAGTTCTAAATCAAAAAGGAAACTAAACTTGCCAAAACCCGGATTCCTCCTGAAATATGCCTTGCGATCGCATAGGCTTAAACCCTGCGATCGCCTGGTTTGACACAAAAGTATTCTGTTTCTAAACTGCCATCCTTGCGATCGCAGCATCACATAACCATGCGATCGCATGGTTATTTATCTTCACCTTCTGCGCGGAATTCTGTCCCATCTGCATTTTGGTCCTCCAACTTTGTTTCACGGTCTTTTTGGTCCTCCAATCTTCTATTAGACTCCGATATACCTCCAATATGGTCCTTAGCTTGAGTCCAATTTAACAACGGTCTATGGCTTGCCTGGATCGCATCATCCCCTCCTTCTTCAAAAGGATTCGACCTCGAATCACTACAGGCATCTAAGGGATAAAGATCCTTCAAATGCTTCCAAAACCAATCACCAGGCTCAAAGATGAATCTGCAGCCTTTATTTACTTGTATTTGATGTATTTGAAGCTCATTCATATCATCTGGACTGCTTCTATAAGTTGGTCGTTTTGTAAGAACAGCCCCAGGTACAAAGCGGAGTTGATGTGCAATGTCTTGAATAGGTAGTAATCTACTAGACATTTTCTCTGAAGATACGTCATCCAGTTCCTGCAATGAAGAAATAGCCAAACTGGGGAGGGATTGGTTAGTGTTGCTAATTACAAGATAGGATTCCTTGTATACTAGCAAAATCAAGGGTTGGTTTTCCATGAGAGCCCTCTTAATCTCACTTTCTTTTGCGAAGAAACTCACTTTTGTTTTCTCTCGTGATTTCAAATTATTTTCAGCTACACTCTCATTTTTTTCTTCTTCTATCCTCTTCTTTTCTTGTACCTCTAACTCGTTTCTTTGTTCCATCTCTTTATTTTCTTGTACCTCGCCCTCACTTCTTTGTGCCATCTCTTTCTTTTCTTGTGCCCCAACCTCATTCTTGTTTTTTTGATCTGCCTGTCCTTTTCGTTTTATTTGGGCATCGTAGACCTGTTGTGGTGTTAAAGGGGCAAGTGTAACAGGTTTTCCATCTTTGACAAAGCTGTACCTGTTCTTTGCCCTATCATGCTTCACCTTTCTATCGTACTGCCATGGTCTCCCCAATAAAATATGGCTAGCATGCATTGGAACCACATCACACAATACTACATCACTATACCTCCCAATAGTAAAACCCACGAAGACTTGCTTGGTAACCTTGACTTCCGCACAATCATTTAACCACGACAACTTATAAGGATTAGGGTGTTTTAACACAAACAACCCTAACTTCTCAACAAGGGTGGTACTAACTCTATTGGTGCAACTCCTCCCATCAATGATCATACTACACACTTTGTTATCAACAAAACATCGAGTATGGAATATGTTATCTTGCCCAGGTGTAATGTCATCATTATTAAACATTGTTTAAAAATTGAAAAATTAAGAAAGAAATAAAAGGAAAAGAAAATTATCTGCCTCACGTGTTTGCACTCGTGTTTCGCTCTATATGGCTTTTTTTCCGATAATAATCTCACAACTCTTGCCTTTTTCCACTCTTGTATTTCTTACCAAGTTCTCTAAAGAACTATCTAAACTCAATCAAGAATTCCAACTCCCGCGGCATTCAAGAACAAGACTAAGAACTAGAACAAGAAGAACAACGGAGAGAATAAGAATTAAAAGCAGTCATGAATAAGAAATAAACACCGGATGATAATTTATGACGAGAATTTCAAAGAACTCGGTTTCTTGAATTTTTTTTGAATTTTCGTTTTTTTTTTTTTTTTTCAATTCAATGCAAGAACGAAGAAAAAAGAGATCACAAATCAAGAATTAGAAATAATTAACTTTGGTGCAAATATGGATCATGCAAGAACAATTATTGAAGAGGATGAATAAGGAAAGAACAATTTTTTTTTTTTTTATATGATTCAAGATGAATCTGATAAAAACAAGAAATTAAACGATAGAACCTGATTTTAGAGCCAAAGCTCTGATACCAACTGATGCGAACCCGCGAAGGATTAAATCCTGGAACCCACAAAAGATTTGATCTGAACCCCAAGAAAGCTAAAATCTGGCCGCAAGAACTTGACCCGATGATTTCTTGAATCAAAGAACCATAGTTATAAAAACGCCACAAAGGTTTGCGAAATCTTTGATAAGTTTTAGGGTTTGTTCAATTAAGAACACGGAAGAAAGTGAATCCTCACTTTAATTAATCTCTCAAAATAATCAACTGTCTTATCTTTACAATGAAAGATGTTTAAATAGTAAACATACGAAAGAAACCTAATCTAATTCGAAATTAACCTAAATCCAATTAAATAAGAGTTCTAAATCAAAAAGGAAACTAAACTTGCCAAAACCCGGATTCCTCCTGAAATATGCCTTGCGATCGCATAGGCTTAAACCCTGCGATCGCCTGGTTTGACACAAAAGTATTCTGTTTCTAAACTGCCATCCTTGCGATCGCAGCATCACATAACCATGCGATCGCATGGTTATTTATCTTCACCTTCTGCGCGGAATTCTGTCCCATCTGCATTTTGGTCCTCCAACTTTGTTTCACGGTCTTTTTGGTCCTCCAATCTTCTATTAGACTCCGATATACCTCCAATATGGTCCTTAGCTTGAGTCCAATTTAACAACGGTCTATGGCTTGCCTGGATCGCATCAATCTTTTTATAACATCCTATTTGGTCCTTCATCTTTCAATTGAGTACAATTGAGTCTCCATACTTTTGAGATATCTTCTAATGTATCGCTCTTTTCATCCAATCTTCTCCAATTGTTCACAAACAAGTCCAAAACTGAAATAGAAACAATAATAAACTAGAATAAGTAGAAAATCAACTATATGACGGGATAAATGCTTAATTCAAAGGCCAACATAAGTGCACACTTATCAGTAATGAACTTTATGGCTTGAAAGATTTTTCCAGCCTTCTTCGATCTCATTTCGGCATTCAATTGAATCAACGGTTTTTGTATCACTCGTGCTCTTGTTTTGCATTGCAAAATTTCCCATTCCCCTACCCCAGAAATACTTTTCAAAATAGTTCATTCTACATAGCAGTAGAAATTTGAGAAATGATGGCCACAAAGTTTAGAATTATTCATGTCATAACGTGCGACAAGTTTTAGGCTAATAATAAACCTACCACAATCCTCCTTTATATGGGCTTGGAACTGGCTGGATAAATAAAGGTAGAGTTAATACCTAATAAATTAAGAAAGATATTCTTCGGCGCATTAGATCTCATTATTGTTTGCTTGGTACAATTATTGATTTGGATTGGGTTTGATTGCAGTATATCAAGAGGGATGCTTTCAGAGAGGCTTATTTACAAATTATCGAACACTATACAGAACATGGAAAGGAAGCTGAGATCAGCTTGTCACACTCCTAGTGCGAAAATAGATAGTGTTTTCAAGATAATTGTTTGTTTCAAGAAGTTGCTTCTTCTGTGAAATGTCATTCTCGCTTTTTATTTCTGTATAGAGAAGTTGTAAGAGACACCAATTTAAGAGTAAGTAAATGCATGGAAAAGTGACATCTCTGATGTTATTTAAGATGTTTGATAAGATTTTGTCGATATACGAAGCTACTTGTCATGGACCAGAGAAATTGCAAAAATTAGTCAGGTTTTTACAACAAAGGTTTGCATCATATTATTTACTTTTTATGGATTTGTATCTGATGTTGTATTTAACAATGTCACACTCTCCAGCTTGGAAGGTTCACTTTTTGACATCAGCAAATAGATCAGATTGAAATGTGTGGTTTAGATAGTTCTATCAAATTTATCAATTGTGTATCTTAGTAACAATTCTACAATTTTAAGACAATAATATTATTTATATTTGATTAATTGTACAAGCTTTAATGATGCAAGTTACATTTTTTAAAATAAATGTGTGTCTTAGTAACAATTCTACTATGATGCAAGAAAATTTATCGTTGTTGAAAGTATTATACAATGAAAATTTAGATTGTCACAAAATGATATTTACATGTTGTGAAATGGAATACGCCATACATTTAAACAATTACAAAATAAATTGCACAACAATTATAGAGCGTTGCACAAATGTTGACGCGACAAATTCTGTGTTGTAAAATAAATTCAACTACAAATACAAATTGTCACATAAAAAATATTCATTGTCACAAAATAATATTTGCAACAATTTTATTTGTTGTAAAATAGAATACACGACATACATTAGTACAAATAAACTAAATTGTGCAACAACTATATATCGATACGCGGCAAACTCTCTGTGTTGCAGAAGATATTCAACTTCAAACACAACTTGTCATATAAACGAATATCTATTGTCACCAAATAATATTTGTAACAATTTTATATGTTGTAAATTATAATTCGCGGCCTATATAAATAGTCACCACATAAATTAGGCAACAACTATACATCGTTGCACAAATGATGATGCGACAAACTCTCTATGTTGCCGAATGAATTTAACTACACACAAAACTTGTTACATAATAAATTATACTACAAACATTGAATATTTTATAATATATTCTGCAACGAAACAATCTCATTGTATATAAATTACGCGACAAACATGACCTATTATAAAATGTATATCACTACAATCATGTTTTGTTGCAAAATAGAATAGGTAACAAGTGTTATACTTTTAAAATAGTTTTCGCAACAAATATTTCTCTTCGCAAATTGTATTTTGGAATAAACGTTGTGACAAATTGACTTGTTGCCCTTTTAATTTTTCGCGACATCTATGTATTGCAACGACATTATGGCGACAAATATGTTGTTGCTATTTCATATTTTTGGCAGAAAACAAAAAATGTTGCAAGTTTGCTTATGCGATAAGTGACTAATAGTTGTCGTAGAATACATTCTATAGCGCTTATAGCGCGACAATGCCCGCAACAAACAGCCTGTTGTCGCTAACTTAATTTGGCAACAAAATCTCTATTGAAGTGAACATTTTTTTATCGCAAAATGGATATTTTTTTTGTAGCATGCAATAATGCAGCTTAGTTCAGATTGATAAACATGGGATTTCTACAGTTAGGGATCTATAGATTTTTTAGGACTTATTGTTTAGGAGGTAGTACCTCCTTATTTATTGATTTATTATTTATTCATTTATTTGTTTGTTTTACCCCCCTCCCATGTATTTTTATGAGTTATTTATATATGGTTGGGGTATCTGAATCCCCTATCCTTTCTTGGTGAAGGTCTGACAACCACACTAGAGATGTGATGGTGTTAGAGGTGTCAAGACAGGTGGACAGGTCGAACCCACGTTGGCCCACCCGCCTCAACCCGTAACTGTGGGCCAGCCCGTGAACTAGACGGGCCGAGGACACTGAATCGCACGCGGGTAGTTCAACTGCTGGCCCATTTGATAATTAAAAAAAATGTAAACATTGTTATTTATTTTTTATTTAGTAATTTAACACATTTTTCGCCATAAATGTAAACTTTTTTTTTTGGAAGTACAATAAGTTAGTAAATTTTTGAAGTAATTTAAAAAAATTAATTTTTCATTCATACTGGCCGAACTGAGTCGAACCGCGGCCCACATGGGCTCGACTCGGATGAGCCGACAGGTGGTCCAGGCTCGTATTCAATTTTCGTGGATTGTGTTGACCTGGCCCGCAATCCGTTGTGGCGCTGACTTTTTCTAATGCAGTCCGTCACAGGCTTCATCAAATGCGGGCCGACCCGGATTGACACTTCTAGATGGTGTGTTGAATTAAAAAAAAAACGACGCATTATTGTTCACATTTTCATTGAGAGTTTTTAAAGTGACTTCCCTTTATACTATTTTAATTTACCGTTAAACTTTAAATTAATTGCGATCTTGAACTGTTCGGTATAATTCTCAAAAAATTTGGTGCAATAAATTTTGAACCATAAATGCATAATGTATTATAGTTTCACAAAAAATCTCATGACCTGTTGCCTAAATTTTCCTGTTGATCAATGCTATTTATTGAAAAAAAATAAAAAAAAATAAAATAGAGAGAGATCTACGATTTGGTTTCAAATGAAATTAGTGAATGGATCGTCACTACAACAAAAAAGGCCTTTTGCAACTCTTCAATGGCAACATTCGTTAAAAGCATGTTGCTAAAACAGGTCTACGGCAACAGTCATTAAATGTTTGTTGCAATTGGTTAATTCAATTGACATTTGGCAACAGTGTTGCAGTGACCGTTGTCAATGTAACCTTTTGCAACGGTCACTGACCGTTGTTAAAAAAATAAAATATTTTGTCATACAACAACGGTCAGTGACCGTTGTCGAATGCTGTAGTATTTAGCAACGTTTATGAACGTTGTGAACACATATAACACAACTCTTTTGCAACGGTCTTTGCATGTTGCGGAAACTTTTAAAAAAGAAATATATCGCAACGGTCCTTGACTGTTGTTAAAACATACAACTATTGGCAACGGTCATTTGTCTGTTGCGGAAAGTTTTCTTAAAAGCAATTTGGCAACGGTTATGTGTTTGTTGCCTTAAGTTTTCTTAAAAATAATTTGGCAACGTTCTTTGCACGTTGCAAATGCTGAAACCCAAATACGAGCCCATTTAACAAATTCACTGCCCGCGAAAATGAAATTCATTTCGCTCCAACCAAAATAATTTCTGTGTCCATCTCCACCCGTGTACTCCTCCCGAAATCTACCCCAATATCCAACTGCAAACCCTTATATTTTGATTTGATCCACATTTTGGGCTAGTCGTTCTGCACTTCTGCTCCAAACCCGGTAATCCAACAGGTAAAATGGAAGCCCCACCGCCGGCGGCGTAACCACAACACTACAGAATCAGTCAACATCACAACCACCGGCCTTACGGCGGAGGGGAGGGCGGCGGCCCGGTTGAATTGACGAAAGAGCCGTCGCATTCCGACAGCAATAACAATGACAACAACGAAGACAGGTGCGGGGCGGAGCTGCGGGCGCAACTGGATTGTAACCTAACTTCACTCTGTGACCACATCCAATTGGAGGGATTCAATAATGGCGCATTCTCCGATGTCATCGTACAGTCCATGGGCTCAGTCTACCTCCTTCATCGCCTCATCCTCTCCCGCAGCTCTTACTTCCGGTTTGTTCTCTTAGGTTAAGCTCTTGGGAGATATAGTTTTTGGGAAAAGTAGATTTCGTCGAAAATTTCTCATCTTTATGGATTTTATTTCTTAAAAATTGATAAATTAAAAGGAAATTACTCACTGAAAATCATGCTATATATATATATATATGTATATATATATTTTTTTTTTTTAATTTCAGTAACTATATCAATTTCGTTAAAAGTGGAATCTTCCTATATTTTGTTTATTTCTGATTGTTGAGTTAATTTTGTTTGTGCTAATGTGTTTCGACAAAGTTTTACAATTGGGGGTGGATTTGGTTATGATTTTTTATTTACATTATGGATTTTTATTTCAGTTAGTGGGTTATAGTTAATTACTCTCACATTACTATTTTGGTACCTTCTTTACACTGTTATTCTGCTGATTTTCAATTTTATGTAGTAGCAGTTGATCGTTTCTGTATTACATTATTCTTAAGGTTCATTTGTAAGTATTAGTTTAAGGGGTTTTAAGAATGGCTATTTTTTTCCTCCTCGGAATGCACTTTTAAAATACTAGTCTGAACAAGTTAATAGTTACACTAATGTACTAATGTGAGGTTCTTTGCGTACATGCCATTTTCTTAACTGTACTTTGGTTGAAACTTGTGCTAATATAGGCCAATCTGTAGGCCTGAGAGCTTGTCAGAGTATTGTTTTTTTGTTTTATATTTCTTTTATTATAGTTTGTGTTGGATTGGTGATTAGTTTATGAGAAAGTGAGATTTTTCTCCGTGACCTGTTGAATGTAGTTTTTGGGTTCCAAGTTGTAGAAATTAGTGAATGCCTAGTTTGCAGGCCTGTCTATAGGTTTTACTAATAGCGTCATAATCAAACTAGAAAAGTGATTTTACTTAGAGCCTTAGCATGTATAAACTGAAACATAACAGTTGGGCAGTATGATTAAACTAGTCATAATCACTTCTTAAAGTATTCTACTACTACACAAGGCAAGAACTAATTTTCCATTAGAGAGTATCATCTAGAATGTTCAAACAACCAAAAGCTATGTTAATCATGTGATATAACGGCTGAAGTGGATTCTAGAGAATGTTGCTCGCTATGTTAATCATGTGATATAGATAGTTGTTGATATTAGAAAAAATGTTAATGGTGGGGTGGGGGGATAAATACTGCCATGGTAAATTTTGTGGTATTCATAGGCGTGTACAGGAGGAGGACATGATATTATTCAAATTTTGGACTTTTTAGTCCATCGTGAATATTTTGTTTCCGGAGTTAATTGTTATGCTTAATCATTTTTTTATTTGTTGATGAATTCCTAGAATGTCTTCAAGAAGTTGAGAAACTAAAATCATTGTTGTCTTAATACATAGTCACGTGATAGTGCATTAGTGATCCACGTGTTTTGTCAATTTTTCTTTTCTCTGTCAAAATATTTTAAGTGTTAACTTTTAACATTTGCCTATGATAATCTGCAGAAACATGCTTCAGGGCCCTTGGAAAGAAGCCAATGCTCCTGTTCTGACCTTGCACGTGGATGATAACAATGTAAATGGAGAAGCAATGGAGATAGCTTTGGCATATCTCTACGGACACCACCCTAAGCTTAACGAGAATAACGCATTTCGAGTTCTAGCTGTTGCATCTTTTCTTGATCTTCAGGTATCCAGTGCTAACCATAAAATACCCACCTCCTATTAAAATCAGTATTGCTGGTTAGAAATTCAATTTTTGTAACAGAAATTTTGCACTTCACTCTACTGAAATGGATGGACTCTTCTCCTCCACTCTCTATTCTAGCTTATAGGAAACTGGTCTACAACCATTCATTTTTCCTGTTTCTGAACTTTGATGAATGTAAGATGCTTCATCATTAAGGATATTACTTTCACGAGTCCTTTTAGTTTGATAATGGGTTTCTACGGTTGTGCCATTTTGATGTATGCCCATTGGCTTAGGAATGAGTTTTCAACTATTATTATGGAGTCAGTTGGCTTGGGTTTTTATTTAAATGCTAAGAATTTCCTGGTTACATAGGATGTTTGGAGAAGAGTTATGATATCAATGCTAAAGTTACGAAGTTTTGCATGTTGCCAATAGTTAATTTCGAGGCAATATTATATGATAATTTAATGGAAATGTTCAGCATTCAAGAATGATTTTCCTCACACCAAATTAAATATTCAGCATCAACCAAATATTGACCAAAAAAATTTCAGACTAAATGAATTAGATCACTTCACTTTTCGGAGTTTCTGTGGTCAAGCATTTGTGGAGACTTGTGGCCTGAATTTTGCTTGACTGTCCCAAGTCTGAAAAATGTCAAATTGAGCATGCCAAATGTCCCAAGTCTGAAAAATGACTAGAGCCATTGAAGGCACAAGTCTCTATATAAATTTCCAATCCAACTTGAACACTAAACTACTTGACTTGGCCGTTTCCTCTACAGCCATTAAATTTATTTGCAGGCTTGGTGTATTTATGTATCTCTTCTGATGATTTCTGTAGCTTTCTTTTTTTACTCTACCGGCAATCTCGAACATTATTTTCACTATTTTAGTTTATAAATGCTCCACTATCTTAATCTCTTTTCTTAATCATCATATACCTTTATGTTCATTTCTTTCAGTTTTTTTTCTTGAACAAACACACTTTCATCTGCATTCTGATTTGATGCTAATATGGCAGGTTTCGAGGTGTCTTCTGGAAGGCTGCTAGAATAGGTATGATTTGTTTCAATATTTCATTTATAGCGCTAATCTTGCAGGATTTGGTGTGAGGTTCATTTTTTTATACGACAGTTTATGTTGGAGGTCGAGATGGGTCAATTTCTTGCACCGCTGGGATGGCATCTGTCCAGTAATTGAATTGCCTGAGAGATCTAATAGGGATAGTTCTTGGATTAAAGCCAGTGTCCAAGGGATTTTGCCTGTAAATTGGTTATTCCCCAGTCTTAATCTTTCCATTGAAGGTGAATTTCCAATCTAAGGGATAATGTGAAAAATATTATATGATTTTATAATGTGATGTGTCTAAAGCCTTGGTCATATTTCCTTTCCGAATGAGTAATTTTGTTTCCATTTTTCATGTCCAAATCTTTTATTTTATCTGAGAAATTAGAAGGGTCATTGTGTTTGCGCTTCATGATATTCTATGTTACTCAGGTTTAATCGTCCTTCTTTTTTTGTGAATTGCAGGGTTGGAACTAAGTGCTTGTGGAATAGCGGTTTTGCTCGACGGGTGGTAGAAGAGTATTTGGTGATATTTTTGTGTAACTTTTGTTGTGTATAGTTGTGTAAATTTTGTTTGCATTTTGAAGGGAGTATTATGCTGCATTTTCTTAACATTCAGAATAAGTTGCGTGATGGATGTGTTAGTCGGAGGGAGAAATCTTGTGTTGATATTTATAACCTCGTGTTAGTATATTTATCCAAATGTACAATAAAGTTGTGTTGGCATATCTTTCTTATTTTACTTAGTCTTATTCTTATTTTACGCAGTCTTAGTCTTTTACTTAGTTGAGTTTTATTATATCTATAATGTAATTTTGTATTTAAATGATTGAGAAAGTACAAGAATATATATAAAATATATTTCGAAATAATAGATAAAAAACCCAAGGTAACGATAACGTGCACAAAAACGTTGTTGAAAATGAATACATAGGCAAAGGCAACGTGCAAATGTACGTTGTTAAAACTAAATGGCAACGGACATTGAACGTTGTTAAAAACTAAATGGCAACGGACATTGACCGTTGCTAAAAACTATAAATGACAACGCACAGTGACCGTTGCTAAAAACTAAATGGCAACGGATATTGAACGTTGCTAAAAACTAAATGGCAACGTGCAATGCCCGTTGCCGTAAATGAATACTTTTCAGCAACATCGAAGGACGCAACGTGCGCATGCACGTTGCGAAAGGTCTTTCGCAACGTTTTTCGCCCGTTGCAATAGACTGTTTTTCTTGTAGTGCGTGTGTCAACTAATTGTTAATTGCTGATTTAGTGTGGTCAATTCATATTTGAAAATTATAAAGTAAAAGTATTTAATGTTCTAAATTTAATTGGTGAGTACTTAATGGGAATTTAATATTTTCAATAATGAATTTAGGAATGTCACATTGTGTCTATTTCATTATATCATACTCAAGAACATATTGAGTTTCACTATCTGCTAGCAAAACACATTATTAAATCGATGTAAACATGTTAATATGCAAAACATTGAGAAATTAATTTGAAATATCATATTAGTATGTCAGTGCTCAATTCAGCCTATCTCTAAAAGGTGGACAAGAACAAATCAGACCTACAGAGTCTGATTTGAATCTTTATAATTAATTTAATCCACACCCAAAATTTTAATCTTGACCTATGTTACAATTGTAGCAAATCAATTAATGATATGACTCTTGCTTGATTCTTTGTTACAATTAAATGTGTAATTCGTTGTATTTCATTTTTTATGTCTAGACGAGAGCAGTGTACATCAATACTGGCTATTGGAAGTACTCAATCAACCTACACTGGATAATGCACTAATTACTACTAGTACTATAAATGAAGATTTACTTGCAAAGTAAGTTCCAATTGACTTGTGTGATGAGGAAGAGGATAGACGACAAACTAGGAAAAATAAATTGACTTCAACATAGTGGAACCACAAAAAAAAAAAAAAAAATTAGGGGGTGAGAGCAAGAATGGGACAAAACATTTGCATGGTCAATTGAAAATATGTCGTCTCTGAAATCAAAAAGACATTAAGTAAACAATATTGAATCCAATAACTGAAGATAGTGGAAAGGCATCAATGGGTACTTACTTTTTTCATCAAGCATATGCTCGGAAAGAACTTGGACATATGATCATTTTGCATGAGTACCCCATTTCAATGGTTGAACACATTGGATTTAGAAGATTCGTGAATGCACTTCAACAATTATTTGAGGTTGTTTCTCTTAATACTATAGAGAATGATATTTTACAAATCTATGATTACGAGAAATTGAAACTAATGAGCTTGTTGGAGAGGAACAATAGTAGAATTGCAATCACCACGGACTTGTGGACTTCTAATCAACAGAAGTTATTCATGGCTATCACTGCACATTTCGTAGATGATTCTTGGAGACTTCAAAGTCAAATTATGAGGTACTTTGATATTTGATAAATTAATTTAGCTAATTTTCATGTATTGTTTAAACATAATTTTTTTGTATTTGTTTTGTTTTTAAATAAAGGTTCATACATGTGTCATGCCCGCACATGTCTGAGTCAGTGAATACAGCATTGATGGACTACTTATTGGATTGGAATGTTGATAGCAAGTTGTACTATTGATAATTATACTACAAATGATGCCATGATCAACATTCTTTTAGACAAGTCTTCTGGTTGTTCACTTATGCTAAATGGTGATTCTGTGTTGTTGTGCGCACATATTGAACTTGTTAGTAAATGATGGTTTGGAGATTATTAACTCGAGTGTTGAAAAAATCCATGATAGTGTTGCATTTTGGACAGCAACACCAAAAAGAGAAGAAAATTTGAGATTTCCACACATTAGTGAAAAATCTCTTTTTCAAAAAGTTAGCACTTGATTGCAAAACTAGGTGGAAAGCTACTTACTTAATGGTTCATACTACTTTACAGTATAGGAATATATTTTCTCGACTAAAACAACAAGAGACAATATGGATGTTTGATTATTGATGAAGATTGGGATTTGACGAAAGAGATATGTGAATGGTTGGATGTGTTTTTTGAAGTAACTCGACTATTTTCTAGGACTAAGTATCCAACATCAAATCTTTATCTTCCAAATATTTTGTGAGACAAAGATGTCAATTTACAATTGGATGACATCTCCATATGATGAAATGAAATTGATGGCTCTAGGTATGATTGAAAAGTTGAACAAATATTAGAGCAAGATTTGTGGTATTTCGGCTGTAGTTACTGTATTGGATTCGAGATTTAATATGAAGTTGGTTGTATATTATTTTCCTATGATTTATAAAAATGAAGCTTCAGATTATGAAATTCAAAATGTTCGAATTAGAATATGCTAATTGAGTACATAACAAGACATGGGTTGAGTAGGAACGTGATTCAATCTTCAACTCCATCTTTCCAAATCGAGATATCTACTAATGTAGGCAATCAGTTGGCACGGTTTGATTTATTTGTTACTAGTAGCACTAGTATTGATAGTACAAAATCAAAGTTTGATATTTTCTTGGACGAACCTATATTGCCTATATTAAATACTTTACAGGTCCAATTAAAGCCATTCGTAGCATACTTTCTTTTTTTCTGTTTTTCGAGTTTGTTGAACAAAAGAGGCCGACTCATGTCCTTATTTTGCACTTCATTAAGCATTCTTTCACTAGTTCATTCTCTTCTATTGATGAAGATGATCGAATCATGTGTGCATATGTTTCTTGCTAGATTTATGTATGAAATATTTAAATAAGACAAGATTTACTTATGAAATATTTTGTTAGTTTTATGTCGAGCGGATTAAATACTTTATTTATGTTTGGTATCGAGTCATAAACTTAATTATATACAAATTCAATTAATATCACACTAACAAATTAGAAATAAATAAACTTAAAATAAAAAATAAACAGTGCATGGGGCCACCCCGCACGTTGCCATTCATAATTGGATGATGGAGATTTGTTTTGTACACCTTGCGATAATTTTGAGATGTTAAAGGACTAAAGTAAAAATAAATTTTGGAGTCAATTATTTATTCAAAATAATATTTAATTATTCGTATTAAATTACGTAGAATTGGCTCAAGAAAAAAGTTAATTTGAATAGTCAAGACCAAGAGAAAACCGTGTATAGAAATCGAGAAGTGTCCACAACCGAATCCCATGAGTGTCAAAACCTGATTTCAGGAAAACTGTGGGTCCCTGTTTTTATGTCTAATCATATTCGTGTCCATGATTCTTAAATAATACTAGTGTTATCCCGTGCGTTGGACGTGAAGCTGTAGAAATTATATTTGTAACGGACATGAAGCTGTAGAAATGATATTTATAATAGTGTGAATTGAATCGAGTTGCAAAGATAAGGTATTTGTGTGAAATGTAATAGTTATTAATTATGTTAGCAGATTCATCGGCGAAGTAACTATTATCGAGCATAGAATGTCTGAAATCCATCGGCATTTCTGGTTATTACCATGCCTACTTGAATTTGTATGATTATAACCAAATTCCCATAGAAAAGTGGATTGTTTACACACGTAAACTTAAGAAAGAATTCATATTTCAAAGTGAAAAACACGTAAATATCACAACATGATACAAGAAGTTCCAAGGTGGAAATAAGAATTGCGAAAAAGATTCCCGTAGAATCTAAAGTCAGGCGAGATTATAAGGCCTGATGTAATAACCTGCTTGTCTTTACAAATGTTAAAAATAAATTCCAACTTTATTTATTAGCTCCTTGAAATTTAAAATGCGCACCATGGTCTCTTGAAATCAGCTCCAAGGTAGCCGTTGGGAACATGAAACAAATTGTCTAATGGCAAATAGTATGAAACAATACCCTAAAAGATAGTCAATAAATTAATAAAAACTTTTAATATAAAGAAATAAACATGATATAGCCAATTAACCACATAATTACCTCATTTTCAACTCTGTTGCAAAGGGGATTCAACATGTGCATTCTTGTCAAAACTCATCTCGACCACTTCCTGAAGAATGGCTTCATCAATCTGTTCGAGGAAAAGTTACTCAAATTAATCAAGAAAGGTTTTACTTGTTAGGATTGCAAGCAGCAAGTCTAATCTGTGAAGACAGGTGCATCAGGGAATGATAAGATCAAGTACATAACAGAAGCAATGGGACAAAAAATGGCCACATTACTAGATAGAAGAACAAAGAGCAAGAGGACGGGGAAAAGTAGTCAATTAGATACACACCTACACGTTTAGATCCATAGCAATTTTATAATCCTGAAGTTGATTGTTATTGAAAATTTCTATAGACCAAGGAAAGCTAAATTGAAGACAATAGTGTGTGCATGGAGTAAGAGAAGAAATTCCATGAAGTATTGTTATATAAAGTATGAACTTTAGCCAGAAAATTAGAACATACAAATTCCAAGTTTTATGCATCGACACTTTCAATCCCTAAAACAGTGAAAAAATCGATTGAAGACCTCAATTACTACTTTAATGAAACAAAAAATGAAAAATTCAGCACCGTTCAAAGAAATATAAATAATCATAAGTGCACAAATAAGTTAAAATGCCCGAATAAACAAGGTTACCATCGCCATACTCATTGTCTGGGGGAAACTCAATCAAATCAGCAATGAAATGAAATACTGTCATGCAAAGTGTAAAGAAGTAAATAGCTTAAGAAATGAAATTCATCGTTATTTGCTTTATGTAAGGAATTCCCAGTCATCACAACCAGCAAGTAAACCAGAGTTGAGACATAAATTATTAGATCTCCTAATTATCTACCATAAAGGTGCATAGGGTATCAATAATTGAACACATAGGTATCAAACTAAACACTGTAGTGGAAGAAACCGGGGTTTGTCAATATAGGATCTTCAAATTCAAAGAAACATTATTGGAAGCATAACCCAAATTATTATCTAAACAAAAATATTTTAAAAATGTTTAAGCCAGTTATGCACTACTTTTATGGATGAAATGATATTCTCATTTAAGTACAAGATAAGACAACCAAAACTCCTTCCTCCAGTCATGGGCTACATTATAAGATAATACCACTAGGCTGACCAAAACAACAGTACACAAATATATTAATATAATTTATCCATTATGACCCATTAATCTTTAGAACCAGTTTTGAGCTATGATTATTGGACACCCAATGTTAGGTGTTGTTTCGCATATGTAAAATCGCAAAGTACGAAAACATTCTGAACATCGAAATAAAACTTAATCTACAACGTATTTTGTACAGTCAAATTAATCTAAAACTATAAATATTGCTATTCATAGGATCTCACACCAACAACAGCATTCATTGGAAAACTAAGTTTATATGGAAACATGTTTAGCCTAAGCTGAAAGTTTACTCACTATAAATAACACAAGATCTAATCAGAAAATTTACAAGAAAAACATTTTTATTTTGGTGCCAAACAATTTTTCTCCACATGATCCTGATTATAAAATTCAAAGAGGAAGAAGCAGGGGTCGCATCTTACCAAACTTTCTTTGATGACTTAAAAGGGAAAAATAAATTATATACTCACAATAGAGACATAAGTTTAAGTCCTAGTTGAGACTTAAAGATATTTAATATAATAAAAATAACCTGGCCTCATTTCAAACTTCTATATACACAGAACCACTACAAATTTTGAAGAGATAACATAAGATGGCTTCACTTAAATAATATCTAGTTGAAAGTTCAGAGTTTTTTAGTAGACATAATTTGTTTGTATTAAAGTGTCAACATAATATGGTGGTTCATTAATAGCATTCACATCTTTTGTTTTGATGCTATTATCGTCCAGTGAAACAAAAATTGCTATATACATTCTCCATTTTAAGTAGTCCAACAACTATTTAATGGAGAAAAAAAAAAGTAATTTTTTCATTGCTTCTAATTCTGTAATTAGAAACCTTGATTTGTAAGACTTCAGAAAATAGTAGTCATCCTAAAATGGTATACACATTTTTGTTAATAGATTAGACAAGTATCCTATAACATTAAAAGCAGATTTTCTTACTAACCTTCATTACAATGCAGTCTTCTAATACTCCAAATATGCACCAATTGTTAATTTTTTATTACACTAACTATCCACTTTTCAAGCAATATTTATAGTTTTCAAAATATTTTCTACATAATTCAAATTAATAACAAGTTATATAACAAATGAGATCCGAAACTATAATCTTAATAGTCTTCCACATTACAATGAGCATAACACTTTTTCACAAAAACAAGATGGATGAAACTACATAAACAACAAAGTAAACAATATAAAATCAAATACGAGAATTGTGTTTATTACATCTTGTTGTGGTACCTCTATTCGTATTGTCAAAGACTTCAGATGCACTCAAATCCAATATATTGTTTGTATTATATATAAAATGTTTAGTTCAGATATGTCACTTTAAAAACTCATAATTCAAAATCAAATTATACATAAATTACACAATACTAATAAAACCTATACTAGAACTACATATTACAAACTAACAAAAAATCCAATATATACATGTATTTCATTTACATAATTACTTACAAGCTTCGTTGTCACGACATCCACCAATACAAATTCATTTGCTTCCTGCAGAGCTTATTTGTCGTTGATATGTAGCAAAGTTATCAATATATTGATTATGTGATTTCTTCCGATGAAGCTCCCTACGACGCTTGTTTCGATAATCTTTTGATATAGCCCAATGTTCTCGCCTACGCTTATTCAATAAATCTTTTTCTCGTAAACATACTAAATCCTGACTTCTATCATCTTCTTCGCCTTCCATCTGTCACAAACTATTTTGCAACTATTGCGAAAAAAAGGTGGAAAAACCTTTTGTTTCTCACAGATATTTTTAATTAGATACAAAGAGGGAAATATATATACAAAAGGATAATGACATGTCCTAAAAAAATTAGCAACTAAATAAGAGAAACAAATCCCGATTGACTAGGAAAGAAAATAAACTAGAGGAAATTACAATTGCTTCCTAAATAAGTCCTAGGAATAAAGAAAGCAATCCACATGAATCTACAAGGATCCATACGGAGCTAATTTAGGATTTCAACACTTTCCCTCAAGTTGGAGCATATATATGAATCATGTCTAACTTGTCAATCAAAGAGTCAAAATTAGCTCTTGGTAAAGCCTTTGTAAGGATATCTGCTATTTGCATATTTGTAGATAAAATGACTATTTGTCAAAATTAGATGTGTCATTTGAAGCATCTTTCATCAATTTTTTCTTTGATAAAATGACTATTTATATCTCCACATGTTTTGTTCTATCATGTTGGACTGGATTTTAGCAATACTGATTGCTGCAAGATTATCACAAAACATCCTCATAGGCTCTAAATGTTCAACTTTTAATTCCTCTAGTAACCTTCGCAACCACATTCCTTCACATATGTTGTGCCATAGCTCCAAATTTAGCTTAGGCACTGCTCCTTGCTACGACATATTGTTTCTTACTCCTCCAAGTGACGAGGTTCCCCCAAACATATGTGCAATAACCTGAGGTAGATCTTCTATCTAAACTAGAATCAGCCCAATCTGCATATGAAAAAATCAATACCTTGATCCACCCCCTTTTGAAAACAAGCCTCTGTCTGGAGTCATCTTTAGATACCTAATAATTCTGTAAAGAGCACCGAGATGCTCATTAGGGGCATTGTTCATGAATTGACTAACCACACTAACGGGAAAAGCAATGTCTGGCCTTGTATGTGAGAGATAAATGAGTTTTCCAACAAGTCTTTGATGTCGCCCTTTATCAACTAGAGAATCGTCTTTATCCATTCCTAATTTACAAGTATAATCCATTGGGTATCCACTGGTTTGCAACCCAACATTCCTGTTTTTTGAAGAAGGTCTAGTATAATTTCGCTGAGAGATTGAAATCCCTTTCTTTGATCTAGCCACTTCCATTCCAAGAAAGTACTTAATAGAACCAAGATCCTTAATTTCAAATTTTGTAGCAAGAATTGTTTTTAGGTTGTTGAGTTCATCTTCAAAATTCCTTGTTAGCACTATATCATCAACATAGACAATTAAGATACCAATATTTCCATTGGAGTTGTGTTTGATGAATAAAGTATGATCTGCTTGTCCTTGAAGATACCCATGCTTCTTAATGGCTTTGGTGAACCTATCAAACCAATCTCTTGGTGATTGCTTGAGCCCATATAGTGACTTTCGAATTCTGCAGACTTTGTTGTTGTTTTTGTCTCTAATCCAGGAGGAATGTCCATGTATACTTCTTCTGGATCTCCATTAAGGAAGACATTTTTGACATCTAGTTGGTGTAGAGGCCGATCCAGGTTTAGCTGCCGAAGATAGTAAGACTATGATTGTGTTAAGTTTAGCTACAAGAGCAAAAATTTCTTGGTAGTCAATCCCATACGTCTGAGTATATCCTTTTGCTACTAGTCTAACTTTGTATCTATCTAGGCTACCATCTGCTCTGTATTTTACATTAAAACCCCATTTACAACCCACACTCTGCTTTCCTTTTGGTAAGTCAACTCATTCCCATGTATCATTCTTCTTTAGAGCTTGAATCTCCTCATCAATTGCTTTCTTCCACACCGGTTGTTTAAGAGCCTCTTGAACAATACTCAGAATTTCATTGTGAACAAATTTGTAACAAATGCACAGAAACTTGGAGATAGCCCTTTATAGGATATGAAATTATGAATCAAGTGTTTTGTACAAGCTCTTATTCCTTTCCTTTGGGCAATTGACAAATCAACAGAAGGATCATAACTAAGTTCAAAAAATGTGTTACGTGAAAGAGTCTCATGAGGTTCTGGACTCGTATCTTGGATCTGTTGAGGAAGATGATGAGGCTCTACATTCTTCTAATGCTTTTTACCTTCTCGAGTAGACACGTAACTCGGTGTCATTTGCATGATGTATACTTTGAGGGGTAGGACTATGTGGAGTATTTGTAGGGATAGGACAATTCTCTTTGTGTGAGCTTATTTGTGGAGTACAGTCTGCATCGTGATTGATTTCTGAAATAGGATTGGTTTCTGAAGTAGGACTAGAATCGGGCTAAAACTGATATTCTTGTAAAGGATGAGGTTTCTCCCCCTGAAGAGTAATTTTGGGATAAAATGGTTGATTTTTCGAAGAATGTTACATCCATGGAATTGTAAAAAAAATTGTTGGTCGGAGAATAACAATTGTATCCTTTTAGGGCTGTAGAGTATCCTACAGAGATGCATTTGATGGCCTTTGGGTCAAGTTTATTTGTGTTTTATGATAAATATAGACAAATACATAACACCCAAATACTTTAAGGGGAAGGGATGAAACAAGTCGAGTGTGGGAGTAATATTGGATAAGTCTTTGGCATGGGCTTTTAAAGTTTAGGACACGGGATGGCATTCTGTTGATGAGGTAGGCTACAGTTAGGACAGCTTCTCCCCATAGGTATTTTGGAACATTAAATGTAAATAGAAGTACCCTAGCAACCTCAAGCAATGTCTATTTTTCCTTTCAACTATCCCATTTTGTTGTGGGGTGTCAAAACAAGAACTTTGATGAATAATACCATTTTGAGACGAATAATCTCTAAGTAACGTATGAAAATATTCTTTTGCATTATCTGTTTAAAAAATATGAATTTTGGCCTAAAATTGAGTTTGGATCATAGAGTGAAAGTTTTTAAATATCCCTCTAACTTCATACTTGTCTTTCATGAGAAATATCAATGTGGTACTTGTATGATCATCAATAAAAGACACAAACCACCTAGCTCCAGAGATTATATTAACCCTAGATGGCCCCCACACAATGAATGATAGAAAAGGGATGAGATGCTTTATATGGCACTCTTGAATACGAACTACGAGCATGCTTTGCTAATGCACAGATTTTAAATTGAAACATTTTATGGCTTTTATTTCTGAATAATGATGGGAAAAGTTTTTCTAGGTACAAAATTGAGATGGCCTAATCTGAAATGCCATAACATAATCAAATGTTTATTATTGGAAGAAAAAACATTATTCGACTAACTAACAAAAGGCAAAGAAACAAAGTTTGCATTTTGAGTTTGTCTGCTAGATTCTTGTGACACTTTGAGCACACAGAGCCCATCACATTCTTCAGCACAGCCAGTCATCCTCCCCGAGTCCAAACCCTGAAATTCACAATGTGAAAAACTTGACAACACAATTAAGATCACTTGTAATCTTACGTATGGACAACAAGTTGCAAGTAAGATTAGGAACCAAAAGGACTGATTCCAGCACTGAATTATCTGAAATAATAACGGAACATGTGCCAGCTATAGTGGACAATGTGCCATCTACTATTTTGACCTTAAAATTCTTTGTACATGGATTATAAGTGTGAAATATAGAGGCATTACTAGTCATGTGGTCCGAGGCTTCGAAATTAATGATCAAAGTGTTAACTTTTTCAGATTTAACACTTAAAGCATTTTGAAAGTTACCTTTCTGGGCAATAGAACTGGTTCCAACCTGTGATGCTCAGACTCTTTAAAATGGAGGAAGTATCTATGTCGAGTCGACACGGCATAACACGACATGGGTACGGGTATGGGATCCGACTCGGATCCTTCAAATCTGAAGAGGATACGGCATAGGGAGTCACTATTGGTGGATGTCGAAGTTGCACGAAGAAGTAGATAAAGGTCGTGAAAGGAAACCATAATTGTAAAAAAGAAACCTGGCCCACAACTTTTAAAGCATTAAAAGTGATTAACGAATCAATTTTGATTTTCAACATGAATTGCGATTTATGAAGCATCACTGGCTGTTTTTAGATAACCTGGCCCCACAACTTTAAAACTATTAAAATTGATTTAAAACATCAATTACTTTACGATTTGCAAAGTCTAAATTGCAATTATGCATGAATTGTTGTTTCTAAAGAAAGCCCGACCCATTAAATGTTACATTACCCCAATTTAATTCAATCAGCCAATTGAAAAAATTATATTTCTATATATATATATATATATATACACACACACACACACACACACATAAAAAATGCATTTAAAATTATTAGTATACAAATTTAGAAAAAAAAAATGTATGCTAGTAAGATCCCCTTACCTTGTAAAAATTTGTAATTTAATTTTTATTTAACTTTTTTCATGTTAATTTCAAAAAAAAAAAAATTAAAGTTTGGAATCCGTACCCATGTACCTGTATTCGAAATTTGGACTATTTTTAGCCATGTCTCCGTATCCTAAATTTTTTTAAACAAAGGATCCGACACTTTAGATACGTACATGTACCCGATACCCGTACCTGAGTCTGAGCATCATAGGTTCAAACTATATTATTGGGAGAACTTGTTTGTGGCCGGTTGAATAGCTTTTGAAGAATATCTATTTTCTCCCTGGTAAAAGGTATAGGTTCCAAGTAACTGTAGCTACTATTACCTTCTTCACCAATGGCAAGATTGCTTCGAACAACTTGCAGATGGATTTATTGGCCTCCAATTAGTTAGTTTTCCGTGGATCTTCCATTATGTTTCTCGAATATGTCCGGGTCTCTTGCAATGGTCACACCAAGTCTGGTTTTACGGGGTTGGTTATTATTATTTAAGTAGGTAGGAGTTTGAGAGACAAGGAATGAACTCTCGATTGTGGCAGGATTATTTTGGGTTCCCATCTATGATGTGCGGATACGGATACGCGTGTCTGACACGATACGTATCAGATATGTCGACACGCGATTTTTAAAAAAGTACCGACACCGACAAGCTGCCGACAAGTTTATTTTTTTATTTTTTTTAAAATTTTTGTATGTATAAAGCAAATAAAAATTGGGATTTTCTCGCAAATGATCCCTAACGTATGCACTTAGTGTGGTTTTGGTCCCTGACCTTTCATTTTTGGGTAGTAAGTCCCTAACCTATGCATTTGGTTGTAAAATGGGTCCCTATGGATGGAATCTGTCCAATTGTATCGTTAGCCATTAATTTGTTTTGGAATTTTGGCGTAAATGGTCTATAACCTTTACCCTTAGTGTGTAATTAGTCCCTAACGTTTATTTTTGACATACATGTTCCTAACCTATGTGTTTTGGTGTGAAATTGTTCCTTATGAGATGAAAAAGACAAATATGCTCTTAGTTAATTAGAAAAAATTGTATGTGGATTCCTAATCATTACAAAATGTGCAAATAGGTCCAATACTTTTATTTTTTATAAAAAATTAAAGAAAATTAATGAGTTTTTTTTTTGAATTAACACTTTAGTAATAAACATGTCAAATAAAATTATTATTTTTATTATTAAGTAATTATATTATTTAAAATTTAAAATTTTATTTTATTGTTGTTTAAAAAAATAATTTTGCCACAAATTTGATGTACAAATACTTTTATTTAATTGAGTTATATGTTTATTAACTATAAATATTAGAGATCCAACTATATTCTTCATAAATCTTAATTTATCGTTTTATTTTCATTCAAAAATAAAACACATAATGTATAAATTAAATTTTATTAGTATTTTTATATTAAATAAAAATGTAATAAGATTAGTTCAAGTTATGTAATAATTTTTATTTAATAAAAATGCAATAAAAATTTTATTTTTATTTGACATGTCGTGTGATTGTGGGTATATAATTTTCTCAATGGAGTGTGTACATATTATTGAGTAGTTTTTTTTTTTTTTTTTTTTTTTTTTTTGTTGGAATGCCCACGTTCCAAATTATTTTATTTACCAATGGAGTGTGTACATATTATTGAGTAGTTTTTTTTTTTTTTTTTTGGAATGCCCACGTTCCAAATTATTTTATTTACCAAATTTAATAGTTGGCAGTGGCATGATGGTAGGTGGTAGTGATTGACAAAAATTAGTATTTTTAGTTACCATATTTATTTTATTAGTATTTAACATAAAAATACTAATAAAAGTTAATTTACACATTATGTGTTTTATTTTTGAACGAAAATAAAACGATAAATTAAAATATGAAGAATATAGTTGGATCTCTAATATTTGTAGTTAATAAACATATAACTCAATTAAATAAAAGTATTTGTACATCAAGTTTGTGAAAAAGTTATTTTTTTATACAACAATAACATAAATGTTTATATTTTAAATAATATAATTACTTAATAATAAAAATAATAATTTTATTTGACATGTTTTTTACTAAAGTGTTAATTCAAAAAAAAAAAAAAACTCATTAGTTTTCCTTAATTTTTTATAAAAAAAATAAAAGTATTGGACATATTTGCACATTTTGTAATGATTGGAAATCCACATACAATTTCTTCTAATTAACTAAGGGCATATTTGTCTTTTTCATCCTATAAGGACCAATTTCCCAGCAACCAGACCCGACCCGACCCGACCCGATCCGATGGTTTGGGTCGGTTTCTTACACAAAAATCGGTTCGGTTCGGGTTCAAAATTGCCATTTAACTTATTGGGTTGGGTGATAGTAAACCCAAACCAACCCGACCCGAAACCGACCCGTGCAATTAATTCTTAATTTCTGTAATGTAAAAAAAAAAAAAAAAAAAAAGGTAATAAAACTGAAAAAAAAACGCTGCAAACTAACTTACTAAGAAAGGCCCAACCCAAAGCCCAAACCATTCAATTAATTAATTATCCAAAATCAAAGGATCAATTCCAATTCTACTTCCTCAATACTCCTCTCATCCGTGACAAGCCCTAGCTCCAATCGGCAGTCACTCACACTCTCACAGTCACAGCCAGCACCGTTTTGTGTTCGTTCTCTCCTCCATTTTCTCAGAAATCCACCGGTCAACACTAGTTCTCGCCCCAATCACGCCAACTCAAACCAGAAAATAGAAATAGCGGATATGGACCGAGGTTAGTTTCGTGATAATCTTTTTTTTTTTTTTGCTCAATCCGATTTTTTATGTTCAAATAATCAAATATGTTTTTTTCTTTTATTGTTAATCCGTTTCTTTCTTTGTGCTATTCTGTTATTAATTTTTGTTTACAATACATATTTTAATTTTTTGTGATATTCTGTATTTTTTTTTCTATAATCCATTTTTTGTTGAGTTCTAAACTGTTTTTTTATTTGTTTATAATACGTGATTAGTTAGTTTGTCATAATATTTTTGTTTCCTTTGGTTATAATCTGTTTTCACAATCTTATATTTTTTTTGTCTAAAATATGTTTTTTTTGTTGTTCTAATATTGGTTTTTTGTTTGTTTATAATCTGTGATTATTGTTATTATTATTTTGTCATAATTTGTTTTTGTTATAATCTGTGATTTGAGTTGTCAAAATCTTTTTTTTTTTTTTTTGTTTTATAATCTGTTTTTTTGTTTAATATGCAGATTTGAGTTTTGTCATAATCTGTTTTTTGCTGTGTTTATAATCTTTTTTTTTTGTTTAATATGCAGATTTAAATCTTGTCACAATCTGTTTTTATTTTTTGTTTATAATCTGTTTTGTGTTTTTTTTTTTTTAATATGCAGATTTTAATATGGACATGGACATGGACATGGACGAGGAATTTCAATCCACTGGTGCAACTCCGTCAACAACAAACACAGGTACAAGCCCTACAAATATTCCATCACATTTCCACCAACAACTTTAGGGGAAAAAAAGTTCTAGGAAAACTTCAGAGGTTTGGGATCATTTTACAATAATAGGAGATCCAAATGCTGAAGATGTTAGGTGTGAGTGTAAGTATTGTGAACAGTCCTATGCTTGTGATGCTAAGAAGTGTGGGACAAGTACTTTGAGGGCGTATTTGACTAGTCATTATAAGAGATATCCAGGAAGAATTGAGGACAAACGGCAAAAAATCTTTAGTTTTGATAAGAGAGAAGAGGGTGGTGGGAGTAATCTTATGGCTAATGGATTTAACAAGAAAGCTTGTAGATTTGCATGTGCTAAGATGGTGATTATTGATGAACTACCTTTTAGCTTTGTTGAAGGAAATGGATTTAGACACTTTTGTAGTGTAGCATGTACTAGGTTTGAACCTCCATCTCGTAGAACTGTTGTTAGAGATATTTACCAACTATTTTTGGATGAAAGATTGAAGTTGAGAAATATCTTTACCACCCAACGACAAAGAGTTTTCCTTACTACAGACACTTGGACATCTATTCAGAACGTAAATTACATGTCTCTCACTGCCCATTTTGTTAACTCTAATTGGATGATTCAGAAGAGAATTTTGAATTTTTGTGTGATATCTAACCACAAGGGTGAAATAATTGGGAAGTTAATTGAAAATTTCTTACAAGAATGAGACATTGATAAGGTGTTCACAATTACGGTGGACAATGCTAGTGCAGATAAAATGGCAATTTCATATTTGAGACGAAAAATGTTAGGTTAGGGCATTGATAGTTGTGTTTTGGATGGAAAATATTTGCACATGAGGTGTTGTGCACATATTGTGAATTTGATAGTGTGTGAGGGACTGGAGGAAGCACATGATTCAATAATTAGTATTCGCAATGTAGTTAAGTATGTTAAATCTTCACCTGCGAGATACGAAAAATTAAAAGAATGTGCAACGAAAGAAAAGATTGAATCAAAATCAATTGTATTTCTAGATATGCCTACGAGGTGAAATTCTACCTATTTGGGAGAAGATGGACAATGTAAACCAAATGTTGTTGATTGCTACGGTGCTTGATCCAAGATACAAATTGGATAACATTGAGTACAATTTTTGTGATATCTATAACGATGATGTTGTTGGTCGTGCTATGATTGACTAGGTGAAGAATAATTTGATGGCTATTTATGATTGGTATGTTTAGTTTGAAAGAAGTACTCAAAGCAGTGAAGAGACTAGGGATGTCGATTCTACAAGTGGATTTTCTTCTTTAAGTCATGTAAGTACCACTTCTAGTGGGTCAACTGTTCGTATGTCGAAGTTTAAGAAAAAATTTGCAGTAAAAGACTCAGTTGAACTAAAAAATGACATGGAAAGGTACTTGTCAGAAGCTCGTGAGGACGTAGACATTAAGGACTTTAGTGTCTTCAATTAGTGGATGGTACATGGAAGCAAGTACACTACCTTGTCCAAACTTGCAAAAGATGTGTTGGCAATTCAGATGTCTACGGTGGCTTCAGAGAGTGCTTTTAGTACTGGAGGAAGAATCCTCAATCCTTTTCGTAGTTCTTTAACTCCGAAAATGGTTGAGGTTTTGGTTAGCACACAAAATTGGCTCAAATCTACTCCAAGTGAAGAAAGATTTTATGTAGAAGATGTGGAGTATTATAACAAATTGGGTGAAGGTAAATAAATAAATAACCATTACATAATTACATTATTTTCGTTACTTATATGTGTTTGTATATTCATTTATTGATTGTTCAATTTTTGTTTTCAATTTTATAGAACTTTCGGAGTCAATCACAAAGAATAAAGAGTCCAGCAACGAGAAGTGATTTATGCATGTGTTGAATGTTTTAGGTAAGTAATATTTCCTTATATCTTTACTATTTTATATTGTAAAGTTATTTCATTTCCAATCTCTAATTAAATAATGAATGACTTGTTAATTTCGCGTGATCTTTTGTTCCCAATGTAGGTTGGGAAAATACCACTGTTTTTGGAAGAGAATTACCATTGGATTATTGATTTGTCATTGAAGAGAAGAATGTTGTAAACTTGTAATTCTCGAAATTGTAAATTTACTATTTTTTGTTTTGGATAACTGTAATATTTTTACTTTTATTGATTTATTGCATGTTGGATAATTGTAATATTTTATTTTGGTTGCTTGATTTGTGCTTCATTTATATTTATGAATGCGATTATATGGTGGTGTTTTACTCTGTGAAACAGGTAATTTGGAATTAATCTTACGTTGTGGGCTTGTTGTTGCTATTTTGAACAAGATCGAATATATTGAAATTGATTTGTTTATTATGAAATGTGTAAATTGTAATTTGTATTGTTGGTATATGCAACATATTTATTGTAGGTATATTCTTTTACAAAATTGGTCAACTTATTGTTACAAATCCAATCAAAACGAAATTTAGAAACAGTGCAATGAAAAATAAAAAAAAAATCAGTTTCCCGACCCAAACCGACCCGAGTCGGGTTGGTTTAGTTCGGTTTCCACTTATCGATTCGGTCGGTTTGGGGGTCAGGCTGGGCCCGAACCTGACCTGACCCGACCCGACCCGTGCCCAGCCTTAGGGGCATGTATGTCAAAAATAAATGTTAGGGATCAATTCCATACTAAAAGTAAAGGTTATGGATCATTTGCACTAAAATCTCAAAACAAATTAATGGCTAACGGCACAATTGGACGGATTCCATCCATAGGGACCAATTTTGCAAGTTAGGGACCTTCTAGCCAAAAATGAAATGTTAGGGACCAAAATTGCACTAAGTGCATAAGTTAGGGATCATTTGCACCAAAATCCCATAAAAATTTCAAATTTGTATGCTTGGGACGCTATTTGCTTAAATGGAGGATGAATGGTAAAAACTAAAAGCAAAGCTTGTTGTTGTGTAAACTAGTTACTTGAGGACAAAGTTGTATTTTAACATTTTAAAAAGGGTATTTTAAATTAATAGGTCCTACTAAAAGTTAAATTAAGGGTTAATTACACTAATAGTCCCCATTTTTCAAGTTTGTAACGATTTCATCCACATTCTTTTTTTAGTAGATATCATCCACATTCTTCTATTTATTTTCACAGATGGTCCCCAAATCACTATTTTTCACTATTCTGACAATTCTTTAACAATTTTACCCCTTAACTTAAATAAATTAAAATGATAGAAAAAAGAAAATACAATGAAAACATTGTAATTGGGTCCTTAATCTTTTCAAAAGTATAAATAAATTTTAAACTATTTTATTTTATACAGATATGTGTTCTTCTCCAACAAAAAAGAAATTATATTTTCCAATCAACCCACCCCCACATCCATCTCCACCTCCACCGAATTGCATCAAATTTCGTGGAAACATAGAATTAAGCTTAGGAAAATCACTTTTTTTAAGAAAGAGAAAGAAATGCAACTTGAAATTGGTCACAAGGTATGGCTTCGCAATTGGTATAAGCTTTACCAGCGGCAGCTAATTAAACAAGAATTTGGAAGATGAACATACGCTTTAGCTAATGGATTGAGAGGTACATAAATGGCTTAGATCCTGGATAAATCCATGGAATAAGTTGGGAATCCATCCATAACTGGACCCAAAAAATGAGGCTGTGTAAATTCATTCTTGTTTTGCTCTGGCACAACCCCATCGGAACTGTACTATTTTTTATGATTGCTGATATGGAGTTGTGGCTTTTGATCGTCAGAAATTAAGTCAAGATCCAGGTACGGATCCATTTCATTGAACAAATATTTCGTCGATTTATACTCCGGTGACTCAGAATCTTAAGTACGAGGAACCACGACGCTACCTCCGCCTCCTTATCGGAGAAGTACTTGTCATCGGCAGCGGGTGCTTGCTCGCAAACTTCGCACACCCACACCCGCCCATGGTACGAAGCCAGTTTGTTGGCGGGGTGGACTTTGGCGTCACAACCTAGGTAGAGGAAGGCAGAGTCGAAGGTGCGGAATTCTGCGACGGAGATGGTTTTGCATGAATCACAAAGGTTTGCTGTTAAGCTCCAATTCTCACCCCGCAAAAATGGTTTTACATGAATCACAGAGCTTTGCTTTGAAAATGTTAAGGGCTCAATTACAATGTTTTTATTGTATTTTTTTCTATCATTTTAATTTATTTAAGTTAATGGACAAAATTGTCAAAGAATTGTCAGAATAATGAAAAATAGTGATTTTAGAACCATCTGTTAGAATAAATGGAAAAATAGGAATGATATCTGCTAGAAAAAAAAATGAGAATAAAATCATTACAACTCTGAAAGAATGGAGACCATTAGTTTAATTAACCCTTAAATTAATTGGGTCAGCAGCCATCTTCCTTACAAAGTCAGACAGTCATCTTCCCCAATTTTTTTCACGTTCCCAAAATGAGGCTTTTACAATCAAAACACACGGCATCAAAATCTCGCCAGAAAAATTTCAGGTTGGCGTTGGAGAAGTGCACAAACATGAAATTTAAGGAAAACCCAGTTTAATCAGCCTTCAAAAAGGTTAGTTTTGCTTTTTTTTTTAAGGAGCTTGAATAAAGTCACCGGCGACATGTAGGCGACATGTTCGTGTCTGATATGTGTCGGACATTGACATGTCGTCGTCGGTGGCATGTCTGTGCTTCAGAGGTTCCCATCATTAGCTTTTTTCTACTTTCCTCCGTTTGCACTTCTGAAAATATTTCACTAATTGAGGGTCTTGGTTTGATTCTAAGAACTCTCCCTCTCGCTTCCTCGAGTTCTTTATTTAATCCAAGCAGAAATTTGTAGGTCCTTTCACGCTCCACAATTTTCTTGTACTGAGTAGGATCTTTTGTACAAGACCATACATAGTCTTCGAACATATCTAGCTTTTTCCATTGACTAGTAAGACTGTTAAAATATTGAGTAACCGACATGTCACCTTGCCTTAGGTCATGAAGCACTCCTTTTATTTCAAACAACTCCGAAGTATTTTCCTTGTCAAAATAAGAGAGTTTTGATACCTCCCAAATTTCTTTGGCTATGGAGGAGAACATGAAGTCATTCGCAACCTCAGTTATCATGGAATTAACAAGCCATGACATAACCATCATGTTTTCAGATTTCCAAGTTTTATATTTTGGATCTTCTTTTGGACGAGCAGTGACTTCTCCTGTGAGATATTCATCCTTGCCTTTACCACAAATAAACATCATAACTGATTGGGCCCATTGGGGAAAATTCTGTCCATTGAGTTTGTGCCCTGTGATGGGAAGAACGCCATTTTCGGCCTCTCCTGAAATGTTGAAAGAAATTTGATTGTGTTTGTGATTGGAGGTAACCTCTGAGCTGCTTTCTTTTATCAGTGGCCATGGTTGATTTTTAGGGTTTCAGAAGCAGCTATGATACCATGCGAAAAAAGGTGGAAACACCTTTTGTTTCTCACTGATATTTTTAATTAGATACAAAGGGGGGAAATATATGTACAAAAGGGTAATGACATATTCTAAAAAATCAGCAACCAAATAAGGGAAACAAATCCCTGTTGACTAGGAAAGAAAATAAAACTAGAGGAAATTACTATAGCTTCCTAAATAAGTCTTAGGAATAAAGAAAGCAATCCACACTGATCTACAAAAGATCCATACGAAGCTAATTTAGGATTTCAACGACTATTTCAGTACACAAATGCCTTTTCAAAACTTTTGAATATGTTCACATTTAAGGCTTGTGACAATTTGTAAGTTAGAACCAATAACGACAATCACATTAAACATGTCACACACCTTCAATTTTTAATCCAATTAAACAAAAAATACCAAAGATATTAACAGCAACACGTACATAACCTCATCTAAAAGCTACAAATTTATTTATGTAACTTATGTGTTCAGCATTCATTATTCATTACTTTTATTATTTTACTCATTTTTGGTAACTGAACTTGCTGACATGCTTTCAATTTTTCACTCAGTTTTGCATTTTTAACAGAATACTTGGTATTGATAATTGTATTTGGATACTAAAGCACACAAATGTATATATGGAGTTTCAATTTAAAAGATTTTTTCTAATATTTTCCTTTTCTATCTTTATTTGTTTCATCTTCTTTTTATTCTGTTATTTTATTTTAATTTTCTTTGTTGGGGGATGTGTGAATTGAGTTTTGGATCCAATACTGGTGCTTGTTGGGGCTGGCTATTGGGCGACGAATAATTCAATTATCAAGTATTCTGGTACAAATATAATTTGGGGGGGGGGGGGGGGGAGGGGGGGGTTACTTTTGGTCAATAATATTCAATCAGTTCAAATTTGATAAACTGGATTTCATAGAACCCTCCTTACATCTAAATGTGCCATTAATCAGCAGTGATATATTATGAACCCATGATACTCTCACTTGCATTTGTTCACCTAAAATTCTCAGAAGGAAACTTAAACTTGAATGTGGTTCTTTCCAATTTCAATTTCAAAACTACAAATTTGTACAGCTAGAAATTAGTGCTCAATAACCAGAATATTGAGTTGACCAAATTATCTATAATGCGGTCCTTTGAGATATTGGTTCGATTACTTCATCTATGTGGCTTTGTAGGCACGATCATTTTCCCGAGGTTATGGATCCATTGTGTCAAAATTTGAGTGCCTGAGGTGAAGTTCATTCAGGAAGATCCGGTGAGCTTGAGTCCAATCAGAATTATAATAATACAAATACTGATGATGGGTTGATGCAATGATTAGTACTATTTAATGTTGTTCAATTTTTGCACAATTCTTGGATTACTTCCTGAAATAGAATTCTAACATCCTATATATTTGAGTTTGAGTACAAAAGTATATGATGATTCAGTATATTCAGATTGTGCTCTGACAGAAATTGTTGTCCATTCTAGTGTCAAACCTTTTGCAGAAGAGGAGGTGAACCAACAACATTATCAAGATCAAGAAAAGAACCAAGAAAATAATCAAAATGAAGAAAAGAACTAACAAAATGATGAAGATGAGGAAAATCATATAGATAACTTGATGGCATTAGTCTCGGTCGAGAAGCACGAAGCAAACTAATGATCCAGAGGTTCTTGATGCTACTGTGAAAGAAGTGCTTGATGCTTTAAGGCATGCTAAAGAACAACTTCAAAGCTCAATGGAGAGAAGACGCAAAAGCATGAACATGATTAAAGTTGGGTAGATAAATTATTCATGTGGGATGATGATAATAACAACACATTTACACAATTAATTTTATTACTAATATTATACAATCACAGATCCAAGATTTACCAAATAATCACCAAATATTCAGAATAAATATGTACACATTCAAGCATTCCACAAAATCTGACAACTGCATGAAAAAAATGCATACAAGCTTTCTAATCTATTTACAAAAAACCAGATCGCAAAAAAAAAAAAAAAATCAAAAATCAAAAACAAATAATAATGCACGGTTCTCAAATATCTGTCAAAAATTTTGAAATTAAGAAATCGAAATACATACCTCCTTCAACTTTAAACTTTTATTGCTGGTACTAGTCTATCTAATGACCAAATTGGGTGTACTGAAAGAAAAAATAGAAAATATTACAAATCGATCAATACAATGTCAACAAATAGATAAAGTTTCTAGACAACTTTGTATTCTTCGCACATCAAATAAACAATATGATATGCCCAGCTCAAGGAGTTCAAGGCCGATTAAGTTCATTTATTCCAGATGCAACATGAAAGTTGATTGAAGTGGATAACTGTGTTACCAGCAACAAGCAAAGGGCGCGCAACAAATAATAATTGCATATTGTAGTTCCTCATTTGTAATGGTGTCTCATTACTTACTTAGAAGCGTGTTTTCTTGTAGATAATTGTAATTAGCATCTTTTGTAATAAAAGGGAAACGAGGGGTATAAATAAAGAGGAAAAAAAGTAGAAGAGGGGGAGATCAGAAAATTGGAAATTGGGAGAGAACAGAGCTCTCGAACTCTCTGCACATTCAGCTGTACTGTATAATTGTTGTCATACAGAGTTGAAAATAATACATACATACATTTCATTTCTGATATACATATGACTATTGATACAAATTCAATCTTGTTTGCCTGCGTTACCAATTGAATCATCACGAAACTACACATTGCAGTACCAAATTCTGAGAATAACATCTTTCACCTATCACAATCACTCAAACAAAGAAAAAGATTGGAGAAACTGATAGAGTTGGTGTGTTTTGCTACAGGTCAACTACGAATTGCACCTAGAAGATAACCAAATTGTATAATTGAGATACAAGTTTGTAAAAGAAGATAGTGATTATTGAACCATTGTAATATGTAATTGAACAATGTATAATGTTGCTGCTAATGGAAAAATGGAATGGAATTGTATACAGAGGTTTCGAGAGCTCTGTCCTCTCCCAAAAGACTACTTAATGTTTTTCTCCCTTTTCTTATTTCAGTTCCTCCTTTATTTATACTCCCCCTTCCCCTCAATTACAATTTCACTAAAAGAAAATATTACAATTGAATAATGAAAGCAAAACCAATACTACTACTGTATTACAATTTTCCTAAGATGTTGCTTGGTCGACTTCCATGGCTTCAAAGCTAGTATGCCCCTCGCTTGCATCTGGACATGTTCCTCTCTTGCGTCTGGAATACACCAAACGAATTGGTGGTCTTGGCGTCATCCTACCAATACCCCCTCCCCATAAAGCCACCTTGTCCGCAAGGTGAAACGAAGGAAATTGCCACTCGATCAACTCGGATTCTTCCCAAGTGGCCTCCATTGGAGACATACCCCTCCATTTGATTAATACCTCCGTAGATGATGACATGTGAGTACCCCCGGCACGCACTCCCAACACTTCCTCCAGTTCAACCAACAATTCCAGATCTGCGCCCAACTGTGGAGGTAACGAATTCACCAGATTGTGATCACCCACCACCTTCCTTAATTGCGAAACATGAAAAACTGGATGGATGGAAGCTGTCTCGGGCAAAATTAACTTGTACGCCACCTTTCCCACCCTGTTCTTCACCTCAAAGGGCCCATAATAGCGTAGAGACAACTTTTCATTCTTGTGGCTTGCTAATGATTTTTGGCGATATGGACGTAATCGGAGGTACACTTGATCACCAACCTCAAACTCCACTTCTCTTCGACTTTTATCCACACTCTTCTTCATCCTTTGTTGGGCACGGAGCAATTGGGCTCGCAACTCATCTAACATTGAATCCCTCTCCACCAACTGCTGATCCAAAGAGGAAAGACTATTGTCGATCCCCTCTCAAAACGTATCAAGGGAGGAGGATCCCTGCCATATAACACTCGAAATGGGGTGGACTGAGCAGACACATGGAACGATGTATTATACCAGAACTTTGCCCAATGCAAGAAGCGAAACCATAAATTGGGCCTACCTGATGCAAAACACCTCAAATATGTCTCTACACATCTATTAACTACTTCAGTTTGGCCGTCCGTTTGGGGATGATATGCCGTACTATATTTGAGGATCGTCCCCTATAAACAAAAAAGTTCCGTCCAAAAAATGCTCATAAAAACCTTATCTCTGTCCGAAACAATGGATCGAGGAAACCCATGAGGGCGGATGATTTTCTTGGCAAAAATGGTAGCCACAGTAGAGGCCGTGAATGAGTGTTTCAATCTAATAAAATGCCCATACTTGCTCAGGCGATCCACCACCACCAATATAGAATTGAACCCCTCGAATTTGGGAAGGCCTTCTATGAAATCCATGGTCACATCATCCCAGACTTTCTCAGGTACGGGCAGGGGCTGCAATAACCCAGCTGGAGCAAGGGAAAGATATTTGCTGGTTTGGCAAACTTTACACGCTGCCACATACTCCTTCACCTCCCTTCGCATCTCCTGCCAATAAAAAGTGTCTGCCACTCTCTTATAAGTTTTGAGAAAACCAGCATGTCCTCCGATGTAACTATCGTGCCCCCCTCCCGTAACGCCAAATCCACTAGTCGTGACCCTTTAGGAATGACCAACCTGCCTTTGTATAATAAGTACTCCTGAACCAAGGAATAACCAGGTTGGGATAAAGGATCCATACGGACGGCAGCCACGATTGGACCCAACATACTATCGGTCTGTACTGCCTCCTTGAGTTCCTCCAACTGGATGGTTGTAGGAACAGTTAAAGCCATCAAGTATGCTGCTGAATCGCACCGTGATAACGCATCTGCAGCTTTATTCTCTAACCCCGGCTTGTACTAGATGTCAAAATCAAAACCCAACAGTTTCGTTAACCATTTTTGGTGTTCCAAAGTAACCAACCTCTGCTCCAATAAGAATTTTAGGCTACGTTGGTCTGTCCTTACTACAAACCGGCGACCGAGTAGATAATGTCGCCACTTCTGAACCGCGAATACGATTGCCATGAGTTCTCTCTCGTAAATGGACTTAATTCGCGCTCTGGCTGACAAGCTATGACTGAAAAACGCAATAGGCTGATGGTTTTGCATTAAGACTGCTCCCAACCCATAATCGAAAGCATCAGTTTCCACAACAAATGGTTGTGAAAAATCCAGCAGGGCCAGAACAGGTACGGTTTTCATTACCTGTTTTAAGAGTTGGAATGCTTCTTCTGCCTCTGAATTCCAACTAAAACTGTCATTCTTAAGTTGCTGAGTTAGGGGCCAAGCAATCTTCCCATACCCCCGAACAAATCGTCGGTAATACTCGGTTAACCCCAAAAATCCCCGCAACTCGTTAATGGATTGAGGACTCGACCAATGCTCCATAGCTTCAATTTTTGATCCATCAGCAGCCACCCCCTCGGATGAAATAATGTGACCCAAATACTCCAACTTGTGCTAGCCAAATAAACATTTTTTATCATTAGCCAACAATTGATTTACAGCCAATATTTCCAACACCTGCTCCAGGTGTCCCACATGCTCGCCCACTGTTTGGCTATACACTAGTATGTCATCAAAGAAGACCAAGACATATTTGCGTAACTTATCCTTGAACTCCGCATTCATGAGAGATTGAAAGGTTGCCGGTGCATTGGTCAACCCGAAGGGCATAACCAGGAACTCATAATGACCCTCATGAGTGCGAAAGGCAGTCTTTGGTACATCTTCCCGTTTCACTCTTATCTGATGGTAGCCTGATCTTAAATCCAGTTTTGAAAATATTGTAGCACCATGTAGCTCGTCCAACAACTCGTCAATGACCGGAATGAAAAATCTGTCCAGTATGGTTAGTTTGTTGAGAGCCCTACGCAAAACCTCCAACTTCCGTCTTTTTTTTCACTAATAAGACCGGGCTAGAAAACGGACTGATGCTATTCTGTATAATTCCAGATGCTAACATCTCCCTCACCAACCTCTCAATCTCATTCTTTTGAAAGTGCGGGTAACGATAGGGCCTAACACTGGCTGAAGTACTATGGCATGATCATGATCTCTAATCGGGGACAGTTGGTGGGGCTCATCAAACACGCTGCTAAATCTTTGCAATAATTTCGTTATTTCTTCTGGCGGCTTTGCTGGAATTTGATCCTCCCCCACCACTATACTTCCCAACTCCAAGAGTACACCATTCCCTTGCTCCTTAAGAGCTTTCATCATGGCCTTTAATGTTACGGGAGTCTTACTCAATGCGGGGTCACCCTTCAAGGTAACTGTGCCTCCGGCCACTGAGAATTTCATAGATAGGCGTCCCCAATCCACATGCATAGCCCCCAATTTCCCTAACCACTGTATTCCCAATATGACTTTGGAACTTTCGAGTTCCAAAAGTAAAAAATCTTCAACCACCATAAATTTCTGCAATTGTAACTCAACTCCTCGGCACATACCCTCTCCCCTTACCGACAATCCTGTTCCCATGAGTACTCCATAGCCCGTGGTTTCCGTTTGGTGAAGTCCCAGCTGCCTGGCTACCTCGGATGAGATGAAGTTATGGGTAGCACCCGAATCAATTAAAACCACCACCTCGCGCTGCGCAATCTTCCCCATCAATTTCATGGTTCGAGGAGCTGTAAGTCCCACCACTGATTTTAGCGAAAGCTCCACGGATTCCTCCACTTCTCCGATTATCCCGCTATTTTGGCATGCCTCGCCTCCTTCCTCCTTGACTTCAATTTTTTCTTCCCTAAAAATTAGGACTTGCAACTCTTTATTCTTACATCGATGCCCAATGGTATATTTTTCGTCACAGTGAAAACAAAGGCCCTTTTCTCTTTTTGATTGGAGTTCAGCATCGGTGAGTCGCCTGAAGGTATTCTGGAACCTTGGTGGAGCTGAAGCACGGTTTTGGACCTGTTGAAAATGCTTGGGCAGAGGGATTGTAGCTGGGTTTGGATAATGAGTAGGCCCAAAATTACTCCCCTTATTCCTGTTTGAGCTCATCCCTCCTTGGGCTTGTTTAATAGTTAGATTACGGTCTTCAACTCTTTAGACCACTTCCATTATCTTATCCGAGCCCATTGGCCTCAAGAGGCGGATCTCAGCCCTCACGTCTAGATATAATCCATTTATAAAATTTCCTTCCAGCATCTCCTTCGATACTTCCGGCAACGGCGAAGCAAGCAATTCAAATTGGGGACGGTATTCCTTCACAGTCTTTTCTTGTCTAAGTGCTAGGAATTTCTCATATACCGAGCCTTCTTGCGAGGATCGAAACCTCTCTAGCAGCGCCGTCTTCATCTCCCCCACCTCCTCAACGGATGCCTACGTTCTTCCTATTCGTACCACGCCAAGGCCTCTCCATCGAAGCATAACGCAGCTGCCTCTAATCTCTCCGGCTCCGTTAAGAGATTCACATTGAAGTATCTCTCTACGCGATAAATCCAGCTATCCAGATCCTCACCCGCGAACACCAGCATCTCCAATCTTCTCTGCCTGTGTTCCGCCCGATTTGGTTCAATTGAAGGCTCACAATGATGATCCCTATCACGAGTCGTATTACGAAATTGAATTGGCATATTGCTCGATTCAGGCATAATTCCCTTTCCTCTATCTTTGTAGTCCGAATGATTAGTTGTCCCCAATTTCTCCAGTAATTGCTCCATTTTTTCAATTGAAGTGAGTTTGCTCAACACCTGACCTAGATCGTCCTTGATCGTTCCCATTTCACCCTGCATTCCACCATATATCTCTTCAATGCGTGTTTCGATCACTCCGACGCATTCCTCCAGTTGCTTCTTAGATGTTGCCATGGCATTGAAGTTACGTGCTCTGATACCAATTTGATGGAGTTGGTGTGTTTTGCTACAGGTCAACTACGAATTGTAGCTAGAAGATAACCTAATTGTATAATTGAGATACAAGTTTGTAATAGAAGATAGTGATTATTGAACCATTGTAATATGTAATTGAACAATGTATAATGTTGCTGTTAATGGAAAAATGGAATGGAATTGTATACAGAGGTTTCGAGAGCTCTGTCCTCTCCCAAAAGACTACTTAATGTTTTTGTCCCTTTTCTTATTTCAGTTCCCCCTTTATTTATACTCCCCCTTCCCCTCAATTACAATTTCACTAAAAGAAAATATTACAATTGAATAATGAAAGCAAAACCAATACTACTACTGTATTACAATTTTCCTAAGATGTTGCTTGGTCGACTTCCTTGGCTTCAAAGCTAGTCTGCCCCTCGCTTGCGTCTGGACCTGTTCCTCTCTTGCGTCTGGAATACACCAAACGAATTGGTGATCTTGGCGTCATCCTATCAGAAACTTACACAAATCAAACAGGAATACCCTAGAATCGCAATACCAGAACCCTACAGACCGCAAGCCAGAGAGAGATAGAAGTCGGTGACCTTGGAAATCGATTAAAGTTAGAGAGAGAGAGAGAGAGAGAGCAAAATGTCGATTGAAGGTAAAGAGAGAGAAAATAATAGTTGGATCTGTGTGTAGTGTTTAATTGGTAAAGGGCTATTCTAAAACTACATCGTTTTGGCCTTCCAGTGACCAAAACTACGCCGTTTTGTGACTCACCGTACAAAAAAAAAATTACATTGCTGAAACGGCGTCGTTTTCGACGACCGCCCAAACAGTGCCCAATTTATTGACTCTTTTAATTTAGTTAGGATAAATTTGAAACTACCTTCTCTCTTCACTGTAAAAGAGCAGCCACGTAAAACATCTCCATTTGAGATTTTAATATTTACACAAGAATCATAAAAAGATGTATAATAAATGTATGGACATGTATGCAAGTGAATATAAACACATTTCATCGTGAAAAAGACAAATCCACTAATGCCAATATGGAGATTTACAACCTTGACTAAACAGCAAGTCTTGCAACTCCAAAGACTGGAAAATCAAACTCATAAATTCAAAACGAAACGAAAATGATGAAATAGAGAATAGCAGCTTAAGTTGCAACTAAGTGTTTGATGCAGAAAATTATGTCTAGAATCTCACACTTGACTAATGAAGGTTTAAGCTGAATCTCACACTTGGCTAATGAAGGCTTAAGCATTGCAAGCTTGAAACGTGCTTCAGCCTAGAGTGTTTGTGTGGCTTGATTAGAATGGACAAGATTCAGCCAAGAAATAATGGTGGTCTTCATGTGGTTGTAATGGAGGTAGTACCTTCAAATTTAAGATTTTGCAAATTCTATTCTACTCCTTTTTTGAAAAAATTCTGGAGGTGAGGTGGCACGTCCCCCTACCTTTTTATACATTCATATTTTATCTACAGGTTGGGGTCTACCATGCATCCCACCTAGGCATAGGTGGTGTTTATTTTTTATTTTTTTTAAAAATGTTGGAAACTAGAGAACAAAGCAAATTAACATCAAGGGGTAGACTGGATTTCTTGGGTGCAATATTAACCAAAAACCTATATAATATGGAAGCATTGTAGTCTCTGATAGACCAGCCTCAAACTTTCAAGGCTCCCTTCACCAAGAAATACTATACATAATTAATTTGCCAAAAGATACAGAAAGGAAGAGGGAAAGAAATAGGCCTTATTCAGTTCTTTTATTAACTTGAAGCCATATCAATGATGTCATTTCAAGAACTTATTTTTCAAGTTAGTGAGAAAACCGCATCTCCTGCATTCTGCAGGTGATCTGGTTAAAAGTAAAATTAAGCTGCAAGAGTTATATGCAAAATGACATATCGGATACAAGGTTAGATGAAATTTTCCATCAATGTTAGAGGCCAGACTGACAACATGCTTTGAATTTTTTTCCAAACAGTGTTGCTCTTACCCAAGTCAAGAAAGCAATTCAACCAATGTCCTTCGGAAGAAGTGGGGGGAACCAAACGCCCGTAAACAATAAATTGAAAAGAAAGGAGTCAGTTGTCAAAATTATTGTTTGATCAACTTATTTATGGGCGACAAATACAAAAGTTGAGTAATGGAAAGACACAGATGAACAGTGTCAAAATCATTTATCATAACTTATTATATCTATATTTCCTCACAAGTTAAATGCATCAAAACTTTGAGGAGGTTTAACTTACATTGGCAACAACTGCAGATAGCATTTAAGAAATGCTGAATACAGTTTAACTGACCTCCACATCTTTGAATTAGCACTCAAAGTGGGGACTAGCAACCAAGGTCATCAAAAACCTCCTGCAAATATCGTTCAACCAAAACTGGATAACAAGGTTGGCTCTCATGAAGCTGCAGCTCGGAGTTGTCAATTTAAAGAAGCTGGGAAATTCAAGCTAACATAACAAAAAAAAAATTCAAATCCAGTATGCACAGCTCCTGACTTAATTCTCAACTAGGTTTCGAAACTTTACTCTCCTTTTAACACTACCTAACCTATCATATCCTATGCCAATCTTACTATGCATCAATTTCATTGCCAAATCTGCATTTCCTGCCTTCCTCAAGGCATTGATCATAATAGTACGAACTTTGCCCGGAATTTCTCGACCGCGTTCAACAACCCCATCAGCCAACTTGCAAGCCTCTACTATACGACCAGCTTTGCACAACACATTGATCATATCGTGAAAAGCAGTCTCCACAACAACACCCATTGGTGCTAGCTCGTCTAAGATTTTACAAGCTCTTGCCACCTTGCCTGAAAGACAAAGCCCAGTTGAGAGGACCCTAAATGAAGCACCAGTTGGAGTGATGCCCTTATCAATCATCATATCCCACAATTTCAATGCATCTTCATTACGGTGCTCTTTGAACAAGCCGCTTAACAATATTGTGTAAGTATGCACAGTCTGATCGCAACCTTCATCTCCCATTCTCTTGAAAAGTGTCAATGCTTCATCAACCTTTCCACTCTTTGCCAAGGCATCTATGAGCACATTATAACAATAGGAATCCCGAGGACAACCCTTCTCAACCATCTCTTCAAAAAGTTTTTCAGCCTCATCAACTCTCCCTGCCTTTCCAAGACCATCAATGAGGCTCGAATAGAACACAGCATTAACAGACACATTGTTAGTTTTACAATATTCAAACCACTGTCGGGCATTTTCAAGTCTCCCGCTCTTGCACAAACCATTCACAATAACCCCATAGGTAATCTCATCGGCTTCAAACCCTTCACTTTGCATCCTCTGAAAGAGTCCCATAGATATGTCCAAGTTCCCATTTTTCGCATATGCATCAATCAAAGCAGTATAAATTGCCGTATTAGGCTTACATCCACTTTGAGTCATATTCTCAAAAACCGCATATCCTTCCATAGACTTCCCATCCTTACAAAGCCCACTAATCACTAAACTATAAGCATGCGATGGAATATCCAATCCTTTTTCCTTCATTTCATGATAAAGTCTCAGACAACAATCATAATCCTCCTCAGAATAACAAGCCTGAATCAAGGTCATGTAAGTAATCTTATCAGGCTCTACATTCTTCAACTCCATATCCTGGAATCTCTCCATAGCTTTCTTAACCTTTCCTGTCTTACAGTACCCTTTAATCATTGTATTATAGGTGACAATATCGGGCTTAATTTTACCCTTTTCCATAACCTCAAAAACCCGCTCAGCTGATTCCACAAACTCAGAACACGCCAAACCATTCATCAAAAAGTTATATGTATACAAACTAGGCTCTATCCCATTTTCCTTCATCATTTTCCACACCCACAATAACTCTTCCACCTTCCCAACACTCCCAAAGCTCCTAATCAAAGAATTAGCGGCAACAGCATTCATCAAAAACCCCTTTCTCTTAAACTCGTTAAAAACAAACGTAATCCTATCCAAATCACTTGCAAGACTCAAAATCTCGATCATAAAAACATAACATTCAAGATTATGAGTGAAACCTCTTTGCTTACTTGCCCAGATAAAAAACCGGTATGCCATTTCGGGCTGTTTCGCAATCTGGTCTGATTTCTTCAGTATGTAGGCAACAAAATTGGGCGGGAGCTTGATCAAGTACTTTCGGCAAAAATTGGTTAAGTCTTGTTCCAAGTTGGTGTTGTTGCGTAATAGGTTGAGGATTTGTTGGACCCATGGGGAGGGTTGGAGGTCCTTCTTGTAATCAGTAGTGACGAGGTCAGAGAGGTCATTGATGGGTTGCACCCATTCTGGTGGTGGGAGTGGAGAGAAGGAAGATACCCATTTAGGAAGTGGAATTGAATGTGAATTTGGATATGGGTTTGAGGGATTTGGCAATGGCAATTTGAGATTATTGGTGAAAGGAAAGTGGTGGCTACGAAGCGTGGCTGTGAAGGGGCTTCTGACTAGTTTTTTCATCTTGGTTTTGCTCACTGATACTGATGATAGATCGTACAAAGGTTGAATTTGAAGCCAAATGCATCAACTTTCGTTTTGGAGGGGAAATTGAGGAATTTGTGAACTGATAACAAATTGGATACCGAAATTGAAAAGAGAAAAAATTAAAAAAAATAAAAAATAAAGGGTCCATCAGTTGGTCAATGAACTCTTAGGAAAAGCATCTCTACAAGAGATCGATGGGAAATACAATATTGAAAAGAAAAAATTTGGAGAAGAATTGTGAAAAGAAAAAGAATTGAGGAAATTGAAAGAAAAAAAAATTTGAAGAAAACTGAAAATATAGTGAATTTTTGGACAGGTGGAGAAGAAATTCCCTACAGTCGTGAATATATCGCTTGTCCGATAAAATCCCACCGTAGATATTTGCTCGCGTTGAAGTATAATGAAGAGAAACAAGATTGATAAAAGAGATTTGAAGAATGGTGAAGAAAAATAAGAATGAGAGATTTGAGAAGAGATGGATTTCTAAAAAAAATTGAAAGACAGACACGTATATATATTTTTTGTGCGAGCGGGGTGAAAACCTATTTAATTGTTGGTGATGAGAATGTTATGATTAGAAACAAAACTTAAATTTAGGTATTGCAAAAAGCTCCGACCCTACCCTGTTAGTTGGGGAATTGGGACAAGAAACATAATCTACACCCTACTCATATTTTTTCTATTTTTAATTTTAATTGTATTTAAAAAATAAATAAATTTATTTAATACATAAATAGTGAACGACGTAGGAAAGTAGAGATATTTTAATACCCGCCATGGTTCTCGAAAATCCTGAACGGGGTGGGAACGAAGAGAGTTGCACCAATATCAACCGCCGCATTGCCATTCTTGTTCAATTTTTTTTAAATTCAACAAGTCTTATTTAAACTCAAAACATTCATTGTTAAATTATCACTTCATATTCCCTTTTTAATTGTTATTTTTAAATTTCAAATGAAACATTCGTTATCTTCTATATATTTGCATTATTTTTGGTATACCATGTTTAGAAACAAAACTTAATTTTAGGTATAGCAAAAAGCTCCGACCCTGCCCCATTAGTTGGAGAATTGGACAAGTAACATGATCTTCACCCTACTCTTATTTTTTTTTTTAATTTTAATTGTATTTAAAAAATAAAGAAATATATTAAATATATAAATAGTGAAAAGCGTAGGGAAGTAGAGATATTTTAATCCCCACCGTGCTTCTCGAAAATCCTCAACAAGGTGGGAACGAAGAGGGTTGCACTAATATCGACCGCCGCATTGCCATCCTTGTTCAATTTTTTAACTTTACCAAGACTCATTTAAACTTAAACCATTTATTGTTAAATTATCACTTCATATTCCCTCTTTTACTTATAATTTTTAAATTTCAAATGAAACATTCGTTATCTTCTACATATTCGCATTACTTTCAGTATACCATGTTTAGAAACAAAACTTAATTTTACGTATAGCAAAAAGCTCCGACCTTACATCGTTAGTTGGAGAATTGGGACAAGAATATGATCTCCACCCTACTCTTATTTTTTCTATTTTTAATTTTAATTTTATCTAAAAAGTAAATAAATTTATTAAATATATAAATAGTGAACGGCGTAGGAAAATAGAGATATTTTAATCCCCACTGTGTTTCTCGAAAATCCTCAACAAGGTGGGAATGAAGAGGGTTGCACCAACATCGACCACCACATTCATGTCCTTGTTCAATTTTTTAAGTTCACCAAGTCTCATTTAAACTCAAACCATTCATTGTTAAATTATCACTTCATATTCCCTTTTTTGCTTGTAATTTTTAAATTTCAAATGAAACATCCGTTATCTTCTACATACGCCCCTGATCACCTGCCCCCGCGTGGGCAGAAACTTTCTGCCCACCTGCTGAGGTGTCAGCAGGTGGGCAGTTGATGAAAAAGTTAACTTTTTCATCAACTGCCCACCTGCTGACACCTCAGCAGGTGGGCAGAAAGTTTCTGCCCACGCGGGGGCAGGTGATCGCCCCCGCTTCTACATATTCGCATTATTTTCGGACATTCTACCAAAAAGCAAACATAATACGAGTGATAAGGTTTTTATCATCCTTATTCACTTGTTCAGTAAACCTCTTTTTTCTGGGTTTCACAATATATAATATGTTGAAATTATTGTTCAAATATATTAACAATGCAAAAGGAAATTACGGGACATAAGAGAAGTAAAACATAGGGTCGATTTCAACTACCGACCCCATTGTTAGCCTAACTGCGGCCGTCGAAGCAAGCATGTCACAATCTAGCCGCAGGAACGGGGGATAAAAGCCCCTATTGATGTTGGCCACGGTCCAACTACAGTGGGGCGAATTTTAGTTGGTTGCAGTTGGAGGCACCATAAGGTGCCTCTTCACCCCAAGTGTTGTGTGCCTCGGTTTTGGGTGTGACGCCCAAGATTTTTTCAACCTAAAGGGTCACTAAAATAATATTTAATTAATATTTGACTACTCTAAATAATATTTTCCATGCTCTTGAAGAGTTTTAAAAAGATAACTACTGCAAAAAATAACAAGCGCGCAAAGGAAAAATGATTTTACTTTAAATTTTTATAGATTTACCTATACCGTAATAGGTGTCGCCACAATTTATTCGATCATTCTACGAACTCCAAATATTACAAAAATTAACTGTAGTACTTGGAACTACAAACTAGAATATGTTAAAATTTTAGGCCTTAGCTATGTCGTTCGGTAAGTAGAAATATTAGACAGTTGATTGAAAAACTATCCCCGCTAAAATTCTCATAATAAATTTATATGATGGAATTTTTGACTAATTCCAAATGCTACCATTAGATCACATATAAGGCTTTCCATATACACTGATTTCACTCAAAAAATCCAAACGTATAGGGAGTTATGATTTTTCAAAGTAGAGGCAGTATGCTAAAAATTCAAAAAAATGAAACTAGGCAATTTCTAACTTAAAACTTTAAACGGCAATTAAACCAACATCTTGGTTAACATACGTATTACATAATTAAATACTAAAAATCCAACACTTAAAACATCGTATTTACATCATAATTGAATCGGTCATCTCGACGTCAAAACTTAATTTAAATAAAGAAATTCACTTCGAGTCAAAACTTAATTTAAATAAAGAAATTCACTTCGAGTCAAAACTCAATCTAAAAATTTGTTTGTTTTTGGGTGAGTATTTCATAAGAAACGCTCAGTAGCAATATATATTAACATGTGGAAAAAATTACACGGAAACATAAAATGCTCATGCCATCATTTCAAACGTACATAGGAACAACATAAATTAGTAACCAGTACGGTGAATTAAACGTGATTTCCTCCAATCACCATCATACATATGTGATTACCTTCAATCACAATCATAAAGTTTCTTCATAAATAATTTACATAGCATTTACATAACATAATAATTTTCCCAAACATCATTTAAAAATCATGGTAAAAGTAGTAGATAAAACTACCTCGAAAAATAGAATTTTTGGTTGAAGTCGTGATTGAGAATGAATTGTTACTGTACTTTTTCAAAAATCAAACCCGCATATATATATATATATATATATATATATATATATATATAGGAAACTTTTGTGCATATTATAGGGAACTCTTTTGTGAAGTTAGAAAGGTGAAAGTATGGCCAAATTTGGAGGGAAAATAATGAAGAAATCTGGAATATTTTTTGGGCCTGATTATAGTGTGATAAATAGACCGAAATTGGGAGGTTTTGGGACATCTTGCTGCATGAAATTGAAGGGAAAAAAGAACAGGGTTTGCTAGAGTTTTACAAGTGAAATTTGGAGAATTAAAATGGGTGAAAGCTTCTGAAAATGGAGATAAGAAAATGAAAAATTGCTAGGAGATTAGGGCCGAGTTCTACAATTGAAAATGGGAGAGAAAAATGATGTGAAATGGTTGAAAATAAGAAGAAGAACACAAGGTTGCTGCCTTTATTTCTTGGGGCCGAAAATTTGGAAAATTGAGGGAAAAATATTTTGTGGTTTGGCTGAAAAATGTAGAGAAGAAACAACACTAATACTCTACAGCTGGGGGGCCGAATCTGGGGTGCAGTTTAGGGGAAAAGCAAGTTGAATTGAGGGCTGAAAAGTGAGGAAAAGTGGGGAAGAAAATGGAAGATTTGGAGAAATCATGGGTGACGGTTTTTCCTTCACTACATGGGGGCTGTTTAGCTTAAGTTTCAAACTGATTTTTTTTTTTTTTGGGATGGGAGGGGAGTGGAGGGGGGGGGAGCCTATCTATAGGGGCCAAATTCAGTGACCTTTTGGAGGGGAAAAAAAGTAGTTGGTTTGGTGGTTGAAGTGTGAGTGTAAGTGGTAAGAAAGCATGGGCTGAACATGGAGAGCTAGGGGCGGTTTTTCAGATCATGGGAGGGCAGTTTCTTTTGTTAATGGAGGGGTTGTTTGGATGATGAAAACATTGCAGCAATATGGGCGGTTTTTTTGCTACAAAGGGGTCAGTTTTTTTGCTGAATTTTGGAGTCGAAATGAACCGGGTTTTGGGCTAATTATAGGTGAACTTTTGGCCAAAAAATAAGTTATGCTTTGGCTAAGAAAATCGAGAATAAAAAGGCTGAGATTTTTTTAACTAAACAAGGCAAATCAAAATAATAATTCATGTTAGCCGAAATTTATTTTTCATAAAGTTTGAAATTTAAAAACTTACCAAAACTCAAAATAGAACAAGATTCGTTTTCAAATTAATATTCCACATTCATCAAACTTAAAATTTAAAACAATCGTGTGCAAAATTTAACGTGACAAAAATACTATAAAATGTACTAGGAGGTTCGTAGCGACGTCAAAAGTAAAAATTTTATTTACTTGAAGTTAAAAGCCAAAAAAATTTGGTCGTTACAACCCTATCTACTTAAAATAATTTTGTCCTATAAATTTAACTTACTTGGTCTACGAGGTCCAGGTACTTAACTAAAATATTTTTTTCTCTTTTCCAAGTGACATCATCTTCCTCATGTCTATCTCATTGAACTTTAAATTCATGTCTATCTTTAAATTCAATGACTCATATTTTACAACATACATAGGATCGTGCATGTACTTCCTTAATATCGAAACGTGGAAAATGTCGTGCATTGCCGAGAGGGTGGCAATGCCAAACGATACGCCACATTTCCAATTTTTTCAAGAATCTCAAATGGGCTGATGAAACGTGGTCGCAGTTTCTCTTTCTTACCAAAATGTAGTATCCCTTTCATATGAGCCACATTTAGAAAAACTTTTTTCTGACCCTGAACTCTAATTCTTTTCTTCTTTGTTTGGCATAAATTTTCTGACGGTCTTGCACTGTCTTAATTCTGGGCCTGATATTGCCTATTGCCTCTACTATTTTCTCAACCAACTCTGGTCCTTAAATTCTCTTTTCGACAACCTCGTCCCACAAAATTGGCGAACGACATCGACAACCATACATTGCCTCATATGGTGCCATGCCGATGATAGCTTGGAAGCTATTATTGTAAACGAATTCCACTAACGGTAGATGACCTTCTCATTTACCACCTAAATCCAAAACGCATGCTCTCAACATATCTTCAAGGATTTGAATAGTGCATTTTGATTGCCCATCGGTCTGAGGGTGATAAGATGTGCTAAATTTCAATTTAGTACCTAAAGCACCTTGAAGACTTTTCCAAAATTTTTAGGTAAACCACGGGTCTCTCTCTAATATGATGGATGCTGGTATCCCATGAAATTTAACAATTTCTTTGACATACAAATGTGTAATTGCTCCAAATTGAAATTCATTTGAATTGGAAGAAAATGCACAGATTTTGCCAAACGGTCTACCACAACCCAGATGGCATCATGACCTCTCGCCGATATAGGAAAACCCACAACAAAATCTATTGCAATTTTCTCCAACTATCGTTGTTGTCTTATATTTAAATCATTTTGGATGAAAAGTACTTGAGACTCTTATGGTCCGTGTAAATTTCACACTTACTTCCATAAAGGTAATGACGCCAAATTTTCAAGGCGTGAACTACCAACGCAAGTTCAAGATCACGTGTCAAGTAATTTTGCTCATACTAGAGGTGTCAATCTGGGTCAAGCGGGCCGGGTCGGCCCGCCTCTAATGAAGCTTGGTGATGGCCTGTATTAGAAAAAAGTCTACACCATTTGGGTTACGGGCCGGATCAACCCAACCAACAAAAATTGAACACTAGCCCGGCCCACCCATCGGCCCATCAGGGTCGAGCCCATGTGGGCCGCAGTTCGGCCCATTTCGGCCCATATGAATAAAAAATTAATGTTTTTTGAAATTACTAAAAAATTTTAGTTACTTATTATAATTAACAAAAAAATGTTTACATATATAGTAAAAAATGTGTTAAATTACTAAATAACAAATATAAATTCACATTTGTTAATTTTTTAATTCAATTTCTATTTTTTTCACTTTAAACGGCTCTCTGTCATTTGTTTTTTTTATTTTTTATTTTTAAATATCATTTCAAATATGAAAGTTTGAATTTGATCTTTTCTTTAAAAAAATCAAAACAGGCCAGCGAGTTAAAGCCCAAACCACTTGGGCTGTGAACAGCCCACCTGGTTCACGGGCCGGCCCGTGGTTCGGCCTCCTTGGCTCGTGAACGGCCCACCCGGCCCGGTTCACGGGTCGTCCCACAGTTCTGGGTCGAGACGGGTGGGCCGATGTGGGTTCGTCTGGCCCGCCCATCTTGACACCTCTAGCTCATACTGCTTTAATTGTCTTAAAGCATAAGCTATCACCTTTCCATTTTACATTAATACACAGCCCAAATCGAGTTTTGATGCATCACTATAAATTACATAACTTTCTAACATTCGGGTAAAGCTAGTACTGATGTAGGCACTAGCTTGTCCTTTAACTCTTGAAAACCCTGTTCACACTTCTCGGACGAAAATAGTTAACACCCTTTCAAGTCAACTGCATCATAGGACTAGCTATTTTGGAAAATCCTTCTATGAAACGTCGATAATAGCTGGATAAACCCAGAAAACTTCTTATTTCACTAACAGTTGACGGTATCGGCCAATTTGACACAGCCTCAACTTTTAATGGATCTATTTCAATTTTCTTAGCTGTCACAACAAGTCCAAGAAATTCTATTCGATCTCCAAAATTCACATTTCTTGAATTTAGCATACAATTTTTCTCTACAAGGTCTCCAACACAATTCTCAGGTGCTCTTAATGTTGCTCGAGATTCTTAGAATAAATCAATATGTCATCGATGAATACAATGATGAACCTATCTTAATATTGATAAAAAAAACTCAGTTCATTAAATCCATAAATACCGATGGAGCATTCATCAGTCCAAAGGGCATTACTGTAAATTCATAATGCCCATAGTGAGTTTAGAATGTTTACTTTAGTATATCCGATGGCCTGATTTTTAGTTAATGATAGCCCATCCTCAAGTCGATCTTCAAAAACACTAAAGCACCCTTCAATTAATCAAACAAATCCCCAATTCTAAGAAGTGGGTACTTATTCTTGATTGTCAATTTATTCAACTCATGGTAGTCGATACACATTCTTATCGATCCATCATTTTTCTTTATGAAGAGAACTGGAGCTCTTCACGGAGAAACACTTGGTCTGATAAATCCTTTATCCAATAGTTCTTCCAATTGTATTTTTAACTCTTGCAATTCTTTTGGTGCCATCCAATATGGAGCCTTTGATATGGGTGCAATTCCAAGTATCAGATCTATCATGAATTCCACTTGCCTATTAGGCAAAATGCCTACTAGGTCATCTGGAAATACATCAGTATACTCTCAAACCACTGGCACATTTTCCAAAGATACTTTCTCAGATGGGGTGTCAGTGAGATTGACAAAAAAACTTTGACAATCTCTCTTCTTTAGCAACTTTTTTGCCTACAAAGCTGGGATGAGGCGGGGAAGTACTTTAATCCTCGACCCATAAAATTTGAACTCATTCTCTTCTGGTCTTCGAAAGATTACTTCATTCTCAAAATATACAATGGTAGTATGATTACTACCCAACCAATCTATCTCCAGGATAATATCAAAATCTCTCATACTTATAACATGCAGGTTTGCTGACAAAACTAACCCATCAAAATCTATCTGAACTGCCTTAGCTAATTTATTTGTCTTTTATAGTTCCCCTGATGGCATACTAACCTCTAGTACACTATCATTTTTCTGACATTAAATGTTAACTTTAACAAGGCATGCTTCAGATATAAATGAATGCGTCATGATAGAATCAATAAGAACGTAAACAGGTACGCTAGAGATAGATAACATACTCGTAATAATGTTCAGATTCTGGTCGGCATCTTCATGAGTCATGGTGTACACTCTAGCTTTTCTTTTGTTCGCCTGATCATTAACCTTTGCCGACTCTGCCCGACATTATGACACGTGGTAGCCTAGCTCTCTACACTGATAACAGACGTTCTTGCCAAAGTGGCAATCACCACTATGATTCTTCTTACACTTAGGTACTGAGGAATAAAATTTGACCCTGTTGGGACCTTGATTTTGTCTCTTGAATTGGCCTAGATTTCAATTCTCATTCTAATCCTGCCAATTTCTCTTTCCCAAGTCATTTTGTTATTCTTGAACTCTAACCTTTAAACCCGAGAAGTACATGGTCTGGGCCATCTTGACCACTGTTTTAAAAGTAGGAAGCTCATAGAAATTAACAATCTGTCTGATCTTTGGACGTAACCCTCTTTCATAACATCTTGCCTTCATTAATTTAGTGTTGACTACATAAGGAGCTTAGTGCAACAGTTCCTCAAATTTTTGCTCATACTCGATGATTTCCATTTCTCCCTGAACGAGATGTTGAAACTCTGACTCCTTATAATTTTGCAGAGCCTATGAAAAATATTTTTCCATTAGCTCGACCTTGAACTAGGCCCATGAGAGATTATTATGTTCTTTCTCAGTATGGGTACAGGATGCCGACTCCCACCAGTGACCTGTTCAACCAATTAGCATGAACTCTACACAAATGAATTTCTAATTTTCAGGGACAAGCGATGTACTGAAATATTTTCTTGATCGTCCGTAACCATTCCTCGACTGTAAGAAAATCCTTCCCAATATCGAATGTAGGAGGGCGGTATCGACAAAATTGCTCAATCATGGGCACAGCGGGGGCAACGTGATGTGTCGATGGGGCTTAAGGCACTTGGGACACTTGTGATGCCTACGGCACCATTGGCGGTTATGGCATTGGAGGTGCCGTCTGAGCTACCAACGCTCGTCTCATTTCTTCTACTGCTAGTTGTAAGTCCCTGATACCTCTTGCTTGTGTAGTAGGTGCCAATTCCTTTAGAATAAACACCATACACAAAGCCATGAATATCTGAAAGGCTATCAACAAAAGAGGTACAACGAGTAAAAACATCTAGCGCTATACAATAGTAAAATAACTGTACAAGGAAAAACTGAAATATTGAAAAGAAAAACATTTGACTACTATGATATTTCTAAGTATCGTCGTCACTGATCCATCATTCATGTACTCTAGGCCTCTTTGGCCATGGAGCTTTGTCATCTGAGGTAACACAAGACTCTACCTCAGACTCTATCTCGATATTCTCCCTTAGGTCTTCATCAACCTCGATAATTGGATCAACCTCAAACACTATCACTGGCTCTGGCTCGACTAGTGGATCTGGCTAGGAAACATGCTCAACTACTAGAGCAGGCTCATAAATAAGATGAGAACCTGCACCATATAAACTGTACTCTTTCCAGTGTATAATGAGCGCTTCACAATACACGTCGTATTCTATATCTAGGTGGTAGACCTCCTCCAAATCTCTTAAGATCTTCATGGAAACTGATTGTCCTAGGCCAATCAGTGAGTCAATCACATGAACAATAGACTCTGCATCGGTTCTTACTAAACCATAGTTCGTCGACCTAACACGTACTGCCCTATAGTTTCCGATATGATGGCCAATTGACTACTCACGATCTGATGTAAAAAGTATATAATTGTTCCTTGCCGCTTCGACATGTTCTAGGAAATAATCACTTGATAGAACTATGTCTGAGATACAAATTATGAAGAGTCTTATTAGGTTGATTTCTATTATCTTTTAATTTAAATTATGAGGACTAACATAAATTTTCAATTCAACTTGCCATTTTATCATAAATGAAACAATTAAATTTTTTTCATAAAATTTAAGTTTCATTTATCATACTTAACAACATAAAATAAAATTTTAATTAACATTTCATTATCTCAGATCTGGTGTAGCATGGTAATGGCGAGTAACGACACTTAAATTCTTAAATTCTTAACTTCTAAAATTTTAACTTGATATAATAAAATAAATATCATAATAAAATAATAAAAAAATTAATAAACATATATTTTTTAAAAATTACATGAATTTACAGAAAAGTAAAATCGCACTCCAATACCAAGCTGTAACACCCCGAATTTTCTTAACCAGAGGGTTATTAAAATAATATAAAATTAATATTTGACGACTCCAAATAATATTTTTGTTACTCTTGAAGGGTTATAAAAAGATAACTATTGCAGAAAATAACAAGCGCGTAAAAGAAAAATGATTTTACTTCAAATATTTATGGATTTGCCTATACTTTGATAGGTATCGCCACAATTTATTTGACCATTCAAATGAATTTCAAAAATTGCAAAAATTGACATATAGATACTTGGGACTACAGACTACAATATGTTAAAATTTCAGACCTTAGCTACGTCATTTGTTAGGTAAAAATGTTAGACAAAATTGATTAAAAACTGTCCTGTGTGCCTTAAGCCCGTCAGCTATAACGTTCATAATAAATTCATACGATTGAATTTTTGAGTGATTTCAAATGCTGCCATTACAACACATATAAGACTTTCCATATCCACTAATTTTACTCAAAAAATCTAAACGTACAAAGAGTTATGATTTCTTAAATTAGAGATAATAAGCTGAAAATTTAGAAAAATGAAACTATGCAATTTTTAACTTAAAACTTTAAACGACAATTGTTTCTATACATATTACATAATTAAATGCTGAAAATTCAACACTTAAAATATCGTATTTACATCATGATTGACTCAATCATCTCGACATCAAAACTTAATTTAAATAAGGAAGTTCGTTTCATGTTTTAGTCCTACGCCATCGCGTCAACGCCACCCTTTTCAATTCAAAAATTTGTTTGTTTTGGGGTGAGTATTTCATAAGAAACACTCAGTAGCAATATAAACTAATATGTTGGAACACAAATGTTCATGCCATCATTTCAAACATATATAGGAACAATATAAATTAGTAACAGGCACCATGAACTCAAACGTGCTTTCCTCCAATCACCATCATGCATATGTGATTACCTTCAATAACAATCATAAAGTTCCTTCATAAATAATTTACATGGCATTTACATAACATAATAATTTTCCTAAACATCATTTAAAAATCATGGTAAAAGTAGTAAATAAAACTACCTTGAAAAATAGAATTTTCGGTTGAAGTCTTGATGGAGAATGAATTGTTACTGCACTTTTTCCAAAATTAAACCCGCATGCTTGCTCTTTCTTTGTTACAAAATGTATATATCTTGGATATTATAGGAAACTTTTGTGAAGTTAGAAAGGAGGAAGTAGGGCCGAATTTGGAGGTAAAATAAGGAAGCAAACTGGAATGTTTTTTGAGGCTGATTATGTTGTGATAAATGGACAAAAATTGGGGAGGATTGAGAAAGGTTTCGGGACTTCTTGTTGGATGAAATTGAAGAGAAAAGGAAATGGGTTTTACTTAAGTTTTACATCTAAAATTTAGAGAATTAAAATGGGTGAAAGCTACTGCAAATGCAGATAAGAAAAGGCAAAATTGCTAAAATATTAGGACCGGGTTCTATTGTTGAAAGTGGGAGAGAAAAATGAGGTGAAGTGGTTGAAAATAATAAGAAGAACACAAGGTTGCTGCCTCTATTTATTGGGGCCAAAATTTTGGAAAATTGAGGAGAAAATATGTTGTGGTTTGGCTGAAAATGTAGAGAAGAAACAACACTAATACTCTACAGCTAGGGGCCGAATCTGGGGTGCAGTTTGGGGGGAAAAGCAAGTTGAATTGAGGGCTGAAAAGTGAAGGAAAGTGGGGAAGAAAATGGAAGTTTTTGGAGGAATCATGGGGAATGGTTTTTCCTTCACTCCATAGGGCTGTTTGGCTTAATTTTCAAGCTGATTTTTTTTGGGGGGGAGAAGCCTATATGTAAGGGCCGAATTCTGGTATCTTTTGGACCGAAAAAAATAGTTGATTTGGTGGTTCAAGTGTGAGGGTAAGTGGTAAAGAATCATGGGTTGAACATGGGGAGTTGGGGGCGGTTTTTCAAATTGTGGGAGGGCAGTTTCTTTTGTTAATGGTGGGGTTGTTTTGCTGATGAAAATATGGTAGCAAGATGGGCGGTTTTCTTGCTGCAAAGGGGTCGGTTTTTTGGCTGAATTTTGGAGTTGAAATGAACCCGATTTTGGGGTATTATAGGTGAACTTTTGGCCAAAAAATAAGTTGGGCAAAATCGAGAATAAAAGGGCTGAGATTTTTTTAACTGAACAAGGCGAACCAAAATAATAATTCATGCTAACCGAAATTTATTTTTCATAAAACTTGAAATTTGAAAACTTACCAAACTCAAAATAAGACAAGGTTCATTTGAAATTAATATTCCACATTTGTCGAACTTAAAATTTAAAGCAAACGTGCGCAAAATTTAACGTGACAAAAATATTATAAAATTTACTAGGAGGTTCGTAGTGACGTTGAAATTAAAAAAAAAATTATTTACTTGAAGTTAAAAGCCAAAAAAATTTTGTTCGTTTCATTGGGTGTCTTTACACTATAAAACCAAGATGAATTTGATGTAAATGAGTGGAAGAAATCATCCTCAAACAACTTCAAATTGTTATAACTTCAAATTCATATCAACCACTCTCAAATTTTCCGAACATTCAAAAGAATGGTACTTAATGCCATTTGTTGTATATGAATTCTATAGATGCTCTTTGATTGCATGTTGGGTAATTTTAATAAAGGAATTTCAAGTTTTAGATCATTGAATAATGTCACTTGGAATATGTAGAATCCAAAGGACACGACAAGTTTATAATGTTTCAAATGACTTTGTCATTAGTGTGCATTAGTTTGGTGATAAACTTAAAGTATATGTCTATTCTTGTTATTTAAATTGTACTTGTTCACTTCCATATGGTTGTATAGTTAACGCAAATGTGGCTTCGTAAATTGCATGAAAATTTTAGTTTTGTGATGATTCATTTTCAAATGATATTCCGGCCAATGGGCGTATGCATTCAATGAATGTGCATTGTAATTCTAACAATTGTTTTCATGAGAGGATAACGAAATTTTGCAATGCAATTTCAGAATTTTATTTATTGTACATGAATGAAACTACACAAACTTCATAATGTTGCCCTTGTATTTGAGATACAAATAAAGCAACACTGCCATGGTTTTTGGCTATTGGATTGAAGTGCTCTTTCAGACATGGAAAATGGGAAGTGCTCAAGTATGGCAGGTCTATGATTGCATAGATGGAAGAAATTGTGCCTGTTTTACAAAATAATAAAACAAATAACCCAAGATATTACCATATTTGTTGGTTTTGTGCACAACATAGTAGACTGTTGGAAAAATATGAGTGTATCATATTTTTACAATTATTTTAATTTGACTTACTTAAATTATATTGTTGATTTTTAATATTGAAAAATGAGGTAATCGTATAAATTCTGACTGGACACGTAATTGCCAGTTCTGACTGGCTGAGATAGTAAGTAGAATCCTATTCCATATCTGTGGGCTGCATTTTTTATTCTATTTTCTTACATAATATAATATATTCTCGTGAATAATAACAATTCTTTTATACATTCTCTTATTTTCTTAGATTTGTTTAGGAAAAATATATTTAGGGATAATCTTGACTTTCCTAAATACTTTTCATCTACAAATCTTGGAAAAAATTTTTTATCATTACAAATCAATAAGGAATTATGCTTTGAAAATACAATTTATATTCTTGATCTTTAAGCTAAAAACCGGTCAACTCTATTGATGAAAGAACAAGACATGAAGCTTTATTGATTGACTTTCAAAGCTAACGAATTCTTCAAGACATTGAAGAATAAAGAAAAATAATTGGTTCTCAATGAATGATTTCATATTTTTATTAATCTACTTGGCTTGAAGTTAAGAACGGGGGTTCTTAATCCAAGTGGTGGTTGCAGCCAACTACAATAGGAAAGTAGTGATAAAGTCAAAATTGGTGAGTTTGATTCTACTTCATCAACAAGTCAAAAAAACAAGTATCAAGGAGAAGTTAATCAAAATTCTTTTTATTGTTATTTTGTTAATTTTGCAAAATTACAAAAATCGAATACTATAGTATTTTTAATCAAGATTTTTAGTCGATTGTTTTTACTCATGGAAAGGGAGACCGTTGATGTTTCCCTTCGGGGTTTACCATGTCACATCTTATGTTCGTGTCTAAGTTTAATTCATTGTTTTCCACACTTAGCAAAACTGTTTTTAACGAACACTGCCTGAACTTCCGTATACGAGTCAACTGATTTTAACTATAACGCACCTGTTCTGACTTCGTTCTGTCTACTGCTTGTTTAATTAATATTAAAATTTAATTTAATTTAATTAATCTAAATTTCAGAACTTTCAATTGGTATCAGAGAGGGTACACTTTTGTAAGTGAGATCCAAAAACCTAGATATGGACGTAACACCATTTAGACCACCGGTTTTAGATAAAACTAATTATGCCTATTCGAAAATTAGGATTCAAGTCTATATCCAATCATTTATGAAAAAGGCTTGGCACTATATTGTCTATGATTATAAAACTACATCTGTTGATGAAAATGGTGTGGAAAGAGAGAAAAATGTAGATGAATGGGGGACAATTTATTTTAATTATACTAATTAGAATTCCAAAGTTTTAAATGTCATATTCTCTTTTGTGAATTCTAATCAATTTCGCTTGATCTCTACTTTTCAAGTTGCTAAAAAAGTTTGGAACATCTAACAGATTGCTCATGAGGGAACCCCCATTGTCAAGTCATCCAAGCTTCAAATACGTACTCTAAAATTTGAACAATTGACCACGAGAGATGATGAACAATTCAAGGACTTCTAAGCAAAATTCAGTCGCATCACCAATACAGCTTATACCTTAGGAAAGAAATAATCAAAGAGTGAAATTGTAAAGAAAATTCTCATATTCTTGCATGATCATTTTCACTCCAAAGTAACTGCCATTGAAGAAAACAATGAGATTAGTAAATGGTGGTTGAAGAATTGGTGGGATCATTACTGGCATATAAACTACATCAAAGAAAATAGATCTGGTATTGCTTTCAAAATTAAAAAAGATGAAGAAGAAGTTGATGGTTAGGAGAATGAAACTAATGAAAATATGGCCATGCTCACCAAACAATTCAAAAGATTCCTAAAAGGCAATAAGAATGAAAAGAACTTGAATGCTCCACTTAAACAACACAAGGCAAAACATTATTACATCTATGAATAGATCTAAAAATCAAATTCAATGTCATGAGTGTGAGGGTTTTGGTCACATAACCTATAAATGTGCAAATACACTAAAGAAATATCGTACCAAGAAGGCCATGAATATTACTTAGAATAAAGATGATGAAAATGATTCAGACTCAGACGAGGATGACAGAACTGCTGATAATCAGGTAATTTCTTTGACTGTAAACTTACAATCTAGTATTGATTTCTTGTAAAACTTGACTGCAGGTTTTGACTCCTTGAATATACCATCAAAATGACCAAATTGTGTGTGTTTTAACTGTATTAACGTAAACAACAAATAAGAAGACAAACAGGAAAAGAATCTTTCTATTTATGTTATGATAGAATTTTTGGAAGATGAAAAGACAGTAGTTGATATTGAAAATGATAGTCTAACCAAACTCTTAAAGGATAAGTATGATCAAATTGTAGACCTACTCGATGAATTAAATAAGTCAAAAGAAATGTTCAAGCAACTAACAATTGTAGCTTCTCGCTTGAACATTTCTTTTGACTTCAAACGTCAAAGAAAGCTTGGAATATGATGGAAAAATCTCGAATCAGATTAATTTTGTCAAAGAAACTCAGACTGCTGTATTTCGAGATAGAACTGCTCACACTGTAGTCAGAGCTGAGACTGACTCACCTATACAGGTTCTGACCAATTCTGACTCTTTCATCAGTTAAACAACCAAGGTATTAAGTCCCAATACAGAGAGGTAAATCAAAATACTTTGTAAAAAGTTGCATCTGTGGTAATTTAGAATATGACTCATTTTATTGTTTATCTAATAAGAACTTAATTAATAGATAAATGAGACACCATAGCAACACTAAAGTACGACAAAATTTGGTTAGAAAATTGATTTAAATTGTTATATGGTTGATGTTGCATATAGAACTCTTATTCCCAACTCATGGTACTTTGATAGTGGTTGTTCTAGATATATAACTGAAAATTGCTCTTTTTTGCATAATTACAAGAGTCATACAAGTGGTCTAGTTACCTTTGCTAATAGGGATGAAGGTAAAATTGAAGGTCTAGGAACTATCTTAATTGATGGGTTGCCTCTTTTAAAAGAGATGCTGTTTATTATAGGTTTAAAAGCTAATTTGATTAGTATAGGCCAACTGTGTGATGATTATCACTTAGTTATGTTCTCAAAAAAAATCATGTAAAGTCTTAAAATATGATGGTAATTGTATTCTACATGGTACTAGGCGTAGTGATAAATATTATCTTCTTGATACCAAAATACTTCTCATGTTTTAAAAACTTATTCTACAGAGTTTGGCAAAAACGGTTGGGACATTTAAACTACGTTGACCTGTTGAAACTAACAAACTTAAATTTAGTTCGAGGAGTTCCTAGGCTCACTGTGTTGTGGTTCATGCCAAAAAGGTAAGCAAACTAAAAGTACACACAAGAAAAGTCAGTTTCTTGCTATATATCATGTATTAGAATTACTGCACATAGATTTGATGGAACCTATTCGGACTAAAAGTATTGGTGGAAAAAAAAATATCTATATTTGTGTGGATGACTTTTCTAGATACACTTGGGTAGATTTCTTAAGAAATAAGTTTGATGTTTTCAAAAGATTTAAATTTTTGCACCTAAAATTAACAATAAAGAAACACTTTGAGGAGATAAAAATAAGGAGAATTAGAAGTGATCATGGAAAGGAAAATGCCAGTTTCTCTACATTTTGTGAAAAAATATGGCATATTTCATGAATTATCTGATCGTAAAACTCGTAAACAAAATGGAGTTATAGAAAGGAAAAACATTTCTTTACAAGAGATGGCTAGATTGATGCTAAATAATAAGAAACTTCTTGTTAAATTGTGGACTGAAGTCATTAGTATTGCATGTTAAACTTTGAATTATGTGTCTTTGAGAAAAGGTACTATACAAACTCTCTATGAAATCTAGAAATGAAGGAAACTGAATCTAAATTATTTTCATCTTTTGGTAGCAAGTACTACATGTTGAATGATCGAGAACACTTGGGTAAATTCGATTCAAAAGTGATGATGGAGTATTTATTGGCTATTCAAAAAATAGTCCAGCTTACAGAATTTATAATATGTAGACTCAAACTATCATTGAATCTAGCAATGTAAAAATTGATGGCACTGATGATTTTTTCTCTTATTCAAAAGAACGTCAAATTCAGAACTTGGAAGAATTGAAGTCAAAACACTCAAGACAACCATGTGTCTAGTTCAAAAAATGATAGACAGACCAAACTGCCATAATCAAGTTCTGGTGTCTTTTCCCGAGCTCCTTGAGGTTTTAACATACCTAATAAAAATGAAGAACATAACACGAGAAGGCAACCCCTTCTTGGATACAGAAGGCACATCCATTTGATAATGTACTCTCTGATTCTGGTGAAGGTATGGTGACTAGGATGAGGCTTGCTACTGAACTTGAAAATATTTGCAACACTTCACATATTGAACCTAAAAATATAAATTAAGCAATTGATGATGAAAATTGGGTTCTAGCCATGTATGAAGAGCTAGCTCAATTTGAAATAAATGAAGTGTGGGATCTTGTAATTCAGCCCAAGGAAAAAATGTGATCGAAACAAAGTGGATCTTCGAAAATAAATATGATGAACATGGAAACATAGTCAGAAATAAGACACACTTGGTTGCATCGGGATACACTCGAGTGAAAGGAGTGGATTTTGATGAAACATTCGTCTATGTAGCTAGACTTGAATCCATTAGACTTCTACTATCTGTGGCATGTCAAATGAGGTTTAAGCTCTACCAAATAGACATGTGATTTTGAATGAAGAAGTCTATGTTGAGCAACCTAAAAGATTTGTTGACCCTTATTCTCCCTACCATATGTTCAAACTCAAAAAGGTTTTATCCGGACTAAAACAAGCTCTTCGTGTTTGGTATGAACGACAAACCATGTTCTTGTTAGAACAAGGATACAAGAGAGTGGGAGCTGACAAAACTTTTTCATTAAACATCTTATATCTGGATTAATAGTTGCACAAATCTATGTTGATGATATTGTGTTTGGTTCTACCTTAGAAATAAAATCCAGGGAGCTTTTTACACTTGTGCAAAATAAATTCGAGATGAGTATGGTTGATGATCTAAACTTCTTTTTAGGTTTGAAGGTCAAACAGGTTGAATCAGAGATTTTATCTCACATGCTAAGTATGCTAAAAATCTGGTAAAGAAGTTTGGTATGGAATAGACCAAGTCATTCAGAACTCTCATGGCCACGTCATTGAAAATCTCTAGAGATGACTAAGGAAAGGAGGTCGATTCCAATTTGTACATGAGCATGATAGGTAGTCTGCTGTACCTGACTGCAAGCTGTCTAGGCATAGCATTCAGTGTGGGAGTCTGTGCGTGTTATCAAGTCAAACCAAAGAATCTCATCTTGTAGCTGTGAGACAAATTATTCGTTATATTAACTGTACTTCTAATTTTGGTTTGTGGTATACTAGTGATACTAACTCTCATCTTGTATTATACACTGATGATAACTGGGCATGAAACATGGATGATAGGAAAAGCATGTCTGGAGGATGTTTCTATATTGGTAACAACCTTATTGCTTGGTTAAGTAAAAAAACAAAACTCCATCTCCTTATCTACTGTAGGAAGCTGAGTATATTGCTGCTGGTAGTTGTTGTACTCAGTTATTCTAGATGAAACAAATGCTCAGTAACTATGGTATTGATTATGATTCTATTACTATGTATGTTCTATGATAACACTAATGCTATTAACATCTCTAAAAATCATGTTAAGCATTCTAGGAGCAAACATAGACATCACTTTATTAGAGATTTGGTCGAAAGAAAAATAATCACTTTGGAACATATTCAGACTGAGTATCAATTGATTGATTTGCTCATTTGCTCACCAACGCATTAGATTCTGTTAGATTTGAGACTCTACAAAAAGTTGTGGATATTTTCTTGATAAATTAAAAAGTTCTTGTATACTTAATAGAAGTAGCATTTTTCTGTTTATTTCTTTTAGAAAACACCATGTGTGCTAAGTATTTGTTTTACAATTTTTATTAAATTGAAAAAAAAAAGTTCTTATAGATAGCATATGGAATAAATGTATGATTTTTCTATAAAATTAACTTGGATTGACCCATCGTCATGTTATGCTCATTAAACTTATGGTAAAATATGCTCAGATAACACACTTTGAGGACATCTTAACTAGTTTGATTGTGTCTTACTATTGACTAGGTTGTTTTCTTTAAAGTAGTTTGTACTTTCTTGTAAATCTATGGTCAGTATCTATGTCTCTCGAAACTATTGTGTGTGTTGTGTTAACTCATAACTTATCCTTCTAACACATACTGAAATTCCAGAATTTTATGAAAAAGATCTCCAAAAGAGGATGCAAAGTACAAGAAAAACAGAAACTAGACAATTTTCAGTACTCAAGTTTAAATCTGATTTTCCCTAATCAAACGACCTTGAAAAATTCTAATATTTTTAGAGACAAAACATAATATAATGTATTAACTCATATCCAAATTCAGAATTTAATAAATTTCTTAAGGTTTCCAAATTAACTTCCAAAATATAAAAGGTAGATTCCCTAGTAGAATTGTCTATCGTTACCAAAACTTTCATATCTTGTTCTACAAACATCCAAAAGAGGTCATTCCAAGTTTCAAAGGACCTAAATTGACAAGCCATCAACTCCATCAAATTTCATCCCGAAACATGAAGAATACCATTTTGGACGTCTGTTTGAAACTGGACCTGCTTATTGGAAATTCTGGGCAGAATTCTTTTCGGTCATCATTTAACAATTTAAACATTCTCTAATACTCCAAAAATTAAAAACTTCATTAGATAGAGTCCCAACAAAGTTTATGAAAAATAAAAATTAACATTATTAACAAAAATCATCTCATAATATAAAATTTTCAAAATTTAAAATATCATTCAAAAACTGCCATTTGTTTATCTTCTTGTACAAAATCTTTTCTCATGGCCTTATTCCCTTCATCATCAAGTCTCCATCCAACCCAACAATCAATATATGAAGGGGAGAAGGTGGGTTTTGGGAAAACTCAATAGAAATATCAACATAATATAATACAAATCAAATCCCAATTCACATATTGACAATCATGCATAAATCTATACACTATTCTCATTTTTTTTCTGCTGTACTCAAGGGCCGAAACCCCATCATTTTTTCTCTTTTAGGTTTAATCCCGAAGAAATAAAACAAAAATTCTTTCTCTGTTTTAGTTAACCATAAAGATTGAACCACATCTTTCTTTCTTATAAAATCACACAGATTTTGCTTCTAAAACTGGATATTCAAAGCACATATTATTATGCATATAAATTTACACATAACATCAACATATAAATAGGATTTTTAAGAATCAACTTTGCATAAAAAGTATTCCTACCTTGTTTTCTTGATTAATAGGGAAGAAAAACTTTGAATGAACTTGAAATTTTCTCTTGTTCTTTCATCATCTTTTTCTATTTTTTTCCTTTATCTTCTTGTTCTTTTCTTTTCTTTAAAATTGGTTTATTTTTGTGTTATGCGGAGGCTGGATAGAGAAAGGAAAATTTGAAGATTTTTTGGGTTCTTTCTATCTTTTTGAATGCACATCAAGAAACTTACCCATTTGAAATTTGGTAAGTCTTTGATATGATGCAATTACCATCAATTTAAAGCATCATACAAATATTGCCCTTTATAGAAATAATTATAATTAATTAAATTTAAAAATCGTAGGATATTTCTCTAGTGGACTTGTGTCATTTATCATTAATGGACCTCTTTTGGACTTTGGACGAACATGTGGCCACAAACACTCACTAAGAATTTTACTTACCGAAATAATTTCTAAATTTTTGGGGTGTTACAATAGGTGTGTGCATCAGTCCTTAATAATGAACATACATCATGTAGAAAAAGGCAACTCCTGTGACTATAAGAAAGTCAACTCCATGAACTCAAAAATTCAGTGTTTTGACTGAAAAGTCAACTTCATGAACCCAAAAAATCAATGTTTTGACTAATATAAAGAGAAAAAAAAAATGTGAAAAATAAAAAAATGTGTCATCACTTTGAGTACTCAAAAGAAAAATTGATATTGTACTCATGTGTGGCACGCACATATTTTATTATTTAAAGAGACATTTTTAGATGATTACTGGTTTGAAATACATTTATGTACTTATCTACTAGACAATATTCAATTTGGTTTATTTGGACGGGTTATGATTGACTAGTCTAGTATGTTCTATCACACACTAACATCATAATCTGACAAAATAATTGAATCTAATTATGCACATACATCGGATTGTAAGAGTCTTGTTCATGTCATTATTTTTGGACCGATTGTATATTTAATGACGTGTGAAATTTGCCCTTAAAATAAATAATTCTTTCTATATTATTTCTCATTGATTTTACGTGATTGAATTGTGTGGGCTTTTTGTAGAATTTTCAGTCAACAATCTAAACTTGGTAGTAAAATTAGTATCCATTGAGGAAAGTTTTGGATTTTTTTAGAATAATGGAATAAGTACTCATGTCTAATTGTCAAATAATCTAATTAATTGAAAAATTCCATTTGTTAATTTCAAGAAATTAACCGATTGAAATTCAAAATTTGAAAAATCAAATTATGAAGTTTTTTTTTAAACTGTCAATCAGCAGTTTTAAATGGGTACTGTCTTTAGCTTGTCCAAAATTTGTGGTTACTTATTGATGCAATTTTTCAAACTTGCTCTTTTTAAACAAACACCTAGGCCTTGTCATCTCTCATTCATTCATTGTATTTCACTTCAGAAGTTTTCAAAAAAAAAAAAAAAAACAACAATTTTCACTTGATTTCAAGGTTTTGCCAATTTAATTTCAGATTCAACAATGGCAAAGACTAAGATGACAAAATCAAAGAAAAACCCTGGTGCCTCATCCAGTGATATTGCCGCTCTAGTAGATGCGTCTGAAGCTAAAAAAGGGACAAAGATGTCACCGGTGAAGAATCTTCAGCAAAGTGCAAGAAAACTGGAGCAGTCCAGTTCAGACTCAGACACTTCTCCAACTGTTTTTGCACCTCATATTTAAATGTCTACTGATATTGTACCATAAAATTCATCGGTCAATCAAACAAAGTCTCATTCCATTAGAGAAACATGATACCAGGCAATTACATAAGCAAGAAAGTTTGTGGAAGTACTCAAGAGTCTGATGAAGGTAATGAGTTAGAATTGGTAAGATCTGATAAAGAGGAAGATAAAGACACAAAGACTTGTGATAGTGAGCATGAGGACAAAGAGACTGGATATTAGGGGTCAGAACTTCCTACCCCTGAAGATGAGGATGTTGAAGGCATGAATGAGCCATCTCACCAAAAGTTTAGTTCTGAATTTAATTCGATCTACGAAAGAAAAATCATGCTTGAAGTCAAATCTGAGGAGTCATCAGAATCAACTCATACACCTCCACCACTAAGAAGAGCCACAAGGGCTGAAAATAGAAAAGACAAAGTTGGAGAATGTGCTAAAGAATCCATGCCTACTAGTCAAAACAGACTTCCCACAACCTTTGGAGGTGCATACAGATTACTAGCTACACCCAGTTCAGACCCGTAGATGTTTAGGTTTGAAACCCTTTAAATTACTGTTTTTCTAACTGAAAATGCTAAGAGCCTGTTCTATCATTCACCTCTTATCGTAAGTTCATTGTTGAATTTAAAATGGCTATTCATGAGTTTGTCTCTTTTGACTTGGATGAGGTTGTTGGTTTCTATAAATGCATAATCTGTTGGGATTCTCGAGTAAGTTTAATGAAACTCTTGTCAAGGAATTTATAGCCAATGTACCAAAAATGGATTATTTGCACAAATGGTCCCTGACTTTTGCACTTACTGGGGGTTGAGGACCTATCTTTTCATTTTTTGCAGTTTAGCCCCTATTTCAAATGTTTTTGGCAGCAATGGTCATTTTCAACAATTTCCATCCAAATGGCCATCAAATTTCACGGTGGAAGGTTTTTTATTTAAAAAATACTTATTTGCACAAATGGTCCCTGACTTTTGTAAAGAAAAATTTGCAGCAAAAGTCCCTAATATTTTAGAAAGTGTTGAAAAGTCCCATAACCTTCTAATCCTAACACATATGACCCTAAAATTTTTTGACAATTTTATCCCTAACTTAAATAAATTAAAAATAACTCACAAACCTTTTCAAAAATACAAATAAGTCCTAAATCTTTTTATTTTTTTTATAGATTTACACTTAAAATAATAAAAAGTGTGTCATCAAGTCCCAAAACTTTTAATTTTATTCACCAAAATAATATTTAAAATGTGTTTGATTAAAATCAAATTTTTTAGTAAAAGTGATTGAAAAATTGTGGGACCATAAAATGTGTGGTTAAAATTAATTGTTGACTTTGACTTTAACTTTTTAACAAAATCAAAATTAAAAACAAACGGGCTCTTAGAGTCTCTACAGATTTTGTCCAGTGGTCTATTAATTAACAAAAAAATTATACCCATGATCAAAATTTGACCAATTTAAAATTTTAATTTATTTTTCATATCAATTACTAGAGGTGGCAAAATGGGCCAGCCCAGTGGGCCAGTCCAGATAGCCTGGTCTCTAGGCTGGGCTAGTCCAATAAAAAATTGATTAAATAAAAATTAGGTCAATTTAGTCCGATACAACTAGTCAATCAGGCTGGCCCGATAATTTTTTTTTTGTCAAAGTCCATACTCCACACTTCAAACACCCCACCCATCCCCTCCCCTCCCCGTGAAATGTAGCTGCCAGGGGTGGGGTGTTTGAAGTGTGGGGTAGAGACTTGGACAAAAAAAAAATTATCGGGCCAGCCTGGTTGGCTAGTTGTACCGGACTAAATTAACCTAATTTTTATTAGATCAACTTTTTATTGGACTAGCCCAGCCTAGAGAACAGGCTATCTGAGCTGACCCATTTTGTCACCTCTAGTAATTGATATGAAAAATAAATTAAAATTTTAAATTGGTCAAATTTTGATCATAGGTATAATTTTTTTGTTAATTAATAGACCACTGGACAAAATCTGTAGAGACTTTAAGAGCCTGTTTGTTTTTAATTTTGATTTTGTTAAAAAGCTAAAGTCAAAGTCAACAATTAATTTTAACCACACATTTTATGGTCCCACAATTTTTCAATCACTTTTACTAAAAAATTTAATTATAATCAACCACATTTTAAATATTATTTTGGTGAATAAAATTATCGGGTCAGCCTGGTTGACTAGTTGTATCGGACTAAATTGACCTAATTTTTATTTAATCAATTTTTTATTGGACTAGCCCGGTCCCAGCCCAGAGACCGGGCTATCTGGACTGGCCCAGTAGGCTGGCCCATTTTACCACCTCTAGTAATTGATATGAAAAATAAATTAAAATTTTAAATTGGTCAAATTTTGATCATAGGTATAATTTTTTGTTAATTAATAGACCACTGGACAAAATCTGTAGAGACTCTAAGAGCCCGTTTGTTTTTAATTTTGATTTTGTTGAAAAGTTAAAGTCAAAGTCAACAATTAATTTTAACCACACATTTTATGGTCCCACAATTTTTCAATCACTTTTACTAAAAAATTTGATTTTAATTAAACACATTTTAAATATTATTTTGGTGAATAAAATTAAAAGTTTTGGGACTTGATGACACACTTTTTATTATTTTAAGTGTAAATCTGTAAAAAAATAAAAAGATTTAGGACTTATTTGTATTTTTGAAAAGGTTTGTGAGTTATTTTTAATTTATTTAAGTTAGGAATAAAATTGTCAAAACGTTTAGGGTCATATGTGTTAGGATTAGAAGGTTATGGGACTTTTCAACACTTTCTAAAATATTAAGGACTTTTGCTGCAAATTTTTCTTTACAAAAGTCAGGGACCATTTGTGCAAATAAGTATTTTTTAAATAAAAAAACTTCCACCGTGAAATTTGACGGCCATTTGGATGGAAATTGTTGAAAAGGACCATTGCTGCCAAAAACATTTGAAATAGGGGCTAAACTGCCAAAAATGAAAAGATAGGCCATCAACCCACAGTAAGTGCAAAAGTCAGGGACCATTTGTGCAAATAAGCCTACCAAAAATCTAGGAAAGGCTGGAATTGAGTTTAGGTGGCAAGTATATGTCAGATGGAGACATGTTAATTCCAGTCCAAACTCTTTTAGGGATTGGCTAGCAATGGATGTGGTAACTTCCACCAATGATGAAGAACTAACTAAGGAAAATATAGCGTTGGAAATGATTAGCTCTACTTGACCAGAAGCTAGTGAACTCATTGCATCCAGATTTCTGCCAAAATACTAAATCCTACACTGAATCTCGATCAACAATATTGACCCTTTGACATACTGGTCTGACATTTCGAGAGATAGATCAATTATCTTGTATAAACTGGGGATGCAGTTGAATGTTGATTAGGCTAAAATGATCTTTGATAGAATTGTTTATAAGGGCCCGAGAAGAGCCAATCAGGAGACTACCACATCCTGCTCTGATTCATCATTTTCTTGCACACTTAGGGGTGCCTCTAATGTATTCAGATAGGTTCTCAGAAGATCTTCCCACCTTGAGTATGCATGAGTTTACCAATCTAAGAAGTACTCAAACTCTCACTCTCTAGGTACCCAAGCACATTCTGGCCTCTCTAGAGTAGTTTGTCCGTCTAGACACTCTGGAAACCCAACTGGGACTAGTCAGAACTCAGGTAGAACAAGTTTTTACTCTGACCAAAAGTTTCTCTGTTGAACTTGATTTCATACGTAGGGTTTTGGAAAAATTGAATATCTAGGAGATGAATATATGATCTCTACTTTCCGTATTGTCATATCGAAATTCAAACTACACCCTGAAAATGAAGATGAGATCCCATATTCTGATCCCGTGGCTAGGCCAACTACTCCTCCATCTACTGCCACATCCACTGCTCCAACTCATAAATGAAGTGCATGACCATGAGTGTCTAATGCAAAGAGGTCCAAGCCCTCTTAGAACTAACTGTCTCTGATTCTAACTTACTCTCTCTAACTATTTGCTATTAAATTTTTGATGGATAACTGTATTACACTAAATACTACTATCGGTTTTGCTTTTCTTTCCTCTTTTTCTTTGGCTGGTTGGTTATTACAACAATGGAGAGTAATTTGGTGTGTGATGTTTTTGAATTGCTGTTTTTATGATATATGGTATATGGTATATGACTAGGGGGTAATGATATTTTATATATTGGTTGTGTGATGATGTTGTGACATTCTTGATTAGCATACCACGAACAGGGGCAGAGCCAGAAATTTTTTTTTGGGTGGGCAAAAATTTAGTAGTAAAAAAAATTTAAATAATATAATACTCATAAAAATATTTTGATACATTACTACAATTGTTCCCTACGCGTTTTCATTCTTTAAAAAACATTGTATAACTACATTATTATCAATTTCGTGAAATATATTTTTTTCAATATATACAATCAAACTTTCATTCAACAATTTCATTTACATATAAACTATTATCAAAATATACAAATTATGAAGAAAAAAACTAGCAAATATACAATTAGATTAAAACAATATGGCTGATTTAGTGATTTAAAGAGACCATTGAACTGTGATAAATATATTTATCATTAATTAATTGGTGTAATCTCTCTCATTTTCTAAATTTTTTAAAGCAATTTCTTTCTTATTAAGTCCAAAATCAACAATGAAAGTAGGGAATTTTCATATACAGATGTGTCTGTGCGAGAGAATAAAATGGCTCTAGTTAGTCCTATCATTCTCGAAAAGATCAGCAATGAAAGTAAGGAATTTCTTAATTCTTGTTTCAATTAAGACCCTTAACATTAAAATTTCCATAAATACTAATGGATTTAGGGCTGATTTAGGAAGAAATTACTTGGGTGTCGACGCCTTCCCTTTGAAATAATGACCACGAACTCATGAAGGAAACACGCTAAATCCTCATCTCCTCCCTCTCCGAGCTAGCTAGTTGGATTAATGAATTAAGGGTTGATTTTTGCTTATTGTAGAATGGAGTGAAAATTTGAAGTAAGCTCAAGCAGATTAGGTTGCAGTAGAGATGCACACTAAAGGAAGAAAATTGATGCTAATGATATAATGGGCTTGTGACTTGGGACCTGGGATTAATTTAGACTGAAACTTGAATTAAATAATTTGGGTTGTTCCTTGGGCTTAGGTTTTTTTTTTTTTGGTTAATTTACATTTTTGTAATTGGGCTTGGGCAATTTTTCAATATCTTTGCGGGGTCAATTGACTCCCTTTGTCCATTGGTAGCTCCGCCCCTGACTAAGATAAGGTTCAAATCGAAAGATACTTTATTTTAAGAATGAATATCGTTTAAATTTGAGTTTAGAAAATATATTTGAACAAGTAGGGGATTGTTAGAATTATTGTTCAAATATATTAACAATGCAAAAGGAAATTACAGGACAAAAGAGAAGTAAAATATAGGTGTCGGTTTCAACAATCGACCCCTTTGTTGGCCTAACTGTAGCCAGACCGTGGCAAGCATGTTGTGGTCTAGACACGACGAACAAGGGCTAAAAGCCCTTGTTGATGTTGGCCGCGATCCAACAGCAGTGGGGCATTTTTTCCCTGTTCGAATTTCAGTTGGAGGCACCAAAAGGTGCCTCTTCGCCCCAAGTGTTGTGTCCCTCGGTTTTTGGTGTCCTTACACAATAAAATCAAGATGAATTTAATGTAAATGAGTACAAAAAATCATTTCCAAACAACATCAAAGTGTTATAACATCAAATTCATATCAACCAATCTCAGATTTTTCAAATATTCTTAGTTCGTTTTTTTTCAATTTCATTAGTGATAGTGCAATTCGGTTTGAGGCTTGAAATCCGCTAAAGCTATTGACTGAAGATCCTATAGCATCTCATTTTTTAAGAGATTGTTCAAATATCACTTGTGGGATAATATTCTACACGCTTCAAGTCCCTTTTTCATTAATGATCTTTTGTTCTTCAAAGTTCAAGTTGCAGCAAATTTCGGTTTGTGTTTCATTCTCCTATTTCAAGTAAGTTTTACAACATAACATGAGTGAGCTGTAAATTTAAGATCACATTGTTCTAACATTGCAAAATTGTTCCTAAATTATTGACGACCTTGTGGTGCTATTTATGTTTTCATTTTCACATGTAAAATTAGTATGTGAAAGATGAGAAAATATTGTATTTGTTGTGAATTTTCGTGGAATTTGGAATTTTCAATTGTTGCATATATTGGTAGGTCCCTTCCCTCCACTCCCCCTTCAAACAAAAGATATAAAAAAAAAAAAAAGAAAAAAAAATTCTAGGATGGATCTCGAGTATGTTATAAAAGAAGGCTGTCAATGTGGAATTAATCGATTATATAATGTCAAAATTGAAGAATGCATATGTTTAAAAAATTTAAAGAGATTGATCGATCTTCCTGCCTAGCAAAAGTTTGGTTTGCAAAAGTAAGGGCCCAATAGTGGCTAAATATAATGTATAAGCCACATGAGTAGTTTAGTTGATACATACACTTTTATTCGAAGTCAGGTCGATGCACAATATTTCAATCTAAACGCAAGAGTTGAAAATTAGATCCTTGATAATCACTCAAATTTAAGGTAAAGAATAAGGTAGACGCTAAAGCCATAAACCTCCAACAATAGAGCGGTAAGCCTCGATCTAATTGCAAAGGTATGTTAAAGGAATAACGGTGAAGAATCTAACCACCCTATATAGTCCTTCTCCATGACATTGGGGAATTCTACGAATTTAATTGAATGTAGCTTCAATTAATTAAGACAGAGAACTTATTTTAGTTAAAAAAAAAAAAAAAAAAGATAGTATTTTCATGCACTACTTGATAATTGCAGTTTGTGGCTCAAAGAGCATCCTTGCAATTTGCATCTATAAATTTAATTATCACAACGATTGACAAAGTAATGCACATAATTCAATTTTATATAATTAATCTATGTCATAACATATACTAATTTATATATTAAAGTGTATTTGTGATCACCCTTCCTTTTAACCTATATTCTTTGACGTACACAAAGATTCAAGGTCAGTAATTAATTAGTGAATTCTAGTTTGTGTTTATTGTCAACCAATTTTGATTTGACAATTCTTCATATATTACATATTATTTTTTGTCTAAAAATGACAATTCAATATTGTTATGCAAGGTGTGACGATTTTATTTTTTATTTTTAAATTTTGAAAAAAAACAAACTATAAACAAATATTCTAGTTAAATGTTTGAATAATCACTCAACTTTTAAGTCCTATTTATTTTTAATTAAAATTTTGCTAAAAAAATTGAAGTCAAAGTCAATAATTAATTTTAACCACATATTTATAGATGTACATTTCATCAATTTTATCAATTTTTCTACAAAATCTGATTTTAATTAAAATTAAATACACTCTTAGTCTCATGACTCTCATCTTCATTTGAAAAAAAAAAAAAAAAACTATAAACAAATATTCAATGAGTATTTTAGCACTATTTTAAAATTTAGTTTTTAAATGAAACCGTGTAAAACATTGACTAATTATTCAAACATTTATCCGCAAATACTCACGTGTCCCTACACTTAAAAATTAAAAACATAAAATCAAATTAACATGACCCTTCAAAATCAAGGGAAGGAACCAAGGAAAATCTTGATCTGGGATTTTCATCGTTTTATAGAAAATATGGCGAAACTCGAACCATATGAAGAAGCTGAATCAAGATCAAAGCATCAAACGAAGAAAAGTTCGGCTTCAAAGAGGAACCACGGATCCACCACGTTCTTTGTTTTTGTGGATTACCTTTTTCTCTGCATCTTCTTCTGTTTCCTCCTCTTCCTTCTCTTCAAAATGGCCGGTTTTTAATCCCAAAAAGGTAATTCTTTAACGACCCACTTTCTCATTATTTGCGAATCTAACATTTTACTGAAGTTTCCCATTTCCACTCTATATATGCATTTAGTTTTGGGTGTTGCTTGTTTGCCTCTTGATGGATATAAGAATCAATTAATGGAAACAGAAAGGCCCCAATACGAAGACCCTTCATGGGGATTTTCTTTTTTTTTTTTTAATATAAAGTCATAAGTCCGTCTTGCAAGATGGATTCATCTTAAATGCTGGTTCAGATATGTAAGTTTTCAGCCGAATTAGATATTGAAGAGAATTTGATCTGTTGGAAAAACTGTATGGTTAGCAGCTTTGCAATTAAGCTTCATTTGAGTAAGCGAGCTTTAATTGTGCTGTCGAGGCCGAGTGCTTCTTGCTTATTCTACCAAATATGGTTTGTCATGTTGCTTAGATGCTTGGAAAAGAGATACACAGACGGGTGCGGATCTAAGTTTCGGACAATGTGAAATGTCAAATTCTACAACTTCGAGATTTGGTGAAGAATGCATCTGATTTTGGACACAAGATCTGCATAATTTTCCATAAAAATCGCAAACTAATATTTGGATGCGCTAAAATTTTAGGGTGTGGATCTAAGTCTCTGAAAATGTGAAATGTCAAGTTCTATAACTTTGAGATTTGGTGAGGGTGGCACTGATTTTTGACACAGATAGTGTCTCATTTTCCGTAACATTCACAAACTAATATTTTAATGTGCTAAAATTTATCTATATGAATATGCCAATAGAACAAAAAAGAAAAACAAAAGTAATGCATTTTCAATAAAGATTATCGTAATTCGAAGCTGAAAGAGAGGATGCACACACTTTGGTAGTAACTAATAGAGTGGTTTAGTACTCGTGACACGTCTCACGTGTCATGGAGTTGGGCTCATCTGATTTAGTGTCGCATTGATACAGGTAAGGTATGGAAAGCAAGGAGTAGGAGTTGAAAAGATGTGATGTCTGGAAGCCCTGAGTATTTTTTTTCTTTCTTTGTTGGTCGATATTAGGTAATCTTAGACATTAGTAAGCTTTTTCACTTTTCTCTTTCTCTTAGAGCCATAATTTGAGTTTCTGCTGTTGTTCTTTTCATGAAATATTGAAATGCTTAACATTTTCATTGTAAACATAGGAACAGTATAGCTTTCTTAGCTGTTTCTTGTAAAATTGTAAATGAATTATTAGTTTTCAAATAGCCATAGTCCACTTAAAAAATTATTCAATCTTCTTAATATTATTTTTTTTATTAAAGCATTACAAAATCCCAAAACTATTTATCCCACTTTTGAAATTCTTAGAAATACTTGTTGCTAAGGAAATATGTTCGATAGAAATATCTCTCTCAGAGTTCAGTTTTCGTGGGTCACAAAGGATTGTTGATTTTGATTTATATGGTCAGAATGATTTTGCTAGAGGGCCTAAGGGCCTTGTACAATGTTCGTACTTTGTTAAAAGTGCCAAGGTTACTTATCAACTGATAGTCCAATGCAGAGCAGGCACAAAGCTCAGACCAAAATATTGGGGCGGGGGAAGAGGGGGGACTAAATATAATCTCATATCCTAGTTTTTGGGTTTATTTGCTATACCATGTATATTAAGCCAAATAGATCAAGAGACTTAAACCTGATTAATTGTAATTCGAAAAAATTAGAGCTTTCAATCTCTAATCTGTTGGATTTCCCTATTTGTCTAGACAAATAATTATTTTGAATCTTTGACAGCAATTTTCTACGCCCAATTAACAAATAATTCTTACAATACAAATGTGATAAAGGTTACCATTGCAAGAATTGAAAAGTAGCCCATTGCTTTACACTGTTTGACAGGGTGAGCAACTAGGTTATGGTGATTTTTTCCAGTTTTATGTATTCATCAAAATATAGTAGTCAGAAAGGGAAAAACTTGATTACATAACTGAAGATTGTATAGTGATGATTTTCCATCTAACTTATGTCGGCTTTTACGGTTTGTTTCTTTTTTATCTTATGGTAAGATGATTAGTGTGCTTAAAGCAATGTACGAAGCAAGAGTGGGGGGGGTGGTTCCTCGTGCTCCAGTGGGAAACTCGCCACCTTCTTGGGGAAAATAAGCCCTAACCCTGTTGTTCAGACAGAATGCTGTTGCCTCTTAGTTTCTGAGCAAATCATATATGAGATATCATAGACAGTGGATTTATATCGACTAAGCAAGTAAAACATGAAAACCTCTCAAAACTTATCTTGATACTATCGTTGCCATTGGCAATCTGAGATCTAATGAGTTGAAATTTTGTTGCGCCATAATTGGAATGGATTTATTGGCAACTGGACACTCATACAACTATTAGTTATTGATTATTGTAAGATTCTATGTTGCAACTTGGATATATTCCATTACCAGTATTAACAACCCAGGCAGGACATACAGGGGAAGTATTTGTTTTTGGCATGGTTCAAATGCTTTAGCATGCTTTATTCCTGTAATTAAAGTTTAACAAAGTCAAGAAGACTAACCATATGTCAATGCTACTCTTTTTAAAGTACAAACCTTATGGTGCCTAATCTTTATTGCAACATGTGTCTTGAAGCTTTTTAAGATGGAAGTGTAGGATGTCTATATTTTGTGAAGGGTCAATCTCTTGAGTAGGTTATCTTACACAACGGCTTCTTTTCTTCATTGTTGGTCAATTTGAAGGCAACGTTTTATGAGTAGTTCTTACACGAACTATCAGTAGTAGTACAAGCATAAATTGTCCGAAAACGTTATAATATTTATACAAAAAGACATTTTAAATAACTCCTGTTAATCATGAAAGAACAGATTTAATATTTTCAGCCAATTCTGACCAAACATCACTGCAATGTTCCATCATAGTTGGTCGGACGTATTAAATTCATTTGGTCGAACATGCTAAAACTATTGTAATACTATGCCTGAACATTTTAAAAATGTTTGGACTCGATTGACCTTTCATAAATGTTTGAAACTGAACTTTTGAATGAAGCTTGACGGGAAACTATAAATATAAGTACAAAAGACGGTGAATCCTGCACCAATATTGTAAAATAACCATCTAAAACAACAAATTTTAAAAAAGAAAAGAGAAATGAACTTTCCACAAGATCTAATGATGCTTTCCACAAAGGAGATTGGTTTAGAGATAAATAGGATTAGTGAGAGAATCAGATTATAATCTTTTTGGTGAATTTAGGGTTGTAATGAAGTGTAGAGATTGGCTAGGTTTAAGAGTAAAATTTAGGGTATTCCCAGAATATTGAGGGGTGTTTGGAAAAAAAAGAATTTCATTTTAATTGGAGTGGTGAGTTTAAAAAGAAAGTGGGCAAGAAGAAAGTTTTTGGGAGTATAAATTGAAGCTCCTTTATTATTGTATTGCTCATCTAGGTTATTATGTTTTTGTAAATTCTGCAGGGTAATGATATGGAGCATCGGGTTCAGGTTCAAGTCCTCAACTAATTTACAGGCATGGCGTGGACAGATGCAGAAGTTGCAAATCTAGATACTGATGTTCACCTTGTCTCTAACTGACTTATTGCCTTGGTGACCTTAACTCCTCCCTATTGTTGTAGCATCAATTGATCTCCTATGTACTTGGCCCGTGTCTTTTCTCTTTTTGATGTGGGATCACTTTCTGATTTTTCCTTGAGAAAGATTGTCGGAATTATATTTTTGCAATCAATGCCATGTTTGATGGTGTGAAGTAATGCACGACGTATATAATTTTCGTTAACTGAAGAGATAATAGGTGATTTTGTACTCCGTTTACCGTTTGATTACGGGTAGAGAATGACTTTTAGTCTGATTTCTTGTCTTGTAAGACTAATTTTGTGCACAAACGGAATGTAAGAAATGCATACTGCTCGTCTCTTGTTTCTGTATCTGTTTGGTATAAAAATTGTATTTTTGTGCACATGTTTAATTGGTAGGATTCGAAATGATATCTGCTCTCAGTCTAGAGTAGTAAAACGCAAAGATCCATTGATAATGACCTATTGGTTTGTAGCCATCTATGATGATTAAGATACACATCCAAATCTCTAATTTTGACTGATTGGCCAACTATTCCTGTGTTGAAGGCAAGATTGAAATGATTATATAACAGTGTAGCTTCAAAGCAGTGCACCAACTCGCCCAATTCAAGTTGTGAAAGTTGGGTCTCTCAGCTTGACTTGTTAAATTTTGAGTACATATTATCTTCCTCCTTCCCAAAACCAACCCCCTCCACCGCACCACCCACTGCCACCATCACACGTCCCCTCCACCCACCACCGCCATTGCTGGCAGAAAAGAATGCTGTGTAGAGTTGGTGTATAAATAGGATTCTCTAATGTATAAGAGGAATTTTGTTGTTCATACTTTCTTGAATTGTAAACCTCCACAAGCTGACTGCTCAGGATTGCCTCGACTGCACCCATCTGTATTCAATTTGAACCCTGTTTGGGTCTGTCTTACCCAGTGTACTACTCTCGATCTCCTCCTTTTCAGAGGCTGAAAATGAATGCATAATAAACTGCAATGTCCATGCGATTCGAATTCATGCTACTATGTTGACATCATAGTATCTCACTATTATTCTACCTAGCATTCTCCTCTTTCATTCACCTGATTGTAAGGCAGACAAAGGTGTGACACTAATTTACTTTTTAAATTATGGTTTATATTTTATGCATGTTGATTAACATAAGAAAGATAAGTAAAATTTATAATTTATATTCGTATAGTGGATCAAATTTTTAAACTTCTTTAAAAGGCCAGGAACTTAAATTACTATTGTCTAACATTCGGATTAGAAACAAGAGTGTGTTATCATTGAATTTTGGAAAAATAACTATTAATTTCAAATATACTGGACAATTAAAATATATATAATATTACTGGGTTGTTAATTAAATAAAAGATATTTACTAGACTTTGAAACTAGTCCATGATTAACGAATGTGATACTTAGCCCAAGATTGACACTCCTTATCAAATACCCGGAAGAGTTATCATTTAAGATTATGAAAAAGTCAAAATTAAAAAATGAAATCCATACAAATCAAAATCCATTGGAAGATTTAGCAAAGTTTTTTGGGAAAGTGAAGTAGAAACAGTGGAAGGTGCTGTCGATTTTCTGTTGCTTGGTTTGGAGAAAAAATAATTGAAATATCTGTTGAGATATATTGGCATTTTTTTGCTCGAATTTAATTGATAGTTAATTTTTGTTCTATTGCGATTCGGAACCCTTCTTCTTTAGAAGTTAAAACTCATTCTGTTGACATGGAATTATGACTGATGTTTGTTGATAAAATTTGATTCTTTTGAGGTTTTATCAACTTCCTAATTTTGTGATTGAGGATGAGATATTATAGGAGAACACTAATTTATGTAGACAGTAACAATTAGAGAACTATTCAATTCAAATTAAGTATATTATTCATATGGTTTGGTCTATAGATTAACATAATAATCTGGATAATTTGAAGTGTATATTTACAGTGCAGAGTGGAATAATATGCAATTCTATTGAAATGCCTACCATTGAATATCATCATTTCGAATTTTTTAGTCTAGTGCGTGAATATAGCACTATGCTAGCTAGCAAAAAAAATAATTATGAGATATTAGGATAGATGCAATAAACTTCATCTACACAATATTTGATTGATAAGATACTAAATAGCTCATTCAAAATTGATTTTAAGCTAATCATGAATTTTATGTGTGCGATGCTAATTCACCATCCTCACAATATATTAGCATCGGGATTTGTGAACAAGATATTTGAGATAATATTAATAATTAATTAGTAAGATAATACATATTCGGGTATGAAATGTGGGTATATATCTTTAAGTATAATTTGTATATATATGAACAAACATTTTAGAATCTTGAATATATTTTGGTAACAAACCATGACTTTAATTTATAATTTTTGATACATAGATGGGATGTGTTAATGTGTTGGTTTATTACGGAGGTTAGTAAGATCAGGCAAGAAATTACAATAATTACTCAGTAGTAGGGTTGATAGTCCCAATGGTGCCATAATCTATTTTTGTTTCTAACTGTTTAAAGCATAATATTAACGTTAAATTTTTGTTAATACATGGACTGAAAATGAGTGGTGGAACAATTTATAAATGTCTTCTTTGTTGTCATTAGCTTCGGGAACTGTCGAGGTTAACATTCATTGTCTCAAAACAATTTTTGTAGATTGGATATTTTTTGAGCATGGACTCTATTTATAGTACTGCAAATTGACAAAGTCAAAACAAAGGATGAAGTAGAAGAGTATATTGATGATCGGCCTACAGCAACAATTGACACTTTTGAAGTATAAGATGAATGAAGTTTGTCAACCACTGATTGTTGCTGCGTATTCCATTTTCTTTGGCTACTAGTTTTGGAAGTTGGATGTTAATTTGAGTGTGTTATCATGATAACAAGACTGTGATACATCTATATATGACCATGGCTTCATTTGATGTCGTATTTTGTTTATTTATGAAAGATTAGTTAACATATTATTTTTGACAAGTTCTCAACTTCTTTATTTTAGAATAATTGTAAATTTAGACATGAATGCATTAGTTCGAGTGACAAAAGCAGTGATTTCAATTTTCTGTCTATTGGTTTGAAAATTAGAATGGTGAATTGACTAATTTATCATGTTATCCACATATTGCTAACTCCTTCAAATTTGTTGAGATGTAGAATGATTGTTCGCATTGGCTGAATGACCTCCATCACAGCAATATCTCTAATTAATTTTGTTATCACCCGACCATGCCCAACGAGGGTCTTGTAAATTCATATAAGACAGGTTAGGCCGAGCGAGGGCCTCGTGAATACATTAAAAGCCTCGGAGACCCAACAACATATTAATACCCTTAAACCAATTACAAAGAAGCCCATAAAGGGCCTCAACATTCATGGCCGACCCTGTGAGTTTCGCCGGCAACTGAATCTGTCACAGATCCGCGGGCAATCTAATATTTCAGAATGACCAGAGATATATTTAAAGAAGATTGTGTTTAATTGTCACACGAATTCTTACAAGGAAAGTAAATCTCAATCTCCTAAAGATTAGGCAACACAATAATTGGGATCAACTCAAATAAAGGCTAAAATCTAGGAGATTGCATTGCCAACCAATTACCCTTATCTAATAAGGAATGAGAATCCAATTAGAGGTCCAATTAATTGTTTTACCTAAATCAATTAGAACTCTGAAGCTATAAATACAACGTCTCCGATTATTCTAAGGTACGCACTTTTATGCATTATTATCACCCCTAAACTCTGCTCAAATCTCTGTCTGCTTGTCCCTCCCACACCTAGTTACTTTTATTCCCCGTATATTGTCATATATACCTGCAGTTAACTTGATCGTCGGAGTACCAACGATCGCCGGATCATTTTTTCTTGATGATCTTGATGCCTAACGATCGTTCTAGGTAACATTACTAGAGATCTGTTGATGTGTGGACAGTGCACATTTCGATGTCAACAAATTTGATGGCAGAATTGTAGACGTCTAGGTACTAGTTAGCTATGTCAAGGTGACATAAAATCCAGTGGGGTCGTTTATCCATATAAATGGGGATAAATACATGGTCGACATCTCCCTAATTGGAGTTGAATTGGGGCATATGACCAGACAAATAATATAGCAGAGAATTTATTTTGACCATTGCATTGGTATCATTCATAACATTTCATAAAATTTTCTTCTGAATAGCTGACATCCTTTTGGATAGTGTGGTTATAATATTAGCACGAAAAAATGTATTAACTTTTCCAAGGCACTATGTATCAGGGTGGATGAGATAGTCCCACTCTACAAAAAGAAAAGTATAATATTTTGTATCACTGAATATGTTACAGATTATAGTATGTTATTTTACACATCACATGTTACATGAATTGGTATTCTATATCACAGCAACGTATGTTACAAATGATGAAATTAATAGTTTTATTTGTTAAATTTGGCATTGTGTTGTATATCATACTGATGTTAAACAATATCAATACATTTTTAGAGTCCAATGTGTATATTAATACGAACTTATTGAAGTTTAGAATTGATTTTGCAGGTGTAATTGGGGAAATGATCTCCTATCCATCATGGGGAGGAGTTATAAAGGCCATAGGATACGTGTCCTATGGCCATTGGACTTGTAACAGTTTATGTTTAGTATCGTGATCTGATACAGATGTTACAAATGATATTTTGTATCACTAAATATGTTACAGATTATATTATGTTATTTTACGCAGTACATGTTACATAAATTGATATTTTGAATATATGATGTTTTACATCTCAATTTGTAACACAAATTGTTACAAAATATCATTTGTATCAAACATTAATACACAATATCATTTATATATATATATATATATATATATATATATATATATATATATATATATATATATATATATATATATATATATATATATCAAATAGTGAAATTATAAATGATTAAATTGACATAAAAGTATAAATATGGGGATCAAGTTGCAAAAATTTAAAAGTTAAAGGACTTGAGATGCAAATAAAAGAGGACAAATTTGAAATGAAAGAGGAAGTATAGGGATTAAAGTGTAGATATTATAAAGATGAAAGATTTATTGTGTAAATAATCAAATATTCAAGCAGCAAATTTACATATTCAGTTACCATATATTATTTAATATAATAAATTAAAATAATAATTTAAAGAAAAAAAGTATTTTTAAAATAAATGAAACAAATATGATTTTTTTTAGAATTATTTTTAAAAAATAACTTATTTATGAAAAAAAAAATCCCTAAAATGGAGAATAATGCGTCAGGCCGGTTCACAAAGAAACGAAAATCTCTTGCTCTATGCTGTAAAAGGATAACGAGTAGGTGCTTCTTGGATCCGACCGAGTTAATTAGTTTAGTTCTAATTAGACAATCACCTTTTCTCAAATTTTTCACTTTTCAAGGGTAAATTTCAATTTGCGGTCATTGAACTTTCAACAATATCTCAATTAGCTCACTATAATTTAACTTGTCTCAATTTAGGCTACTGAACTTCAAATAGTTTCAAATTGCACCACTTTATCACATTGTATCAAACTATTGTCTCCAAAATAACGAAAATTGCCTAGTTCGTAGTCATATGTAAGCAATCTCTAAGTGGCATCCTAGAAACGAAATTGTTACATTGAGGATAGTTTAAAAGGCATATTTTTTTAACACTATTATGACTTGTCGCAATAATAAGTTGGCATGCTATGCAATGATTATATAGAAAATTTGTTGCAGTATAACTGCTACATAAGTAATTTTCATCAATTTAGAAGAGTACATGTGACGGAGTGGTGAAATTTAAAATCAAATTGAATTTCAGTGACCTAATTGAAACTAAATTGAAGTTTAATAACATAATTGAATCAAATTAAAGTTTAGTGACATATTTGAGACAAATTAAAGTTTAGTGACCTATTTGAGATTTCGTTCAAAGTTCAGTGACCTGTGATGAAATGTTTCCTCTTTTCAAAATTTATTATGAATTTTGATCCCATTAAACTTTTGAGGTATTGCAGTATAATTACATGATTTAAATTCTTTTATATAATATATATGGCTTGATTAAGATATCATGTAATCGCTTGGGAGAATAATGGATATAACTTGTGTAAATTCTTAAATCTTTATCCAGTTTTACTATATACTACTCACAGTTTTATAAATAAAATTTAATTGTTTAATATAATACATCTAATTTGGTCACATCACACATTCATAGAATAGATGGAGATGAATTTAAAAATTTATTTAATATACCATTTAATTTTATCTCTATTACATGCCAAATATCAACAAGGGTACCATTATTGCGGGTTGGTTTTCCAAACGAAAATAGTTGTAAATATCATTTTCAAATTGACAAGAAAAAAAAATCATCTAAGTTATTGATCTGTTAATTACTGTCTATTGTGACATCGTTTTTAAATAATAGTTTTGAAATAATGACGAGCAGCCTATAGGATCGTCGGCTTAGCCCGTTTGGACTTGGCCTATGGGGGGCTCGCGCTCTTTTAGGACCAAGCCCCACATTGAATAAGACGAGGTAACTCATTTTATGGCTCAGGGGGCCAAAACGGTCGCTTTTGTGACCGTTTAATCTCAAACGGTCACAAAAGTGACTGTTTTAGTTCGAGAATATATATATTTTTGAACAGCTATAACAATAAACATATATAATCCCCTCCCTCAACTTCAATTTTTTTCACAACTCTCTACCTTCTCAATCTCAAAGTATTATAATCTCCATATTAACTCTTTTATTGTGCAATCTAAAATTTTATTGTCTCTAAATTTGTTTATTTAAGTTATTTTTGTCTAATTTTAATATACATTCTTTTTATTTTATATTTCTGTTACCTCTCTTTATTCCAAATAGATTACATTTCAAAAACTGCTCACCAAATAGATAATGATTTCAGTAGTTTCAACGATATTCCAATTTCTATAGAATTGGGTGATGATTATGAGAGCACAAATCCAATTGATTTGGATGATATTGAAGAAAATTTGGAAACACATACCAATACAACTACCGGCTCGAACCCTAAACGAATGAGCCAAAAAATAAAATGTTAGGTATTAGAAACATTTCAATTTAGTGCTTACAAGTAGCAAACAAACAGACAGAGTACAAAGCAGTGTGTAAACACTGTAAAGAGAAGTTCTCGTAGCAAAAAGGTGTGGGCTTCGACCTACCTGCTTTTAGTGCAAGTGGTATGTTTTGTCTGATTATAAATCAATACTTAAAGAAGACATGTTAGAGTGTGTATTTAAAATATTAGGAGGAGGTTGAGTTTCGCATCCAAGATAAAGTTGACAGAATAATAGTCGAAGAACTTGAATATCTGGCTTCATTATTTGTAATTGTTGTTTGCGTAATATTTTCATACTTTTTACAAAAAATTGTATACGTAAAAATTTATTCGTGTACAATTTTAACTTCGCATACATTAAAACTAGCGAGTCCTAATCCCCCAAAAAAATGAGAGTTTCAATTTTCAAATTTCTCATACCGTATTTCATTTTGTTCAAATATTTTTCTTATTAAAAAAAGAGTCAAGATCGTTGACAGCTCGGCTCAGTCCATGAGGTCCACGAGCCACAGTTTGAACCGAGCAACTAGTGGAAGCTCGGGACATCTCCACAAGGGCCGAACCAACTCATATTGGCCCATTGCCACTCCTACAAAACAGCAAAAACATCATGCTCTCTGCATTAGAAGGACAATGAGTTGGTGGTTCTTGGATCCGATAAAACTAATTGGTTTAGTTCTAATTAGACAATCACCGTTTTCAAATTTTCCTCTTTTCAAGGGTAAATTTCAATCGCAACCATTGAACTTTTGAACAATATCTGAATTAGATCGCTATACTTTAACTTATCTCAATTTAGGCCATTGAACTTCAAATAGTTTCAAATTGCCCCACTCTATCACATTGTATCAACTATTATCACACTGACGGAAATTGCTTAGTTCATAGTCATAGTGTAAGTAATTTCCATGTAGCATCCTAGAAACGAAAATATGACAATGAAAATTATGACAATGCCTGTAAATTAAAAGGTGTATTTTTTTTAACATTATCATGACTTGTCGTAGTAGTAAGTTGACTTGCTATGTAATGATTGTATAGAAGAATTGTTGTGGTATATTTAAGTAAATTTCATTAGTTTGGGAGACCACACATGCCAGTGTTGAAATTTGAAATCAAATTGAAGTTTAGTGGCCTAATTGAAATTAAATTAAAGTTTAATGGCCTAATTCAGATAGATTGTTTAGTGACCTATTTGAGATTTTGTTCAAAGTTTAGTGACCTTAGATGAAATTTACCCTCTTTTTAAAATTTATTATGAATTTTAATCACATTTGAGGTATTGCAGTATAATGACGTGATTTAACTTCTTTTATATATAATATATAGTTTGATAAAGATATCATATATCTAAAGGTAAGGCTGATTTCCTACCTAGTTATAATGTTCATTTATAATTTTCACGCTGAGGTGGCATTTTATCAATCATGTAATACCACTTTAGCGTAAGCATTGTAAGTGGATATTATAAGTGGGTAGGAGATCATCCCTAAAAGTAAAAGTATGTTTATTGTCCTCTATACGTTTTGAGAGAATAATGGATCTAATTAACTTGTGTAAATTGTTAAATCGTTATCCAAGTTTCAGTTTTATAAATAAGATTCAATTTTTTTAATACTATACATCTAATTTTGTCACACCACAAAAATGACATATTCATATTGAACCTAAAATTTTATTTAATATAATGTTCAGTTTTATCTATATTGCATGCTAAATAACGACTAGAGTACGGTTATTGGCGGGATTGACTTTCCAATCGAAAGTAGTTGTAAATATACATATTCGATTTGACAAGAAAAAAGAAAATATCGAAGTTATTGATATGCCAACTACTGCTTGTTGTGACATCTTTTCTGAATAATAATTTTATAATAATTGAGTCTTATCAAACCTTTAGCAAAGTCCTTTAATTTTGTGAATGTGACACAACCATGCTAGGATGTGTCTTCCGTGTCGTTTTCGCATGATATGGTTGTTGGGATTTCTAGATTTTGGTTTATATCGTGATGTTACGGTATTTTCACCGGCATTCTAGGTTGATACTAATAATATCTCTTTTTCATTTTGTAAAAAATAAAACTAATTAATTTATTAACTAATATTGAATTTTGTCAATACACTCTATTTTTTGTCTAATGAATCACGAGTATATCATTTAAAGTTTAACAAACTTGCTAAAGAGAGAGCTCCCTCTCACTGGTCAATTTTATTTCTTCTAATGTCTACTCCATCAATAAGTAAGTAATCAATTTCATAAACTTAAAAGTCACATATTATCAAATCAAAGTAAAATATTTAAAGAAATTGTTTCGATTAATTATATTTCTGATTGGGATTAACTTGAAAAAGTATATACATAGTGATATTCATTAATAAGATCCCTTGTTGGTTCACTAGACAACATGGAATATATGAAGTTAACATGTTTGGATTTTGTATGAGGTCCAAGAGACGGTTGCTTCAGACCCAAAATATTTCGGGGTCCTTAAATAAAAAAAATAATATGTCATATATTTTTGTGGAAATTGTACCCACTATTGCACATTTCAAATATATTTTTAAAACTATTTTTTATTTGTATTTATTTTAAAATTACTGTATAATATATTATTATTTTAATATATTATTAATATAATTAAACAAAACAAAATCAATTCATTCCTAAAATTTTGCACAGCAAAGTCAAAATATCCAAAAATTATCAGAATCAATATAGCGACCCAAATCCGAGTCTCCTAAATTACTGTATAATAAATCAGTATTTTTTAATAAATAATAACATTTAAGATAAACGATTTGTTTTATGTAACACAATGGAGAATTATATATAGGGATCACAAATTATGAAAATCTTTGATAACAGCAAGCGCAACATAACTATAAGTCTTTAACATCTGATGCAACATACACAAATTCTAATGATACATAAAATAGAGTACAATCTTGCAAAACTCATGCACCAACATTATGTAACACGTTAATTTTTTATCGGTAATAGATTGCATTAATATTATTAAGTATCGCAAACTATAATTAACTTTGTAACAACAAGCATAACATAATTATAACAATCCATGCGACGTTCACAAATCGTGTATCAAGTTTACGTAACAAAAAAAATTTCTTGTATAACACAAAATGTATCACCTACAACAAATTGCATAATTCATACATGTAACATATTGCATAGTGCTCTGTACAAATATCAATTTACCGATAACTTTTGTAACATCAAACATAATATAATTATTGTAACATCCTAGATTTTCTCAATCTGGAAGGTTACTAAAATAATCTTTAAACAATGTTTGACGACTCCAAATAGATTTTTCGTGCCCTCGAATAGTTTTAAAAATACAACTATTGTGGAAGATAACAAGCGCGCAACTTCTAAATTTTAAGGTTTTTACCCATTCCGTGATAGGTGTCTCCATAATTTATTTGACCATCCAAACAAATTCTTAAAATTATAAAATTTTAATTGTAGATACTTGGGACCTTGTAATTGGTCATGTTAAAATTTCAGACCTTATCTACTTCGTTTGATGGGTGAAAATATTGGCCAAAGTTGCTTGAAAAAAAAACTATCTCGAGTGCCTTAAGGCAACCCGCTAAAATATTCATAATAAATTCATACAATGGAATTTTTTTGTGATTACAATTTCTTCCATTAGACCACATATAAGTCTTCACATAGCCATTGATGTCACTCAAAAATTCAAAACACACAAAGAGTTTTGATTTTTCAAAGTAATGGTAGAAAGTTGAAATTTCAAAATGTAAAACGAGGCAATTTCTATCTTAAAAATTTAAATAACAATTAAACCAACATTTTGTTTTCTATGTATGTTACATGATAAAATATTGAAAAACTAACATCTAAAATATAATATTTATATCATGATTGACTCGATTATCTCGACGCCAAAACTTTATTTAAATAAAGTAATTTCATTTCATGTTCAGCAGACTACGCCATTATGTCAAAGCCAACCCTTTCAATCTGAAAATTGTTCATTTTGAGGTGAGTATTTCATTAGAAACACTCAGTAAGACATTTACTAATATGGGAAAAAATTATACGAAAATATCAATACACATGTCATCATTTCAAATGTACATAGGAATAACATAATTTGGTAACCGGCATCCATGAACTAAAATGCTATTTCCTTCAATCGTTATCATGCATATGTGATTTCTAATCACAATTTTAAAGTTTCTTCATAAATAAATCTACATGGCGTGACTTGGTCATCTGGTGCATCTCCGGTGAGCACGACTGATCATCATCTCTCTCGCAGATCATCTGGTAGCACAGATCCGATATTTGTGCTTGCGCCCAGCCGCGGCCACGCAAAAATCTGAGATCTTCCCTGCGCTCAACCGCCGACCACGTGAAGATCCGAGATCTGCGCTGGGGTGGGGTGGGGTGGGGTGGGAAAGATAATTTCTTTTGAGTTTGGGAAGAACACTTATTTGAATAAAATAAAATTGTTTAGGATTTATTTGCACTTTTAAAAAGGTTAAGGGTTCAATTGCAATACTTTCATTGTATTTTTTTTCCTATTTTTTTAATTTATTTAAGTCAAGGGGTAAAATTGTCATAGAATTGTCAAAATAGTGAAAAATAGTGATTTGGGGACCCTCTGTGAAAATAAATGGAAGAATGGGGATGATATCTGCTAAAAAAAAAAGAATAGGGATGAAATCGTTACAAACCTGAAAAAATGGGGACCATTAGTGTAATTAACCCTAATAAAATTGGTTTTGTTGGCCTCCGATCTCATTATGCTGCGTCATATGCTACCTTGCTTATCAGTCAAGCAAGAGATGGCCGACCTAAAGCCAACCTTGACAGCTTTCAGTTCGGACCTCACCTATAATCCTGAGTTTAAGTCCACTGCGGTGTTGAATTCAGTTCGGACCCCTTCCCTTGGGTTCTAGGCCGGACCTCTACCTGTAGACGTCATACTCACGTCATCAATATAGATTGTCCTTTAACATATGTCAGACGTCAGATCTTACCTGTCATGGCAACCAATGATTACCCGGCCTATTTTAGGTCGGACATCAAGCAGCAGTCAACCAGTACTATGCTATTGTCATCAATGCCACGTTTTCCCAAATGTCAGACCAGCCACCTTAATTAATGCGAACATCACTTCACATTAAATGTCCAAAAAGGAGATGTCTTGTAGGCATTTAATGCTGGGCTTGACATATCTTCCTATAAATAGGAGACATAAATGTCCAACAGTTCGAACATTCAACTGCTAAAATAAAAACACTCTTAAACAAATTATAAAATCAGGTTTTCCTACATATACTTATCTATCTACCACTCATTATGGTCATAGCCGACCTCAACACTAATCATTAAGTTGGCTTGGAATCATCTACAAACCATTTTCCAACTTCAACAGGTTCAATGTCATAAAATTATATACGTTATTTTGTTATTTATTTAACTTTATTTTTATTCAAGTTTTTCACATTACATAGTAATTACATATACTTAAAGTGCAATAATTTTAAAATTTTCTTTTATGAAAAATTTAATTGACACGAATATAATGGTATATTTAATATACTAAATTAAATATTATTTAATAAATGTATCGAACTTATTTGAACATTTTACAAATGTTACAAATTCAATTGCAATTTTATTTAATTATAACTAAGGGTATTTTTGTATTTTTCATTTAATAATGACCAATTGTGCACCAAAACACATAGGTTAAGGACTACTGCGCCAAAAAACAAAAATTAGGGATCATTTCCACACTAAGAGTAAATGTTAGAAACCATTAACACCAATTTATCAAAAATTAATGTGTTTCAAATCTAACAACATTGACTATTCAGTGCTTGTCTTGAATCAAATGCAGATTTTGCTAAAACAATTTTGACTATGCATTTCAAAGGGACCCACAATTTCTGAAAATCTGAATATGGAACAGTAGTTGGATTTACGTTCCAATCCATTCAAATTTGTTCACATATTTTGCAATTAGATTTACAATAGCATGTGAAAAGTTCACAAATTGGGACATTTTTGTCAATATCAATGAAGTCCTAGTAAAAAATTGCTGATATATGGCAACCCTTATTTGAAAGGAGTGAATTTTTTGCAGTATTTTAATACTTTTAGTTGGTCAAATAATTTAATCTGTATTTTATTGATTCGAGACAAGTACTAGATAAGATTCTATTGATATATCTTTGGGTTTTTTTATTAATTTTCTTCATTAGAATATCTCCGATGCATTTTATAGATTACTTTTTATTTGGTATGAATGTTGAAAAACTTTCGATCTATGTGACATTAATATTTAATAAATAAACATTCAAGTTCAAAATTAATCTCTAATACATCTAAATCTACATTAAAAAAAAAAAAATAGAAAATTTGCTAAATCAACATGTCTAAGAGAGTTTCTGAATTTATATAAAATTTTAAATATATATATTTTTGTGTGTGGAGGTGTTGTTATATTTATCATGGCTATTAATGATATAACAAATGGTAGTTTGTTGAATTACGTCAAGTCTTTAGACTTTAACGCGGATATTCGGTATCCCAAAGTTTGAAATTAAATTATTTTATATTGCTAATATACAGTTTATTTATTTGGGAAAATTGCAATGTTGGTCTCCAATTTATGGTCTCTTTAACAAAGTTGATCACTACTCTTTTAAATGAAGCATTTTGATCCTCAATCTTGAGTTTAAAACCCATTTGTTACTTTCTTTTAACTCAAATAAAGACAATAATTTAATTTCTTTACATAGACCCATGTTGTACCCTAATAAAATGTATTAAAATCTTAAAGCCTTTAGGCACTTTATTCTTTGTAGGTCAATGCCTTGACATTTTGCATAATATTTGGTCACTCAAGTTTAATTGCTTGTCTATGAATCCAATAGAATCAGTTTAAATTTAACCAATTTTCGTGATTAAAGGTGTAAAATGCAAAAAACCACTTGAAGTCATGGCGTGAAATCCGTTAATATTCCAATCCCATGTCACGTTTCGTATAGGCATATCAAAGCATTAGTTGTTTCCGTGTAGTTCAGATTTGTTGTTTCCTTGACTATCTTCTAATCAAATTTTAATACCTCAAAATTATTGTGATGTGTCAAAATTTAATTGAGGGATAGCGAGATGAGAACAATAAATTTAGACTCGTGTCGTTCATGGAGAGTCATTTTTTATTTTATCATCCTAGATGACAAGTTGCAATTGATTATGTGAAATTGGAATAATCAATGGCAACTTGCAAAAGTTGGTTTTCGACCTATACAGTCTGTTTGGGATTTTTTTTTTCCCACTAGTTTTGACAGATTTTGAATGGCTGTTTATGAGAGGTTGGAAAAACTAATGATTGTTAGTTTTTTGCGGCACTGGTTTTGAGTGGCTTAAAAATATATAAAATCGCTGTAGTGTAATTTGGGTGTATTTTTCAACCCTCCAAATCGGTGGTTGTTGACCGTTTTTCAAATCATCTTCTAATTTTACCATCTAAAATAATAATTTATAAATTTACCATAAATGTAAATTACATACTTCATTCTTGCTCTTCTCTCCAAGTGAACGTTTTGCCTCTTTTCTCCAAACTTTTATTTTTTTTATGTATTATTGAATTATTTTTACAGTTGAATATATATTTACATTTAAATTTTTACATAGTTCATATAATTTACACATAGCTATTTTTTTAATATATGGTTATATATATAATTTTATTCTTTTAAAAAACATTTAGAAAAACTTACAAGTATATATTTGACTATTTTAAAAATCACTACTAATAACAACCAAAACCGAAATCCTCATATATATCTAAAATTGGTACTTTAAAAATTATTGTAACTGATACTCTAAAAATCTCAAACAGACTCATAGTCTGTATAGAAAATTTATTTCTGAACAAATAAATAAAGCATTTTGATTTTCAATATTTTCCTGGTATTGCACAAGTAGTCCTAATATTTAGTTTTCGTGCATAAATCTATAAAAACTAAACTAAAATAAAAAAGACATTATGTACATTTTATAAAAGAGTAATTATATTCACAAACCACCTTTTATTTGTTGTTATATATTTTAATTGTACTTAAGAACCTCAATCTCTACTTATTATAGTACTCATGTATTAAACTTTTTTTTTTGTCGCATTGTTATCTTCAACTTTTCATTAATTAGTACAATTAATCTCTAATAACAGTTTCCGTCCAAAAAGTCCAATGAGAGAGCGTAAAATGGCTTACAACTTGTTTGGCTAAAATTAAATTATAATTTAAGTTAGTCAAATTGGTCAAACATATTTTTTATCCATAAATTTAATAGAACGCACAACTTACTATCCACTTATTATTCACACATTTTATAGTACCAACAACATATAAATACTTAAAAATAATTTTATCACCATCAAACATTCAATTATTTGCCCATCATATTTTGAAAAACAATAAATATACAAAAGTGGAATAAACTATTTTTTCCTCATTTTAAAGTACGTAAATAGAATATTTTGAGAAAAAACCATCATTTAGGTAATTAATAGAATTAGAAAATAAGAATTTGACGAGAAAAAAGTTAAGAACATTAATGATATATATAATGAAAAAAGATTGAAGACTTTAAATATAATTAAAATGTAGTGTAACAAAATAAAAATTGTATTGTAAATATAACCACTATATGAAAAGTGTGAATACATGATAGAGACATTTGATTTCTCATTTTATCCACATATTTATTTTCTTTTTGTCAATAATACCCTTACTCTGTCTATTTAATTTACATTGATTTTACTATCAAAATATTAAATCTTCACATCAAGCATCTCATTCTTGTTGGTTATTAGGATTTACTGTTTTATTAGTATTTGAGTTTATTAGGAATATTGGTTAATAAACATTATCTATAAGATAAACCTTATCTATAAGATAAAGCTTATCTATAAGGGTTAGTGGTTTAGGATTAGTATATTATCACGTTTTTAGGTCATTCAAATGTGGGTGGTTATTTTGATTTTATCCTCTTGTAATTGACTATATAAGCTGACTGTTTGCAGTCAATTTAATTCAGACTTTTGCACTACAGAAATATCATAGTGTTTTCAACATTTGGTATCAGAGCCCCATCATAGGGGCCTGGTTTTGTGTGAGTAAAAGAAACAGCAGTTTCTTGTGAGTGGTGTGCTAAAAGGAATGGCAGCAGAGACTAGCTTTGTGCAGCCTGCGATCCCAAAATTTGATGGTCACTTCAAAGGATTACTGGGGTCTTGTGGAGAATGGGATATCGGCAGTAGTAGACGGGGATGAGTTGACAGAAGCACAGCATAAGGCTATTGAAGAAGCATAGCTGAAGGACTTGAAGATAATGAATTACCTGTTTCAAGCTATAGATCGGAGTATTATGGAGACTATACTCAATAAGGACATAGCAAAGCACATTTGGGACTCGATGAGGCAGAAATATCAAGGCTCCACTAAGGTGAAGCGTACACAGTTGCAAGCTCTTCGAAGAGATTTTGAAACTCTCTACATGAAGGAAGGAGAGACTGTAAATGATTATTTTACTCGTACTCTCACTATAGCCAACAAAATGAAGGCTCATGGTGAGAAAATGGGTAAAACGGTCATTAATGAGAAAATTTTGAGGTCTATGACTTCAAAATTTGACTATGTGGTCTGCTCTATTGAAGAATCCAACGACTTGGACACTTTGACCATTGACGAGCTGCAGAGCAGTTTACTTGTCTATGAACAAAGGATGAATGGCCATAGAGAGGAGGAACATGTTCTAAAGGTTGTTCATGAAGATAGAACAGAAAGAGGAAGAGGTCGATGAATGATCAGAGGCAGAGGAAGAGGTAGAGGAAGACAGTCTTTTAACAAGGCTATTGTGGAATGATTTAAATGCCACAAATTATGGCACTTTAAATATGAGTGCCCTAGTTGGGAGACAGGAGCCAATTACGCAGAGGTAGATGAAGAAGAAGAGCTGCTGTTAATGTCTTATGTGGATCTGAACCAAGCAAAAAGAGAAGATGTGTGGTTTCTTGATAGTGGATGCAGCAATCACATGAGTGGAAATAAAGAATGGTTCTCTGATTTGGATGAATGCTTCAAACAAACAGTGAAGCTAGGCAACAACACAAGGATGGCAGTTGTGGGAAAGGGAAATGTTAGACTGCAAGTCAAGGGAATCACTCAGATAATCTCTGAAGTTTACTACATTCCTGAGTTGAAGAATAATCTATTAAGTGTGGGACAACTTCAAGAAAATGGTCTAGCTATTTTGTTCCAACATGGGAAGTGTAGGATCTTTAGAGATTATCTGAGTGATTCCCTTGACTTGTAGTCTGACATTTCCCTTCCCCACAATTGCCATCCTTGTATTGATCTGTTAAGTGTGGGACAACTTTAAGAAAAAGGTCTAGCTATTTTGTTCCAATATGGGAAGTGTAGGATCTTTCATCCTTTAAAGGGTCTGATTATGCAATCTGAGATGAGTATGAACAGGATGTTTGTTGTGCTTGCAGCCATGATGCCTATAGCTCCTACTTGTTTCCAGGTTGTGATAGAAAATGCAACTCACCTATGGCACTGCAGATTCGGGCATTTGAACTTCAAATGGTTGAGAACCCTTCAGTACAAAAATATGGTCAGTGGCTTGCCTTCACTTAGAACCCCTACAAAGCTTTGCACAGATTGTCTGGTTGGTAAACAGCACAGGGAATCCATTCCTAAAAAGAGTCTGTGGAGGGCCTCACAGAGGCTGGAGCTTATACATGCGGACATATGTAGTCCTATAAAGCCTGCATCAAATAGCAATAAAAGGTATTTGTTAAGTTTTATCGATGACTTTAGTCGTAAAACTTGGGTTTACTTCTTGCATGAAAAGTCAGAAGCTTTTGCTGTTTTTAGAAGATATAAAGCATGTGTTGAGAAAGAGACAGGTGCATATATTAGATACTTAAGGACTGACAGGGGCGGAGAATTCAATTCAAATGATTTTGTTGAGTTTTGTAAAGCTAATGGAGTGAGCATGCAATTAACTGCAGCCTATACCCCTCAGCAAAACGGAGTTGCTGAGAGAAAAAATAGGACAATCATGAATATGGTACGTTCTATGCTCTCAGAGAAGCAAGTTCCTAAAATTTTCTGGCCTGAAGCAGTAAGGTGGAGTGTGCACATTCTCAACAGATCTCTAACTTTAGTAGTACAAGATAAAACTCCAGAAGAAGCATGGAGTGGCATGAAACCTAATGTGGAGTATTTTCGCGTCTTTGGCTGCATGGCTCATGTGCACATACCAGATCAAAAGAGGACCAAGTTGGATGATAAAAGCTACAAGTGTGTCCTTCTTGGTGTGAGTGATGAATCAAAGGCATACATGTTGTTTGATCCAGTTTCAAAGAAAGTAGTTGTCAGCAGGGATGTTGTATTTGAAGAAAATGAAAGCTGGAATTGGAATAGAAGTCAAGAAGAAGTAGGGCTTCACATCGTTGAATGGGGTGACAATGATGATGAAATTAATCAAGAAAGGAATGAAGCTGAAGAAGAGACTAATGAATATGAGAATGGTAGTGCTTCAAGTGGAGTTGGTTCAAATGATGCTAGCTCATCCTCTAGTGAGTCACCTGCTGAGAACTCACCAAGCTCAAATAAAGGAATGGTGAGAAGAGAACCACCTTGGATTCAGGATTATGTAACAGGAGAAGGCTTGTCAGAAGATGAAGGTTTGAATGCTATGATTATGCTTACTGAGGATGATCCAATCACATTTCAAGAAGCGGTCAAGAGCAAAAAATGGAGGGATGCAATGAATGCAGAGATTGAGTCGATTGAGAAAAACAAGACTTGGGAGCTGACAACTCTGTCAGATGGAGTGAAGTTTATTGGAGTTAAATGGGTGTTCAAAACTAAACTCAACGAGAGTAGAGAAATAGACAAGTGCAAAGCGAGGCTTGTGGCTAAGGAATATGCACAGTAGTATGGGATTGATTATACCGAGGTTTTTGCTCCGGTTGCAAGGCTTGACACTATTTGATTGATACTTGCTCTAGCAGCTCAACAAAGTTGGGATGTTTTTCAGTTGGACGTAAAGAGTGCTTTCCTTCATGGTGAGCTTAGTGAAGAAGTCTTTGTACAACAGCCTCAAGGATACGAGAAGAAAAGTAAAGAAGGCAAAGTGTACAAACTGAGAAAGGCATTATATGGGCTCAAACAGGCGCCACGAGCATGGTACAGTAAGATTGAAGCTTATTTTGTTAGAGAATGCTTTGAAAAGTGCTACTGTGAACACACATTGTTCACAAAGTCGAGAGAGGGAGGTAAACTCTTAATTGTCAGTCTTTACGTCGATGATTTAATTTATACTGGCAATGATAAGAGTATGTGTGATGAATTTAAGAAGTCAATGATGTTAGAGTTTGATATGTCTGACTTGGGGAGGATGAGGTATTTTCTTGGGGTTGAGGTGCTACAAAGTTCAGATGGAATTTTTGTGTGTCAAAGAAAATATGCTCGTGAAATTTTAGCAAGGTTTGGCATGGACAAGAGTAACCCAGTGAAGAATCCAATAGTTCCAGGTACTAAGTTGTCGAAAGATGAGGCAGGGACTAAAGTTGATGCAACATTGTTTAAGCAGGTAATTGGTAGTCTCATGTACTTGACTGCAACTAGACCTGATTTGATGTATGGAGTAAGTGTTATTAGTAGGTTCATGTCTTGTCCTACTGAGCTTCATTGGCTTGCAGCAAAGAGAATACTCAGGTATTTGAAAGGCACAACTGAGTTGGGGATCCTTTACAAGAAAGGAGGCTGCAAGGATCTTATAGCTTACACTGACAGTGATTTGCCTGGGACTTCGATGATCGGAAGAGTACCTCAGGATACGTATTTTTACTTGGTTCTGGAGCAGTGTCATGGTCATCCAAGAAACAACCTGTGGTGACTTTGTCTACTACTGAGGCTGAGTACATAGCTGCTGCTTCTTGTGCTTGTCAAAGTGTGTGGTTGATTAGGAATTTTGGAAAAGCTTGGTTATATGCAGAACAAGTGTACTACTGTTTTGTGCGACAATAGTTCAACTATTAAGTTATCCAAGAATCCTGTTCTACATGGTCGAAGTAAACACATTGACATTCGCTTCCATTTCTTTCGTGATCTTGCAAGAGACGGCATTGTTGAACTGGTGCATTGCAACACTCAAGAACAAGCTGCTGACATAATGACAAAGCCTCTGAAGTTGGAGACATTCTTGAAGCTTCGAAGTATGATTGGAGTTTGTGAGGTTCCTGATATAAACTGAATGCTGAGAAGTGTTCAGTTTAAGGGAAGGATTGTTGGTTATTAGGATTTACTGTTTTATTAGTATTTGAGTTTATTCGGAATATTGGTTAATAAACCTTATCTATAAGATAAACCTTATCTATAAGATAAAGCTTATCTATAAGGGTTAGTGGTTTAGGATTAGTATATTATCACGTTTTTAGGTCATTCAAATGTGGGTGGTTATTTTGATTTTATCCTCTTGTAATTGGCTATATAAGCCGGCTGTTTGCAGTCAATTTAATTTAGACTTTTGCACTACAGAAATATCATAGTGTTTTCAACAATTCTTCGATACGTGAAAACAGCATAGAGACCATAAAACTTGAATTCAAATAATCAACGCTCATTATTAATTTTTTTTATCAATATTAATTCATTTTACATAAAACAATATCGATCATACATTAATTTATACAAACTCTTCATTTTCTCATATAAACCCAACCGGCCAACCTCACGATTGAAACCAATCTCCCGAATTTCCAAATTTTTTTTCTTAAATTTGTATCATTAATATATTATAATGAAAATAGTAATTCATATATTTAGTAGACAAGACTCTTCATTGTCTCACTGGATCCCTGCAAAAGTGGTGGGGTTTTTCCCCGTTTCCACTCCGGTGTGATAATCAGTAGGTGGTTAACTCAAATATGCAGAATAACAATATTGAGTATGTATGTTCTGTTTTTACCTTGGAGGTCATTTTCTATTTATAAGGATGACGTGCAACTTTAGCCTTCAATGATCATTTATGGCGGGTGTCTTTTCCTCTCTCTCATTATTAGAATTAGTGAGGGACGTTTCATCCTTCTAACTGTTGGCGTTTCATTTTCCCAATGGCTGATGGTGACTGTCATTTCATGGGTCACCTTACTAGCTAACTAGATGACAGCTGTGTTATAACTGTCTACCTGCCAGAGGCGAGTCTATGAGACCAGTGAGGCGGGCGGACCAACGAGGCGAGCATGTATTTTAAGGAAGGCATCTGAAAGACAGCAGCAGTCATATACTGAAGTGTAATCATATTTATCATCATAAACTCCACTACTTTTCATGGACCATTGTTAATGAGAAGTAGAAATATTATCTTTTAATTAGCTACTTTTGACCAAAAAATAGAAAGATAACACACGTAATAAATAATTCGTTATTTATTTATAACAAAAATTATATGGTAATTGACTGGCCAAATATAGAATAAATATTTTGGGCCTAATTTAAAATTGACATGGGCTTAAATCTTAGCCCTATTTAGGAATTTTTTTTATATATAAGAGAGGTAGAGGGGATATTATTTGTAGTATTCTCATATCTCCTCGCTTGGATGGAATTCTTTTCAGACTGATCTCCTCTTTTCTGTCTAAATTATAAATGTTTTTTCTTCTTTCATCGCTTGAGGTAATATTTTCACTCTTGTCTTCTCTTTTTTTTTCTTTAAGAAAAAATTTCCGGCCTTCTTCTTAGATGCGCAAGACGGTGATTACCTCTAGTAGTAATTCTTCAACCAATAATTGTGACAGCAGTCCCAATTATCGCACCCTATCTATAGGAATAGATGATAATTTTCTGCCAATTGAAGAATGGACCTTTGTTAGTTCTTTAGGACATGGTGGACCTCGATATTTAAATGTGCCCGTTGATGACATTGATGTAGGATTGGACGAGAGAAATTCATCCATAGCCTGAAACCATTCGATTTGGGACGAAAACGGAGCAACCACCGCAGCCCCTCCCGTGGGAGGGCGGCCAAGCCCATCCTTTGCTGGGGGCAGGCGGCCAAACCTGGCCCTTGCTGGGGACGGTCATCCTCGCCCGCCCCTTAGTACGAGTAGGCAGCCTCGTTCGCCTTTGATTGATGTTGATCTAATGCTTGAAATTTCTGCCTCTATAGAATTTGTAGATTCTGACGCTAATTCTTCTACGGCATCCCGTTCGCTCAATATTCAAACTGAACATTCTCCAAATGGTAAATTGATAGAGTTAGATCTACCAAAGGAGGCTTGTGTTTACAATTCTAAAATTTTTATGAAAATGTTGAAAAAATATGAATTACCTTCTAGTCATTTATATCGAGTTCTCCATTCTAGTGAACGAATTCTAGGATCAAACCTTAGGGAGGTGGTAGCTTACCGTGTTAGCATGACAGCTAGGGGCGGAGTTAGAATATGATGAAGGGGTGGGCTGGGGGAGAAGGAACCTTTTACGGGGGTTCGGGGGCAGAGCCCCCGAATTTTTTTTCTCAAACTACAATTTCTTAGTCCATTTTTATAAAAATCTAATATTTTTTATAAGTCATAATATTTAAAAGGTTACAAGAAGTCATACCAGTGTTATATACAATTAAATTGTAATCCAATATTTAATGAAACGACATATAAGTAAATCATATACAACAGGATTATTACAACCAAGTTAGAAAATAAAATAATATTTTGACGTATAAGTAAATCATATGCAACAGGATTATTACAACCAAATTAGAAAATAAAATAATAGTTCAACACCAAATAATGGAAAGCAAAACAAATTAAAAAATTCAAGCCCATTTTTGAATTTTTAACTTTCTAAAGTTTGAAATTCAAATTGGGCTACTTTATAAATTCTTTTGGACTACATGGTGAAATTTTGGTTTTATATCTTTTTTTTTTTTTTATAATTTGGGACAAAAATTTTTTTGGCTGCCCCCCTACATCCGCCCTTGATGATAGCTGGTTTGAGATTTTCTCTTCATCTCTTGTTCGTTTCTTTTTTCAACGAATTTCATGTTACTCCTTATCGATTGACTCCTAACTCTTGACGTATATCAACATATTTCTTATACTTTTGCCTTACCAATGATATCGAACCATGTTTGAAGCTTTTTAGAAATGTATTTGATATGTATCATGTGCTCGGGAGTAACAGTTATGCTTATATTCAACTTAAAATAGGATTGTTATTACCCCATTTTCTTAGTTCAAATAGCGGTTGGAGGAAACGTTTCTTTTTCGTTCGACCTAAGGTAGGACAGTTCTCTTTTCAAACTTGTTGGAGAACACCTTTTTGTAAGCATTTTAATGAGCCCCTGGATTTTGATCATGAGTTGAAGGCACGATTAGATAAGCTTTTACGCTTGACGCCTCCAGGATCACATATGAGCGATGTGTTATCTAATCAGAACTTGCGGCGGGTTCACATTGGATCACCTGTGGGTAGGCTACTTTTATGTCTTTATTCTTCTTTTTGGACTTTTCATTTATGCATGTATTTGTTGCATCAACTTCTATTTTTCTTTCAGATATGCATGATTTTGAATTTGGAGGCGTGATGGATGTGGCAGGATTCGCCACTAATGTTGAAGACCTGTCTTTATCTCTCTTAAACAAAAAGAAAAGGCGGGCTGATAAAGGAAAAGCTACTGCTGAGACAACAGTTGCCCCTCACTCCGTGCCGCGCACTACCGGGGGTAATGATGCCCACGCTTTTCAAGGAGTTTGGATTTCCTCCCGTTGATTCGACTATTGAAGCTGAGATCATGTTAGGTTACGTGAATGAGAAACTTATTGAGAATTTAAAAAGTAAAGAAGTAGCTGCTATGCGACGTATTATGTATACCAACCACCGCAGGGTAAGTTGTTATACTTTGATGACATTTTATTGCTCTCTCATTTAATTTCAATTTCTTCTGTTGTACAGATGCTTGTTATGGAGGAGAAAGTACTACGTGATTTAGAGAAATTCGAGAAATGTGCAGCCGATAGAGACCATGACAAGAAGAAAGTTGTAGCAGATGTGCAGTCTTTGTTGGACAAGACAACAGTTACGTCTAAGAAAAAAGATAGTGAGATCGTTCACCTTCATAAAGAAGTAGACCAGCTTCGCAAAAAGTTGGAGATTGCAGATGATGAGGCCGTAGCAAAATACATGATGTCTGCCGAATATAAAGGCAACTTGCACATGTACGGCGTGGAGTCTGTAAAAGCTGCTATCAAAATGACCAAGGAGTGGCTGGTTGATGATCATTTAGAGATAAACCCAGATGAATTTGATAGGTATATGAGGAAACGTCGAGCTGCGATTTAGCTGCTCAGAATGTCAAAGTGACTAATCATGGAGGGGTTGGATCTCAACCCGCTGGCTCTCTTGATAATTAAGCAGTTGTTTTACTTATTTTAGTTTCATGGCAGTTGTCCCGCTTAATCATGAAAACTATAATATTCAGACTATTTCATTTCAAATATTGTTGACTACTGCGAATTTCAGTTTTGTAGGTTTGTCATAAAACATACATCATTAATAAAATTGTTTTTCACTTTATAATTGTTGGTTGCAATGTATGATATAGTATAACTCTCCTCCTAACAAAATAAAAAAGTGGAAAACATGTGTATGGCTAGGAACCGGGGGTGGGTGCGGGCATATCCACCCCTCCGGGGGCCGGCGCACCCGTGTCTCCCATTTTTTTTTAAGACTAGGCGTCTAGATCATTTAACCAGGGTTCATCACCTCAGATTTTTGAATACAAGCTTATCACTGTAATTTTTGAGTTATATGCTCATCGTTTTGATGTGTTTATTAAGGCTCATCGCCTTAATTTTTGAGAATATGCCCATCACCTTACTCTTCGAGTCATAGGCTTATCGCATTGATCTTTTGATTAAGGTTCATCACCTTAATTTTTAAGACATAGGCTCATCGCCTTACTCTTCGAGTCATAGGCTTATCGTATTGATCTTTTGATTAAGGTTCATCACCTTATTGGTTTGATCGTAGTAGTAATTGGAGAGATATTTGTATTGCTCGATAAAATTTTGATAGAGACTATATCAAGTAACAAATGGTTGACGTAGGTCGAGTTCAGTAGGTGCACCAGGACTTCCCAGCTAAGCTGATCCTTCCGTAGCACCTGCATCATTCATCCGCCTTGGCATTTTATTGACTTGGGAATTAAACGTAGGAATACTTGTGTAATACAACTACATAATAAAAAAATTGATGAATTACTGATAATATTTCTTCAAGTGCTCTGTGTTCCATGGTCTTCTCAATGATTTGTTGTTCATATCTCTGAGACTGTATGCTCATTTTCCTATCTTCTTGATGATCTCGAAAGGACCATGTCATTAGGCCCCAGTTTAGACGACGGATGTCAAGCAGCTGCACTGCTCCTTAACACTAGATCATACGGTTGGAAACTTCTGGGCTTAACTCGGCGGTCAAAATATTTGGTGGCCTTGTGTTTGTAAGCCATTGTCTTTATAGCGGCTCTTTCTCTGACTTCCTCAAGTAGGTCGATTTCTGCCCTTGTGATGTCATCATTTGTTTGTTCAACTTGCATTCTTAAAATTGGATTTACAATCTCAGCGGATATCACTGCTTCCATGCCAAAAGATAATTTGAACGGTGTTTCTCCTGTCGGTCCCCTAGGGGTGGTGTGATATGCCCATAGTACATTAGGTAATTCATCCACCCAAGATCCTTTTTCTTTTCCTAACCTCGTTTTTAAATCCCAAAGTATGATACAGTTGGTGACTTCAGTTTGGCCATTGCTTTGAGGGTGTGCCACTGAAGTGAGTCGGTGTGAGATTTTATAACTGTCACAGAAATTCTGAAAGTTGTAGTTGTCGAATTGCCTTCTGTTATCCGTGACTATCACCTGCGGTATCCCGAAACAGTAGATTATATACTTCTATACAAAACTCTGTATCTTGGCAGTAGTTATAACAGCTAGTGGCTCAACTTCAACCCATTTTGTGAAATAGCCTATGGCCACTAGTAGAAATTTTCTTTGACCCCTAGCAAGTGGCAAAAGACCTAGGATGTCCATCTCCCATTGATAAAATGGACATACTGCGTAAATTGTTGATTGTGGCTCGGCTGGCTGATGAATTATGTTGCCAAATATTTGACAAGCGTCGCATTTCCTTACCAGTTGTTTAACTTCTTGTTTCATTGATGGCCAATAGTATCCTTGCCTTAAAGCTTTAAAAGCAAGAGCATCTCCACCCAAGTGATTTCCACACAAACCACTGTGTATTTCAAACAGGACCTCAGCTGCTTCCGTCGGCCGGAGGCACCTCTGATAGGGCACAGAGAATCCTCTTCCGTATAGTTTTCTATCGATAACAGAATACATAGCAGCTTGTACTCTCAACTGCTTTACTTCAGTTTGGTCTGTTGGTATAGTACCTTTCGTAAGATAATCCAAAATTGGGTCTATCCACGAAGGTTCATTCTTCAATTCGAGGACAACAATTAATGACACCGTGCTAAGCTCACTGAGCACTTGAACATTAGCTGTGGTTGGAAGATGTTTGCGATTGGCTGATGCTAACTTGGCAAGAGCGTCAGCCCGTTCGTTCTCCTTTCTTGGGACCTTTGTAATCTTGAACCTTTCGAATTTTTGCTGCAAATCTCTTACTTTCATCAGATAAGTAGCCATGCATCCATCTTTGGCTTTGTACTCTCCCAAAATTTTCCCAACGACCAACATCGAGTCGCTGCGAATTTCCACAACTGTCACTCCTAACTGTGTGGCTAGTCCTAGCCCTGTTATGACCGCTCCATATTCTGCATCATTATTAGTGGCTGAAAATTCAAAGCGAAGTGAGTATTCAAGTTATTCAGCATCCGGTGAGAGAATTATAACCCATGCTTCTGAACCATCACTGTTGGATGATCCATCTACATATATTACCCAGGTTAGTTTATCACCTATAGGTGGCTCTTCAGGAAGAGTGAATTCTACAATAAAATCTGCCAAGGCCTGTGCTTTTATAGTTGTGCGTGGTTTAAAATCAATATCAAACTCGCTCAGTTCAATAGCCCATTTCACGAGATGCCCGGATGTCTCAGGTCTATGCAGTATCTGTTTAATTGGTTGGCCAGTCATCACCTGTATTTGATGAGCCTGGAAGTACGGTCTTAACTTTCTAGCTGCCAATATCAAAGCTAGAACCAGTTGTTCAACTATGATGTACCATATTTCTGATCCTCTCAATACTTGACTTACATAATAAACAGGTTTCTGTCCCTTCAAAAGGTATTTCACCAATATTGCACTAATCGCGTGAACTACTAAATAGAGACTTAGCTTGTCACCGAAGTTGGGACGTGCCAACACTGGTGGTTGTTTTAGTGATTTCTTTAATTGTCCAAAAGACTCATCCCAGTCTTTTGTCCATTAAAAATTATTGGATCCTCCTACAGCCTTGAAGAAATGACGACATTTATCGACAGCCCGCGACATGAAACGATTGAGAGCTGCCTTCCTTCCAGTCAACTGTTGAACTTCTTTCTTGGTAGTCGAGCTTTTCATGTCTAAAATAGCTTGTATTATGTGAGTATTTGCTTCAATGCCTCGGTCTGTAATCATAAATCCCAAGAATTTTCCGCCTGATGTGCCAAACACACATTTTTTAGGATTTAACTTCAGTTTAAGCTTTTGGGCAACACTGAAGACTTCCTTGAGATCCGTTACATGATCTTTTGCTAATCGACTTTTGACCACCATGTCATCTACATAGGCCTCAACATTACGACCAATGAGTCCATGAAATCCCCGATTTACCATCATTTGATAAGTAGCCTCTGCGTTTTTTAGCCCAAAAGGCATAACGGTGTAGCAAAAAGTTCCACTGTCAGTAATGAAAGAAGTCTTCTCCTGATCACCTTCAGCCATAGAGATCTAATGGTAACCAGAAAAAGCATTCAGGAAGCTTAGCCTTTCATGTTTTGAAGTTGCATCCACCAGATGGTCTATCTTTGGAAGATGATAAGAATCCTTGGGGCAAGCTTTATTCAACTCTGTGTAATCTACACACATCCGCCATTCTCCATTCGATTTTTTTACTAATACCACATTTGCCAACCATTCAGGGTAGTGTACTTTCCGAATAAAACCAGCTTCTAACAGTTTTGTTATCTCCGTAGAAATAGCCTGTTGTCGTTCTGGAGCAAATTGTCTTTTCTTTTGTTTGACCGATTTTATTCCAGGAGGGATCACGAGTCTATGCTCAGCTATCATAGGACTAATCCCGTCGATGTCATGAGGTCCCCAAGAGAATATGTCTATATTGTCAGATAAACATGCCATTAGTTTATGTTTTTCCTCAGGATCTATCCCGCCTTCGATTTTCAAAACCTAACCTTCAGCTATTACCACTTCCTCAGTGATTTCCAACGGTTCGATTTGTCCCTTAGGCTGTTCGACATCAAGCATCATTATTGTATTTTTGAGAAGTATGCTGTCTACATAACATCTCTTTGATGCCTACTGGTAATCTCTTACACATCCTACTCTACGACTGGTAGGAAACTTTATCACCTGGTGATACGTGGAAACCACGGCTTTAGCTGCATTCAAAAGTGGGCGACCATAAATCGCATTGCAGGGCATAGGAGCTTTTACCAACAAGAAGCTAGTCATTATCACCACACTAGCTGGGTAAGTACCCAAAGTCACCAGTAATTCAATTGTTCCTTCTGGAATGATGGTGGCTCCTCCAAACCCATGGAGTGGAGTGGTGACAGGTTTGATCTTGCTACGTGATATCTTCAATCCTAAGAAAATTCTCCAGGACATAACATCACCTGCACTACCATTGTCCACTAATACTCTTTTCACATCGAAATCAGCAATGTCAGCCACTATTACTAGAACATCATCATGTGGGCAAGTAACATCTTTCAAATCCTCATCACTGAAGGTGATATTCTGGTTAAACCTTTCATTTTGTCTACCGAATTAGATCCACTGGCCCGATCATAGTTCTTCTGTGCTGAATTTGAGTCACCTCTCGTGGCAATACCACCCACTATGACATTTATAACACCAACGTGAGGAGGTGGTTGCTGTCGATATTTAGCCTCTTTTTCCTTTTCTTTATCTGTTTTCACAAATTTGGATAGGTTTCCTCTTTTTATAAGTCTTTCTATTTCTTCCTTCAGCTGTTGGCAATCCTCCGTATCATGTCCATGATCTCGATGGAATTTAAAATATTTGGTCTCATCTCTCATATGTGGTGGCGCCCACATCTTTTTGGGTCATACGAACTCTTTCATATTTTGAATTTCCATCAAGACGTTAGTTCTGGAGGTGTGCAGCGGTGTACTATAATCCTCGTTCCCAGTACTAGGCCGATTAGGGCCCGGATGGATCATTTTTTGCTTGCCTTTGTCTTCTCGGGACCTTAGTTCGTCTCAGGCCTTCCTTTTGTTAGACTCAGGCTCTTTTCAATCCGTCATGTCCTTAGTAATGAAAAATGCCTCTTCTGCATCCACATATTTATCCACTCTCCTTAACAACTGATGCATCGTATCATATGGATTTTTAGAGAGTGACATTTTGAAGGAATGACTGCGGGTTCCATTCATCATAGCGGTGACTACAGCAGACATCTTTAGATTCTTAATTCCTAAAGTGGCCCTATTGAACCGGGCAATGAAATCTTTCAACAAATCATCTTTGTCATGGGTCAATTGCATTAGGCCGATAGCAGTTTTCTTAGAACGTTTGCTACTGGCAAAGTATGCAGCAAACTTCTTAGAAAAATCATCAAACGTACGAATTGACTTTGGGAGAAGGGTGGCTACCCAATCCCTGGCCTTACGCCTAAGTGTAGGCGGGAAAGTCCTGCACATGATTGCGTCGGGGGTAGCTCGCAACCTCATCAAATCGACAAAATTTCTGAGGTGATCGACAGGGAGGATTCTGTCGTACTTCTCCATCTTTGGCTGTTCGAAATCCCGTGGCAATGGAACTGCCATCACTTCTAAGGAAAAATGATCTTCTTCCAACACCATAGATTGCTGTCTACTATTTTTTTTAGACATAGCCTCAGCTATTTTACGACCCATCATGTCTTTTAGTCACTGTTCCAGGCTTAACACAGGTGTCTCAACCAGTGTAGGCGTGGGCATCCATGACGGTTGCCCCCAGTGTGGATTCGGGCCAGATGCCAATGAATTGAAATTTGGTGCAGAAGGTATGACCAGCGAAACTGGGGCCAACGGTGGAACCGCCGTTGGCAGTGTTTCCGTTGTTGAAAAATTAGGAGCATGGGGAGGAGCCCCTGGCGGAAAGGGCACCACAGATGGAGGGTTAGGACCCTGAAGCTGAATATTCAGCTGTGAAGGTCCTATCGGCGGAGGGCTAGGATCTTGTGGTGGCTGAGAAACTGTAGCATTCCGATCTTGAAGTAGAGCCGTTAGGGCCGTCACCTGAGCTTGAAGTGCCGTAAGTTGAGCGGCAGAAGCAAATTCTTGTTGTGGATGATTAGTGTCGGCGTTTGACTCGATGTCTGCATCCCTGACGGAGGCTGGGGGGGCCGTTGCATTCTTAGTTCTTCTGGTTCGGGCCATGATTTCTTGTACGGTTTCCTACATACGGTGCCAATTGATGATGATATATTTTCTTTTTCTCCGAGTGCGGTGGCAGCAGTGGTGGATACCTGCAAAAAGTGGTGGGGCTTTTCCCTGTTTCCACTCCGGCGTGATAATCAGTAGGTAGTTAACTCAAATATGCAGAATAACAATATTGAGTATGTATGTTCTGTTTTTACCTGGGAGGTCGTTTTCTATTTATAAGGATGACCTACAACGTTAGCCTTCAATGATCATTTATGGTGGGTGTCTTTTTCTCTCCCTCATTATTAGAATTAATGAGGGACGTTTCGTCATTTTAACTACTGGCGTTTCGTCTTCCCAATGGCTGATGGTGACTGTCATTCCATAGGTCACCTTACTGGCTAACTAGATGACAGTTGGGTTATAATTGTCTACCTACCAGAGGCGAGTCTATGAGACCAGTGAAGTGGGCGGACCAACGAGGCGAGCAGGCATTTTGAGGAAGGTGTCTAAAAGACAGCAGCTGTCATATACCGAAGTGTAATCATATTTATCATCATTATCTATATTATAATAGGATAACCGTAAAAAATTTCACGTACACATTTTTCTGCCACTTTTTCTTTCCAGATTTGGTAAGTTCCGCCATAAATACTACATAGTAGTTTGTTTTCTTTAATTGATTTCACACATTGATTTAGTAAGTTCTGCCATAAATGCTGCATAAGAGTTTGTTTTCTTTAATTGGTTTCACATTGATTGCTTTTTTTTTTCTTTTTCTTGCAAAAAACGATGTGTAACATTAATATTATATACGATAAATACAACAACTTTTTAGATTATTTAATTGGTTTCACACATTAATTAATTAATTATTTATTTTTTCTCTTTTCTTGCAAAAAAAAAAAAACGAATTGTAACATTTAATATTATATATGATGCAACAACTTTTCAAATTTTTTAATTGCTTTCATACATTGATTGTTTATTGTTATTTTTTTCTCTTTTCCTGCAAAAAATAAAGTGTAACATTTAATATTAAATAATAAATCCAACAACTTTTCAGAAACGCGTTAGATTCATCATCTTCATTTTTTTTGTATGAAACCGTCTTTTGTGCTTCTCTGTAATATTCAAATAGTGTATTTGTTTCCTATTTTTTTGTTAAAATCATTTCTATAAATTATTTGTACTTTTTAATTTTGCTTCTTTTTTTTTTTTTACTGTGTTCGGATACTTTCTTAATATAACCGTAAAAAATTTCACACATATATTTTTCCGCTATTTTTTCTTTCAAAATTTGGTAAGTTCTACCATAAATGCTGCATAGGAGTCTGTTTATTTATTTATTTATTTTCCTGCAAAAAATTGATTGTTTATTTATTTATTCATTTTCTTTCACACATTGATTGTTTATTTATTTATTCATACATTGATTGTTTATTTATAAACTCAAAAAATGCATAGGTAAATTTTTTATTTCACACATTGATTGTTTCTTTATTTATTCATTTTTCTGCAAAAAACGAAGTGCAACATTTAATATTATATATGATAAATGCAACAACTTTTCAGATTCTTTAATTGGTTTCACACATTGATTATTTTTATTTTTTTATTTTTTCATTTTCCTGCAAAAAAACGAATTGTAACATTTAATATTATATATGATAAATATAACAATTTCAGATTCTTTAATTGCTTTCACACATTGATTATTTATTAATTTTCCCATTTTTCAGAAAAAATAAAGTGTAACATTTAATATTAAATGAAAAATGCAACAACTTTTCATAAACGCCTGGACTTATCATTAGGGGTGGGCATCCAAACTGCTCAAACCAACCGAACCGAACCGAATCGGGTCGGTTTGGTTCGGTTTTTTACACCCTGGCGGTTTGGTTTGGTTTGGTTTACTAATTTAAAAAATATATTCGGTTTGGTTTGGTTTGGTTTGGTTTCGATTTGGGCAAAAAAACCGAACCAAACAGCCAAATAAACCGAACCGAGAAATGGGAGTTATTTTTATAAATAACATGTCAAAATACAGGTTGTAAATAATAGGTTATTTTATAAATGGGAGTTATATTTAAATTTTTTTTTAAATTTTTGTTAATAACAGGTTACATGTTGTAAAGAAAATTTGAATTGAGAATTATAAAATTAATTTTTTTTTTGTGTATACAAGCCAAAAACATTAAAGTCCAAACCGCCCAAACCGAATCAAGATTGGTCGGTTCGGTTTGGATCGGTTTCATCCAACGCGGTGGTTTGGTTCGGTTTCAGATAATGGCCAAACCGAATTGGTCGGTTCGGTTTCGGTTTGGGCCCAAAACCAAACCAAACCAACCCATGCCCACCCCTACTTATCATCTTCATTTTTTTTATGAAATCGTCTTTTGGGCATTCCTGTGCTATTCGAACAATTAATTTGTTTCCTATTTTTTGTTAAAATAATTTTTGTAAATTATTTGCACTTTTGAATTTTTTTTACTGTGTTCGGATACTGTTTTGTCTTTTTGTTTAATTTAATTTTATGAAATGCTCTCAAATATGGATAAAATGCAATAACTTTTCAGAAACTAACAATTGGACTTATCTTTTTTTTTTTTTTTTTTTTTATGAAAACCGTCTTTTGACATTCTCTATGGTACTCAAATAGTTTAATGGACATTTTTGAAGGGGTATCACTGCATCGGTTTGTGTGTGATTGTGTATCTAGGAAATATACTTTGTTTTGTAAAACGTGCAATCATGTTTGAGCTATATATAAGAGATTTATTCCTAATTCACTTTTAGATCACGTATTGTTTTATTTTTTGCACTGCCCCATTGAGAACTAACTTCTGGTAAGTACATGATTATGCTTTCTTAAATATGCATTTTTAGAAACAAAACAGTTTTGTATACTCATTTTTATTTTTACATAAATAATTGAAATATTTGCTGTTGGTTTTTGTTTATATTTACTATTACTTTGTAATTTTAGTTTACCTTTTGTATTGTATTTGCCCTTTCTTAGCTGTTATTTTGTAGTTCAAATTTATCATTATAATTTAATATTGCATGAATTTCAATAATGATTTAGAAATAATTTAGACAATATTTTTCATTTATCTGTAGTCTTCTTTGAGTACAAGTTTATATAATTTTTTTTTGTCTTGATTCCTACATTTTTTGAGTTTTAATAAAAATTAATACAATTTCTGTTTTTTTTTTAAAATTGTTTTCATTGTATTTACGTGTTGTTTCTAGGGTGAGCGTATTCACACGTCCATAAAGCAATCGTTAATACATACATTTACGCATTTGCTTTGGGAATGGGCTCTTTATGTGATACAACATTTTATTGTCTGGGTTAATAACTTAAAGTACAAAACTACCCATCATAAGTAAGTACAAGATCAACTTCATAACCAAGAATTACATCTATGAGATAGGGGATGATATGTTCCCCAACCACGTTTTTCAATTAAAGGCTTTCAATGACATTCTATCTTCGACAAATCTCGATTGCACTGAATTGTTCGTTAGTACTTGATAATATACATATTTTTTTTACTTACACAATGTTTATTATAGATTCTTATTGTTATTACATTTTGTTGTCAAATTTGTTGAATAATTTGCTAAATACAAACTAACATATATGAAAAAAGACATCATTGACGAGATTGTTGCCAAAGATACTCCGAAAACTAAGGATCTGTCTATACGAACCACAAATTTTAAAATATTATTGTTGTCGTTTCTTAGTTACATATATATTGTAATCAACAACATGCTTATTATGTGCAATTTAATTACTAAAATTAATGTTTATATACAAATGTAACAAATATTAATCCTCAATTCAGATAATTAAATTGAAAACGATCAACTCCGTGCATCGCACGGGTAATATACTAGTTAGAGTACAAGTTGATTGACCCTTATGGCCCATTTGGAATTGATTTTGGAGCCTAACGTCTGATTGTTTGACAATTATGAGTTGTTTTAGGCGTTTGATAAATTTTTAAAAAATGATTCTAAAAGAATCATCTTGCATCAGATTTTGAGAAGCAGCAAAATGGGTAGTTTTTCAAATTCTGCTTTTAGCCTCTCTATCTATCTATTATTAAAATACCAATTTTGACATTTGTTAATTAAAGTAATCCCTTTTATGTCACATATTTATTAGTATTTTAATTATAATATATCTACACAAATAATTTAAATTTAAATTTAATTAATTTTTATACAATATTAGTATGCTTTTATTTTTTAATATTTTAAAATTTTAAGATTTAATAGATATATATTATTTTTATTTAAAAATAATTATAGTAAATGTATTATCTTGAAAAAATATTTGATAATATTATATATTGTTATAGAAGTAAAAATAAATTTTATAATACAACTCATTATAATAATAATACAAAATAATATTATTATAATCAATGTCAATTTTAGTAATTTTATACAATCACATTAATAAATTACTTTTATTACCAAATAGTAACATTTAAATACTGATTTTGAAACATACATCAATTATGAAATAAGAGTTTACCAAACACTTATCTGATTTTTTTGCAGCACAGCAAAAACTGATTATCTTAAAAGCACAGCAATACCAAATCAAGCCTTAGAGCATCTCCAATGCAACAATATAGATGTGAACAAAATTGTGCTAAATAATCAAACTAGACAATGTCTAAATATTTTTTTTTTCTCCAATGCACTTTGTCTTGAACCATGTTATGTTGACATGGCAAAAATAAAAACAAACATTGTTAAAGCTGCTGTTCACCTCTAGAAGGCCAGTCTAATAGGCTGATTCAGCAATTGTGAAGAAAAAAATAGCAGGCAATGAAGAAAAAAAAGAGACTAATGACCATCTACCACGCAAAAGAATTTGGAGAAAACTTTATTCAGATAGAAAAATCAAATTTTGCATCTACCCACTCCACCTACATCTATTCATCTCTCACTTTAGTCACATGAGGCAAAAAAATCACACAAGAAAAGCTTCAGTTTTGGCAAGATACTGCAATCAATCGATTTTGTGTTGAATTTTGAGTGTGTGTGTGTGTGTGTCTATATATATATATTAAAAAATCATCTCAATTTTTTGGCTTGCAAAAACTTCTTTTTGTTTTGGAATTTTGGGAATAGAATGTTGATTTTACATGATCTGTAGACTATGGGTAAATAGTTAAAGACAAAATATTGAACTTGAAGATTTACATTTTGATATTTTATTACAACAATAAAATTTTTGGGTTGTTCTTTTGCATTTAAACATTGTTTTTATTTACTTAGTCGAGCCTAAAATTCAAATGTCAAATAGAGTAAATTTTATGTTCAAGAATGACATCTCAACCGGGTTAATAATTTATAATTTCTCTTTAATTAGTGGCATGTGCAGAGTAGGGATGGAAAATTGACTTGCAACCCGCCCCGTTTATGATCGCGGCCCCGTTTATATATATATATACACATACAAAATTCTGAATTTAAATTAAAACCCTACCATTTAGCTCACTGCTGCCGGTTCGCTTGGACGCTAAGACGCTTGCTCACACGCTTCAACTGATTCGCCGGTCGCTACCTCCATCTCCTAATTGTTTAGTGCATTTTCTAGGTATTTAAATTAGGTTTCTTTTATAATCTCCCTCTATATCCTTCTCTCTCTGTGTTTTGGTTTGTGTGTGTGGTGCCGGAATCAAAAATCCACTTCCATTATAAATGCTACTAAATGGATGCAAATATTATGTAGACTCAGGAAAAACTACCATTTAATTATTTAAATGAAGAATGCCTATTTTATGATTTATAAAAAATATTTTAGAATGAAGAATGCAAAAAAAAAAATTTGATTTCATTTATAACATTATTAAAATCGTTAATTTTAGGGTGAAAACCTAATTAATGAAAAACACATTAAATATGATTAATAAAAAACAATGAAAATCATAGTTACATGTTAAAACAAAAAACTGGGGAAGTAAACGGGGCCGGGGCCGGGGCCGGGGCCGGGGACTTGAATGGTCGCCTCGGCCCCATCCCATCCCATCCCATCCCTACCCTAGTACAGAGTATTCAACTCTGAGATAGATGTGCTTGGGGTAAACTTCCATTAGACAGTAGATCCATTTGGATCTAAGACTTGTATTTAAATAAGCTTTTCAAAGCATTCTGAATAAAAGACTTTTATGTTTTGAATTCCCAGACTTTCCTATATTTTATGTTCAAAATAAAACTGTGTATGGATCCATACAGTCTACATCCAAAGGAGTACCGCGAATTGTATAAACTGTACTTTTTTGTTGCGGAAGATAAATTTCTTTAAAATGTATGTTGTATTAGACAATAGAAACATCTGGAAAGACATGTATTTATATATAAACTTATAACAATACCTTCTTGCTGTAGATGATTGGTGGCTTTCTTTTGCGTTTTATGTTGGTTAAAACTTTAGCCTCACCAATGTGTCTGATCATTTGTTTCCCTGAAATGGACCCTCTGTCCTGAGCGGTACTCCTTTGGATGTAGACTGTATGAATCCGTATACAGTTTTATTTTGAACATAAAATATAGGAAAGTCTGGGAATTCAAAACATAAAAGTCTTTTATTCAGAAGGCTTTGAAAAGCTTATTTAAATACAAGTCTTAGATCCAAATGGATCTACTGTCTAATGGGAGTTTACCCCAAATACATTGAAATGTTTACAAAAAATTTTCAAAAAGAAACTAAGACTGCGAAAAAACCTCCTTTTATTACAATGTTGGAAGTCTGCTTATATAGACAAATTCTTCTAAATTTTTCTGCCGCTGTGATCCACTTTCTTTTGCTTTTGCTGAAAGCAAGAGATAATGCTGTCTTTTGGAATCCACTTTCAAAAAGGGTCCTCTGAATTCAAACCACTGAAAAAGGTTGTCGGCCATGTGAATTTAGAATCTGCTTTTCCACAAATTCAAATATGCTGGTCCACCACTGTCTGCCATTTTCTGGATTCTTTTTAAATTTAAATGGTGTAGGTCCACCATTAAAATTTGTCTACCAACTTTGTCTGTCATCTGAAGATTCTTCTTCAACTTGCAGGAACTGTTTCTGTCTTTTGTTTGAAGCGTGTTTCACCGGGAAATATCTGTCCAAATTTTGTCAATTTGCTTTAACCAAGCAAGTCCTCATTTGAATCATATGAGTCTTCAGCTAAAGATGCCACTTTTGAAAATTCATCATTTACTGCTTCATCTATGATTTTGTCTTTTCCTTTTAATTTTTCTTTAGCTTTGGAATCTTCAGTATTATTTTCGCACCATTTGTAACAATGGTCCTTTCCAATACTCTGTTTGAGATAAGTACAAAGCTGTCCAGAATAACTGTTAGGGCAATTGAATTCACAATAGAAATTTCTTTCAAAATTGCAAACTGTTTTTATATTTTCTTTAGTCATTAGAGCACTTGTCTTGCTCGTGACTAAAATGTAGTCTGAAAAATGATTAACTTTGATTTTAGAATCTGCATTAATTGTTCTTAGATTAGTCAAAAGTCTTTGAAATGAAAGTCCTCTCCATTCATTTAAAATATCTGAATCTATCTCAGATGGAATACCTTCAACAGGTTCATCTAGATAGGTTTATTTGATAGTTTTGATTTGAATATGATGATATCCTTTAAAGAGGATATTATCTTTATTCCAAAATAGAATTGTACTGTTAACTTTCAAAATCAAATGGAGATCTTGATTTTTGACAACATATTTTTGAAAATCTTTTAATGATTTGAAAAGGTTTTCATCAATAAGTTTTATTTCTTCCAAATCTTTTCCTGGGATAACTGTTTTAATTAAACCACAGTAAAAAACTGTTTTGACCAAATTTGGTTCTGCACCTTCAACAAAGATGAGCTGACCGAATTTTTTTTATCAAATGTACCAAAGTAGTTTTTCTCAGGAACATTAGCTCCTATGACTCTGGCTTCTTCTTCAAGATGAATGAAATCTTGAAGATGGATATTTGATACTGTATTTTCTTCCTTTTGGACATGAGTTTTTCCTAACCTTTTGAATCGGTCTGGAATAAAAGTCTCTGGGCTTGTTTGGGCCACATCCTTATAAGATTTGAATCTTAAATCAGGAAAAACTGGACGAGTTTGAAAATTTGGAAGTCTGGGCCTAGACTTGATATCTTGTTGTTGGTAGTTGGGCTTAAGGCTAACTTGGTCTGTAATTCTTTTGTAAGAATCTGGGGTTTCTTTATGGAAATCATTAAAAGCTTTTTGGGCTTCTAATAAGATTTTGAAACTCTTGTGCTTGTGTGGTTTGAATTTTACTAAGAGTTCAACCTCAGTCCAATTCGTGTAAAAACTTTTAGAAGGGCCATCAAAGATGACATAAAATTTTTTGCCTGGAATTGATGTTCCAACTGCAACCAGTGGTTCATCTTTTTCTTCGGACTTAGATGTCCTTCTGCTCTTGCGAACAATCTATCTGTATTTTTTCTGGGCTTGGAATACCCGAATGTTCTTGCGAACACTGAGCTTTTGAAGGCTCGTCTGTATGAGCTTTTGAAGGCTCGCAAATTCTCCCCCCCCCCCCCTCCCTCCCCTCCCCTCCCCTCCCCTCTTTTGAAGGAAGTTTTTGCTATAATCTAAGGATTTTTTTTCTTCAAGATAACAATTTCTTGTTGTCTTGTCGATATTTCCACCAGTTTAGTCTCTAATTGAAGCTCAAGGTCTTCAATTTGATATCGTATGTCTGTCATTTTGCCCTGCAAATGACAATTCACGTGTTAGACTATCAGCAAGATAATTATCTTTACTTTTAATTAACTGTATTTCAAAATTATAATGGCTAAACCACATTTGCCATCAATTAATCTGCCTTGTTTGTAGTCTGGATGTACCTGGCATTTCAAAAATGATTTGCATGTAGATGAATCTGTTCTAACAATGAAATGGTTAGAAATGATGTACAGTCTGAATTTTTGAATTGCCTTTTTCATTGCTAAAATTTCCTTTTCATTAATATGATAATTCTTTTCAGCATTTGAAAATATACCTGAAGAATAACTACAAAGTTTTTCTTCTAAAGTTTGACTGTCTATTGCTTTGAGGGTTGCACCCCAAAATTCCTGAGAGGCATCTGTCTCAATTATCATTTTATCATCTCTATGAGGATGATAAAGAGATGGGAGATTCTTCAATTTCTTTTAATTTTATGTACATACAGACTGTCTTCTTTAGTCCAATTCTATTTATATTATTTTTTAAGTTTTTTCTGCAAAGGACTTCTCATTTTAGCTAAATCTTTAATGAAGGATTCAGCATCATTTAAGCATCCTAAAAATCACATTAACTGTTTTGTATCTTGAATTTCATCAGAAAATTCTTGAATATGAGTTAAAATGTGAGGTGTTAGCTGTTTAAATCTTAGAGCAATTTCTAGTCCTAAATAGCCAATTTTTTCTTTAAACAATTCTGCTTTCTTTTTAGATAGCACAATTCCTTCACTGTATATCTTTTGTAAAACCTGTAACACATGTTTTTTATGATCTATCTCATTTTCAGAAAAAACAAGAATATCATCAATGTTAACACAACAAAATTCGTTAAACTGTTTAAATGTATTATCCATATGTCTTTGGAAAATACATGGGGCCTGCTTTAATCCAAATGGAACAACTGTCCATTGGAAATGTCCTTGAGGATAACTCAAAGCTATAATTGGTTTTGTTTCTTCATCAAATCTAACTTGATGAAATCCTGATTTTAAATCAAAAGAAGAAAACATTATTTTTCCTTTTATTAATTGCAAAAGACTTTGCATGTTGGGAAGGATGTAACCATCATTTTTAGTATATTTATTAAGCGTTGAATAGTCAATGACCATTCTAGCTTTTCCACGTCTTTTTTCTGCTTCTTTTCTTACCATGAAGGCGGGAGAAGAGAAAGGTGATTTACTTGGTTCAATTACTCCTAAATCAAGTAATTCTTTAATCTGGATTGAGAATTCTTCTCTATCCTTTGGACAGTATGCCATTTCTTTAGACCTAATGATTTTATTTTTAAATTCATCAAGTAGTTCAATTTTGGCTGTTAGTTTTCCTTTATTAATCCTAGGATCTAAAGGATTTTCTGAACAACATTTTTCAAAAATATCAGAAATCTTTTCTCTTTCTGTATTTATTTTAAATGTTTCTAACTCTTCTGAAGTTATGAAAACATTTGAATTTTTTGCAATATTCTCCCCTTGAAATTGAGAAAATGTTTTTTCTATTTTCATTAATTTTTAGAGATTCTAAAAAATTTTTCTGAAGAGAATTAAAAGCAATAGCTTTTCTTTTCTTTTCAATCCAAAGTTTTCTTTTATTCAAAGTAAAACTTATTTGATCAATTTCCTGTATGAAGGGATGATATAATTGACAAAAATTATTACCAATTATGAAATCAATTCCTGTTTCTAATTGATAAACTGTGGGGATTTTAAAGAAAAAGGTTTTTAATTCATTATCATGATGTCCACAAATAGCTACATCAAGATTTTTAATTATTTTAGAAGATGTCACATTTTATTCATTTGCAATTTTTAGGTTTAAGATTTTTTCTGCTTTAACCCAAAAATTTTCTGGAATAATCCATTTACTAGCTGTACATACTGATGCACCAGTATCCACATAGGCATGGATTATGTACTTTCTATATCCTTCAAAGCTAAGCTTTATTGGGATATAAATAGAGTTTGGATTTGTAATATTTCTATTACTCATTATCAGAAGAATCTTCTGATGATGACTTCAAATCTGTATCTGTATCAGTAGTCAGATAGTAAAGTGATTCTGTATCACTATGATCTTCTACTGGGTAGAATCCTTGTTTTTCAAATATTTTTAGGAGTTTAATCATATCTTCATTTCCTATTCTTGCAGGGCACTCATTTGCATAGTGTCCTGATTCATTGCAGAGCCAACATCTGCAATTCTTTTTCTTTTGAGGACAAAATTTCTTTTTGTCTTCTTTGTCTTTTTTAACCTTGTCAGGTTTTTTGTCATATTTTTTAAAGAATTTTCTTTTCTTAAAAAATTTCTTTTTGTATGGTATTTTTTGTATCTTTTAAACCTATAAGTTTTCTTTTTAGGTTTCTTTTGTCTTTTTTCAGGTTTACAACCATACTGTCCAGGAATTCTGTCAAGATATCTGCTACAACAGATTCTAGGGTTTCTAGTAACTGCATTTCTGCTAGTCCTGACAAGATATCCTTCTTTACATTTTTCAGCAAGAACATTTCTTGTAATTGTAATGGCCAATCCTAAAGAGTGGTTTATTTGGAGATTGACTTTAAATTTTTTTTTACTGTTTTCTTGTCTTGCAATTGCTTCATTGAAAAGTACCATGACTTCATTGTTAAATGGTTCTGGTAATTTTCTCATGAATTTTTCTGTAAGATGTTTCCAATCTTCAGAAGGATAGATGTAATAATATTTAGAAAATTCGCAAGTATATTCTTCAAAGAAGCACATATCGCAAATTGAGATTTTTTCTAAATGATTCATGGCATCGGCCACATCAATTGTAGACTTAGTGTTTTTAAACACTTCGTATGTTTGACCTGTAAATTTGTTCCACAATTCTTTTGATAAATTGGGGAATGTCTCCTTGAGTTTCTTGCCAAATGGCATTCTTGGTGGCATATGTTATATTCTTAAGGAAAGCTTTCACGTTTCCTCTAGTACTGGCAATAGGGGTGGGCGTCGGGTGGTTCGGTTCGGTTAGTAGAAGAACCGGAACCACCCGTTTATGTTCGGGTATTTTGTAAAAAGAACCGGAACCACCCATTTTCAATCGGAACCGAACCGGATCCAGAACCATTGGTTCCGGTTCGGTTCTGGTTCTACCCGTTTTTTTTTTAATTGTCATTTCAAACTAAATGCACAAATAAACAAATTTTGTAAATTATAGGCACCAAAAAATAGTATGAAAAATATCTAATAATCCAATCATACTCTATGATAATAATTAATAAAATCTACGATACCAGAACTACATCTAATAGCACGAAAAACATCCAATAATCCAACAATATTACATCTAAATAGCATCCAAAAAGTGAACCAAAAACTAAAAATCAACAATAAATAAGTATGTGATAAACAACATAAATAAGTCATTACAAAAAGCTTAACAACCTTCGAAACACAAAATTAATAAACAAACAACAAACATAGACAAATTTATCTCCATCATCCATTGACCATGACATCGTCTCGTTTGCATCTTCATTCACCTAGTTGTCCACACTACATGGAAAAAAATAAAGTGTGACTATAAAGATATAAAAATATAAATGAATTATATAATGAAATTACTTACCATTATACAGAACATTTAATCAACAATGATTTGATTTGTGTCTTTTCCAAACTCTGCAAAATATAATGAAAATATTATTATTTAAAAAAATGTAAAAAAAAATTGAACTTAGCATATCACTAACATGGAATACGAAAAATTGAAAATATTAATCTTAAATATAATTAATCACCTGTCTCAATTTTCTCGTAGAACTCCGTCTCTTCAATGCAAACTTCATCTAGATGTACTCTTAAAAGTCTAGATTCTTCCTGTAACCAGTTTTGTGTACAAATTAAGGCTTCAACAGTTTTAGGAGTTAAAGAACTCCTAAATGAATCAAGAATTCGTCCACCAGTGCTAAATGCCGACTCAGAAGCAACTGTAGAGACGGGAATGGCAAGCACATCTTTTGCAATGTCAGACAAAATTTAAAATCTTGAACTATTAAAATTCCACCAATATAAAATATCAAAATTAGGATTTGCAGGGTCTTCAGTACTTTCCACCAAATATTTTTGAATCTCATCTTTTTCAACTGAACTAATGTTGTTTTTCATTTTCTTGTACCCCATGTCAACTTTATGAAATGCATCCAAATCATCATCATCATCCGAACCATCAATCAAAATTTCATTATTAGTACTACTCTCACCAATAGCAGCATACCGTACCCTGTATTCATTGTAGAGAGCATACAACAATTTCATCACTTCATTTTTCAAATCATTGACCTTGTTCGCATCATACAAAATGCCTGCGCAATATGTAACATACTCGAATTTGTACCTAGGATCAAGCACAATTGCTAAAATTAACATCTTGTTCATTTTCTCAACCGTACCCCAATACTTGTCAAACTTCACTTTCATATTGCGTGCCATACTACTTAACATACCATCATCTTTATTACTCAATGTTGTGAGCGCATGTTCAATGTTACAAACTTCTTTGAAGTAAAGATTGGAAGTAACATGTAATGACAAACTAAACTTCAAAGTGACTTCATAAAATGTTTTCAAAAATTTGGCAAATTTTCTAGCTTTTTCCCAATCATCACTAGTCGGTGGCCCCTCTCTTTCTTGTCCACTTTCACGCTCATCAAAATATCTGTAATACAATCCATCCTCTTCCTCCATTCGGTCAAATGCTTTCTCAAAATTTAAAGCACTGTCCAACATTAAAAAAGTTGAATTCCATCTAGTAGGCACATCTAGGACGGCAAGCTTTTTGCAACCAATCTTCTCCCTTTCAACACAAGCTTTGAACTTCATATACCTAGATGGAGATGATCTAAAATACTTGATTGCATTTCGAATACTTGCTATGGAGCGATTAAACTCTTTCAACCCTTCATTAACAATCAAATTGATGATATGCGCTGAACACCTAACATGTAAATACGCACCACCTAAAATCATGCCATCGACTTTCCAATTCTTCAATTTATTTTTCACATAAATGACTGCCGTATCATTTGCATTTGCATTGTCAACAGTAATTGTCGACACGTGCTCTATCCCCCAATCAAGCAAACATTTTTCAACAAGTTTTCCTATTGTCTCCCCTTTATGATTTGGAACAACTGAAAAGCTCAAAATTCTCTTATGCAATTTCCACTTACTATCAATAAAGTGTGCCGTGATTACCATGTAATTGATATTTTGAATTGATGTCCAACAATCTGTGGTAAGAGCAACCCTTTGCCTATTCTCAATAAGTTTATTCCTTAATGAATCTTTCGTCTCGTTGTATAGATACAACACATCCCTAGCAATTGTTCTTCGAGATGGAACTTCAAACCTAGGGCACAGTTTTTGCACAAAGTCCCTAAACCCCTCACCCTCCACAAAAGAAAAAGGCAACTCATCAATTACAATCATCCTAACCAGATATCTTCTACACTCTTCTTTATTGAACACTGAAGTCGTAAGATTCAACATGCCACCCTCACCATTACCAGTATTAATTCTTTTCCCATTTAAGGTCTTTTGCTTTTCATCAAATTGAAGACTCTTATATGCGTAACAACTATCAAGATGCTTCCACATACTAGAAGTTCCAACCTTAGATGAATTACTTTGAAGGACTTTTCCGCAATAATTACATTTTGAATTTTCTCCCCCATTAATCTTAGTAAAATGCAACCAAATTGCTGATCTTGTCTTTCCATTCTTTTTATTTCCAACTGTATTGATATCCATCTACAACAAATCAACAAGACAACAATCAAATATTTTATGATTGTATCAACACACAAAAAATAAAAATCAGAACAATGGAAAATTAATAATCTAAATTTTTCACACAAACTGAAACAAAAATGGAAATTTAATAATTTCGCAGAAACATAAATACATAATATCTGAAAATCATAAAACAATCTGTAATATTAAAAAAAAAATTTAATTGAAGTTTTACCTCCATTTCAACTTGTAGGTCGAAAAATCTGACAAAAAATAAAAGATAACAAATAAATATAAGTGGAAATGTTGAATATAAGTAAACACAAAAAAAAAGTGAATTTTTTCGAATCGTTCAATAAATACCAGCTGTGGGTGCTACCGTCGACTGGAATGGTGCTGGTATGCTTCACATCTTCTTCTTAATCTCTCTTTATCTCTCTATTTAGCTATTTTGTGCTGAAAAATGAAAGTTAAGGATTTAGATTTGGGAGATTTTAGGGATTTTAGGGTTTCACGGGAGTTTGGACTTTGGAGACTGCACTACTGGAGTCTGGAGTTTTGGTTTTATGTATAAATTGCAAGAATTTACCTTTTTGCCATTGGAAATGTGAATTAAATATTTAAATTATCATACTTTTTCAGTTTTTCTCCCTGGTGACCTGATCTATTACTCAATTTTGAAAATGGGCATTATTTATATTTTATTGGACTTGGGTAATGTTGGATTCATCACTAATAGGTTGTGTGTTAATTGATTTTTCATTTTGACTTTGAGAGTGATAAGTAATGGAGTTAATTTGGTAAAGAATCATATGAAAAGTTAAAAAAAAAATGCAAATCTAAAAATTAATTTTTTTTTTTTTCAATTTTATGGTTCTTAACCGGGTATCCGGAACCGGTTCCTAAGAACCGGAACCGATCCAGAACCGCCGGTTCTCGGTTCTTTAGAACCGGATCCAATTATTTAGTGATAGGAACCGGACCGGATCCGCCGGTTCCGGTTCGGGAACTTCGGTTCCGGATAAAATGCCCACCCCTAACTGGCAATAACAAAATTCTAAGAATTAGTTTCGTTTCTGTGGATTTCTTTATTAATTATCATAGATATCATGATATTATTATACCAATCTTCAATGATAACTTCTGGATCAAGAACAATTGCTAGATAAAGAATTTTTAAATTCATTTGTATTTTCTTAGGTTTATTTAATAGAAATGATGGGTCGATATCATCTCAAACTGGTTTTTGTCTAGGGACAAAGTCTCCTACAGGTCTTTTTCCGTCTCCTATTGGATTTTGGGATGATGAAGGTTCATAATCCATAGGTTCAGTTTCAATTTTAGGTTCTCTTATTTCTATTCTTTTTCTGATGGAATTCCTATTGGGATATAATCTTTCATGGATGACAATTTCATCATCTGAACTTTGTTCAGAAATGTTATATAATTTAATAGGTTCAAGACTGTCTGGTTCATCTCCTACAGATTTTGCTGTAAGGATTGTTTCTTGATCATTAATGTTTATTCTTTTAACAATTGATACAATTTACTCAAGCTCATTGTCTTCAAAGGCTAAAAGAACATTTAATAGTCATAAATTTTCAGAGGTTTCATAAACCTTTTCTAAATTTTTTCTAAAACTTGTCATTTTGAATCTGGATCATCAAATTCAAATTTTTCGTTTTTAATTTGTTTTTTATTTTCAACTTCTCCCCCTCTTTTTTGGAAAATTCCAAAAGTAGTCTTTTTAATTGATATATTAGGTTGATTCCTAATTCCAGCAATTATGACAGCTAAGTGTTGTTCCATTGATTTTTCATTATCAATTTTTAAATTTTTAAGGGATATTTTTATCTCTTCAATGTCTTCTTTTAAAATTCTTAGTTCTCTTAAAATGTCAGCAATAGACATTGTATTCTCCTAAGATTCTTTCTGCTAATTTATTGACAGTGTCATTTAATTGTTTTAATTTTCTAGCTTGACTAGACTCAGGTTTTTTTTTCCACCTAATCTCAGGTTTTTGTCTCATGGAAGATGTTCTAAGTAAAAGAGGCTTTTGTTCTTTTACTAGAGTTCTTTCTTGAAGTAAATCAATTTCAACAGATTTTCTGGATGGTTGCACCAACCAATCAAATTGTCTCTTTGTGTTCAAGATAGTCTGAAAATAAGGGATCAATTTTGATTCATTTGGGTTCTTTTACAATAGTCATATTGTGTTGATTATGCACTGCATAACTAACCAAGTATGATATTGAAAAATGGACATTGTTATCTTTAACTAAATCTGTTCTTAAGTACTTGTGTACAAAAGATAAGATTCCATCAAAATCTTGGTCATGTAGACTTACTAAGAGTCTAGGAAAAGTAGTAAATATTAATTTACCACAAGCTAAGTTACCGTTAAGGGAACCTAGACATCCTTCTACAGGATTCTGTATTCTTTCATCGATCAAACTCATTGAAATGGGTTGATCAATTTTGTCTGACAAGGTGTTTCGGATTAAAATCCTAATTGCTCCTATTGTAACCCAATATAAATTTTTATTGTTATCTAAGTCAACCTTTTGTTTGGCTTTATTTATGTCTTGTTTTGTAAGTAAAGATATTCCTATCTTTCCTGTAGTGTGTTGTACATGTATAGCAAACTCTTTTTGAGAGACGCCATAATATACGTATCTTTTCTTGTTAATGAATTTGTTTATGAAGTTTGGCTGAACAAAAACTTCACTAGGGTGGATAGAAAGATTTGTTTTGCAAATATTTGCCAGTCTTTTATCAGAGATCAAAATCTCTTTACTGTAATTTCCTTTGGATTCGTTTTGTTCAAACACTTCTCCAAATTCTTCTTCAGTTATTTCATTTATTATGCTCATGTTTTATAGTGTATATAAACATAATGCAAAATAAATTCATTAATCTATTAATTTTCATGTTTTTTGATTATTTCTTCACGAAAGTAATCATAAGCATAATTTTTATGAAACTGATAAAGCCTGTATTTATTTGTAAAGGTATGAATGTAAGCATTGCATATTCTACACATAATCAATTATGATGATGTAAAGCATAATACATGATGAAACATTCAATTTCTCTGTTGTACTTAGCAAGTTCTAAGTTCATTCTGTTTCTTTGCCATTCTGAGACAAGTCTATGTACTCCTACACAATTCGTGTAAGTGTAACTGTCATGATGATAATTATACTCTATGAAATAGCAGTCTATGTTTAGTATGTATCTACTACACATTCGGCACTGTATCATTTTTCTGTATTTAAACTAGGTTCTGATACCATTTTTACGCGAATTGCATAAACTGTTTGCAAGAGTAGAAGGACATTCTGTTCGCAAGAGCAGAAGGACATTCCAAGTCCGAAGAAAAAAGATGAACCACTGGTTTCAGTTGGAACATCAATTCCATGCAAATTGTAATAAATTATTATGGTGTTTCTTTTAATCTGGAGACTATGATAAAATAGCTATTTATCCTCTATCTCATGGTTTTATTTGTTCAGTTTTACAGTTTCATTTGAGGGTTGGATTTAGAATCTAGGACTCTCTCTATTCAGTGGATTAAATTATACTGTTTTTTAACAACTGTGTGTCTTGTTTCATTTCGGCAATTTCAATTGCTTTTTTTAGAATTCCTTGCTTAATGGTTGAGTTTATGAGTGGGTTCTAACATTCTATTCATTGACATTCTCATTTCGTAAAGAAAAATTAGTGTATCTAACATGAAGCTATAGAAAATAAGTTCATGCCTTTTTGTGTTTTTATTAGGCTTTCAATTGCAGTGCTTTTTCCATTTTAAACATATTAATCGAGGAGATCAGCAGGACAACCATACGCAAGCATACTTATTGCTGCTAGCATTTTTTTTTGTAACGGACTCAGCCCATTCTTCCCAATGACATCAACCTTTTGTGTAAAATAATCACCATAATTTTTAATTGCTCATAAAATTCATTTGAATAATTCCATATCCATGCAAAAAGCGACGTTGAAAATGCTCTAGTTTGTACTATGAATTCTCATCTTCGAAGTAGTCGTTAAGCATTAAATCATGACACTCTTTTCTATCACGAAGAATATAGCGTCTACCAAGTGTCGAGCCACCATGATGACATTTTTTGTTGATGAACATTGTAGAAATTATCGTAGAAATATGAATTACAGAGGTTTGAACCACATCACGAGTCATTTCAGTGAAAGAGGTATCATTTCTCAATGGCTCATCTAAGAGTTGTTTGGTAAGTGAAAAGTGAATAGTTGATTGATGTTAAATTGTTGGAGTCCAATACATAACTTGGTGAAGACATTAGATTTAAAACTAACATGTTAAGCAAAAAATATATATGTTAAGCAATTTTTCTGTTTTATCCAATAAGTTGTTATTTTTTTCTACTACAAAACTAAGATCTTTTCCCAAAGATCAATGTAAGAAAATATGTAAACACACAAGGTTTTAATCTAAGAATTTTCATAAAGTACCAAAAGAATTATTTTGTTAGCAAGCTCCGTTGCTTTACAAGACCCAAATCCATTTTAATTAACTATTTAATCCTATTATTATAATTACCTACTAGTATATCACCTGTGAGATTTACGGAATTGACCGTTTTCAATTTAATTACTGAACTGAAGAATAATATTTGTTACATTTGTATATAAATATTAATTCCAGTAATTAAACTGAACATAATAAGCATGATGTTGATTACAACATATATGTAAAAAAATAGTATCCGAACACAGTAAAAAAAACAAAATTCAAAAGTGCAAATAATTTATAGAAATGATTTTAACAAAAAATAGGAAACAAATAAACTGTTCGAATAGTATAAGGAAGCCCAAGAGACAGTTTCATAAAAAAAATGAAAATGATAAGTCCAACGCGTTTCTGAAAAGTTGTTACATTTATCATTTAGTATTAAATGTTACACTTCATTTGTTGCTAGAAAAGGAAAAATATATATTAATAAACAATCAATATGTGAAATCAATTAAAGAATCTGAAATTGTTGCATTTATTATATATAATATTAAATGTTACAATTCGTTTTTTTGCAGGAAAAGCAAAAAAAAAAAAAAAATCAATGTGTGAAACCAATTAAAGAATCTGAAATGTTGTTGCATTTATTATATATAATATTAAAATGTTACACTTTGTTTTTATTGTAGGAAAAGGAAAAAAAATTAAATAACAATCAATGTGTGAAACCAATTAAAGAAAACAAACTCTTATGCAACATTTATGGCGTAACTTACCAAATCTGGAGAAAAAAAAATTAGCGGAAAATTTTGTGCTTAAAATTTTCGACGGTTATCCCATTATAATATATATAAGAAAGTATCCGAACACACAGTAAAAAAAAGAAGCAAAATTCAAAAGTACAAATAATTTACAAAAATGATTTTAACAAAAAAATAGGAAACAAATAAACTGTTTAAATACCACAGGGAAGCCCAAAAGAAAGTTTTATACAAAAAAAATGAAGATGATGAGTTCAACGCGTTTCTGAAAAATTGTTGCATTTATCATTTAATATTAAATATTACACGTCATTTTTTGCAGAAAAAATAATAAAAAACAATCAATGTGTGAAAGCAATTAAAAATTTAAAAAAGTTATTGCATTTATCATATATAATATTAAATGTTACAATTTGTTTGTTTGTTTTTTTTTTTTTTTGCAAGAAAAGAGAAAAAATAAATAATGTGTGAAATCAATTAAAGAATTTGAAAATTTGTTGCATTTATTGTATATATTATTAATGTTACACTTCGTTTTTTACAAGAAAAAGAAAAAAAATAAACAATGAATGTGTGAAACCAATTAAAGAAAACAAACTCTTATACAGCATTTATGGCGGAACTTACCAAATTAATTAAAGAAAACAAACTCTTATGCAGTATTTGTGGCAGAACTTATGAAATTTGGAAAGAAAAAATGGCGAAAAAATGTGTGCGGAAAATGTTCGACGGTTATCCTATTATAATATATACTAGTATATCACCCATGCGATGCACGACGCCTATTTTTCATGATAGTAATTTTAAAATATTCTAAGAGCATAGTGTTTATTTATTACATTCAAATAAAAAAAATATCATATAAATAACATTTGATTACTCATTGATATTGAAAAAAAATAAAACAATATAGATAATCCAAATTTTTAAACACATCTTTGAAAACCACGTTCGTGGTTGAACTGAGGCAAGCTTTGAATCGTATGAATTTAATTTTGAAATTATCATATCTAGTTTATTATTTTAATCGACTTATTAATTTTAATCAATAAATCAGATCCTTTGATAATATAACACAATTATATATTTTTCGTGTATTGATGTTTTTTTTTTTTTAAACTGCAACCTATTTAAACTCACTATGGGAAGCATAAAAAATTTGTAGGGAAAATAAATCCATTTTTGGAAAACTATTACATTATTGCCAATAGTTCTCGTGCATTGATGTTTTATTTTTTTTTGAAAACATAACTTATTTAAATTTATCAACCGGCATAAATTAAAAAATCTGAAAAGTTGTTGTATTTATCATATATAATTTTAAATGTTACAATTCGTTTTTTGCAAGAAAAAGAAAAAAGAAATAAATAAACAATCAATGTGTGAAACCAATTAAAGACTCTGAAAAGTTTTTGCATTTATCGAATATAATATTAAATGTTACACTTTGTTTTTTGCTAGAAAAAGAAAAAAAAATAAACAATCAATGTGTGAAACCAATTAAAGAAAACAAACTCTTATGCAGCATTTATGATGGAACTTACCAAATCAATGTGTGAAACCAATTAAAGAAAACAAACTCCTATGCATCATTTATGGCGGAACTTATCAAATTTGGAAAGAAAAAATGGAGGGAAAATGTGTGCGTTAAATTTTCGACGGTCATCCTATTATAATATATATATATATATTTCCCATCTAATAATTATTAAACACCAATTTGAACATAATGAAAATAAGTAAGCAAAAGAGAACTATTTTGATTCTGATGGAATGATTGGAAAATATTGAGATTCTATTAAGAGATCACTAATCAAATACCATCGAATCCCATAAACAAATCAAAGGAATAAAGCATGAAATCTTCATAAAATAAAATAAAAAATACTAATAAGCACCAAAAGAATGCAGGAAAAGAAGAATCTTCTATACTTTAGGGTCCGTTTGATTCACTATTTTTCATGGAAAATGTTACATCCGAGGAAAATATTTTCCTACTTTGGTTGTTTGATACAAGGTGGAAAAGGAAAATGAATTCTATGGTACTACCACTTTAAACTTGTTTTTTGGCCAATTTTAGGGGTGGGCGTCGGGTGGTTCGGTTCGGTTAGTAGAAGAACCGGAACCACCCGTTTATGTTCGGGTATTTTGTAAAAAGAACCGGAACCACCCATTTTCAATCGGAACCGAACCGGATCCAGAACCATTGGTTCCGATTCGGTTCTGGTTCTACCCGTTTTTTTTTTTTTTTAATTGTCATTTCAAACTAAATGCACAAATAAACAAATTTTGTAAATTATAGGCACCAAAAAATAGTATGAAAAATATCTAATAATCCAATCATACTCTATGATAATAATTAATAAAATCTACGATACCAGAACTACATCTAATAGCACGAAAAACATCCAATAATCCAACAATATTACATCTAAATAGCATCCAAAAAGTGAACCAAAAACTAAAAATCAACAATAAATAAGTATGTGATAAACAACATAAATAAGTCATTACAAAAAGCTTAACAACCTTCGAAACACAAAAGTAATAAACAAACAACAAACATAGACAAATTTATCTCCATCATCCATTGACCATGACATCGTCTCGTTTGCATCTTCATTCACCTAGTTGTCCACACTACATGGAAAAAAATAAAGTGTGACTATAAAGATATAAAAATATAAATGAATTATATAATGAAATTACTTACCATTATACAGAACATTTAATCAACAATGATTTGATTTGTGTCTTTTCCAAACTCTGCAAAATATAATGAAAATATTATTATTTAAAAAAATGTAAAAAAAAATTGAACTTAGCATATCACTAACATGGAATACGAAAAATTGAAAATATTAATCTTAAATATAATTAATCACCTGTCTCAATTTTCTCGTAGAACTCCGTCTCTTCAATGCAAACTTCATCTAGATGTACTCTTAAAAGTCTAGATTCTTCCCGTAACCAGTTTTGTGTACAAATTAAGGCTTCAACAGTTTTAGGAGTTAAAGAACTCCTAAATGAATCAAGAATTCGTCCACCAGTGCTAAATGCCGACTCAGAAGCAACTGTAGAGACGGGAATGGCAAGCACATCTTCTTAATCTCTCTTTATCTCTCTATTTAGCTATTTTGTGCTGAAAAATGAAAGTTAAGGATTTAGATTTGGGAGATTTTAGGGATTTTAGGGTTTCACGGGAGTTTGGACTTTGGAGACTGCACTACTGGAGTCTGGAGTTTTGGTTTTATGTATAAATTGCAAGAATTTACCTTTTTGCCATTGGAAATGTGAATTAAATATTTAAATTATCATACTTTTTCAGTTTTTCTCCCTGGTGACCTGATCTATTACTCAATTTTGAAAATGGGCATTATTTATATTTTATTGGACTTGGGTAATGTTGGATTCATCACTAATAGGTTGTGTGTTAATTGATTTTTCATTTTGACTTTGAGAGTGATAAGTAATGGAGTTAATTTGGTAAAGAATCATATGAAAAGTTAAAAAAAAAAATGCAAATCTAAAAATTAAATTTTTTTTTTTCAATTTTATGGTTCTTAACCGGGTATCCGGAACCGGTTCCTAAGAACCGGAACCGATCCAGAACCGCCGGTTCTCGGTTCTTTAGAACCGGATCCAATTATTTAGTGATAGGAACCGGACCGAATCCGCCGGTTCCGGTCCGGTTCCGGTTCGGGAACTTCGGTTCCGGATAAAATGCCCACCCCTAGCCAATTTCATGGAAAAATTTTTCTTGGGTGGATGAGATTTTATTTTCTAACTTACATGTAAATTGTTTTCTTTTCTAACTTCTTCCAATCAAACACACCCTAATATAAAGAGGTGAAACAAAGATTTTGATGCATTAAAATGGTCAGCCCAACAAATCATAAACTATATATATATATATATATATATATATATATATAATCACGCAGAAATAGAAGGATGGATTAAATTACATTGTGATTTTCAGGGTTTGAAGAATCAATGATTCTGAGAAAACAAATTATTAGGAGACAATGAGTTTTGCTGTTGAAGAATCAAGGAGGAGAAATTGGTTGAAGAATCGATCAATTTGAGAAAAAAAAATTATTTGGAGATGATAGGTTTTGCTCTTGAAGAATCCGTTAAGGCTTTTTTTTTTGTTTTTGGACTAAATATTTGGGTATTGATTTAGTTATGTAATATATTTTGTTTGGTTTTGTTTAAAAAAAAAAAAATTAAAAGTCACATAAGCAACACTATTGGGTTGTAGACACAATGCATGATTTTTGAACTTCATCGTCTATTTATTAGACATTCATGTCAAGTATATTGAAAGTCTTATTATTGGTTGCCAAATAGCAGACTTTTGTTCTCATCCACATTTGAGCATCTCCAATACAACATTAGATTGGAAAAAATAAAAATAAAAAAAAATCATGTAAGTAAAATAGACAGTGTCTAAAAAATAATTTCTCCAATGTAAGTTGTCATGCACTTTGTCAAGCTGACATGGCAAGAATAAAATAGACAATATCTAGGAGAATCTCCAATACAATAATGTAGATTGTTGTATATGTGGCAAATGAAATGAAGACGGATAGAATAGCATCTCCAATTGAGAAGTAGATTGTAAAATTTTTGATCCACATCTTCCATTTTTTTTTTATTTGTCACGTAAACAATTTGGGGTAACGAGACACACTTTTTATTGCAATCCACGGTTACATTGGAGATGTTCTAACACTCCGTTAGATATGCTCTCTCAACAATATTTAAATTTTTTATGTAGATTTAAAATTCTATGTATATTTAAATATAATCTAGTATTTAGTTTAATAAAATAAAATCTACCTAGATAGCAATTTGTAGAATGCATTGGAGACTAAATTTATATTTGAATATTTATTTATTAAATATCAAAGTCAAATAGATCGGAAGTCTTTTAATACTTGTGTTACCTATGTAGCAATCCATAGAATGCGTTGGATATGCTCTTTTATGTTATTTGTCAACATTGTGGTTAATTAGTACTCTTCCCAACCCATATAATCAAAATTTATGTCATTCTCAGTATTGTGAATTGAAAAATGATGTAAAATTCTGAAATTTTATAAGTTCTCCCACATAAATTTAATTAGCTAATTGAGATTGCCACGTCCAGTTATTATGCAAGTCAATTTGCTTTGCTAAATAGTAAATTGACCTATATGAGTATTCTTAATAGTTGATGGACCAAACAATAAGTTTGGATAGTTAAATGGCCATGAATAATTGTTACAAATTTTCTTCTTCTCCTATTGATTCTTACACCGTTGTGTTCATAGGGGAGAAGAGCTCCGCCAATTTTTTCAAAGTTTAGACCTTATGTGCCTCCATCACTGAAAGAGAAAATTGGAACAAACATCACATATGATATAAAAAAGAATGTAGAGATAACTAGTTTTAATAAAAATAGGAAAAAAGTTGATAAAATTTTTAGTTTGCGAAATTGAAAAGTGTGAATTTCGTCTTTAAAATCAATATTCTCGGTTTTCTTTTTCTCACCTCTCTAGAATTATTTTGGATTGTGCTTGCTAATTATGCAAAAAATTGAAGATTAAGTAATTTGTAATTGTTACAAGCTCTCCACGTGGAGGCCACATATTTGCACCATGGAATCACCATGGAATGTACCATCCGATCGGCAGGATAGGACTTAGATATTCTAGACTTGGGTTGAACTTTAAAAGTTGGAATGAAAGTTTTTCAAAACTAAATAAATAAATTTAAAACTCAATAATAAAATAATTCAATCATTCAAGTTTTCAACCAAAGTCACCAATAATCGAACAACACATATCTCTCTATCGAACACCAATAATTTAACCCAAATAAACAATAATCTGAGTATAATCTAAAAATTAACATCAACAATAATAGTCAGGTCGACCATAATCCTGCTTTTTAATTACTACTATAATAAAAAAAAATTATGCAATCTAATTTTAACCTTGCATCAAAATAATATTTTCAAAAAACTCAACACTAGAAATTCAAGAATTTTAATTCAAAAATTAAAAAAATGGGTTATTCCTTTTTCGATCAATGGGAAAAGGAAAAATGGGAAAAAAAAAATAATAATAATAAAGGGATAGGGAATTGGGTTTTTCGCTTATTAGATGAAGAGTTTGTACAAGTCTATGAGATTGGCGTTGCTCCAGTCTCCAAGAGCGTTAATGAGCCAAAATAGGTTGCTCCAAGTACAATAATATGGTTGTATGAGGAAATATATTTTTTGGTATGAGATTGGCATTGGTTCAAGAAGATGGCTTTTGGACTTTTGGGAGAGAGTGAGATTTTAATTGGACATTGGCTTGAGCTGCTTGGATAAAGAGTAAATTACACATATACATTAGTTTTATAATTAAAAATTAAAAAATGCTGGTCAATATAATTAAATTGAAATGTACTATTAAATTACAATATAAATTAAAAATTATTAGACATTTAAAGACTCTAAGTGGGGTGGGGATTGTTACCTTATTAAAATCAATTCAATCATTTCGTGATAATCTTACCCTCACAAATTCTCTTATTTTAAAATTTGAATTTGAAAGTTAGTAACACGTCATCTTTTCGATTTCAAATTGAATCAACAATTCACAGTAACGTGAAGAAGTTTCGGTAATTGAAAAATATGAACATAATTATTTCGACGTTAAATAAATAATTTCTAATATCATATTTTATTTTCGATAGCAGTAACAAGATCAGTACTCAATAACAACGTAATTAAATGAAGTATTAATCTGCAGCAATGAATACTAATCACTAAGATTAGCAATCACATATGAACCATCAATAGTCTTTTTTATTATTATTATTATCCTGTTTTATGTTGTTAATTCCACTATTTCTGCACATGATCTCTTGAAGTTTGTAACTAGCCTCTTCTTGCAACCATTGTTTGAGCCCTTTGTTCCAACAAATCTATGTGATATACCTGTCAATGAATGGATTGATAAAGTATTATGCAACCACCACATTATTTTCAAACATCAACTCTGAAGTAATAATGCAATTCAACGAAGTATGTACACATATTTTAAATTCAAACTATCGTGTTTGACGTTGTCAGTCACAATTACTTCTTCAAATGATAGAGAAGTATGCGGCTTGTAACCTGAAAAAGAAGTGGCAGGGCTCTTCTCTCCCGTTCCCACTCCGGTGTAAGAGTCAATAGGAGAAAAAAAAATAGTGGAGAATGACATAAAGTGTATTTAATCAAAAGATTTTCTGAAAATACCTGAAACGGGATGACTGCTATTTATAGGCAATTTCTCTGTGTCTACGTGGCAGACATCCCAACTTACTAGGGGGACACGTGCTTTCATCTCGGGAAAGGTGGAGTGAGTGGACGAGAATATCTTTTTGTTGTAACCGTCGGATATCACGCATGTGGGAAATCTTCCAGTATCACAACTTATTTTTAAACTGAACAGCTGAGCTCGAGTAGGAAGGTTGATCGACGCCTTGTGTCGATCAAGGTGTTACGTAGAGCCTCCAACTTTCTGGTCCTTAAACTTGAGCTCTCTACATCGCATTCTAGATTGGGCTTGAAATGTTTTAAACTTTTCAATTTCCCGCCTTTTCTTTCTTAACAAAAAATTGAAAATTTCAAACTTCCATTTTCCTCATTTTCTTCCATAAAATTTGAAATTTCCAAATTTTCATTTCCTGCTTTTTCTTTCTCTATATAAAGGAGAGGATTTCATTTTTTGTGGGTTCATTTTCATATTCTCAAAAGCGAACCTCTATAACCCTCCTCTCTCCAACAAGCCACAACTCGATTCTTGTCGTTATTCAGTCGTCTTCAATAGCCATCGGTCGAGACACCAGCCAAGTGCCTGTCGACCAGCCGAGCACCTGTTGACCGCCCCCAAGAGACCGCAGGCCGGTCTATGTAGAAGGTCGATCGAGGTGAGTGTTTTGCTTGTTTCAATTTTTTTTTTAAGTGGCCCAAAATCTCCTTCAAGATTTTGATATTTGGAATGTCTTTTTCTTTGTGACTTGCAGCTTACTTACCGAAAGGCACTTCGATCGAGCGCTTTGTTTTGTCAACTGGCTGTAAAATTGTCAAAAGAGTCTATAGCCCTTTGTCGCCTTCTATTTTTTATAGCCCGACTGAATTTGTAGTCTACAGGTAACCTCCAATTAGTCTATTTACCATGCCTAGGGTAGTACTTTCCTCTGATAATGATTCTAGCATTGAATCTTCCTCTGATTCTGCCGGCGAGAGCCATAGTGGTTCAAGTAGTCACTTGAGTGATCGTAGAAGTTTCACAAAATTAATCGATCGACGGACTTCTCTGTCGTCGATCGGTCTCCAAGAGGAAGAAAGTTGACCTATCTCAGAAGTTACCCGACAGTCGACTGATTTTTTGGAACCAAGTGATCGTTCGGCTGGAGCCGTATGAGCTGGAGATAGAATGCCACCCATTAGATCATATTCTGCTAATATTCAAATTGGTAGGTCTTCTTCTGGGCACATAGTACCTCTTAGCATTCCCGAAGGCTATAGCGTGTATAACTTTGAAACCAAATTGGATCGGATGCTAGTAAAATTTAAGATTTTTGATGACCACATATATAGAGCCCCGCACCCAACAAAACGACTTTCCAGGTCGAATCCCTTCAAGGTCTCCATGTATAAAGATAACATGGATGGAGGACTTAGGTTTCCAATACATCCATTTTTTGTTGCCATGTTCCATGAATTTCACTTAACTCCCAGCCAGGTGGCCAAACACTTGGAGATTAGCTTTGTATTTTTTGTACATGTGCCATCTTCACGATATCGATCCATCAATTGCCTTTTTAGGTGTGTTTTTGAAATGCACCACCTTGCGTCCTGTGACAGTTACGTGTATTTTTCCACTCGGGTTATTTTCCACATGCCCCACTATAGGAATTTGAATAGCGGGTGGAAAAACCATTTTTTCTTTGTTAGGCCTGCTACAGGTAGTTTTCCTTTCGATACCTTTTGGAAACATCCACAAATCCGACTATTCAATAGCCCAGTAGACACCACTCCTTATCTTCAAAAACAAATTGACCAACTTATCAATTTAGACCATCCCGGCTCGGAGCTAAACAAAGTTTTAACAAATCGTAACATGCTGACTGTGGGAATCGGTCACCCTCTTGGTAGGCACCTCATCTGCCATCCTTTTTGTTTTTTACACATTATATGGAGTTGTCTTTCTAGACTAACTGTTGCTTTTCTTGTATATGTATAGAAGGTGTGGAGTATGATTTGAATGTTGTGTTGAACTCTATTCCCTTAGCTACTGATGATGAGGGGCCAGTGAAAGATTTTGCTCCGACCAAGAGAAGAAGACCCTCAGACAAAGAAAAATGGTCTACCTCGGGCAAGGAGATTCTTGCCACCACCAACGTAAAGAAAGAAGGTGACCAAGGGAAACACCTCAATGATGCGCCTGTTGATCAGCCTGATGAGGATCATTTTGACTATCAGACCATTCTTCGTGAAATTCATTTTCTGCCCACTAATGCCAACAAGGACCTTGAATTGGTTCGAAGCTGTGCATTTGAGCCTTTGCGTACTGGTTTATCTTGGATGAAGGTTGCGTCAGTCAACAAGACTTTAGCAGTGTATGCTAGGAGGGTAATATCTCATTTCTTCTCTCTTTTCTTTTTTATTTCGTGTAATCTTTATGACTGATCTTGAGCTTGGAATTTGTTTGTCAAATGATCACCATGCAAGATGCCATGGCCTTAGCGAACGAATATTTGGAAAGGCATTTGGAACATATGGATCTTCAAGAGGTAGAGATGAAAGCGGAGGTTGCTAGCTTGAAGAAGGAGATAGGTGAAAAGAGCAGCCAAGCCAAGTTAGCTGAGTCTAGGGCCAAGACATAGGAGGATGAGATTGACACACTGCGCTCTACCCTAGCTTGAGCCCAAGAAGATGTTGTTTCTAGTTACAAAGCCTCCTCAGAGTTCTCCATTTGTATGCATATGTACAGCGCAGAGTCAAAGAAGGCTTCTATAAGTCTCACCAAGAAGGGGTTGGCTGAGGAGCATCTGTCACTTGACCCTTAGGGGTTCGAGCGTTTCATAGCCAGACAGCAGACATTTGAATCAACTTCCAAGAAGATTGCTCCTAAGGATCGTCGGGATGGCACATGTAGAGGAGGCGACGCTGGCAGTCCTTCAGCTTGATGCATGCTCTTTGTTTTTTCTCATGTTTTTGTAGGACTTCGCAAACTTTCTTGGCCCGGGATGTGGGTGTAAAACAATGTTTCAGAAGTCTTATCATTTTGTCTTGGAATATGGGCGTATAGACGATGTTCGCTTTAAAGCCTTTTGGTTTCTCTTGTCCCGGGATGTGGGTAGACATGATTCATTCGCCTACTTTGGAAAACTTGCGTCAATATCCATTTGCTTTAAGCACTCATGATTATGTATGGTCTATTCTAATTTTCAAGTTAGATCATTTCGTTGTCAACCAAGTTTTCTAGCCAATCGTCTTTGCCAACAAAAGTGGTCGACCACTTTGGTCGACCATGGTGGTCTTTTTTTTTTGGATAATGCCTTGGCTAATGGATCCTTTATTCGGAATAGTTATCGCTTCGTTACCTCATATTTATTTACCACTCGTTTGCATTGCGAGTATATTTATCCACATATCATTTATCGCCGTGGGTGATTAAATGCGTCTACCCGATTGGTGGGTGATTGAATTTATTGATCGACTAGTGGGTTTATTCGCCTATCATCCATCATTGCGGATTTAATGCGTCTATTCAATGCGTGGTCGAATTTTTGATCTACCAGTGGGTTTATTCGTCTATCATCCATCATCGCAAATGATTTAATGCGTCTACCCAACGTGTGGTCAAATTTTTTGATTGACCAGTGGGTTTATTCGCCTATCATCCATAATCGCGGATGATTTAATGCGTATACCCAATGTGTGGTCGAACTTTTTGATCGACCAGTGGGTTTATTCGCCTATCATCCATCATCGCGGATGATTTAATGCGTATACCTAATGTTTGGTCAAATTTTTTGATCTACCAGTGGGTTTATTCGTCTATCATCCATCATCACAGATGATTTAATGCGTATACCCAATGTGTAGTCAAACTTTTTGATCGACTAGTAGGTTTATCCGTATATCATCCATCATCACAGATGATTTAATGCGTCTACACAACTGGGGATTTTACTTCATCAAAGTAAACATAATTGTTTTTAGTAGTGCAATTGTTCAAAGGTTGCGAAGATCTATGACTCACTAGAGGCACCAGGACATCCCAGCTATGTTGGCCTTTCTTAGCTCCCTCATCATTTTCCATTGTCTCTGCTTTTTATTGATTTGAAATATAGTACTTCTTTACAGAGCACTGAAATCCTTCAAGGAGATCAGCATATAACATTACATCGGAAAGACTTGTAATGTATTTATTGCAACAAAAAAAAAATAGAGAACTGCTCCCGGGTACATCCTACTGAACCGTTCTTAGGTCCATCCTACTGATAATATTGTTTAAGGTGTTCGACATTCCATGGTCTATCCAATGGTTTTCCTTTCAGATCTTTTAAGCTGTAAGCTCCTTTCCGGACACTCCTAATGACCTCGTATGGTCCTTCATAGTTTGCTCTTAGCTTGGCAGGAGGGTACCTTGCTACCGTAGCATTCCTCAGCACCAAGTCTCCTGTTTGAAAAAACCTGGGCTTAACCCGTCGATTGAAGTATTTGGCGACCTTTCCCTTATATGCTGATGTTCTCACGATAGTCTTTTCTCTTACTCCCTCCAGAAGATCGAGCTCAGCCCTGGTAGCGGTGGGGTCGATCTGCTAAGTTATCATTTGGCCTGTCGGGCTCAAGATATCTACCGGTACAATAGTCTCTATTCTAAAAGAGAGCTTGAATGGGGTCTCTTTGGTCGGTTTCCTAGGGTAGTGGGACCACAATATGTTAGGTAGCTCATCAGCCCACATACCATTTTCCTTTTCTAGTCTGGTTTTCAAGTCCTATAGGATCGTTCGGTTCTATTAGCCTGGAGATGCGCCACTGAGGTGAGCCTATGCTCTATATGGTAGCTTTCACAGAAAGCATTGAAACCATGATTGTCGAACTATCTGCCATTGTCAGTAACAACTACTCGAGATATTTTGAATCTGCATATGATACTTTTCCAAAAAAAACTTTGGATCTTGGTCGTAGTAATGGTCGCTAGTGGTTCAGCTTCTACCTATTTTGTAAAGTAATATATAGCCACCAGAAGAAATTTTCGTTGCCCTTTCGCCACAGGCAAGGGCCATAGGATGTCTATCATCTATTGGAAGAAAGGACAAACCCCGAACATTGCAGACTGCTGTTCCGCTGAGATGTATATCAAGTTACCATGTTGTTGGCATGTATAGCAGTTTTTCACCAAATTCTTAGCGTATTCTTTCATATCGGGCCAGTAGTAGCCTTGTTTCAGTGCTTTGAAAGCCAACGCTGAGGCCCCTTGGTGGTTGCCACATATGCCGCTATGTATTTCGGACAAAACTTCTTAGGCTTCTGTTGGAGAAAGACATTTCAAGTAGGGGGCCGAAAAACCACGTTTATATAACTTTTTGTCTATGATGGTGAACATAGCCGTTCGAGCCATGAGCCTTTTTGCCTCAGCTGAATTTTCAGGTAGCTAATTATCCACTATGTAGTCTACTATTGAGTCTATCCAGCTACACTTGGTATTGATTTTTTTGACCTCGACCACATTCACAATGCTTGACTGATGGAGCACTTGCACGTTAGCTATCGGGGGCAAGTGTTTTGGGTTTGCAGACGCCAACTTAGATAATGCATCATCTTTTGTATTATCCTTTCGGGAGACCTTGGTAATTCTAAAATTACTAAACCGCCCCTGCAAGTCTCCTACCTTCATTAGGTAAGATGCCATCTTATCATCTTTTGATTCATACTTCCCTGTTATTTGTCCTATAACCAACTGTGAATCGCTGCATACCTCTACTGAGGACAACCCCAGCCTTACTGCAATGCTTAGCCTAGTGATTACAGCCTCATACTCTACGTCGTTGTTGGTGGCAGGAAATCTAAAGCGTAGAGAGTACTCTAGTTCTTCTGAGTTTGGGCTTATTATAATAACGCCCACCCCAGAACCTTCACTGTTAGACGACCCATCTACATATATTTTCTATTCTACCCCCGCTTCTCTATCTTTCTTTGGTCGGGGAGGGGGGGACAATGAGCTCTGTGATAAAATCTGCTAATGATTGGGCTTTTATGGCCATCCTTGGTTTGAACTCTATGTTGAATTCAGTGAGTTCCATTGCTTATTTCAATAGCTTTCCAGAGGTTTCTGGTCGATGGATAATTTGCTTAAGAGGCTGATCAGTCATGACTTGCACAGTATGAGTTTGAAAGTAGGGCCTCAATTTTCTGACGGCTACTATTAATGCTATTGCCAACTGCTCGGTCATGGTATACCGTGTCTCTGCTCCCCTCAAAACTTGACTGACATAGTATATTGGCCTCTGAACTTTTCCAAAGTCTTTTACTAGCACAGCGCTGACAGCACGTTTTAAGACTGCTAGGTACAATCTAAGTATGTCTCCTGGATTGGGACGAGTCAAAACTGGGGGCTGCTGCAACGATCGCTTTAGTATTTCAAGTGACTCTTCGCATTCTTTGGTCCATTGGAAGTTGGTTGAGCCTCCCATTGCTTTAAAAAAATGGTGGCACTTATCTGCTGCCCGACTTATAAATCAGTTGAGGGCTGATATTCGTCTAGTTAGCCTCTGTACCTCATTTCTACTAACGGGACTCTTCATATCAAGAATCGCTTTGATCTTGTCTGGGTTCGCTTCAATTCCTCTCTGAGTGATCATGAAACACGGAAATTTACTCCCTGCCGCCCCAAACACACAATTTTAAGGATTAAGCTTCAGCTTGTTTTGATATGAAACATTAAATACTTTTTGTAGATCGGCCATATGATCCATCGACCGAGCACTTTTGACTACCATGTTATCGACATAGGCCTCAATTACTTTCTCGATGAGTCCTCCGAATATCCTATTTACCATCTTCTGATATGTAGTCCCTGCATTTTTCAAGCCAAAAGGCATGGCTGTATAAAAGTATGTCCCGATGTCAGTAATGAAGGAAGTTTTCTCCTGGTCCAATTCGGCCATGGAAATTTGATGATATCCAGAAAAGGCATCTAGAAAGCTTAGCTTTTCATGGCCAGATGTTTCATCTACCAAGTGATCTATCCTTGGTAGCGGGTATGAGTCTATCGGGCATGCTCTATTTAAACCAGTGTAATCCACACACATACGCCACTTATCATTGGACTTCTTTACCAAAAAGACATTAGCTAGCCATTCTGGGTATTGTACTTCCCGAATGATACCTACTTCGAGCAACTTCTGTACTTCATGCTTTATCGCATTTTTCCTTTCATGGGCAAAATTCTTTATTTTCTGTTTTATGGGTTTGATCCCGGTAGGACTCCCAAGAGATGTTGTGATATGGTAGGGCTGATCCCTGGAATATCGTTTGGAGTCCAAGCAAATACGTCTAAATTATCCTGTAGGCAAGCTATCATCTTTTCATTCTATTCAGATTGTAGCCCTCCACCGAAAACCAACATTTTCCCATCTGCTACTTCAATCTTTTCTGTTGTGTTATGCAGTTCAATTCTTCTATTTAAGGGTTCGATGTCGAGCATCATTACGGGCTCTGCCTTTCTGACTTATATGCTGTCTACGTAGCATCTTATTGATTTCTCCTCACAAATTCCACACCTCGACTTGTTGAAAACTTTATAGACTGGTGATAAGTTGATACTACTGCCCTGGCGGCATTAAGGAGAGGTCTTTCATATATGGCGTTGTAAGCCATGGGAGTCTTTACCGCCAAAAAATTTGTCATGATCGTAATGCTGGCTGGGTAGGTTCCTAAGGAGACCGGTAGCTCTATAGTTACTTCGGGAGTTACCGTGGCTCCCCCAAAGCCTTGCAAGGGAGTAGTAACTGGGGGATGAAGAGCCCCTTGATTGACTATAGGTGCTGCTGGGTCTCCTTGTGAGGATTGTACATGAGTATGCTCTGCAGGGTCTACTGGAGGCGATGTGACATGGTTGGCACTCGCGTGGATTTGATTCTAAAGCAAAGTCATCAAAGCTGTCATCTGAGTTTGTAAGGTCCCAAACTGATCCACGGTTGCATACGTAGGTGGTGGCAGCCTCGTTCCATGAGTTTCAGATTCTGACTTTGCCACGGTCCTTTCTGATGGAGCTTCCTCCATTGAGCACGCGCTCCTCGTTCTTGGTCTTGCCATAGCTTTTTGTTGCGAAGAATTCCCACAGACGGCGCCAATGACGTTGTCAGTCACAATCACTTCTTCAAATGATGGAGGAGCACGCGGCTTGTAACCTGAAAAAGAAGTGGCAGGGATCTTCTCCCCTGTTCCCACTCCGGTGTAAGAGTCATTAGGAGAAGAAAAATGGTGGAGAATGACGTAAAGTATATTTAATCAAAAGATTTTATGACAATACCTGAAACGGGATGGTTGCTATTTATAAGCAATTTTTCTGTGTCTACGTGGTAGACATCCCAACTTACTAGGGGGACACGAGCCTTCATCCCGGGAAAGGTGGAGTGAGTGGGCGAGAATATCTTTTCGTTGTAACCGTCGGATATCACGCATGTGGGAAATCTTTCGGTGTTACAACTTATTTTTAAACTGGACAGCTGAGCTCGAGTAGGAAGGTTGATCGACGCCTTGTGTCGATCGAGGTGTTACGTAGAGCCTCCAACTTTATGGTCCTTAAACTTGAGCTCTCTACATCGGATCCCAGGTTGGGCTCTTTGTCTTGGGCCCCAAGTTGGGCTCTCTACGTTGGACCCCAGGCTATCATTAGTGTTCAATGTTTCAGACTTTCAAGAATACCTTCTTACCCCCCGGTATAGATATTGTATACTTCTTCTTCTTCTCTGGCGAATTTGCTACAACGTTTATTTTTTTTTCCAGCACAAAGATGACGCTAGCTTTTACTTTTGGGTCTAAATATGCTACCGCTATGTGAAGCAGCCATACCCAAGAATCTGAAAAATTAAATCAGCAAAAAATGAAGAACCCATAGATCAGGTTTCTTCATGTTCCCAAAACAAAGGATTAAGTTTGTTCATGTATTCAAAAACGAACCATTTTGAGTATTAATCATGAAATCACCATTTTGAGTATTAATCACGAAATCACAAGAACAAAATTGACAATAATATATACCGCACAATTTATGCTCTTCAAATCGAATGGATTATATGAATGTAATGGAAATGACCTGTACAATTCATGAGAAAATTATTGTGAGAGATATAAATTGAAAATTTTCTTTTGCTTTGATGATAGAGATGGTCAGGTAGATGATACGTATTGAATTGAAAGACTTTTTGTTAAAGTTTTGAAACTATATGAGATTTATTCCACCAAATTGAAAGATATGTATTGGGTCTTGAAAATTAGCAACTTTCAGTTTAAATAGATTTTAATAATATGTTAAATAGAAAATTATATATTTTACATTTATAGAAATATGAATAATAATCAGTATTAATGAATAAAAATATTAGGACCAATATATTTTAAAAAGGCAATATAAAAAAGGTAGAAGTTCTAATTTTTACTTGGATAAATACTTTCAAATAAATAAAAAAACATAATTTTTTTTAGATTTTTGGGCCCTCAAATATTTTGGCCCTGAAACAACTGCATCTTGGGCTTCATATAAAGTTCGAGACTGCCGATAGAACCACTACAAGACCAACTTCACTGTTAGAAGCCCAGAAAGCCTCAGCGAGGCAACCGCCTAAAATTATATCTAGGAATAGTGCTCAAGGGTGCAACATGGTTATGAAGGTTCGACTCATGAAGACCCAACGATTCAATTAGGTTGGCGGCAATCCTACACCAGCCCTTGTCTCATCAGACTTGTGGCCGAAAGAACAAATGACTAACCTAGTGCCTTAAGATGACCATGGGACGTTTGCTCCCTAACACCTACATTATGGCACCGTGCCCTCCGATATCTTTTCAAAAGAGGCAAAGATCTATCGACACTCCATACTTTGCTGCATGTAGTTTTTCAAATAGGAAATACTAGGGAATAGTGTGACATTTCTAAGACAGCTAAACGGGACTGCATGTAAAGTGCCACATAACGGTTATAAAAGATAAAGAATCAAAGATATGATTGTGACACCAACAACATTCACCGACAAAAGATCAAATCAACCAGTTTAGTTGTCGAAAGATTAGAAATACTCCTGACTCAATTCACCTACAGATACCCAGTTTTGCACAAATAAAAAGTATGCAATATCTAAAACCCCGACCAAAAACTTGTCTATTTATTTCTCCGACATCCAAAATTTGATATTTGATTTGAGAATTATAGTGCAAACGGTAGCCGGACTACCACTATTACGACGTCTTTGCATTCAAATAGTGTTCTAGTGTGTAGGTAACGCATATATAGACAGATAAGTGGTATGATTTGTTGACAATTGGGTCATACATATTTAAATGTCAGCAATAATCGTTGTAAGTTTTTTATTAGCAATCATTAAGATTTTTTATTGCACTGTGCTCCAAATTTGTAAGCATTGACTGCCCAATAAAAATCAAGTCAGACATCTTTGGTATCTTCAATTGACTTTCTTAAATATATTAAATTGGTAGATTATAAGAATAATTAATTATATAAGCATGCTTAGTTGAATTAAGTAAAGTGTTCAATTAAGTTTGTATAATCTTTTGATTATATTTGAATACCATTTCAATACTCTTTATAATTATATATTCCTTGAATGGCGCCATTACTCTGTTCAAGCCGTTGAATCACCGTCTTAACCCAACCAATAATAGGTCGCGATAATTAGTTTTACACATACTTGTGTGGACAAGTCCACATGAAGTAAAAACTTCTAATACGTATATTACTTCCATCCCATAAAGATAAATTTATTTTTTATTATTTATTTATCTTAAATATAATTTATTTATTTATTAATAATATAATTAATTTCTTAATTTTCTAATATGTTTTTATTTAATATCTTTATGAGATTGATAAAATATAACTTTAAGGGTGAATACAATTCATTTCGGTCCAAGTTTTTCAATAAATGGACCATACTAATTTTATTTGGAAATAAAAAATTTAATTGTTCGATTCTATTTGTATGGCTAAAATTGAGATGTATTGCAATCGTTTGAGAATTTCGAGTTTCCTTACTAACGCCCATAATCAAAATGGAAGCGATTGATTCTTAATTTTAATAAGTAAAATAAGTTGAACTTAGCCAGAACCATTTGTAACCGACTGATTTGGTCTAGTTTCATATAAAGTGCCCACCTTATATATGATGTTCCACATTGTATTTCCGTTGTCTATCAATTATATTTTGAATTACTACATTTTATATTACATGCTAATATACAATTTAGTTGATTGAGAAAATTGCAATGTAGATCTCCAATTTATAGTTTCTTTAAGAAGTTGGTCCATACTCTTTTAAATGAACTACTTATTTTTTTAAGGTATCACAACAGAGTGGACGGGACCATGACGACTATCCTTGTCCCCTATCCCACTGGGGAGTTTTGGGAGGCAAGATTGGAATGAAATTACAATATCCTCATTTATCATACTATTTATTTATTTATTTATTCATTTTTCAATATTATTTTTAATTTTTTAAATACAAATTAAATTTAAAAATATATAAAAAAAATATATTAGTGACTAGGACCATATTTTCCGTCCCTGCTCCAATTCTCCAATAGAGCGAAGCCGGACAAGACACAATGAGATCAAAATATTTTGCCATCCCTATTTCCTTTCTATTCAAATAAAAATTGATTTAATTTCTTTAGATAGACCCATGTTGTACCCTATTAAATTAAATAGTATTAAAATCACAAAGCCTTTGGCACTTTATACTTTGTAGGTTAATGCCTTGACGTTTTGCATATTAGTTGTACAAAATAATATTTGGTCACTAAAGTTTAATTGCTTGTCTATAAATCAAATACAACGAGTTAAAAATTGACAAATCTTGGGGTTGAAGTAGGTGCGGATTTAGGGGGGGATCAGATTATAGCTCTGTCCCGCTCTGGGAAAAATTATTTTTTATAGTGTAAAAAATTTTTTTTAGTGTAAAATTTTTATTTTTTTATTTTTGTAACAGTCCGATCTTAAAGTGAATAGTCTGATCTCCAAAACATTCTTGTCCAATCCTGGGTTGAAGGGTACAAAATGCCAAAAGTCACAAGTCATGGAGTGAAAATTAATTGAATGTCACCCCCACAATTTTTATAGGCGTAGTAACGCATAATCCGCGTGACAAGTTGCCATTAATTATGTCAATTTGGGAAAATTGCAACTTTGACTCTCAACATAGGGAAATTGGCGCAAATGGTCCATCCCCTTTGCTTCAGTGCAGAAATAACCTCTAACGTTTATTTTTGGCATAGAAGACCCTAACCTATGTATTTTAGTGCGCAATTAGTCATTATTTGATAAAAAGATAAATATACCATTAGTTTTAATTAGAAAAAATTGTAATTGAATTTTTAATCTTTGCAAAATGTGCAAATGAGTCTGATAATTTTATTTTTTATAAAAATTAAAGAAAACTAACGAGTTTTTTTTGAATTAATACTTTATTGACAAAATTGATAATGTACTAAATTATTTTGTATATTTTATAAACTATTATAAAATAACTAAAATTTAAGCTTATAATTATTCATAAATATGTTAAATGATATTATTTTATTATTATTAAGTTATTATATTATTTAAAATTTAAAATTTTATTTTATCATTACAACATAAATAGAAAAATAATTTTGTCACAAATTTGATGATCAAATACTTTTATTTAATCGAATTATTCGTTTATTAACTACAAATATTAGAGTTCCAACTGTATTATTCATATTTTAATTTATCGTTCAAAAATAAAGAATACATAATGTGTAAATTAATTTTTATTAGTATTTTTTTATTAAAAAAACATAACAAGATTGGTTCAATGTCATAAATTTATATACACCATTTTGTTATTTATTTAACTTAATTTTTATTCAAGTTTTTCAAATTACATAGTAATTAGATATACTTAAAGCGCAATAATTTTATATTTTTCTCTTATGAAAAATTTAATTGACACAACAATAGTGATATATTTAAGATAAATTAAATATTATTTAATAAATGTACCATACCCATTTGCATCTTTTGTAAAGATTAGGAATCTAATTACAATTTTATCTAATTAAAACTAAGGGTATATTTATCCTTTTCATCAAATAAGAACTAATTACGCACCATAACACGTATGATAGGGTCTTATATGTCAAAAACAAACGTTGGAGATCACTTCTGCAATGAGAACAAATGTTATGGACCATACTTTTTATACTTTTAACCTTTTACAATATTGTAGAATGAGTTGTAGACAATTTTAGTGTAAAAGCTAATTACAATTTAAAGGCAATTCTACAATTATTATGTATTAAAATAAAACATAAATTAAAAAGAAAAGAGAAAAAACAATAATAGTAAAGATAGTTATATTGTCACCATAAAATGTAACACCACTTTTTAATTTCACTATAGGTTCCCACCTTTGATTATTGCTGCAATAGTCAACATTTATTCTTATCTTCAATCTTTTACTTATTAGCATATTTTGTCACTGATGACAGTTTTCATTCAAAAAGTCCATCAAGAAAACATAAAAAAACTTATTTACCTCTCATATTTTAAAATAAGTAAAACAAACAACAAATATAAAATTGTCATTTATTTTAAAGCACGCTAACGAAATATTTGGATATTAATCATCATCAAAGACTATATATGCTAATTAATAGAAGATTGATGATAAAAATACGATAAAAAAATGTAAGAATATAAGTGCAACAATAAATAAAGATTGGACACCTTCAGTGCAATTAAAAAATTGTGTAAGAAAAGAAAAATGCATTGTCAATATAACCACTTTAATTGCAAATGTCATTTTAAGAGTCAAATTTACCGTTTCTATTCATCTAGACTAAACGTGCAATATTGGTAAAAGGATCAGCTCAGAATGTTATGTTTTAACTATTATGTACCAACTTAGTATAGATGTCATATGTTGGGAGCTAATACTGCAATTTTTGGTAATAACATGAATGGAGAAATGGGTCATCAATCTTCAAAAGTGAGATTTGACTCTTCAACCTATTTTTGCGCTATGAGATTCAAGGTTCTACGTGACAGAAATGACAACATAGATGTTAAAATTGTTGATAAGTTTCATGCGACTTAAAATTTGAAAGAAAAATTATCAAATCGTTTAATATGTCTTTAATTTTAATGTAAATTTCATGTGAGATTTTAACATCTTTATTATTAGTTTCCGTCATGTGGGGTCTAATGTCACATCGTTGAATAAGTTAAGGAGTCAGAATTTCAAAGTTAAAGGTTTAGAATTGTTTCCCTCATTAGTTGGTGAGCTCGGTCTAAAATTTTCCTATCATGAAGTTGAATTTGTTAAAATTATATAAAATTAAGAGAATATGTAAAAGTCTCATTTAAATATCGTGTACCTACATGCGAGGGTTAAAAATCTCAATGGCCATTATAATTTTAACTTTGTTTTTCAATCGTTATTAAACATTAAGTTTTTCTAGAAAATTTATTGTACTTTCAACGTTTTTTACATCTGTCACTCTTCTGTTTGAAAATCAACAATTTCGATAAAATGACATACATAATCGTTAATTTTTTAAATGATCCAGAGTAACAGATGATAAACGACTTAAAAGTACAATGACTGACATAAAACTATTCATAAAATTTTTAAAGTTTAGTGAGTGAGATATGTACGTTCGAAAAAATTTTTAAAGTTAGAAAAATTTATGTACTCTTTAAGTGGTGATTTTAAAGTTGAAGATATTACCACTATTTGTTAGTATTTTTAAATATTTATAAGTTGGTCAAAAAAGACAATTTTATTTTTATTATTAATTAAATAAAAAAAAAGTAAATAAAAAAATTTAAAACAAAAAATAAGGTGGAGTGGCAAGGTGGTGGGAGAGGCGAAGGGTGGCTGCAGTAGACGAAGGGTGAACAGCTGGCGGTGACGATTATCTTAGGATATGAATGTCCAAAAATAAGTTTGTTGTATATTATAAAATTTACGTTTGTCTTTTAAAAAATTTGAGGAATTTTTATTCGGATAAAAAAAAAAACTTTCTCCTTATTTCGAGGTTAAAATTTATTCTCACTTTTTACTTAAATTATTATTCAGATAAAAATTTATCTAGATATCAATTCATTTTAAATAAAATAAAATAAATTTTATCTATTATTCTTATCCATTTACCATATTTACCATCTTTACCACATACCAATTCGGCTTATAGTCAATAGTCAAATATTGTCACTTGATAAATGAGAAATCTACCACTCCTTGTTATCCCTTCGCTCTCTCTATCCACAGATTACGCCTTAATTACTCTCTCTATCTTGCACATACTGAAATACTTGCATTGAAATTTGCACCTAAATATCAGTTACATACAGATTGCTGCAATAGTTCTTGTTAATAGTTTTACTTTATGAAGAAATATCAATATAAAAGCATTATTTCATTTTCTGGGCTTTCAAATTTCACCTGGTTTGATTTCTTCACGTGACTCAAACGTCTGTCTCTCCATTTTCTTAGCACTAAGTTTTCTCTTCATTTTCTTTGCTTTTACTTTCTCTCTCTCTCACAGATTTTGAGCGAAATTTGCGGTGGTGGCTGTCGTGGAATTTTAGGAACAGAGTTCATGTCATTTTCCAAGGGAAATGAAAATCGAAATAATGTATAAAATAGCGTTCGATCTTGATCATTATTCATTGAAAACCAAATACTAGTTTTTTTGGTCTATTTTACTTATATATATTTTGTTTGGTTCTTTGATTTGATTATTTCAGAGTTGTCCGAGTTTTCCTGAAAAAGGGTTGAATTAAATTTGACGAGGAAAAAAAAAAAAATTGAAAAGACGTGTGGTTGTAGAGCGGTATACAAGGGGAAAGAGAATCCCTTTAATTTGTTTCTACCTCTCCCATTTAATTTTCTCTTGTGTTTTCTCTTCATTTTCGTCTGTTTTTTCTCATTTCTTCTGGGAGTCCTCTGTCTCGGAGAGGGAACCAGCGAAAACTCTTTCTCTCTCCACCTCTCTCTATTTCAAGAATCATCATGTTGATTTTTGACAAGGTTTCAACGCATACAAACCTTAAATGCTTTTTGGATTGTGTAACTCCAGATGTTCCATCCCATTTGCTGCCCAAAGTTTGTCTCTTTTCCTTTCTTCTTTATCTTCTCGAATATGATTATCTGATTGTATCTACTTTGGGCATCCTCCGCCCCCCCACAAACCAAAGGATGGGTTTGTAACTTGGAATGTTTATTTCATGAAATTGTGTTTATGATTGTTGATATATTGGCCCTTTTGTTCTTTGATGATTTTGTGAACAGAGTGACATGATGAAACTGAATAGTTTATGGCATCCATGGGAAAGAGAAAACTTAGACTATTTTACGTTGGGTGATCTCTGGAATTGTTATGACGAATGGAGTGCTTATGGGGCTGGAGTTCCAATCACTCTTGATGATGGCCAAAATTTAGTGCAGTATTTTGTGCCTTATCTCTCTGCAATTCAAATCTTCACCACTAATTCTTCTGTAAATTGTGTAAGGTAACCTAACCGCATTCACGATTTCTTCGTTCCATCGTAAGAGGAATAGCAAGCAGTTATATGCTGATCATTATTTTCGTATCTAAACAATGCTGGATTTCTGTTGAATGATTTATTATAATGATTTGATATCAATTTGAGTTGGTGAAAGTTGGAAATTTAAGTTGTGTTTTGTTTCTTTCCATTAATTGAATTAGTGTTGGTAAAGTTTCAATGCATTTATATGTGAATTGCCAAATACTTAATTATTTTGAATTGATGATATGTAATAGGGAAGAGACTGACTCCATAAGTGAGACAAGGGATTTCTTCAGTGATTCATTGAGCGACGAGAGTGACAGCGAAAAGCTTTCGAGATGGGATGGGTGTTCGTCTGAGGAAGGATTATTCGAGCACGATAACTTTTTGCATCCCAATGATAGATTGGGTAATCTTTACTTTCAGTACTTTGAGAGAAATTCTCCATATGGAAGAGTTCCTCTCATAGACAAGGTAACTCCATTTTCTAGTTCTTCATGTTTATTATCTGTTCTTTTTCTTCGATAATAAAATTTAACTAGGAACTGGAAGAAGAGAAGCACATAGTAATGGATAGATGGAATCACTTCGAATCCTTTTCTAAATAGGCATCTGACTTGTGAAAATAAATAAACTTACTTCTTTTTATGCTATATTTTCTTCTGAAAATGTTAATCTTGTCTATAAAGAAAACATGATTCCTTGTGAAACATATGTTTGGTATATTTATAATTTATCTTATTTTTCGTGCGGAATTATAATAATTCGACTCTTTTAATTATTTATTTAACAGATCAATAGCTTAGCTCAAAGATACCCGGGATTGTTGTCATTAAGAAGTGTAGATCTTTCACCTGCTAGCTGGATGGCTGTTGCTTGGTTCGTCTCTATTTCTATCGAGCATTTCATGTATACTGTGACTGATTTTTTGAACCCGTATACATTTTTAACCATAAAGAAAGACCGTATGTCTAAATTTATTGATGTAAACGGCATTCAGGTATCCGATTTATCACATTCCAATGGGAAGAACCATTAAAGACCTGTACACAGGCTTTCTCACATACCACACCATTTCTTCTTCTTTTCAAGGTATGCACTTGGTTCAAACGAATTTGGACTTGTTTGTATTTGATATAATTCTAAAACGAGTTTCAATTATTATTTACAGATATGGACCTTGAGGACGACCACGAGAGTGCTGAAAGTAAAAGAAAGGAAGGAGAAAGCATCCCTCTCCCTCCATTTGGTATGGCCACTTATAAAATGCAAGGTGACGTTTGGGTCTCGAACAAGAATTGTAGGGATCAAGAGAGGCTCGTGTCTCTTTTGAGCGTTGCAGATTCCTGGCTAAAGCAATTAAGGGTCCAACACCATGACTTCAACTACTTCTTGGGAATTGGTTCGGGTAAGACCAGAAACAACGATATTTTCTCAAACCACAAATTGCGGATCAAATATTAGAATCTGGCTTTTTTGGTTTTCCATTCTTATGTTGATAAGAAGCATGAGAATTAGTGGCATTAGGGTGGAATGATTGTACGACTCCTCTTTGTTGATATTTTAGCATTAGGATCTGATCTGATTGCTTAATGACTACATTCTGGTTTTGAGTTTTGCAAGCTATCGATGTTTAATTTATGGGAGAAGTAAACGAAGAGAAATAAAGAGGGAGAGAGAGAGATATGCCGGTGGGCTTTTGTAACTCTGAACTAATTCAATGCCTCTTATGTAGAGGAGAGCAATGCTTGTAACCTTTGCACATCATTTCTGTTCTGTAACATGCATGAAGCTTAAGTAGGTTTTAGAACAGTCTTTTTTCGTGTATGGTGAAAGTCGAAAGTACATTACTTATTTTGAAAGAACCCTCAATTTCTTTTATAAATAAGTAAAAAGAAAAAAAAAAAAAAAATGTAAATTAGGCAAACATATTTATGAATGTAAATCTACTTAAAAGTAAGTTAACAGCTAAAGGGGTCATTGTCAGTGTCAGATTCACACATGTGGATATTATCTGCAATTTCTAAGACGATTGAAAACTGGTGTTGGCCCATTCCGAAGACTTTTGTTGTTTTGAGGATATTTTGTCATTATTTTTTATTTAAACTTATGAAAGTGATATAAAACTTGAACATATTTTTCACGTGATATTGTCCACTATTGACAAGTCCTAGCAATTTTGTCACTTTTTTTTTAATCATTTTCATTGTTGTCCAAAACACTTCCAAATCTTTAACTTTTTATAAATAATGTCTATTTTTTGAAATTTTTTCAATTCTTTGAAATGTACATTTTTTTCTTTAAAAAGTCATACTATATTTTTCCTCCTTTTTTTTTTTTTTTTTTGTTTCACAATTTCAAATTGTCTAGTCATTTTTGTTAAAATAGGCAAAGTTAATAAGAATTTTTAATTCTTTTAGACAAACTCTCTTCTTTTTTACTGAAATTCGAACGTTCTAAGTATTCTTGTAAAATTAACTTGGCTAGGATTTTCTATTTAGATATTCAAATCTTTTTTTTTTTTTGGGTTAATTACACTAATGGCTCCTATTCTTTTAAGTTTGTAACGATTTCATCCATATTTTTTTTTTTAGCAGATATCATTCTCATTCTTCCATTTATTCTCACAGATAGTCCCCAAATTACTATTTTCACTATTATGAAAATTCTATGACAATTTTACCTTTTGACTTAAATAAATTAAAATAATAGAAAAAAAATACAATAAAAATATTGGAATTGGACCTTTAATCTTTTTAAAAGTACAAATAAATCATAAACAATTTTATTTTATTCAAATAAGTGTTCTTCTCCAACTCAAAACAAATCATCCCCACCCCACCCCACCCCACCCCATCTAAACAAGAAATTAGAGGAACTCTTGGCAGAAATAAAAATATTGGGATACAAACCAGAGTCTAATTTTGTGTACCAAGATGTTGAAGAGGAGGAGAAGGAAAAGATTTTACTTCATCACAGTGAGAAACTTGCTGTTGGATTTGGAATTATTAGCCTAAAACTCAACAAGCCTATTCTTGTTACAAAGAATTTGAGGGTATGTGATTTGAGGGTATGGAGATGAAATCGTTACAAACTTGAAAGAATGAGGACCATTAGTGTAATTAACTTTTTTTTAAAATCAACTTTGCCTAAATTTGTCATGATGACAATTTACAAAAAGGTTTACAATCATTTTGTATGACTCAATGGATATATATTAAGAAATATTTTGTTTAAATATGCCTAAATGACATTTTCATAAAATGGCTTACATTCATTTTGTATGATTCAATGGACATATTTGCATTGATCACAATTAACTACTACACCATGACAATCCAAATGGTTGAATATAAAAATCCAAATCCTCCCATGACTTGAAACAAGTTGAAATTTGACCTTTTTGGCACAACCAACATAATAAATTAATATACCACTTTAGAATTGGTCCAAATGAGACATTGAATTCATTGCTAATTATCCAAAAACAAAAAGTCACATTGATCACAAAGTGCAACCCCTAACCAATCATATGTTGAAATGTGTAAACACAGTATTAAACACAAACTGGCATTTGTCCAACTCCCAACAATCAGTCTCTCTACACTACACATGGCCATGGAAGTTTTTGTCTCTTAAGTGTTGGATAGTTGTATGGCACTTTTGATTGACGTCTCAACCGTACAAATAAATAATTTTACTAAATCTTCTTCAAAGAAATAAACATTTTCGGGATGACATAAAGTGTTAAGTTCTACATTGACCACAAACCTCATATCTAATTACCATCATTAAATATAGAATTTTGAACATATTGCCAATAACAAATTTTATCTTAATTTTAATAAATGGATAAGGGTCTGCGCAAAAGCTTCATGGATCACGTTGGCACATTTCATTCCATTTCGGGGTTTCCATTCTATATTGCGCAATAATTGGGATACCATAAATAAATATAATTTATTTTATAATGATAATTTTACCACTAAAATAAATGTAATAAATATAACAAATGTGATAAACATTTTTTAAGAAATATAATAAATATAACAATAAATGTTACAAAAATAAAAATAATTTTTATTAATAAAAAAAGAGAAATAGTATTTTCTAAATTATTTTATTTTTTATGGAATACAGTAAAATTATTCCTTTATTTTATTGAACTCACTTTGTGTCCATGAAAAATTTAACATCTAGTGCTTGATGCGGACTATTGATTTAAGTAAATGAAAGCAATTAGCTCATATAAATTACATCACAAAATAGGTAAAATTTGAATTAAATTGTAAAATGGGAATTAATTAATTTACAATTAAACCATGGGCGGAATTAGGAATTTTCGTAGGGGGGAATTCAAATTTTAAAAAGTCAACATACAATTTTTTCCCATAAATAACGAAAAAGGTACATTAGCTACTAATGTGATATCCGACGAGGTTTATAGTATAAAATTCTTCTACAATAGATTCTATATATATATTCGCAACTAAATCTCTTTCGATGTAGATTGTCATATAATTAGTAAGAAAACCATTATCCATTTTGTTACGAAGTGAAACTAAGGGTCAGATATCACATTGTGCTTATAATGTTGTAACTTTACGTCCAAAGCAAGAACCTCATCAAGTTTGAAATCTTCATGACAAAGCTTTTTTGCAAGCTCTAAAATATGATCATTGTTAAATAATTCAAATGAATTTTTAGGATCTAAAACCGCACTGAGAGAAATGAGTTCTTACTGATACTTCATTAAATCTCGTATTTAACTCCATCAAAAGAGAATCTATTACTTCGTTAAAAACATCAAAATGGTAATGATGTGCAACTGCAGTATTTTCATGGGAACGACCAGTCTTATATGAATTATGAAGATATGTTATATCAATACTTTTGTTTGAGCAAAAAGAGTTAACTTTATAAATTAATTCTTCCTACCCATCGTCTCTCAATTCTTGAAGGTTTTTTTTTTCCTGCGGTACAGACAAATCTAATGTCAGTCAAGATGTCTTGGATTTTTCTTTGAAGTGCTTGATAAAGAAAATCCGTGATTGCCAAATTTTACGCATTAAATGCAAGACAAACACAAATTTAAAGCTTGTAAATTTTCTGTATGCACCAAGAGCTTCACCCATTGTTCTTGCATTTGGAGATTAATCCTTAAGACCATCAAGCACCTTATGTTTTATTTATTTAAGTGTTATTTATTCTTTTATAAGATTCTAATTTATTCTCGTTACCTTGGTTACTTTGATGTGAATTATACACACACACTAACTAATGAAAAATTTACCTTAGTGAAGAAAAAATCCAACTGATGAGATCAAATAAATTATGTATAGGTTTGCATTTAATTGACGTAGCTAAAGTTATTAAAATTGACTCTATTTTAGAATTGATAGTGTTTGGTCATATAGAAACATCCAATTTACAAAATAAGTGGTGTTGAGGTCCACACTTTTTAAATCATGCAATTATTCTACTGATTCTCGCTGATTTAATATGCATCACAAAAATAAGTAATAGATAAATAATTAAGCCAACATAATCGGAATAGTAATTATATTTTATATTACTGAGGTCTTGTACACTTTTCAAAAGACAACTTCATGTTAGTTAGTCAGTCACCCACCGGCTACAAAATATTTACTCCTCATAGATACATATAAACACACCTATAGAAAGTCTCAAAATGTGGTGGGGAGAGAATAGTAGTCTATAATACTTCACGTCCCTACATCTCAAATTCCAAGTAGATGCCATTAAGAAACCATCCATTATTGTTCATATCGTAAACTTCAGTACGAATAGCAGTGTGTTCCTATATGTAATATCCGAGGGCATGAGTGAGATACGACCAAAAATTAGTGGTTCTAATCCAATGCATCTCTCTCCTTTCAGCAACAATGACCACTTGCCTGAGTGTGTGGTTTCTTTCTGTTTGTGTAATCATTGGTTGACTCTCTTTTTATTTGCAAAGTGTATTTATAGGTGTAAAAAGCGGTGGTAAATAACTAGAGTTATAATTAAGCAGTTTTTATTTGTCTACGTCATCGGTTTACCATTGGTTTACAATGGGTTTGGTTAAAAATATATCTTAATTTGACAAGGTAAGGCATATGATAAAATAAGTGGTCCATAATTGAATTTTTCTTTATTTTATTATCATCATTATTATTGATTATTATTATTTGTAGTTTTCGTGAGATGATTATTTTCTAGAAGACTTATTATTATTTTTTTTTTCTAAAGAACTAGATATAATAAGAAATACTTCGATACGTTACACCTTACATGTTGCAGTATGTATGTATGTGTGTGTGTGTGTGTGTCAAAGCTCTTTACGGATTCATAATGAGAACTTCAACGAATAGCTCCAGCTCATTACAAGTTACTAATCTTGTTACCCCTCTTCCTGACTCACGCTCTCCAATAGCCAATAAATGCTCAATATCTTTTCTTTGAACATCTTTTAACTTAGTAATGCTCTCCATAGATGAAGTAATGATGTTAACAATATTGTCCACATAAGAAAAGAATTACAAAATAACAGTGACATCCTTAGCCGTAGAAACTAACGTCAATTGTAATCGATAGGCAAAACAATGAACATAGTAAGCATATGGACAATCTTTTAAAAATAATGCCTAAAGTCCATTCTAAGTACCGCATATATTGTTAAAACCATCATACCCTTGGCCTCTAAGATTTTCAATTTGAAGGTTGTTGCGAACGGAAACCTCATATATCTTGTTGAAGAGATTCAATGAAGTAGTATCACTAACACTTTTGATTACAAATAAACGCTATGTTAGAATACCATCACCATTCACAAAAATCTCAAGATAATAGCCATTTGCTCTCTTTTAGATTAATCTTGTGCTTCGTCAACAAGAATACAGAACTTTGAATCTCCAACTTCTTCACGAATTATCTTCTGTACTCTATTAGCCATAATGTTCAAAATTTCCTTTTGGATTTGTGGGTAAGTATATGTGACATTTTTCGGAGCATTATCCAACACAAAATTCCCAAATTCTATATTCATTTGTCCTAAAGCATCGACTATTTCAAGAAAATTCTCACGATTCAATGAGCACCAAGATTCATCATAACCTCTGAAGGCACAACCTTGAAGTGTTAGGCATTGGACACTTTTAATTGTGGTTGTCACATGCAAACAATGCTTTTTGTATTTCTCACTCGAAATTTCTATCATCATCTTGTCAATATATTGAGCCGATTTCATTAAATCTTCTACTCTTCTCATAGACATGATATGATTATATAAAGCAGGCATGAACACGAAATGTACATTTAGCTCCATCATTAACCCTCTTCCAATTGTTGTATTCACGAGTGACTAGTACCGAACAATTGAATGGATTACTATTATTGAGAAATAGGAAGTAGTAAAAACAAAATGCACTATTTGTTGTAGGTGAATACTCTAACTAATGAAACTGATTAAACTATATTTTCTGTAATTGTAAAGACTGAGTTTTTCCTTTTATACTTATATACTTCGAAAGTTGTGGTTGATTAGGTCCAACAGTCAGATATGACCATCTAATCTCATTCCACCAATTAACAGGCTGTTCAAACATTTGTTGTCTTTTCCCCAGATCTCATTCAATGCTATTAGATGATTGTGATTCAGGATTTGAAGATGAAAGTTGGTTGATTTCAGGACATGAAATTAAATGAAGTTGCACGATAAAAGTAAAAGGTATATCTTGATTCAACCCACTGGGAAGTGTACTTTTTCACTTGTACGATCACTCTTCCTAAAGAATGGTTACAATGTTTTTCTCCCGCTTTGTAGGAGGTCGAACTTCCATTTGAAAATTATAAAAACCACATTAATAATCAAGACAAAAATCAATGCAAACATATAATCTAAGAAAGCCGGCAATGCAACAATATAACAACTTCATTTAAATATAAATTATAATGAATAACAATTAGCAACAACAATCTAATAATAAGTCGACAAAGAAACAATCAATATAATGAATAACAATTAGCAACAACAATCTAATAATAAGTCGACAAAGAAACAATCAATACAATTATACAAGCATACAATCAAGAAAGCTAGCAAGACAAAAATATAAACACTTCATTTAAATATAAATTATAATGAATATTGTTACCACTATATTTTGGTAAGACCACCACATCAGCAAACGACTCATAGGCCCAGTAAAGGCCCAAGTTAGGCCCCACCAAGGCCTTGTAAGCCCAGCGAGGGCTGTTTGAATTCGTAGAAGGTCTAAGAGACTCGACAACATCTTGGTATTCCTGAACCACACATAGCAAAGCCCGTGAAAGGCCTCGACATTCATGGCCAACCCTGGGTGCTTTGCAGGCAATTGGATTCGTTACACATCCGTAGGCAGTCTAATAGTTCAGAATAGCCACAGACACATTTAAAGAAATGTTGTATTTGATTGACACACGAATTCTCATAAGGAAACTAAATCTCAATCTCCTCAAGATTAGGCAACGAGATAAGGAGAATCAATTCAAATAAGAGTTAAAATCTAGGAGATTGCATTACCAATCAATAATTCTTATGTCATAAGGAAGGAGGATCCGATCAGATATCTAATTGATTGTTTTCCTAAAATCAATTAGGACTCTGAGACTATAAATACAATATTTCTGGTTGTTCTAAGGTGCGCATTATTCTCACCCTTAAACTCTGCTCAAATTTCTGCATGCTTGTCTCTCCCACACCTAAAAGCATTTTCCATCCCGTATATTATAATATCGACAGTTGACTTGATCATCAGAGTACCAACGATCGCTAGACCCTTTTTTTCAGTGATCTTGGTGCCTAAAGGTCGTCCTAGTATGCATGTAATATACAGACTAGAAGAGAATTGACTAGAGATATGTTGATACGTGGATAGTACAGAATTAGATGTCAACAGATTACACAACCTAAAACTTGTGGTAAAAACGTGTTTTCTACTAAGAAGAGCATGGCAACAGATAAATCCCAGGAAGACGAAGTTGAGTCTTACCACACGGACCTACGGTAAGAGAGTTCAGGACCTTCAAAATGTAACCCGCCGCAGGAGAAAAAGACAACGACAGAAATGGACGGTCGAGCAAGAAAACCTGGAGCTGAAGCTAAAAAATGCCTGGATGAAGGTGTCACTTGAACTGTTGGGAAATCAATCTCCTATGCATAGACCAAAGCGTAGCTGTGCTTGGCGAAGCCCTTCGAGGTCCGACTCGATTGGAAGCCATCGATATCAGGATAAACAGGTAGTTTTAAATAGAAAGAACCATCGAAACGTGATCCGAGGCCCTTGCAAGACAACCAGAGTGGGAGACCCCTTCCAGTACAAGAAAACCATTCGGCTCTGACTGTTAGTGTATTTGACAGGCTGGGAGTGGGATCTTCTATAGCACCACCCCAACTAGAGCCTAGCAGGCGCAACGAGTATAGTGAGGCTTGCCCAGAATGAGGAAATGTCCCAAAGTTTATAAATATGAGGTTCGAGGATGAAAGAGCCGAACTGGAATGTGACCTCGATGATGATGATAAAAACCTCCTGTTCTCCAAGGAATTGAAAGCTAAGGAACTCTCCATTGGGTTCAAAATGCCTTCTATGGAGAAATACAACGAGAGAAGTGATCCTACGGATTACATCAACGTGTATAAGACAAGGCTCCAAGGTAATATCTCAGCTGTGAAATGCTGGAATTTTCACACCACCATTGTTTCCAATGCGAAGAGGTGGTACAACAAGTTGAAACTGGGAAGCATCAAAAGCTGGCCGCAACTCAACCAGGAGTTTATTAATGCTTTCATTGGCAACCGAACAATGATAGCTGATATTTCCCAACTCTATGACATTCAGTAGATGGAAGGAGAATCAGTGAAAAACTATTTCAAGAGGTTCAGTATTGTCATCAACAAAATTGAGAATGTCAATGACAACAAAGCTCTGGATATGCTGGTGACTAGGCTCTACATGTGTACCTTTTTTGGAAAGACATCCAAACAGCCAACCCAAAACCTATACCCACCTGGTAGATCTCATCCAGAGAGAGATTTGTTTAGAAGAAATGATCGAGAATAGAGAAAAAGAAGAAAGAGAGAAAGGAGATCATTATCGCAGGGAATGATGGCGCTTCCTTGAGCTCGCAACTATCACTATAGGAGTTTCAATCAAACAGAGATGATCTCAGCCCTCCATACTGGGCTGCATGTGGTGGTTGTCCAGCCAACTGTTCTTTTGCCCAAGTTTTGTCACATACACAGGACCTGGGTACACAATATGAAAGATTGCTCTGAAGTACGGGAGCTGATTGATCAAGGAAACTAGCGACAAGGAGAGGAGAATAGACCAGTTCGAGGACCACGGAACCAAGGATGAAGACCTCCATCTCAGTGCTAGGACGATAGACCTCACCACAACGATAGAGAAAATGATAGAAATGTAGATCTACCCAGACATGATAGAACCACGAGAGCTCTATCTGTCTGTGAGATCAACACTATCATTGGAGGCCTTTATGTCAGAGGGTATACGATGAACTCACGAAAAAATTATGCTAAGATAGCAAGAGAAGAACCAACAGAAAGTTGGAAGGTTCATGAACACTGGCCTATGGCCCCACATATGACGTTCACAGAAGAGGATGAGGCCGGTGTCCATTATCCACATTGTGACGCCTTGGTAGTTCACATAGTTGTTGCTAGGAACGGGCTAGGATGAATGTTGGTCGACGATGGCAGTGCCGTAAATATCTTTTTTGACAGCACCTTTGACCAAATAGATGTAGACCATGAGTTGACAGCTATTTCAAAGCCACTATGCGGCTTCACAGGAGATAGCCTCATCCCATAAGGAAGGATCACAATCGCAATGGATTTTAGAGAGCCCCAGTACCATTTAAAGAAGTTTATGGAGTTTTTAGTGGTGGATACATGCCTGCTTATCACGGAGTCCTCGGTAGGCCTGCGCTTAAGCAATAGCATGCTACATGAATGTGATTTTAAAGGTAGCAAAGTGCGAAGATGCTCCTCCCGTGTGATGATAATACAAATGGACCCGATGGATATCGACCCCGAAAAGGCTGAAGAGGACATGGTCCTGGATGAGGGCCTAGACCCTTAGATTATAGGTTTGGATTCACTAGCCTCACCTGCTGAGGAGTTGAAAGCATTCTTAGTGAACCCTTCAGATCTATCCCAGATGTTGTAACTGGGGCAGAAATTAGAAGAAGGGATGAAAGATGAATTGAAACAATTCTTGCGCAAAAACATTGATGTTTTCACATGGAAACACAGTGACAAGGTGAGAATAGATCCATCTATAGCTTGTCACACCCTGGAGTGGATCCCAAAGTGCATCCCAAGATACAGAAAAGAAGACTTTTGAGTACTGAAAGAAACGGCACCTTGAAGGAGGAAGTTGACAAACTGCTAACCAATGGATTCATCAAAGATGCGGTCTACTCCAAATGGGTATCCAACCCCGTGCTGGTAAAGAAAAATTACCACAAGTGGAGAGTGTGCATAGACTTCTCTGACTTGAATAAGGTATGTCCCAAAGACAGCTTTCCACTACCGCCAATTGACATGTGGTTGATGCAACTGTCGGTCATAAGCTACTCAACTTTATGGACACCTACTCCGGTTACAACTAGATCTCCATGTTCACAAGAGACATAGAGCACACGTCGTTCATTACAGACCGATGGTTGTACTGCTACAGGATGATGCCCTTTGGTCTGAAAAATACTGGGGCTATGTATCAGTAGTTAGTGAATCGTATGTACTCAGAGCAAATTAGAAACACCATGTAGGTCTACGTTGATGACATGCTTGTGAAGCCGAAGACCACATTGGACACTTGAGGGAGATGTTGGAGATTCTTTGCAAATTTCAAATAAAGCTTAACCCTTTGAAATGCGCCTTTGGGGTCGCATCCAAGAAATTCTTGGGCTACATGGTGAACCAACGCGGGATAGAGATGAACCCCGAGAAGATCAAAGCACTCATTGATATGAAATCACCATCATCTCCTAAGAAGATCCAAAGCCTCACAGAAAGATTGGAAGCCTTGAATCGATTCATTTTGAAGGCAACCGACCAATGCCAACCCTTCTTCCAGACCATCAAAAGAGAGAAGCGGTTTGAGTGGACTGAGGAGTGCGAGAATGCCTTTTGGGAGCTCAAGATTCTCATCGAAAAGGCCCCGTTGCTGTCCAAGACAAAGACCGGGGAGACATTGCTCATCTACTTTGCAGTATTTGAAAAGGCAGTGAGTTCAATACTGATTCGCGAAGAGGGGCCGACGCATCTCTTTGTCTACTATGTGAGCAAGGCACTGCAAGATGCAGAAACGAGGTACCCAGACATGGAAAAACTCGCCTATATGAGGTACCCATACATTGCATCTAGGAAGCTTCGACCATACTTCTAATTGCACAACATCGATGTCCTGACAAATCTTTCCATAAGACAGATTCTCCAGAAGCCAGATACCTCGGGGAGACTAATGAGTGGTTGATTGAGCTAAGCCACCTTGACATTTTGTACAAGCCGAGGCCCTTCATAAAGGGACAGGCTTTAGCAAATTTTATGGCCGAATTCGCCCATATTCCAAGAGGATTGCTTGAAGCCAAGCCTTAGAAGGTACCAACATAGAAAAGAAACTATATGTTGATGGATCCTCAGGAAAGTCTGGATCCGGAGTTGGGATTCTGTTGATTAGCCCCGACAGACATAATCTCAATTGTGCTCTTCACCTAGAATTCAAAGCCTCTAACAATGCTACCGAGTATGAGGCACTCCTAATAGGCTTGAGGTTGGCACAAGAGATGATGGTAAGAAAAATCTAGATCTATAGTGACTCGCAGCTGGTGGTTAGTCAAGTTAACGGGACTTTCACAGCGTGCGAACAATCTATGGTGGCCTACTTAAAGAAGGCAAAAGATTTTCTATCACACTTTGAGGGGTTCGAATTGCTCCATATCCCTAGGATTGAGAATGGTTATGCAGACGCTCTCTCTATGTTGGTGAGTAGTAAAGACTCTGACTTGATACAAGCTATTCTGGTTAAAAAGCTTAGCCGGCCATCCATTGACGAAGCTCTGCCACAGAGCACCATGATGGTCAACAAATCTTCCAAATGGATAAAAGAAATCATCACATACCTGACTGATCAGGTTTTACCAGAAAATAAGGATGAAGCTTGAAAACTTCGCAGAAGGGCAACAAAGTTCGTCCTGTAGGACGGGATCTTGTAAAAAAGAGGTTTTGGCGACACCCTCATACGCTGCATTACATCATGCAGGAATAACATGAAGGAGTTTGCTGTAATCACGCATGTGGGATGGCCTTAGCACAAAAGGTTCTGAAACAAAGATACTACTGGCCGACTATGAAGAATGACTCGCATGCTTATGCGAAGAAATGTAACAAGTGCTAGGGATTCGCCATTGTGCCAAAGCTCCCAGCTCATTACCTCACCCAGTCACAAGTCCATGGCCTTTTGCCAAATGGGGGATCGATTTTATAGGTCCCCTCTCGACTGGAAGGGGTTGTATCAAGTTCGCAATTGTAGCAGTGGACTATTTCACCAAATAGTGCGAGGCTGAGCCCTTAGCTAAAATCACGGAGGAGAATACATAGAAGTTTGTATGGAAGAACATAGTTTGCCGTTTTGGTATACCTCATTCCCTTGTGTCAGACAATGGCACACAGTTCACCGGGAAGAAATTTAACTCAAACTACGAAGAGCTCGGCATTAAGAGGGCTTTCTCCACCACTAGTCCAACGGCCAAGTGGAGGCCGTCAACAAAATTATCAAGTATACCTTGAAGAGAAAGTTGGAGTCCGCTAAAGGATGATGGGATGAAGAACTCTATAAGACCTTATGGTCATATCGGACTACCTCCCGAACGGCAAATGGTGAAACTCCTTTCGCCATGGCATATGGGACGGAGGCATTGATTCTCGTTGAAGTAGGGATGCCTTCTCCAAGGCTCTCACATTTCGATGAAGTGGCTAATGATGATCTACATAAGGCAAACATTGACTTTCAGGAAAAAATGCATGCCGACTTGCAACTTCACCTAGCGATTTATCAAAGAAAGATGGCTAGGTACTACAACTCGAAAGTTAAGAACATGGCTTTCCTAATCAATGATTCTGTCCTAAAAAAGGTCTTCCTGGCTAATAGGGAAGTGAGAGCCGAAACCCTTGGACCTACTTGGGAAGGACCTTACTAGGTCATCGAAGAGGTTCGACCTAGAACTTACAGATTAGAAGATTCAGAGAGAAAAGAGACAAAGCATCCCTGGAACATCACTCATCTACGTCCATACTACCAGTAAGGTTTGTTTTCTGTTTGGCGCTAAGTCACATGTTAGCTTTTCTTTTGGCTCTATCGAGCCGCAACATTATTCCAATAAAGTTCAGTTATTTCCAAGATAAGACTGTCTTGTCTCAATTGCACAAGTAAAGAAAGCATTGCAGCGAGAGAGCCTGGTTCGCGGCCAACTTCTTAACTCGCTGGGTAAAAACTCTATGCGTATTCATGCAAGTAGCGAAACAATGCAGCGAGGGAGGTTGGTTTGCGAAAACTCCTAAACTTGCTGGGTAAAAACTCAACGCGTATTCATGTAAGTAACGAAAGCAATGCAGCGAAGGAGCCTGGTTCGTGGCCAACACCTTAACTTGCTGGGTAAAAACTCAATGCGTATTCATGCAAGTAACGAAAAAAATATAGCGAGGGAGCCTGGTTCGCGGCCAACTCCTTAACTCATTAGATAAAAATTCAATGCGTATTCATGCAAGTAATGAAAGTAATGTAGCGAAGGAGCTTGGTTCACAGCTAACTCTTTAACTCAATGGGTAAAAACTCAATGTGTGTTCATGCAAGTAACGAAAGCAATGCAGCAAGGGATCCTGGTTCACGGACAACTTCTTAACTTGCTGGTAAAAACCTAATGCGTATTTATGCAAATAAAGAAAGCAAGATAGCGAGGGTGTATGGTTTGTTGCCAACTCTTTAACTCGCTGGATAAAAACATTTATCACACGCACGAACAAGCAAAATAAAGCTGTAACACTTGGAAGGGAAAATCAGTTTCATTAGTATGTTCATTGAAAGTACAAGGATAACAAAAAATACACAAAAAGGAGTACAATCCTAGGTTTCGATGCCTCTTCAGGGTCGGCATAAGTTTGGACCCCTATCATAGCTAGAAAAACCTTGGCCTTCGAGAGCTCTGCTAAGGCCTCAGCCAACTCTTTGTGCTTGGTATAGGCCATATCTTTGTACACTTTAAGTTTCAGCTCAGCTCGCCTTCGGGCACCTTCACATACCTTCTGCATTGTTTCAGACTTCATCACCTTGAACTCGACCTGATACCTGGCCTCATCGGCAATAGCAAATCTCGAGCGAAGGATCTTATTATCTGAACGCAATTTATTAATGTCTTCATAACCCATAGCCGTCGAACATAATTTTTCAATTTTCATTGCCAGTACCCTATACAATTCGTAGTTAAGTACATAGCTCCGGACGGTGCTCAACTCTACCATCTTTAACATCTCAGATAGGTTCGCACTGCCCGCTGCCTTTGCCCAGGAGGGAGTCCAATACTTATGAACAAAAGCCACCATCGTAGCCAACAAAGCTGGTAACCTTTGTAAAACAGCCGGGTCTAACTCATCTTGACAGGACCCAATGTTGATGCATTCGGTCCAGCCGTTGGGAAAATGAGTGGAAGTTCGCGTCAAACCTTGAGGAGATTGAGTTGATCCATTTATTTCCTCAAGAGAAGGAGTCGCCCGGCCTCGCTTGGCCCTTATTGAATCCTTTACATTATCTTGATCTCACACGTCCTCTTTGTGTGCAACATTCTCCTCTTCATCGTTGATGATTCCTTTCCCTTTACCTTACTGTCAGACATTCTCTGACGAAAGCAGGGGTTCTCCAGAAGATAAGAGAGATGAATCGCCTATTGCCACTTTCAGCACTAACGGGACAGTGGTAACTGGGATTGACACCGTATGAGATATCAGAAGTTGTGGGAGAAGATTCACGTTCCCGCCATCACCACTTGCATCAATTATTTTGAACACCAAAATTTTGGAGAAGTAAAATCCGGCCATTAATGAAAATATATTAGTTCTGAAGATCTGGGAAGAAGAAAGAAAGGAAGGAAAACAATGAAAAGGTATGAGAATATATATAGGCGCAACGCTTGATCACAGCCATCAATGAAGAATCCAGAATCTGGACCGTCGGATAACGGACGCATGTAGAGGGGCTGCATTCCATAAAACCCTAGGAAAGCATAAAGATTGCATAACTTAAATGCGCTTGGAGACTTGCACCTTCCGTACGCAATGTTGACGCCATCAGCCTACGTTATGATCAAAGATCTTTACATCATTCGTGAAGGCATCTCGATCACAAAAGCCTCACAAAGTTCACGAAGATATCTTGATTAAAGAGCCTCGTAAAGTTTGCGAAGGCACACAAAATTTCTCCTCAATGAGTGCACATGTTAGATTACAATTTGAATACGCGTTTCAACCTCGATAATAGAATAGACGAAATAGTAACACAAGCAATAACCTCGATAAAGTTGGCCTTTTTATTTACCAAATTATGTATTACAAAGTAAAGAAGAGGAAAAGTAAACACTATCCTACTAGCACGCCGCTTCTTTATGGGGTCCTTAGCCTAACTAGTTACTCTTTAGTCTTCGGGACTGCTTATGGTTCGTCATCTGGCTTCGTTAGTAACATAAGTCTGACTTCACCATGTTAGGGAGTCTCCCAACTATGAGTTGATTTGGTGACTACTTCTAAAAAAAATGCCGTCGACATCCTCGGCTGATGGCTTTCAGCCTCATCATTCGAATAGGATTCATCGAAGTGTATATCATCAACATCGATGTCCATTGTGTAGGGACCATTTGAAAACTTCTCGCTAAGGCTACTAGGCCCAACCTTATCCAAAGCACCCCACAGATCTGAAACACAACTAGGAAACTTATAGAGGCATACTTGGTTATTTAAACAGTGATCCTTGGCCTCCTCTTTACGAGGTACTTAAGTTGAATGTTGGTACCAATTATACAAGTTGCAGGAAAACCTTCTTTACCTCTTCCGTCGAGAGATTTTATCGCCATTGGAATGGAATAATTGGATTCATAGAAGTTATGGGTGTGTTAAAAGGAAAATGGAAGATCTCTAGGGTTTATATAGGGACTGCATGGAAAATGCAAGACTTGACTGCATGGAAAATATAAGACAATAAATAAGGCTATTAATGACTAGCTAGTTAATGGGCATTTGGACAGCCTTGCGCTCCCATATATTAATTGTGTTAAATCTTCAGATTCAACAACAAGGCTGCGCCATTAATGCCTTGGAGAATAATTCTTCAATTTCTGATCCAACTCTCCATATTCAGCAAAAAGGGAAACTGCATGATTGTCACTTTCTTCAAAAGATTGTCATTTAAGGATATCAACATCGGCAATAAAGCCTTGCCACGAGTAAAGAAACCTTATTAACTACATGTTTCTGCTACTCATAGTGCACAAGGTAATTTTACGCAAAAGAAACAAGAGAAATAAATTTCATTGATAATCCAAGAGTGAATACAAGAGAAAAAAACAATTTCATTGATAGAAGTGCGAATCCTATTGTCCCGCCGCATCTCCAGGACCGGCACATTGGGGGCCTTCTCCTAAAACGAGAGGAGTGATTTGGTCTTTGCTCTATCCTGAGGTTCGGCAGTAGAAGATACTTTGGTAGCTGCAGGATCCTCTGGGGCAGAAAGGTCGTTAGGAGCATACTTATGGAACGAAATATCCCATTCTGGGTGAACATTCCCAATCGTTTCAACTACTTGCTCCTCGTCAACAGTCATAAAAAGATGGGTGAGTTGTAAATACTCAGGCGTGTTCAGGAATTTCTCCTTGTAGGACATTACTGCATTCACCTCAGCCTCAACCTATTCCGCCTTTATCCTCTCCACCTCCTTCCTAGCCTCGACTAGCTATTTATCCTTTTCAGCAACCACACTCTCAAAGTTACAATTGGCTGTGGCAAGAACAATTTCGACAGTGAAGGCCCAATCTTCGGCATATGTCTGTGAGGCCTCGGCAAATTTTTATGAGGCCTTGACAGCCTGATTTTGGTCCTGGGCCTGCTTCAAGCTCTCCCTCACCGTCTTCAGCTCCACTTCATACCTGACCTTAGGATCGGCCTCAGCAGCCACCACAGCGTCCAGCTCAAATTGAAGGGCCTTACTATCCGATTCCAGATGAGACTTTACGGTACTCAACGTCTTCAGATCCTCGAATAGTTTCTTCGACTTTGCCTCCTCCTTGCTAAACTTGTTCTCAAAGAATGCGAGCGTGCTTCACACTTCTTTATTCAGAACCAGTCCCTGGACTAGAGTAATCTCCACCAGTTGCAAAAGTTCGCTCATTGAGGCCTCCTCGGTAGCTTCCTTCCATGTCGAGGTCCAATATTTTTTGACGCTCGCCGTCGTAATTGTAGGAGTGACAGGGAACATCCCCTACATGGTGGAATCTAGCTCTTTACGGTGAGAGATGATGGTTACCCGTCCCAATTGGTCGAAAGATGAGGAAGAATTCCTAGCATCGCCAGCCCCTTCAGTGGGGTTTGACAAGGTTCAGCGACCTTCTTCAGTCTGTCTCGCTTTGTGAGCATCCTTTAAAAGTCCCTCTCGACTTTTGGAGCCTTCCTCTTCTGGCCAGCAGCATCGTCCATGCTATCTACGACCTTTTTTCTCTTGCCTTGTGGAGGGCATAGTGGCGTGGCGTGGCGTGGCGTGGCGTGGCGTGGCGGAGGTGGAGGTAGAGGAAAAACAGTCCAATCCTGAACAGAAGGGACTGGGAGATGTATCGTCTGCAAAGGTATTGCATCATGCACCTCATGTGAAGAAGGTGCCTCTTGAATCTAAATGCAGTTGTAAATAATAGCCAAGGCTCATAATGTTGGAATAATTATTGACAGAACTACTACACAACTCAAGTCGCGAGGCTTACCCATTAGTCCAAAGCGAATTAATAAGTCGTGATCCTTGAGCAGATTGCTGAGGCTCCTGAAGTCGCTATCAAATGCACAAAACTTAGCCCACTTCAACCTCAAGTCATCTTGGTTTCTCTTTGGGATTGGCAGTTTCCTACAATTTGCAAGGAAACAAGAGGTATTAAGTCTGGAACGAAGATTATAAACCACACAAGATAGTAAAATATACCGAGTTCTCCAAAGCGACGAGGGATGGACAAGTCTGGAAGGAGATCACTCCGGCATAAACTCCCAATCTCCTCCTGTAAAAAAGAATCCCCACTTTCAGTTGTGGACTTTGTTGGTTCTATAAGTGGCCGTTCTCTATTGTTGGCTCGGGTGAGGTGATATGTTGAACCAACCACCAAACTGGCAAAGACAATAAATTGATTCGAATTTTTTTGGGGATAAGTTCCCTCCAGCTTCGGTAACCCTCCACAACAAGACCATCTGGCGCCAACCATTCGGCGTTATCTGACATGGGGCTAGATTCCAATCTCACAAGATTTCTCGAAAGAAGGTGTGTAATGGTAGGTGAAGGCCTTGCTGCATCGCCAGCTCATAAATAGTGACGAAACCTTCCGATGGGTCATCGGCTCGATCCCCAAGCCCAGGGGCCTGAGCACCACCAATTCGGAGATATCATAAGAAAGTCTTATATCCTCCAAGTCCACCTCCTTGATTCTCGAATGAACCATCAAGGTGAAAGCAACCGAGTTTGTTAATTCCTTGTTAAGTTGCCTAGCTGCTGGGACATCCCTTTTGTCTAACGATGCCCTTATCTCGGGAAATCCAGTGCCCCACTGTTTCTTTCTCGCCTTCATCTTCTGTGGAGTTCTATAACTTTCTGGGGGAGGATAGGCGACAATAGGCCTTTGTCCAACTTTATCTTGCCCTTTGGGCGAGGATGGAATCTCATCCATAATCTCAGGGTCAGTGCCGGCGGCTGACTGATTCTGAGAGTCATCATTTTCAGACAACATTGCTGATTTTTTCCTCTGGTTAACTGAGTAAACTTCTGAAGTTACCGAAGAAGATAGCAGATACGATGGCCGAAACACAAAACTTGGAAACGCGTAAAGGAAATAGACAAAATAGAGCATAACAAGCTCTACAATTTTACCTAATGATCACAACAAACATCACATCAGAACTTCTACGCCGCTGGAATTTGCCTGAAATTCTATGATACTCGTCAGAACACTTATCAAAACTTGTGAGAAACGTAGAAATGAAAGAAAGATAAATGGATGGAAGCAACATTTTATATAGACGACGCCCCCTTAATCCTCACTGTCGAATTCAAAAGATGAGATATGAACCGTCAATTAAGCGAGCCTATGTCAAAGATAGGGCAAAAGGAGAGAAACGAAACTTTAGGTATTTAATGAAGAGAAATGACGCGCGCCACGCATGCCCCCAAAATTCGCCACACGCCTGCATCAATGATGATGCTAATGCTGACGCCTCGTTTCATCATTTCCTACCTGTCAATTTTGATTGACAACTCAGTCATAGACACACCTACCCCAGACACGTCACCTGAATTTAAACTAATTAAAGCCTTTACCCGATATGAATATACAGGATTCAGGCTTGGGGGACTGTACCGATTTAAAGAATTCAAGCATGCATCAGCAAAGAACTCCTTTGAACAATCCCAGTCAAGGAGAGGGCCCACCATAACATTTGACACCTTCGCCATAAAAAAAGAACTCCTTCAAAGTCCCACGCCTACCATAAATAATAGGTTTGGACTTGGGGGACTATTGTTACCACCAGATTTTGGTAAGGATGCCACGTCAGTAAATGCCTCCTATGCCCAGTAAAGGCACAAGTCAGGCCCCACGAAGGCCTTGTAAGCCCAGCGAGGGCTGCCTGAATTCGTACAAGGCCTAAGAGAGTCAGTAACATCTTGGCATTCACATAGCGAAGCCTGTGGAGGGCCTCGACATTCATGGCCAACCCTGGGTGCTTCGTAGGAAATTGGATTCGTCATAGATCTACGGGCAGTCTAATATTTTAGAATAGCCAGAGCACATTTAAAGAAAGATTGTGTTTGATTGACACACAGATTCTCACAAGGAAACCAAATCTCAATATCTTCAAGATTAGGCGACGAGATAAGGGGAATCAATTCAAATAAAAGATAAAATCCAAGAGATTGCATTGCCAATTAATCATCCTTATTTCATAAGAAAGGAGGATCCGATCAGATATCTAATTAATTGTTTACCTAAAATCAATTAGGACTCTGAGGCTATAAATACAACATCCCTGGTTGTTCTAAGGTACGTATCATTCTCACCGTTAAACTCTGCTCAAATTTCTACTTGCTTGTCTCTACCACACCCAAAAGCATTCTCTCTCCCTGTATATTATTCTATATACAGGCAATTGACTTGATTGTCGGAGTACCAACAATCACTAGACCCTTTTTCCGCGGTGATCTTGGTGCCTAACGGTCGTCCTAGTGTGCAGGTAACCCACAGGCTGACAGAGGACTGACTGGAGATCTGTTGACATGTTGATATTGTAGAATTCGACGTCAACAAATATCATGACCAACATCAATGTAATAATAAACCGACAAGGCAACAATCAATAAAATTATACAAACATACAATCAAGAAAGCTGACAAGGCAACAATATTAACAACTTCATTTAAATACAAATTATAATCAAAATTCAATAGTTTATAAATTATCCTCACCTATTAAATTTTTGCACTATTTTATTATGCTCTTCATTTTTCAACGTGTTTGGCTATGCTTAAAAACATCAATTTACTGCTTGCAAATTATGTCTCCAAATAAGTTTGAATAAATAATTATGTCTCTAATTTTTTTATTCAAATCTTATATTTTTCTATTTCTACTTCTCCCTATTATGAAGAAAATATTACACTGCTATTAAATAAATAAATTATAGGTGGTGTGAATAAATAATTTTTTCCCCTGCTTTTTTGAAGCAAAACCTAATGAATTTAAAATGACAAAATATTTAAAATATCAAATGTTCTATGGAGGATTATCAATCCAAACAATATCTAGAACTTGAGAAAGAGCTAATTTTATCAATATTCGATAAGAAAAAAATATGTCTTTATTTATGGGAGAGGCTTGGTAGTGAGTTCGATCAGTAAAAAATTCAGAATTCCACAATTCTCTTTGCTTGCAAAAATTGGAGAGGATAAATTTGAAGAAAATTGTTTATGCATTGCAGCCTAATTAGCCCGTTTCTCTCTTTTGCTGAAAATCTTTATTTGCTCACTGTCGCTGATTTTTGTTCACTGGTGTTTCATGTTTGAGGCATGGTGTGTAGATCAGATGATGGGTGTTGGTTTGGGCTGTGGTTCTGTGGAATAGTATTGCTGCTTGGGCCTTGACCGGTAGAGATCTGTTTGGGGATTTTTACATAAATGAGCTCATTTTTTAAACTCATTTTTGAAAATAATTACAAAAAGCCTTTTATGTTACATTTATTCTAAAAATACTGCTTATCAATTTTTATTTATTTCATTAATGATAATATACAATTACTTAATTGAATCCTTAAAATCCACAGTTGATTGAAATCAACATATTATAGAATCTTTTATTTTGATCAGTTGGCAAACAAACGCAACTGATTGATTATTGGCAAAAAAAAAAAATTCTCTCCTCAAAACAAGATAGCAGCGGAGGTGCGTGAAGAACAATTCTGGGCAGATTAATAACATAAGGTTAGTTTGTTTCAATTTATCTATTTTAGATGAATATTTATTAGTTGATGCATTTGTGGATGTATTTGATGATTATAATTTGTTATATTTTGTTAAAAATAGATAATGCATTATATGATATGAAGTCATTGCATTTGATGTTATCTGTTAAAAGAATTCAAGTTTGGATAATTATGTTACAAAAAATGTATCATTGATTGTTACTTTGTTGTCCATTGATGATTGGATGAATATGTTACATCAATAACAACCAATTATGTTACATTCATTGTGTTTGATGATAATGTTACACTAGTTACGACTACTTATGTTACATTCATTTTGTAACAAATATTTTATTTCTTAGTTAGTATTAAGTTGCATTGGCCACTTATTCTGATGTAGATGTTTATCGGACGTGTAATACATCATTTGCTTTTACATATTCACCAATTCTTATATGTGATAATGTTTATTTACGTTAGTTGCAATGCATGTTACTTTTCAATGTCTTTTACGATAGTATTGTTAAAAGTTACAGATCTTTTGCATTGGATGTTACATATTCCTTTTTTTAGTGGTAATGCAAAATGTTAAATATTTCGATTGGCCGTTACGTGTTAATTTAAAATACCATTTACTAGAATTTGTAATGTATGTAACACTTGATGTTATCTGCTAAAATAATTCAAGTTTAGATAATTATGCTACAAAAATGAATCAATGCTTTTATTTGTTGTCCATTGATGTTTGGATGATCATGTTACATTCAATTTGTTGGTTGAAAATGTCACAATACTTATGATTTCTTATGTTACATTGATTTTGTAACTAAATCTTTTAGTTGTTATTTACATATAACTCAATTGTTATATGTGATAATGTTTATTTACGTTAGTTGCATTAGATGTAGACTGAGAAATTTTTAAGAATTTTAGGAGCTTTCAGGGAATTTTTAGAGATTTTATTGGAATTTTTGTTTTTTTGGTTAACAAGAAATGAAATTATAATTGCAACTTTTACCATAGGTAAAAAATATAGTTACTAAAAATAAATTATTGCGGTCAGACCCCTAGTCCCTCCTATAAATAGAAGAGGGTCATTTCATTTTGAAAAAGTTAGAAGCTAACTACTTCTTCAGAAAAAAGGTACTTTTTTCCTTTTTAAGCATTTTTTATTTTATAAAATAGTAGAAAATGAGCCCCAAGCAGTAAATACTACATGTTCATAGTTTACCAAGCTGGTCGATCCCATACCATGGGTCCTCTCCTGAGGGTCGACCCTCCAAGAGGCATCCCCACTTTTGTAACTCTGTTAGCCGACCTCCTCCCCCTTTATCCTTTTTTAGCCGACTCAAACCCTCTCTACCTCCCGGTCCCTTTTTTTAGTCGTTAAACTCCCTTTCGCCCTTGTTGAGGCTTATGAGTTAAAATAAGTGATGACGTTGAGATTAACTAACAAAGAATTATGTTCTTTAAAATAGATCCAGATGCTGTAACCAACAGTTAATGTAAGTATGATGATTTCAACTACAGTGCAAAATACTATGATATTCAAGACATTTGTTAATGATGATTTGTGATGATTATATGTTATTATTGAGAAACTTGGTGATCTTTTATGGGCATTGATGGGAGCCGATCGATCTTCCTAACCTGAGATATATGCATTGGCATTCGTATTGAACACATTGATATTGTGATAAGTGTGAATCTTATTATAGTGTACTGTACTTAACTTCGCTTCAGATATATAAATTTGCTGGAGGCCCCCAACAGTCATTTAGGGCCCGCTAACGAAAGGGTGTTGGAGGTCTGGAGCAAAATTGTACGGGTGGTGTCGTAGGTCCGTTGGTGGCCTAGGGACTGTGTAGGCCATGTCTAATTATTATATTGTATTCTTATTGGTGTAGCTTCCTGAGTCGTGCGTGAGACAATGATGGACGCACATGCATTGGTAGATAGTGCATGCTTATTATTGGCCATATTTTGATTGAGCTTATGCGGTACACTATAATGTGGGATTTGGACCCATGTGCGACTGACATTTCATTAGACATTATCGTATCATCATATTTACCGATCGTTAAACTTCATTTACCATATTGTGTGCTATAGATGCCGATGGGATACACCAAAGAGATGCGTATGATTATGTGTGTCAAGAATTCTACCGATCCTACGACTATACGTGTCATATGGATTAGGAAGCATTACACCAGGTTCTATACATTGTTGGACGAAGAAAAAGAATTGGAGACGTATATAGACTTCTTGGACTATACCCACATTATAATAGAAGTTTATGACTTTTTTACTGGCAACTTCATCCACATGAAAAAGGTCTGTAACTTGGTAGATAGTGTAAATATATGTATAGAACATGTTTGAAAAAGGTCTGACTACAACCCCATCATCGATTGTCTCGTCAATTCTTTAAGATTGATATATATAGTACTTGTTGTAAAGAAAACTATTTTTGACCAGGTATATAATGACGGTGTGTATTGCCCATTGCTTCCGTTGTTTACTTTAAGTGGTATCAGAGTCTATGTTCAAATATTTTATAAGGTAAGGGCGTTATAGTTTAAGTGGTATCAGAGCATATGTTTAAATAACATTCTGTAGACTCGACTCGTATAGTCATCAGTCGGAGAAGGAATTGACATTTCGGTACCTGTCTTATTGTTTTATTAACTTATGTGAACCAAATGTGATTTAATTTTGTATATTATTTGTTTAATGGTTAATAGATCTAGTTATATGCAGAAACTAAAATCATAAATAATTATTTGGTAAGTTGAATTTCGTGGACGTAACTTCTTTAAGAAGGAGAGAATGTAACGTTCCGATTTTTTTTCTCGAAATTTTTAGGAGCTTTTTAGGATTTTTTAGGGATTTTATTGGAAAGATTGTTTTTTCTTTCAAAAAATATTTTCTTAGTTAAGAAGAAATGAAATTCTAATTGCAACTTTTACCCTAGGTCGAAAATGTAGTTTCTGAAAATAAATTATTGCAGTCAAGCCTCTTGTCCCTCCTATAAATAGAAGAGGGTTCAGTTCATTTTGAAAAAATGTTAGCTTCTTCAGAAAAAAGGTACTTATTCTCATTTTTAAGTATTTTTGATTTTATAAAATAGTAAAAAATGACCTCTAAGCAGTAAAGTACCACCCCTGTACAGTTTATCGAGTTGGTTGACCCTCTAGGGGTCGCCTCCCCTTTCCAACACTGTTAGGCAGCTCTCCTTCTCCTTTATCATTTTTGGGTGACTCCAAACCCGTTCCATCTCCCGAGCCCCATTTTTGAGTCGTTAAACCCCCGTTGGCCCTGGTTGACGCTTATGAGTCGATATAAGTTATGTTGTTGAGATTAACTAACAATAAATTATGTTCTTAAAATAAATCTAGACGCCGTAACCAATAGTTAATATAAGTATGATGATTTCAACTATAGTGCAAAATACTATGATATGCAAGATATTTGTTAATGATAACGTGTGGCGATTTTATGTTATTACTGTGAAACTCGGTGATCTTTTATGAGCATTGATGGGAGTCGATCGATCTTCCTAACATGAGATGTATGCATTGGTGTTCATATTAAGCACATTGATATTGTGATAAGTGTAAATCTTGTTATAGTGGGTATTACTTAACTTTGCTCTTGATATATACACTTGTTGGAGGCCTCCGACAGTCATTGAGGGTAGCTGACGAAAGGGTGTTGGAGGTTCGGAGCAGATACGGACGGTGTCGTAGGTCCCTTGGTGGCCTAGTAGATGCGTAGCGACATGTTAAGCACCGTATACGGTAGACTAGGCCTAATTATTATATTATATTCCTATCAGTGTAGCCTCCTGAGTCGTGTATGAGACCATGAAGGATGCACATGCATCGGTAGATAGTGTACTTATTATTATTGGCCATATTATGATTGAGCTCATACAGTACACTATAATGTGGGATTTGGGCCCATGTGTGAGACATTTCATTAGACATTATCATATCATCATATTTATTGAACGTTATTATTCACATACTATAATTTGTACTGTAGATGCCAATGGGATACCCCGAAGAGATGAGTACGATTAGGTGTGCCGGGAATTCTACTGATTATACGACTATATGTGTCATTTGAATTAGACAGCATTACACCATGTTCTATATAATGTTGGACAAAGAATAATAATTGGAGACGTATATAAATGTCTTGAACCATACCTACATAATAATAAAAGTATATGACTCTTTTAGTGGCCACTTCATCCACATGATGATGGAGGTCGAATGATTTCATTTCGTTTACTGTTTTAGTCCATAAATAGTAATTCGGTCTGAAGTGTAAATGTATGTAGAGAACAGGTTTGAAAATGGTTTAACTGCCACCCCACCGCCGATTGTCTCGTCAATTATTTAGGATTGACATATATTCTTTTGTCACTTTGATATTGTAAATATTTGGTGGCGTCAGTACCAGTTGTTAAAAAAATCTTTTTGACCAGATATGTTATAGCAGTGGGTATTAATTACCCTTTGCTTCTATTGTTTAGTTTAAGTTCTATCAGAGTCTAGGTTCAAATATTTTATGAGGTAAGAAAGTTACAATTTAAGTGGTATCAGAGCAAAGGTTTAAATAACATCATGTAGACTCGACATGTATAGTCGTCCGTCGGAGAAGAAATCGACATGTCGGTACGTATCTTATTGCCTTATTAACTTATGTGAACAAAATGTGATTTAATTTTGTATATTACTTGTTTGATGGTTAATGCATCTAGTTATATGCAGAAATTAAAATCATAAATAATTATTTGGTATTTTGAATTTCGTGGATGAAATTTCTGTAAGGATGAGAGAATGTAACGTACTAGTTTTTTTTTTTCTGAAATATTTAGGAGCTTTCTGGGAATTTTTAGGAATTTTATCGAAATTATTGTTTTTTTTAAAACGTTTTCTTATTCAAGAATAAATGAAATTCTAATTGCAACTTTTACCCTAGGTCAAAAATTTAGTTACTGAAAATAAATTATTGCAGTCAACCTCCTGGTCCCTCCTATAAATAGGAGAGTGGCCAGTTCATTTTGAAAAAGTTAGAAGCTACCCCATTCTTCAGAAAAAATGTACTTTTATCGTGTCAGTGATTTTATGTGTTTAATATTCCGCAAGTGTACGGATCGCTCAAGTAATAAAAAGTATTATGAGTCCAAGTATCGTTTCCACATAGATTTAGATAATTCAATTGCAATTATACTAACTTTAACCGAATCTGTTAATTTTAAAAATTAGGTAATAGAAACTAATTAAAATAATAAACTAAGAACAATTAAATCATTATAACTTGTTAGCGATTTTATGTGTTTAATATTCCGCAAGTGTATCGCTCAAGTAATAAAATGTATTATGAGTCCAAGTATCGTTCCCATAAAGATTTAGATAATTCAATTGTAATTATACTAATATTTACCGAATATGTTAACTTTGAAAATTTGGTAATTAAAAACTAATTAAAATAATAAACTAAGAACAATTAAATAATTATAACTCAATTAAGTAAAATATTAAATTTATGAAAATTTCTTTAACTTCTGAAAAGAAAATTAATAGGATCTCGAATCCACTTATAGTTGTTAATTTCTCTATCTTGATTCTTGATTTTGACAAAGTATATCAGTTATGACTATCAATATCCATAGATTGTTTAACCATTTATCTCGAATAAAATTAAACATATTCATAAGTATGACTCGACTATATCTCTATAACGAATGCGAATACAAATGAATGCATTAAGTTTCTATGGATAATTAAAGATCACCTAAAGCATAACGGTATACTTCTATCCCCTATCGGACTTTAAGATAATTAAAATAATGTCTAGTCTGCTTTCAATCTTTCGATAGAAAAACAAACCTCAACAATCATACAATTACTACGTATATAACTGTAGATCCAAATAAATCAAAATTAATTATTCAAAACTTTATTGAAATAAATTGTCAAAAACCAAGTCTCCAAATAGAAGAATTTAAACTACAAGATTCATCGTAATTCTAGTACTAAATAAACTAGCCTAGCATACTAATAATAAGGATATAAAGAGAAAAAGAAAATATGGATTCATCATCCAGAGAAGAAGAACACTCTAAAGAGAAAATCTTGATCTTGATTAAGTTCTTCAAAAAATGAATCTTGATCTCCGTTTTTGTGTTTCGTCTCTTGTTTTTGTCCCAAAATTCGGACTGCGATTATGAGTTTATAATCCCTATTTATAGTGCCCTAATGGTATCCTAAAATATTCCAAAAAATCATTAAAATCGCGTTCAAAACGTTTCCTAATCGGATTAGAACTCGAAAAGAAAACAAACTCTCATGGCAGAAAACGATCACCCAGTTTCATGGTTTTACATTCTGCTTCTGATTTGTGTTGCTGGGCGCTCGCCCAGCTTGATGTTTTTTTTTTTCAAATTTTGGCTTTTGGTTTTCCAACTTTGAATTTTGATTTATTTAGTCCTCCAACTTTATATAACCTCTAATTTGGTCTTTCAAGTTCCAATTGAGTGAATTTAAGTTCACATATTCTCTAAATATTTGCCAATTTGTTACTCTTTTCATCCAATCTTTTCCAATTGCTGACAGACGGATTCAAAAGTGAAATAGAAGCAATAATACACTAAATCAAGTAGAAATTCAATAAAATGATGAGATAAAAGCTTAGTTTAAAGGTCCGAATAAGTGCACAAAATGCACTTATTAAACACCTCCAAACTAAACATTTGTTCGTTCTCGATCAAAAACAAAATTAAACTACAAATTTAAACTAAGCTAAAAGAATTAACAGGAATTTGGTTTATGTTAAATTTTTTACCATATGCCGTTGGTTCAAAAATATAGCAATACTTTTAGAAATATATTAAACAACACAACAAATAAATTTTTACTTATCCGATGATCGACCTTTTGTAAGTGTGTGAATAGCCAGATATTGAACTTACACCTGTATTAGACTACGACCAATATTGTGTTGTTGATATTTTTTTAATCCCGAACCCTTTGTAGTTATTTATTCCTTACACCTCTCGTAAAATATCACACTTTTAATACTTTTCTCTCCAATCCCGAGGTGTTCTAGCGAATTTGATTCCTATTGATTCAATACAAATATATATATATATTTCCAAATATGGTGGTAACATTTAGAAACTTGTATTCCTAGAACTAGGATGGCGAATGATTTTTTAAATTCTCATCTTCAGTCTCTGAGGTCCTAACCTAGCAATTCTTACCGAGTACTTTTAACTCTTTTTCATTTTATTTAATTAAAATAAATATTTTTACATTCTGTGCAGCACTTCTCTCTCATAAGCTTTCTATGTGACCCCTGTAGCAAGCTTTGGGCCGATGACTCCCAAGTCAGATCACCATAGGAGCACCATGTTTTAAAATACCTTAACAGACTTAATTGCTCTAGTCCCACAGGCTATAATAGAAGTGAAGATGTAAATTTTTTTATAATGACCCATGTAGCCTTTGGGCCGATTACTCCCAAGTCAGATGACTATATGACACCAGATTTTAAAATACCCTAACATGCTTAATTGTTCGAGTCAGATATTTTATTTTATTTTTATTAGTAATGAGTAATTATTGGTTTAGATTCCTTGACTACAACTTATTCAACCAAATATGAGATCCATAAAATCCAAACCATCAAAATTCTACAAACACGTGTACTAACTTTAACATCTCCAAATTGTTCTCAAACAGTTTGGTTACTAGTCTAAGGATTTGTGAACAAGATTTGCACAATAATTCTAAGTCAATAATATCAACCCATACACTTAAGTCATGTTTTCAATAAGTAATAAGTCAATAGTGGCTACGTGTTCCAAATCTAGTCTAACATGGATAAGTATTTAGGTAAAAGTACGAGTTAAAGTGTTGTCTAATATTCTAATTAAAAACACACTCAAATTTAAACAAATATCATCATTCACGGTAAGATATTCAACTATAGCTGGATAAAGTAACTTTTTTTTTTCAAAATAAATTTTATTATTATTTTTATTATTTATTTATTTATTATTATTTTATTTTTTTGAAAAATAAAATTTACAATTATACAGACTCAAAAAATAAACAAATTCAAAATTCATCAATTAAGTATCCTGATACTTAACCCACATCCAAACTAAAACATTACATTGTTCTCAATGTAATAGCAAAATAAAGCTAATAAATGAGGGAAGAGATTAGTTACTCATCGGAGATAGATGTGGAGAAGATGTATCTGGTTGGTTGAAGGTCTGATTAAGTGAACTCAGATGTATTGCTGGGATTCTTGGTCAAAAGATGATGTAATAGCTATTATTCAAGCGGCTCGCAAAGTGGACATCCTGCAGTTGACATGGTGAGGCTTTATAAGTGCATTAAACAATAAATGAAATAAAAACTAATGAATTATTTAAACTAAATTAATTAATAAGAATATAAGAATTGGTTGCCTCCTATTAAGCCATTATTCATAGTCATTAGCTTGACTTATTGTCCGGTTGCTCAAGTAGAAAAAGAAGGGATCTCGAAATTATCGAAGGTGTCACTTTTCAATAATTTCTTGATTTTCTTCTCCATCTTCTGTGGCTTGTCCCTCATTTTCTATTTAACAGCTCCACTATGTGCCTCAAGGATATGACTTCTTCAGCTTCAACCATATGTTTCCAATGTCAGCTTCTTGCATCTGAACAATCTGTTTACCTTTGTCTTTCACATGTACTGTTGGCTTCGTTTCCCAAAACTTTTTAAAGAAGTTGTTCTTGAATTTCTTCAAAGTCTCAACCTGATATCATGTCTAATAAGAAAGAGGTGGTGGTGCCATATCTTTACCCAACATATAAAATATCTCCCATTTATGCTGAACTCTTAGTGTCAATACACCTCGTAAAACATCAATGAGAGCATTCAAAGTAGCTAAGAAGGGTCAGCCCAAGATAATATGGGTTTCTGCATCCTCAGGCATATCAAGAACAACGAAGGCAGTGGAAAATAATAACTTTTCCACTCTCATCACCATATCTTCCACTATTCCAAACGACTTTTTAACAGATCGGTCAGTCAACTGAAGATTGAATTTGGCAGGTTAGCTTCACCAATTCCTAATCGCCTAAAAATAGAAAGAGGCATTAAATTGATACTTGTACTAAGATCACATAATGCCTTGTCAATCACGAGTTTACCGATGGTAATTGAAATTGCAAAGCTTCCTAAATCATGTCTTTTGTTTGGTAGTTGCTTTTCCATTATAGCATTCACTTATCATGTAAGTTTTACTGTATCCCCTTCTACTAAATTTTTCTTATTTGCAAGCAGTTGTCTCATAAACTTAGCGTAGTTGGGTATTTGAGTCAGTGCTTCCACAAATGGTATGTTAATATGAAGCTTCCTTAGATGATCTAGAAATTTTGCACATTGCTTATTCTGTTTCTTCTTCTGTGGATTTAACCTTTATGAAAAAGGGATGAGAGTTCATATGGTTTGATAGGAAATGTTGCTGATAAGTGCATTTTGTGCACTTATTCGGGCCTTTAAACCAAATTTTTATCCCATCATTTTATTGAATTTCTACTTAATTTATTGTATTTTTCTTTCTATTTCAGTTTTAGACCCAATATAAGCAAATAGAGAAGAATGGACGAAAATAACAACAATTTGGTATTAAGGTGTGTTGGAGTGATAATGAAGAGTTGAAACAAATGATATACCATTAGAAAGATAATCGAATTACGAGTCCACCACTTTTTACAGATCCCAATTTGGAGATTCCTATAAGAAGTTATGGTCATTTGAAAAATAGCCGCCCATTGTTATTTTTACTGCGGGAATTTTGTTTCCTTTTCGAATTCCAATTCGATTAGGAAACGTTTTAACCCACGAACTTTAAGGATTTTTGAGATCTTTTATGGCACAATTAGGTAATTATAAATATGAGTTATTAACTCATAACAAAGGGGTGTCATTTTTTGGTGAAGTTTTGGAGAGAAGAACGGGAGACAAATTAAGAACGAAGATCAAGATTCATCATTTCAAGATCAAAACGAAGATCAAGTTCAAGATTTCATCTCTAAATTATTTTCTTCATATCCGGGTGATGGCTTCCATTTTTCTTCTTCTTTTTATTTCTTTATTGTTAGTATGCCAGGCTAGAATATTTTAGTGCTAGGATCGTGATGAAGCTTGTATAATGAATCTTTAATTATTCGAACATAGTTTTTGATATTTAAGCATGTTTTAAATTTTGAATAATTGATATTGATTTTTTCTTCATCTACACTTATATGTACAATAGTTGTATGATTCTTGTGGCTTGTTTTACCTTCGAGAGATGGAAAATAGGTTATACATAGTATCAATTGTCGTAGAGTCCGATAGGAGATAGAGATATACCGTTATGTTTTACATGATCTCTAAGTATTCACAAATTCTTATGCATTTTTGTATGTTTGCATCCGTCATAGAGATATAGTAAGGTCACATTGAGGGATAAGTTTAATTCTACTCGAGAGAGATTGTTAAACAAATTAGGAATATTGATCTTCATAATTAAATCATGTTATCAAATTCAACGGTTCAGGTTAAATGAAATTAGTATAAGTGGATTCGGGATCCTAGTACGCTTTACTTTTCTTTTTCATTTTTAAAGTAATTCTTCTTTAATTTTGTTGACGTTGGAACCTGCACCAGTCCACGTGTCAACAGATCTCCAGTCACTCCTCTGCCAACTCGTATGTTACTTGCACACTAGGACAATCGTTAGGCACCAAGATCTCTGGAGGAAAAGGGTCCAGCGATCGTTGGCACTCCGACGATCAAGTCAACTGTCGGTATATGAGAGATACACGGGGGCGGAAACAATGGGGTGTGGGAGAGACAAGCAGGCAGAGATTTGAGCAGAGTTTAGGGTGGGATTCTTAAGCATAAAAAGTGTGTACCTTGTAACAACCGGAGACGTTGCATTTATAGCGCAAGAGTTCCAATTGATTTAGGAGACAAATCAACTTGATACTCAATCGGATCCTCCTTCCTTATGTGATAAAGATATCCGTGATTATCTTCCTTCCTTGAGCTTATCACGTTGCATGATTTTAGGAGATTGCGATTCGGTTTCCTTGTGAGGATTCGTGCGCCCAATCTAACGCAATCTTTCTTTAATTACTTCTCTGGTCATTCCAGCATATCGAGCTGCTTGCTGGTTACGAATGATGCGAAGCCTGACGAGGCCTTGTGGATCGCATGCGAGTGCCGAGGCCCTCCACTCCTCACGGATTTCTGGCTGCCGAAGGCCAAAGCGTGCGATGGGCCTTCCAAGGCTCTAACAGGGCCCAGATAGGGTTCTTGATGGATCTTGAACTGGGCCCTTACTGGGCTTGGATGGGGCCCCTGCTGACGTGGCAGCCATATCATAATCGTGTGGTAACAAATTTAATCTCTTGTTTGTTTAAATTATAATTAGTGAATTAATTTTAGTTTATGTTTTAATTAGTTTTTAATTACAAAATCTCCAATTTTCCAAAGTTCATTAGATTCGGTTAAGGTTGATATAATTGCAACTGAATTATCTAAATTTTCGTGGGAACGATACTTGGATTCACAATCCACTTTATTACTTGAGCGATCTGTGCACTTGCGGAATTAATAAAGATATAAAATCTCTGACAAGTTTTTGGCACAGTTGCCGGAGATTTAGTTTTAGTTCTTTTCAATTATATTAGTACTAATTCGAACTTTATTTAATTAATTTTTTTTATTATTTTTAGTTTATTTTAGTGTTCAACTTGTCTTGTTTCAGACCACAATACAAGATGGAAGACCAGAAGATCAATGATGACAATATGCTAGTTGGAGACTTTCTGACTCCATAGATCATCCAAAGCCAATCTAGCATCGATGAGGACAACATGCTTGTTGGAGATTTCTTTGCAATGCATCAGGCCAGTATAACGAGATATGATGCAATTTCTGAGATTGATGAGGACAACATGCTTTTTGGAGATTTCCTTGCAATGCAGCATGTCAATATAGCGAGATATGAGGCTACTTCTGAGATTGATGAGGATAACATGCTTGTTGGAGAATTCATCGTAGATTATCCAAATTTCTCTTGGAAGGATAATTGCAATAATATCAGACTACAAGGTCCTCAGTTTCAGCAGTTAGAAAAGAAAACTTCACTTGAAGACATTTTCAGTAAATTCATCGAGAAAACTGATCAATTCTTAGATAAAACTGATGAGTTCCGAGACAGACAGAGATCAATTTTCGAAATCAAAGCGCTTCAATAAAAAATTTGGAAATACAGATGGGTCAGATGGTAGTTGCTATATCAATTAGAGGACAAAGTATGTTGCCAAGCATTACAGAGATGAATCCCTAGGAAAGTGTTACATCTTTTACTACCAGAAGTGGGGTTCAATTACCAGAAATCTATGTAAAGAGGCCAGTTGCAAATAAAGAAAAGGAACTATCCACTGGTGAGGAGCACGTGGAATAGACTGAGTAGACAACATATATTAAAGAGAGTTCATGTAACGACCACGGACTTTCCCCTACAGGCCTTTCGCCCAGGGGCTATTCCGTGCGCCGTTAACTTACGTACTGTCAACTGGAGGTTGGGCTCCAAACTGGATTTCTTTCGCGTCCCCAGCGATTCGAACCCTTGACCTCCTCCCATAAGGGGAACTTAAGTGGAATGCTGGTACCAATTGGGCGAGTTGCTCAATTGGTACCAGCATTCCACTTAAGTTCTCCTTATGGGAGGAGGTCAAGGGTTCGAATCGCTGGGGACGCGAAAGAAATCCAGTTTGGAGCCCAACCTCCAGTGGACAGTACGTAAGTTAACGGCACACGGAATAGCCCCTGGGCGAAAGGCCTGTAGGGAAAAGTCCGTGGTCGTTACAAAAAAATGCGCATTTTTTTGTAACGACCACGGACTTTCCCGTACAAGCCTTTCGCCCAGGGGCTATTCCGTGCGCCATTAGCTTACGTACTGTCCACTGGAGGTTGGGCTCCAAACTGGATTTCTTCCGCGTCCCCAGCGATTCGAACCCTTGACCTCCCATTAAGGGGAACTTAAGTGGAATGCTGGTACCAATTGGGCAAGTTGCTCAATTGGTACCAGCATTCCACTTAAGTTCTCCATAATGGGAGGTCAAGGGTTCGAATCGCTGGGGACGCGGAAGAAATCCAGTTTGGAGCCCAACCTCCAGTGGACAGTACGTAAGCTAACGGCGCACGGAATAGCCCCTGGGCGAAAGGCCTGTAGGGGAAAGTCCGTGGTCGTTACAAAAAAACGCGCTGCCCAATTGGTACCAGCATTCCACTTAAGTTCCCCATAATGGGAGGTCAAGGGTTCGAATCGCTGGGGACGCGGAAGAAATCCAGTTTGGAGCCCAACCTCCAGTGGACAGTACGTAAGCTAACGGCGCACGGAATAGCCCCTGGGCGAAAGGCCTGTAGGGGAAAGTCCGTGGTCGTTACAGTTCAGGTACACTACAGGTTAAGGCAACTGTTCCTATCAAACCATCTGAGCCTCTGATCCCACTTCCTCAGAGATTACCAGAACACAAGTTAGACAAGCAATTCTCCAACTCTCATCTTCCTTCAAAAATTGATTTTGTGATTAAGGTCGATGAAGAAGTTGAAATTTTCGTGGTTGTGTTCGAGCAAGGTGCTACGCTAAAATTCTATTTTTGTGAGGAGCACAAATTCAAAATTTGGAGGATAAACGAAAAATAGTGTAAAGTCAATAGATGCAAGCAAAGCAAGTCCTCCAAAGCACTATTTAGAGTGCCATGAGCAATCAAACAATAAGTCAAGCTAATGACTATAAATAAGCGCTTAATGGGAGGCAACCCATTTTCTAACCATTTTATTTATTTGCTTTATACGTAGTAATTTTAGTTAGTTTAAATAATTCAATAGTTTTTATTTCATTTATTATTTAGAACACTTTTTAAGCCTTACTATGTCAATTGCAGGATGTCCCACTTTGCGAGCTGCTTGGATAATATCTATGACACCATCTTTTGACCAAGAGTCCCAACACCACATCTAAGTCCACTTCAACCGGACCTTCAGCCAGCCAGATCAATTTTCTCTACATCTATCTCTGGAGAGTAACTGATCTTTTTTCTCCTTTATTTGCTTTATTTTGTTAATTTTAGTTTGGGATGGGTTAAGTATCATAATACTTAATTATTTTAAATTTACTTATTATTCGGGTCTATATAACTGTAAAAAAAATTTAAATTTCATTTTTTTTATAAAATTTATTATTTTTTCGTCTTTCAAAAAAAAAATTTAGCTATTGTTGAATATCTTACCACCAATGATAATACTTGTTTGAATTTAAGTACATTTTTAGTTATAATATTAGATAACACTTTAACTCGTACTTTTACCTGAATACTTATCTATGTTGGACTAGATTTGAAGCACGTAGCCACTGTTTACTTATTACTTATTGGAAACGTGTATGTGTTGATATTATTGACTTAGATCATTGTGAAAAAAAATTCCATTCCTAAATTCTTAGATTAGTAACCAAACTGTTTGAAAACAGTTTGGGGGTATTAAAGTTAGGACATGTTTTTTTAGAATTTTGATGGTTTGAGTTTTCTGGAACTGATCTTTGGTTGAATAGGTTGTAGTCAAAGAATCTAAATCGAGCACTACTCACTGCTAAAAAAAATAAATAAAATATCTGACTCGATCAATTAAGCATGTTAGAGTATTTTAAAACCTGCTGTCCTAAAGTCATCTGACTTGGAAGTCATTGGCCCAAAGCTCGTTACATGAGTCATAAAAAAATAAAAAATAAAAAATTAATTACATCTTTACTTCTCTTATAGCCTGTGGGACTTGAGTAATTAAGTCTGTTAGGGTATTTCAAAACCTTGTGCCCTATAATCATCTGACTTGGGAGTCATCAGCCCAAAGCTCGCTACAAGGGTCACATAGAAAGCTAGTGAGAGAGAAGAATTGCACATGATGTAAGATTGTTTATATTGGTTAAATAAAATAAAAAGAGTTAAAGTGCTCGGTAAGAATTGCTAGATTAGAACCTAAGAGACTGAAGATGAGAATTTAGAAATCACTAACCATCCTAGTTCTAAGAATACAAGTTTTAATTTTTACCACTTTATTTGGAAAAAAAAAAGCATTATGTTGATCAATAGGAACCAAATTTGGTAGAACACCTTGGGATTAGAGAGAAAAGTATTAGAAGTGTGTAATTTACGAGAGGTGTAAGAAATAAATGACTACAAAGGGTTTGGGACTGTAAAAATATCAATAACACAATATTGGTCGTGGTCTAATACATGTGTAAGTTCAATATCTAGCTATTCACACTCACAAAAGGTTGAGCATTGGATAAGTAAAAATTTAATTGTTGTGTTGTTTAATATATTTCTAAAAGTGTTGCTTTATTTTTGAACTTGAGGTATATGGTAAGAAATTTAACATTAACTATATTTCTGATTATTCTTTTAGCTTAGTTTAAATTTGTAGTTTATTTTTATTTTTGTTCGAGTACGAACAAATGTTTAGTTTGAGAGTGTTTGATAAGTGCATTTTGTGCACTTATTTGGGCTTTTAAACTAAATTTTTATCCCATTATTTTATTGAATTTCTACGTAATTTATTGTATTTTCCTTTTTATTTCAGTTTTAGACCCATTTATAAACAAACAGAGAAGAATGGACGAAAAGAACAACAATTTGGTGTTAAGGTGTGTTGGAGTGACAATGAAGAGTTGAAACATATGATATACCATTTGAAAAATAATCGAATTACGAGTCTACCACTTTTTACGGATCTTAATTTGGAGCTTCCTACAAGAAGTTATGGTCGTTTGAAAAACTGCCGCCTATTGTTATTTTTGCTGCGGGAATTTTGTTTCCTTTTCGAATTCCAATTCGATTAGGAAACGTTTTAACCCACGAACTTCAAGGATTTTTGAGATCTTTTAGGGAACAATTAGATAACTATAAATATGAGTTATTAACTCATAACAAAGGGTCGTCGTTTTTTGGTGAAGTTTTGGAGAGAAGTATGGGAGACAAATCAAGAACGAAGATCAAGATTCTTCATTTCAAGATCAAAACGAATATCAAGTTCAAAATTTCATCTCTTAATTATTTTCTTCATATCCGGGTGATGACTTCTATTTTTCTTCTTCTTTTTATTTCTTTATTGTTAGTATGATAGGCTAGAATATTCTAGTGCTAGGTTCGTGAGGAAGCTTGTATAATGAATCTTTAATTCTTCGAACCTAGTTTTTGATATTTAAGCATGTTTTAATTTTTGAATAATTGATATTGATTTTTCTCTTCATCTACAATTATATGCGCAATAGTTGTATGATTCTTGTGGCTTGTTTTACCTTCGAGAGATGGAAATAGGTTATACATAGTATCAATTGTCGTAGAGTCCTATAGGGGATAGAGATATACCACTATGCTTTACGTGATCTCTAAGTATTCATAAATTCTAATACATTCTTGTATGTTCGCATCCATCATAGAGATATAGTCGGATCATATATATGGATAAGTTTAATTCTACTCGAGAGAGATTGTTAAACAAATTAAGAATATTGATCTTCATAATTAAATCATGTTATCAAATTCAACAGTTTGGGTTAAATGAAATTAGTATAAGTGGATTCGGGATCCTAGTACGCTTTTCTTTGCTTTTTCAATTTTAAAGTAATTTTTCTTTAATTTAATCTCTTGTTTTTTTAAATTATAATTAGTTAATTAATTTTAGTTTATGTTTTAATTAGTTTTTAATTACAAAATCTCCAATTTTCCAAAGTTCATTAGATTCGGTTAAGGTTGATATAATTGCAACTGAATTATCTAAATCCTCGTGTAAACGATACTTGGACTCACAATCCACTTTATTACTTGAGCGATCTGTACACTTGCAGAATTATTAAAGATATAAAATCCCTGACAGTTGCCTTAACTTGTGGTGTAACTGAACTCTCTTCAATATTTACTGTTTGCACAGTCTGTTGTACGTGCTCATTATCAATGAAATGTACCATTTCTTTATTTGCAACTAGTCTCTTTACATGAATTTCTGGTAAATGAACCTGACTTCTGGTAGTTATTGCATGTACTTTCTCTTTGGGATTGACCTCAGTGTTTCTCAGCAAGGTACCATGTGGTTTACTTGACATAGCAACTGCCATCTGACCCATCTGTGTTTCTAAATTTTTTATTGAAGCGCATTGATTTTGAAATTTGATCTCTATCTTGTTCATGTACTTGTCAGTTTTCTCGATGAATTCATCGAGAATGTCTTCTAATGAAACTTTCTTTTCTGGTTGCTGAAACTGAGAAACATGTGGTCTATTGTTATTCTGATTATCCCTCTAGGAAAATTTTGGGTGATTACGCCATCCTGGATTAAATATATTAGAGAATGGATTACTTTGTGGGTATTGACCACCTTGAACATATTCGGCTTGCTGTGATAGAATATGACATTTTGATGTGATGTGATTTGTCCCACACTCTTCACAAGTTGATTTCTTTGTTTGTATCGCATTGATTGATTGTGATATGCTCTCCACTTTGTGTGCCAAAGAATCTATTTTTGCAGATAACACCGTGCTAGTGTCTACTTCATGTACCCCAACAGTTTTCTTGTGTATGACTCTATCTGATGCTCACATGGCAGTGGTGGTAGCTACTCTTTCAAATAGCTCTAAAGCTTCAACAATGGTTTTGGTAGATAAAGAGCCGTTAGATGAAGAGTCGATCATACTTTTAAATAAAGGGAATATTACAACATAAAAATATTAAATTTGTTGGCCCTTGCCAATGTCATGATGAAGACACTTCATTAGCATATTTTTGAATCTATTCCACGCTTCATTAAAAGATTCTGTTTCTGACTGTTGAAATATGGATATATCATGCTTCAACTTTGAAATCTTGGCTGGTGGAAAGAATTTTGTACAGAACTTTTGGACTAGATCATTCCAGGTGGTTATGCTGTCAATGGGCAGTGAGTCCAGCCACTCAAGAGCTTTGTCACAGAGAGTATGTGTGAATAAATGTAGCTGGATAACGTCGTCTGAGATTCCTTGATATTTGAAGCGTTGGCACATTTCTAAGAACCATGAAACATGTGTAAATGGATTTCCATCAGCCCTGCCATAGAATTGATGTCCATTCTGGATAGATGAATTACATTAGTCTTCAACCGAAAGTTTGGTTGCCCAAAAGGTGGGTAGACAATGCTAGATTGGTTTTGGATGATCTGTGGAGTCAAAAAGTCTCCAACTAGCGTATTGTCTTCATCAATCTCCTGTCTTACCCGAGTGATCTCGTTGTTATTCATTTTGTTTTGCTGTTTTTGGTCTTTTGGGGTATTTTTCTTGCCTCTATCTGCCTACGATGAAAAGTGCGTTCGATCTTTAGATCAACTCGAATTAGAGAATCGTGTCTCACACTTCATATGCAATGTTCTGAAAAGAAACAAAGCAAACATTGAAATAACTAAAGAAAATAATAATAAATAATTAAAATAATTAAATAAAGTTAGAATTAGTGTTAAAATAAATAAAAAAAACTAAAACTAAATCTCCGGCAACGGCGCCAAAAACTTGTCAGAGATTTTATGTGTTTAATATTCCGCAAGTGTACGGATCGCCCAAGTAATAAAATAGATTATGAGTCCAAGTACCATTCCCACAAGAATTTAGATAATTCAATTGCAATTATACTAACTTTAACCAAATCTGTTAACTTTGAAAATTTGGTAATTAAAAACTAATTAAAATAATAAACTAATAAAAATTAAATAATTATAACTTGTTAGCAATTTTATGTGTTTAATATTTTACAAGTGTATGGATTGCTCAAGTAATAAAATAGATTATGAGTCCAAGTATCGTTCCCATAAGGATTTAGATAATTCAATTGCAATTATAATAACCTTAACCAAATCTGTTAACTTTGGAAATTTGGTAATTAAAAACTAATTAAAATAATAAAATAAGAACAATTAAATAATTATAACTCAATTGAGTAAAAGTTAAAATTTTTGAAAATTTCTTTAACTTCTGAAAAGAAAAGTACTAGGATCCCGAATCCACTTATAGTTGTTAATTCCTCTAATCTTGATTCTTGATTTTGACAAAATATATCAGTTATGACGACAATATCCCTTGATTGTTTAACAGTTTCTCTCGAATAAAATTAAACATATTAATAAGTATGACTCGACTATATCTCTATGAAGAATGCGAATACAAACGAATGCATTAAGTTTCTATGGATAATTAAAGATCACCTAGATCACCTAAACCATTGCAGTATATTTCTATCCCCTATTGGACTTTAAGATAATTAAAATAATGTCTAGCCTGCTTTCGATATTTCGATAGTAAAACAAACCACAACAATCATACAATTACTACGTATATAATGGGTAGATCGAAATAAATCAAAATTAATTATTCAAAACTTTATTGAAATAAATCATCAAAAACCAAGTCTCTAAATAGAAAAATTTAAACTACAAGATTCATCATAATCCTGACACTAAATAAACTAACCTAGCATACTAATAATAAGGAAATAAAGAGAAAAATAAAATATAGAATTCATCACCCGGAAAAAAAGAACACTCTAAAGAGAAAATCTTGATCTTGATTAAGTTATTCAAAAAATGAATCTTGATCTCCATTTTTGTGTTTCATCTCTTATTTTTCTCACAAAATTCGGCCTACAATTATGAGTTTATAATCCTTATTTATAGTTCCCTAATGGTGTCCCAAAATATTCCAAAAAGTTATTAAATTCGCGTCCATAACGTTTCCTAATCGGATTAGAAATCGAAAAGGAAACAAACTCTCGCGGCAAAAATTTAGCCTGGGCGATCACCCAGTTTCATGGTTTTACGTTCTGCTTCTGATTTGTGTTGCTGGGTTTTTTCTTTTCAAATTTTGGCTTTTGGTACTCCAATTTTAAATTTTGATTTCTTTAGTCCTCCAGCCTTCTATAACCTCTAATTTGGTCCTTCAAGTTCCAATTGAGTGAATTTAAGTTTACATATTCTCTAAATATTTGCCAACTTATTGCTCTTTTCGTCCAATCTTCTCCAATTGCTCACAGACGGATCCAAAGCTAAAATAGAAGCAATAATACATTAAATTAAGTAGGAATTCAATAAAATGACGTGATAAAAGCTTAGTTTAAAGGCTTGAATAAGTGCACAAAATGCACTTATCATATCCTTTTTAAGTATTTTTAATTTTATAAAATAGTAAAAAACGACGCCTAAGCAATAAAATGGTACTCGTGTACAGTTTACCAAGCTGGTCGACCCTTCCAAGGGTCACCACTCATTTCCAACACAATTAGCCGGCTCATCTTCTCCTTTGTCCTTTTTGGATCGACTCCAAACCCTGTCTATCCTCCGAGTAACGTTTTTGAGTTGTTAAACTCCCGTTGGCCCTGGTTAAGGGTTATGAGTCGAAATAAGTTATGTTGTTGAGATTAACTAACAAATAATTATGTTCTTTAAAATAGATCCATACGCTGTAACCAATAGTTAATATAAGTATGATGATTTCAACTACAATGTAAAATACTATGATATGCAAGATATTTATTAATGATGATATGTGGCAATTATATGTTATTGCTGTGAAACTTGGTGATCTTTTATTAGCATTGATGGGAGTTGGTCGATTTCCTAACTTGAGATATATGCATTGACGTTCATATTGAGTACATTGATATTGTGATAAGTGTGAATCTCATAATAATGGGTAATATTTAACTTTGCTCTTGATATATACACTTGCTGGAGGCCTCCGACGATCATTAAGGACGGCTAACAAAAGGGTGTCAGAGGTCTGGAGCCGAGATGTACGGGAGATGTCGTAGGTCCCTTGGGTGCCCAGGTGATGCCTACACTACAAGAATTTTATACTCCGCCTACATAATTTTAGGCGAAAAAGTTAAATTTGTAGGCGGAGTTTACTTTTTTCTCACAACAACGATGTTTTGTAGGGTTATGTTTTGCTCCAAAATTTTCAAGAATGAGAGGACTTGTGCCCACGAAAATGTGCATTTTTTTCAACAAGAAATTCGTTAGGTAAGATATATCTTTTGCCGGAAAAAAAATATTTGTAGGCTAATATCTACTGGGAAAAATTCCCACTTTTTTGTTGTTTTTTAGTCCCTACAAATGGAGTATTTGAAGGTAAAAAAAAAAAAATTAAATTCTCATTTTATATGCAAAATGCAAAATTTCCTCCTAAATATAAATTTATTTCTGCCTAAAATCCCTCCAACCCACCCACGCTTCTCACAAATTAACATCCTCCCGTTTCTCGCCTCCTCTCTACATAGAACATCCCAAATCTTCCTCTCTGCGAAGTGTGAGCCCAGACCAAAAATTTCTCCCAAACCTTCTTCTCTGGCACTCTGTAGAAGCAATTGCCCAAATAAAGAATTTTTCGTTAAAAAGGAGAAAGTTAGACCTACAAGCACAGAATATGAGAAAGTTAGGTTTGAAATCTCCTTTCTTTTGATTGATTTTTAATTGTTGATGAGATGTGAATCTCTTGATGGGTAAACCTTGATTATATTACTTGTCTCAAATAGAGAAATTTTGGTGAAAAAGTGGGCATTTTTCAATCAATCGATTTTATTTTCTTTTAATAGTGATTTTTTTTTTTACAATTGAATAAAGATTGTGCTTGAAAACTATGTATGCAGTTAATTACTTGACTATATATGCTAAATGCCAATTACTTCAAAACTATGTATTACTTGATAATTTTTCTATTTTTCTGTACCGTGTGTTTCCGAATTCTAATGTTTGGGGATGAACCAAGGAAGGGAGAAGGTTTGGGGATTACTAGGTAATAAGAAAACAAATTTCAAAAATTTTATATTCTTTCAGAGCCATGTTTGTTCTCGAGTGGATTGGATTTTAAGCAGAGTATGGTGGCTTGGCTTTTAAGTAGAGTATGGTTTTACTAGGTACAAGGTTTGGGGATTTTATATTCTTTTAGACCGTGGTTTGGCTAGAAATGTAGGAGGTTCATGCAGAGTATGATGGCTAGTTTGAGTTCCATCCGAGAGAGGTGAACAGGTCTAAAGTTTCTCGGTGATTTTACAATAGTTTGGCGGTGGTGAATAATCATTATGCTATTGATTTAGTTGATAGTAGAGTAGTTGAAAACACCCATGTTTGCCTTTAAGAAAACTTAGGAACTATAAAAAAAGGTCGAAGTAAATTATTCCTTGTGTTTGCATGATTGCATTTGTAATTGTGTGTAAGGTGGTTAATGGCGATATTAGTGAGTTGAAATTCACGCCTAGATGGTTTATTGATTGGTTCTTAACGGTGATATTTGTAATGTGATTAATGGTGATATTTGTGAGTTAAAAGTCATGCATGGATTTTATTGATTGGTACTTAATGGTGATATTTGTCTGTATATTGTCTCCATGAGTGCATTTGCATTTGTAATTTTCTGTAAGGTACTGTTTTATTGATTGCTGGTTTAAAGTATTGTATTGAGGTTATATAGATGCTCATCCCAAAGACAGCAGCAACTTGTTTGATTTACTTCCCAAAGACACAATTAAAGGTTTAATGAGAATGTGGGAAAAAAAAGATGAAAAATATAATTATTTAATTTATTCACATTTTTCTTCAGTTTATAAATTTTATCAAAGATGAAGCATGTAATCCTCTCATTCATTTTTCAGAAACTCATTATAGATAATAAATATATTTCCACTTGTAGTACTTGTCCATTTATATGTATTATATGTATTAGAATCCATATGTTTAACTCAAGTTAGATCATATAAATATCTGAACTTTTGTGTTGTTAGGGAATGTGAAACTTGGTTCAAGAATTGTTGACTAAAATGTTGCCCTTCTTATTCCATTTTTTTGTTGCCAGTGGCCACTTTCTTGTGATTTCAACTCATCCAGTGTACTATGTTTTAACCATTAATGTATCATTTAGACTCTTTTTTTTTCCATTCTTCTCTAAATCTATATCTATAATTTTCTATATACTTGAATTCATGAGAAAAGTTAGAAAACTAGCTGGAGAAGGATCGGATGCTGGAATGGAAGAGTAGATGATGGAGATTTAATTGGGTTGTATTAAGAATTGATATCTCATCTTGAAGTAACACAAGTCTATATGTGTTAGTAAATATTTAGTGGAATTTTACCGTTAACTTTCCTTATAGAATTATATTTTAAGATTGATGGTCAACTTTATGTTATATCTCTTGCAAAGAATCTGCAGCTTTATTTATGTAAAGAATATGTTGCTTTATGTTATCTCTTGCAAACTCTTCATACACCGATGTAGAAAATGCTCGAGTTTTCCATTCTCATATGAGACCGAAAAGTTGATTGGCAACAGGTTGGCATAAAGTGATTCATCATGCTCAAACATGAGCCGTTCATTCGGTTTATAGATCATCAAATTCCCACAAATGGAATGAAAAGTGGATCCATGTAAATGATCAAGACCTCGCAAACAACAACGCTCATTCCCCATATGGAGTTCGGAACCCAAAGGCAATCGTTGAGTGAACTGGATCTTCTTTGTGTCACCTCTTGCAAACTTTGTTTTTGTATGCTATTTAATATGTTTTTGTGAGTTTTTTTAATTTTTTTGTAGAATGAGATGCTTGCTAAAGCTGATAAATATCTTGTAGAAAGGGAAAATGAGCAACAACTTCTTGAGGATACTTCTTTGGAGGAGATCCCTATTGACGATTAAGATGTTAGACTGAAAATCATGATGTTCATTCTAGGTGTGAAGCCTGGGCGTTAAATACGTGGGTTGGGAGAAGGTCGTCTTCGAGACATTGATATTTCTTCCAATGTGCGCCATATGGAGAAGGAGCTGGAAGAAGAATGGGCTGCTCGAAAGGCAGCTGATACAACTTGAATTGAAATAGAGCAAAGAATGAAAAGCAAGTTGAATGTTGTTGGGAAACAATTCAATTCTACATTGCAGTCTTGGCATCATTCTATGCAACAATTATGTAGACAAGTTCCTTGTTTCATTCTACTACCATTTACACCATTGTCAATAAAAATGATGTTAATGAAGAAGATGATGCTATTGGAGATGAAAAGAACGGCTTTGATGAGGAGAACAGCCTTGGTGAGGATGAGTAGCATATCTAAAAAATAGGATGAAGAGTTATGTTTTTTTATTAGATGCATTATAATAGATAGAAAGCATGTTTGCTAAACTCTTTCTAAGTTTATATATAACCATATATACTTAGTGAATGGTTTTTATTTGTATTTTGGTACAATATTTTGGGTTTAATGTTATATTGATTGACACATATAAGGTCTTAATTTAATTTGTTGTATTTTTTTGCATTTTTATATTATTTTGAAGAAGGTAAAAAGAGTTAACATGATATAAAAACAATTAATTTCTCTACAAGTTCTATCATTGTTGGAAAAAATAATATACTTAGTCCACAAATACGTTTTCTCCACAAAATACCATTTGTAGAAAGAAGTGATCTTGGCCCACAAAATTTTTTCGACACAAAAGTTTATTTGTAGGGAAAGTACGATTTAGCCCACAAAATAATTTGTCTTGTGCCTACAAAACCTGTTACGTGGGCTAAAATAACTTTAGCAGACAAATAATTTTGCCAAGAAAGAACTTAGACGACAAATTGTATTCGTCTCTAAAGGAATTGTAGGGAGAGACTTTAGCCTACAAATTTTCACCATTTGTCTTCTTATATCTTTCCCAATGATGTTTGCCCCACAAATGCCCCTATAAAAAATTTTCGTCGGGAAAGGTTTTTTCCCACAGAAAAGAACATTTTCCTACAAATTTATTTTGTATGCGGAAGATAAAAATATTTTAGTGCTAGCGACATGTCAAGCACTGTATATGGTAGGTCAGACCTAATTTTTAAATTATATTCCTATCGGTGTAGCCTCCTGATTCGTGTATGAGACCATGATGGATGCACATGCATCGATAGATGGTGCGCGCTTATTATTGGCCATATTGTGATTGAGCTTATACGGTACACTATAATGTGATTCATTAGACATTATCATAACATCATATTTATTGAACGTTATTATTCATATACTATATTTTGTAATGTAGTGCCGATAGGATACACCGAAGAGATGCGTACGATTATATGTGTCGAGAATTCTACCGATCGTACAACTATACTTGTCATTTGGATTATACAACATACACCAGGTTTTATACACTGTTGGACGAAGAAGAAGAGTTGGAGATGTATATAGACGTCTTGGACTATCTACATTATAATAGAAGTTTATGACTATTTTGTTGGCTACTTCATCCACATGAAGAGGGAGGTCAAATGATTTTTTTTTGTTTACTGTTTTAATCCATAAATTACTTCAGACCCTACAATCTCACGCTTGAACTGTCTCATTATCAATAAAGTTGCAGAGTCGCCTAAAGGCGAATGAATACTCTTTGCTTTACCAAGTATAATAAGACAACTTTAGACCCATCAAATACTAAAATTTATGTATAATTCCGCCCACCATGCAACACATGTCTATCAAATTGGCATGGCCTAACCAATAAAATGTAGCACATCGTCTATGGGTCGACTCTTTGAGTCGTGCAACACGACTATTTTTCGTCCCGTTCACTCTGTTTAACTATATTCCACCTTCTTCATCACGAGTCTAGACATAACTTGTTGCACATTTTACCCACAAAGCTTACTAGCATGTAAACACTCGAATGCATCCCTGCGCTGCACTTGATGCCAAGGCGCTCACCTATTTGCAATGCACATCATTATCTATCCTCACCAACTCTATTGGACCCGACTTAGCTAGCTTGCTCGTATGCTCATGCACATCGTACTGTCCACTCGAAACATACTCGATAGACGGGAGCTCTCCTAGCTCTGTCCTAAGCGTTGAAGGTTATTTGCATGCCCCACAACACAATCCTTGTGCTCGTCCCATCTTACGTGCATATTGGCTAATTGCGTGCTGCAATGTCCTTCGTTAGGGCCTCACCCAAGCAGGGCTAACTGATAACCCATGGCTAACTTTAAGTACTTTCATAGCATACTTGTTTCAACAACAATGACATCTTTCCATATTCGCCAACTATGCGGCGTAGCCCCAAGACCATATTTCTAGACAATGGACCCCCTGCAGAATGGCTAGAACCAATAGCCAAAGTGAACGAGTTAGCATACGAGGCCTTTAGAGTGTTTTTCTCGAAAGCTCATTCAGCCTATAGGTGTTACCGTATCCTTAGTGTAGCCCTCGGGCATTGCAATGCTCTATCGGTAATCTCAAGCCTCTTCTGGAATCCCAATGAAGGCCCAGAAAGCCAACACCTTTCGATGAGTTCCCGAACTCAAACGAGAACTTTATCCCTCTCTTAAAGTGCCTAACGTAGGCCCTTAGTTGCCCATGCAGCTTCTAAAGATTGCACATTTAATGCATATAGTTTGCCTGCAGGTAGCCCCTTCGTTAAGATTTAAGTACAGGATAGGCTGCTAACTACTCACCAAGCATGTTTCCCTATAATAGATGCGGATAAATAACTCAAGTAACACCAATAGACGTCTTTTAGCTGAGGAATCATTACTTTTATAACTAGTGCTTCCAACCTCCAAATGATGCTCTGTTTGATCCATAGCGAAACTAACATCTTCAATATCAAATCCAATAATTTTCAGCCCCAACCGATACTCGACCGCTGAGCTATTATCCTTACAATATATTGAAATTATGACAATTCTATTGCTTGACACTGTCGCCTTCGGTCCCTACATTTCATAACCAAACAGACTCTGTTTGTGGTCTACCTTGGTAGCAAGCTTTCTAACTCTTTAGGGAAGCTCTCCATAAAATAGCTTCTCTAAAATCTATTGTTAAGGTTCTTTGCTCATCACACTAATTGCTACCATTACGGACACCTGTAATCTCATGTCAAGCTAATGTCTCTCACCATCTCCGATGGTTATAGATATTAGCATTAAGCTAAGATACGAACCGTGACACGATGTCATACCACACACTGTCCTTATATTTGCTGTCAATTGACAATTTAATCAAAGATCAACGATCCACAATTAGCTTGTCACCTTTCTAAAGCCACACGAATATGTACGGTTTGAGATGAAGTTCTGAGGGCAACTCTAATTTTTGACTGACCTCTTTATAATCATGTTCTCACAGCTGCCAAAATCAATGATAAAATGGTACACCTGACCATTGACACTGTAAGTTGACTCAAATATGTTATTCTGTTGGCTTCGCCGTCACTACGAGGTGTCAAACAAACATGTCTCACAATCAAGATGGCCCAACATAGCCCTCTACAATTTTCTCGGGCACAACTTTCGTCTTTTCCATATCAAAGATAGGTGCTCTATCATACACACCATCATCGTCTCTACCTACATAGAAACCTTTTCGAACCTGAAGTTGTGGACAAGTGGACTGTCGATGCCACACTCGTCGCAAGAAAAACACTTGATATTGTTACCTTGCGATTGCCAATTGGAGGGATAGCGCCTATAGGTGGCACCAACACCCCATGTGTGTGGGACGTTGGTTCTAGTGGCACCTCCATGAACTCATGTTGCCCTGTAGAAGAGCTTCTTCTTGTGGGTAAGTACCTCATCTGAGAGCTGCTTCCTGGTAGAGCAGTAGTATAGGCATTCCAGCCTCAAACCATTGTACCTATCTTTCCAACAACAAGGCCAATTGATGTGACTTTGAGATGGTGAATGGAGCAAAAAAATTGAGCACCTCTTGAAATTTGACCCTCAACCTGCCAATTTACTGCGATATGAGTTGATCCTCTATATTGTTAATTTTATTCTGCTATAATAATTGATAGAACTTCTCTGAATATTACTCAATAGTGTGTTCCATGTTTTAAATTCTGCAATATTTTATACATTGTCTGGGTGTGATTGTAAGGTAGAAAGACAAACTTCATATGTTTTTTAAGTTTATCCCATGAAGAAAATCTTATGGGCGGTGAAAACCGATTATCATTAGTGATTTTAGGTGCAAAGTAGGGTTGACCCTTGAGGCAGTACACCATAGTTGGAATAACCATCCTTAAATTATAGAATGGAAAAACATGTTTCATGAGATGTCCTACATTAGATCAAGATATCATATCTTGAGAATGAAATTAGAGTGTGCAGTGGAGGATGGTGATTGATTCGATAGTGAGAGATAGATACTTTTTTGAAGCTAGACCAAGTGTTATTCACAGCCATTTATGACATGATGATGTTAGGATATATCAAATGAAAATATAGGGACAATATGTAACTGTCAAAGATGAAGTTCAGGATCAACTAACACATACACCTTTCACTGAGGATCAATATCCAGCTGACTAAAGAATACAAGAGTAAAATGCAAATTCAATATTATTCTACCAGATTATGTTGCTGCTGATAAATCAGCCTAGTTGTTCCTTATTTTTAGGAAGTGTAAAATTAGATAGACACTTGTTGATAGGTGAATGGTTGATAGTATATATATAGTTTTTGTGTATGTATTGTAGATATAAAAATATGTAGTATATACAGCACATGCTGAATGAATCGATAAAGAAAGTTTTTCAAAATCAAATTTCTATGTAAACTTTGATTTGGTATCAGGGCCATTAATGGCTAACACCGGAGCTAGCCACAACTCTCATCTATCTAAATCCAGTACAACAATGAATGCACCAGTTGCTGCAAATAATCTTTCACCATTTGGAATGAATTTGACACAAACACCATCAGTAAAACTGGATAAGAACAACTTTCTGCTGTGGAAGAACATGATTATGCCAATCATTAAGGGTCATAATCTTGAAGAATTCATACTAGGGACAAAGAAGTGTTCACCAGAATTTGTTGGTGCTCAAACTAGCACCAATGAAAGAGAAAGAGTGGATATGCTGCCAAATCCAGAACATAGCAAGTGGATCTCCACTGATCAACTATTTATAAGCTGTCTGCATTTCTCAATGATACCAGAAATTGCCGTGAGAGTAATGGATTGCTCAAGCTCAAACAAGCTATAAAGTGTAGTAAATGAAAGCTATGGTATAATGAATAGATCTAGAGTAACTTTCCTTACTAGTAAACTTCAAAGAACTAGTGATCAATGTCAATTGATCAATATCTCAACACAGTGAAGTAGTTGGCTAACAATCTTGAAATTGCTGGAAAAACCATCACTCATGAAGATCTGGTAACACAAGTTCTTGCTGGTTTGGATGATGAGTACAACCAATAGTAGTGCATATTAATAGCAGAATGTAAATTTCCTGGTATGAACTTACTTCAATACTTATGACCTTTGAAAGTAGGCTTTAGCATCTAAATGTAGTAAGAAGTGGAATGAGTAACATAAACATTAACCAAGTCTCTGCCAATCTTAATCAAGCACCTACTAACTTTGTTCAAAGAAATGGTTTCAATAATACTAGAGGCACCAAATTAGAAAACTATGGTAGATCATCTAAATTTAGAGGAAGATGAAAGAGTTGAGGTAGATGAGGAAGAAAAACTGAGCATTGAAATCCACGTCAGATCTGTGGGATGAATAACCACTCTGCTTCCTGGTGCTTTAAGAGATATGATGAGAGATACATGAGTAGCAGGCCAAACAACCAAAATGGTAACAACAACTCAAAACCATCAGTTTTTGTTGCATCTCCAAGCCCAGATGAAGATCCTGCTTAGTTTGCAGACACTGGAGCAAACCACCATGTAACAACAAAAAATGACAATCTCACCATGGCCAAGGAGTATAATGGTAAGGAAAGATTGATAGTTGGTAATAGAAATTCACTACACATATGCCTGACTACTTTGAATGATAAGCCTATACTCTTAAATAATTGCTACATGTACTGCTGTTAAAAATAATCTAGTAAGTGTGTCCAAATTAACTGCTAATAACAATGCCTTTATGGAATTTCACCCTTGCTCTTGTGCTGTTAAGGACCAGCTAACAAAGATGGTTATGCTACAAAGGAAGCTTAAGGAAGGATTGTACCGGCTCGAACTCCTAAATCAAGCCATCAATTCATTACCAAATCAGTCAGGTCATCAAAACAACCTCAAACGCAAAAACACTGCTTTTACCATCAGTTCTAGTAGAGAAAAAGTCTTAGTTCTTGTTGAGCAATTAGAATCAAAGTTAGATGCTTGGCATAAGAGACTTGGACATCCTTCAAGACTTGTAATGTCCCAAATATTCAAAATATGTAATGAAAAGTTCAATGTTAATGAAAATTTATCCTTCTGTCATGCTTGTCAATATGGAAAATAACATTCCCTTCCTTTTAATTCATCAACATCACATGCCATTGCTCAACTTGACTTAATCCACTCTGATGTATGGGGACCAGCACCCATTAGTTCCAATTCTGGTTTTAAATACTACATGATTATAGTAGGTACACTTGGATATACCTAATAAAACACAAATATGAAGTAGTAAACATGTTTATGTAGTTTTAAAAAATGATAGAAAACCAACTTGATAGGAAAATTAAGGTTATACAATCAGACGGGGGAGGTGAGTATAGATCATTTACACATATAGCTTCGTATTGAACTGAGGTATTCATGTCTTTACACATCTGTACAAAATGGAAGATCTGAGAGAAAACACAGACATGTAACAGAGACATGACTAACTCTCCTAGCACAAGCAAAAATGCCCTTGGATTATTGGTGGGAGTAATTTCAAATAGCAACCTACCTCATTAACAGAATGCGTACATTTAAAGTTCTATACAGAAAAAGTGTGGACTACAAGTCATTAAAAACATTTGGGTGTGCTTGCTTTCCGTGCTCAAGACCTTGTCAAAAACACAAGTTTAGCTTTCATTCATTAAAATGTGTATTTTTGGGTTTTAGTGAATCACACAAGGGATATAAGTGTCTCAGTCCAGTGGATAGAATCACATATGTAGACATGTAGTATTCAATGAACAAGACTTCACTTTCAAAGTTGGATTCCTGAACAAAAAGATCACTTCTAAAAATGAAGAAGTAATCATCTCCTATCTACCTTTCAATACTGTGTCCAGTTATGAAACAACAGAGCATTTTCTAGCTGATACAATTCCTCATAATGCAACTCTGCCTGAAGAATTTTCATCAAGTGGTCATGAATAGCTAGTTCTTGATAATATAGATCATTATGGGTTGTTAGAAGAAATTGAAGAATTAGAAAATATCAGTGGAAATGATAAAGTTTAGAAGGATGAAAATACTGAAATTGATGAACAGATAATTGAACAAAGAAATGAAGCACATATTTAGCACCCTATGATTACTAGAGGCAAGATAGGTGTGTATAAGCCAAAAGTGTATATAGGACAAGCTGCTGAATATATTGAAAGGTCAGGAGAATTAGAACCATTAAGTGTAGAGGAAGCCATGTCAAATACCAAGTGGAGAAATGCAATGAAAGATGAATTTGATGCATTAACGAAAAATAGAACATGGAAACTTGTTTCACATTCACCAGACATGAGAGTGATAGGCAAAAAATGGGTGTACAGTATCAAATATAACATTGAAAGAAATGTACAAATATTCAAAGCTAGATTGGTTGTAAAGGGGTTCCTCCAAACCCTTGTAGTAGACTTCAATGAGACTTTTAATCCTGTGATCAAGGCTACAACATTAAGAATTATCTTGACTCTTGCTGTGCCAAAAGATTGAGAGATAAGATAGATCGATATCAACAACGTCTTTCTCAGTGGAAAACTTGAAAAAACTGTATACATGGAGCAACCAAAAGGATTTATTGATGAGGCAAATCCAACTTTTGTTTGTAAATTGGATAAGGCACTGTATGGACTGAGACAAAATCCAAGATCCTGTATGAGAAGCCGAGTTCAACTCTGATAAGGCATTGTAAACTGGATAACTCTCTTTATAATTTTGCAAATGAGAAACATATTGTGTTTGCACTTCTATATGTAGATAACATAGTTGCAACAGGAAATGATAATAGCTTGCTTCAAACTTTCATAAATCAGTTGAATGTCACCTTTGCCTTGAAAGACATGAGATCTCTCAGTCAGTTTTTGGAAATTGAGGTACACATGTATAACTCTTGTTTACACCTTACTCAAACAAGATATATAGCAAAATTATTGAGGAAGTTTGATTATCAACGTTTGAAGCCATGTAATACTCCCATAGCAGTTGAAAAATGTTGTCAAAACATGAGGGTGAACTGATGAAAAATCCCTCATTATACAGTTGGAGGATTGCAATATCTAGTTCACACTAGAGCTGATATTACATTTGTTGTCGTATTATACCTAGATTGGTGTCCGATGAGGACAATTTGCAGTTTTATCGGACTTCTACTTTGACTAAGGTACGAGAGGCTAGTTGTAGTATTGATACAGACAGTGTTGCTGGGCCAGATGGGTTTTCATCTCACTTTTTTTAAGTCTATTGGGACATAGTATTAGATGATGTGTTTCAGACAGTCTTGCACTTCTTTGCTAGAGGGCACCCATCTAGGGGTTTTGTAGCTACTTCTATTGTCGTGCTTCCAAAGCGGGGGACAATACCGGTAGATAGTCAAAGTTTCGTCCTATCAGCTCATGTACAGTGTTTAATAAGTTGATTAAGTAGCTGATGAATTTGCGATTGAGTACTTTACTACCTCAGATCATCTCAGTTCATCATAGCAGATTCATCTCAAGACGGCTCATTGGGGATAATGTCCTCTTTGCACATGAGTTATTACATACACTTGATATGAGAGTGCGATGGGTTAATGTTATTCTCAAGCTTGATATATCTAAGGCCAATGATCGCATGGATTGTGGGCTTCTTGATATCTATTTTGGAGTGTTTTGGGTTCGATGCTCTTTGGATTGATTGGATACGGAGGTGTATTTTAGAGTGTCGATTCTCGTTCCTACTTAATAGCAGGCCATGTGATTTTTTCTCATCATCTCGAGGGATCAGACAGGGTGATCCCATATCTCATCACTGTTTGTTATTGTTGTAGGTTATTTTTTACGACTACTCACTCAACAATATCAGTATATTCCTTCGATGGCATACAGACATGGGGGTGATGCTATTATCTCTCATTTCTCCATTGTAAATGATATGATTATTTTTACCAATGGCCAGAAGCAGTCTATCAAATGAGTATTATAGTGTATTGAGCATTATGAGGGGCTTCTAGGAAGATGGTAAACAGAGATAAGAGTGGGATTATCTTGCCTAAGAGATTTTCTACTAGTCAAATACACAAGCTGGAGCATCTGATAGGGTTTCATTATCAGCAGTAGCCTTTTCACTTAACTTGGTGTTTCTTTATTTAAAGGAGCCAGGAAGATCTTCATGTTTGATGACTTAGTCCAGAAAGTCCAGAGTAGGATTTCATGCTGGGTCTCAAGACTCCTATCATTTAGAGAACGGATTACTTTGATACGATCAGTGCTATCCTCTATTCCTCTCTATCTCCTTTAGATTATGAAGCCTCCCAAGGCTGTCTTGAAGAAGTTAGAGGGCATATTTGTTAGGTTCCTTTGGGACTCCAGAGACCATGCATACAGATTACATTGGATGCTATAGGAGGACCTTTGTATTCCTACCGAGTAGGGTGGACTGGGCTTTAGGACACTACAACATCTTGTTAATACATTATCCATATAAAGCTCTGGTGGTTATTTAGATATCAGCGGTCATTGTGGGCTCAGTTGCTGGCTACTATTCCTTACTATGCTTCAACTGTATGGAAGAGGTTGAAGCTCATAGGCCCACAGGCAGAGACACACATTGCTTGGCGGTTAGGGAGTGGGCAGATATTATTTTCATGGACAAGTTTACATTAGCTAATCAGCACTCACACTTGACACATTCTTCTATCTAGGTTAGAGACTTATTTGATGATACTAGATGGAACATTGACAAGCTTCTTTAGCTAGTACCATATATTATTGCTGAGCAGATAGAGAGCAGCCCTATCACTGCTGAGGTGCACGATCATATTATGTGGAAGGATATTTCGGATGGTAAATTTGCTAGCAATTCTGCATGGTAGCTAGTTCGCACAGGGCATACTATTCATGCTGTATACAGCATGATTTGGAGTTCTATTATCCTGACGACCGTATATTTCTTCTGCTGGAGACTATGGTAGGGTCTTATCCCAGTTGATGTTGTGATTCATATACGGATTGGGAGTCATATGGCATCTCGTTGTCGGTGTTTCTTGGCTATTGAGATATTCAGCATTTATTTATTGACAACTGTATTGCCGACTAGGTTTGGCGCCACTTTTCTGACATTTTTCATATAACCTTTTGGCCGATGGAGAGTTTTCAGTATCACTTTCAATCTTGGCATTTCTCCCGTGAGTGTGTCAGGCAGGGTCATATTCGCAAGATCATTTCTTTTTTGATTCTCTGATTTATTTGGACTGCGAGGAATGATGCGATGTATAGGGATATCTCTATTGAGTCGTGACGGAGCATCTGGAGAGTATACTATACTATCTCCCTACTACATACATGACGTTTATTTTGGGTTATTCATTGGTGAGAGGATATGAATATTGCTCCTCTTTTTGGTATCTCTCTTACTAATCTATCCATTCATCCTCATGCTTTGGCTTATTGGCGTACTCCACCAGTGGGATCTTACAAGGTCATCACTGATGGATGCGTCAAAGATAGATTTGCGAGTGGAGTAGAGATTATTAGGGATTTATCAGGTCAGTGTGTTCGCGCCTTCTTCTCATCATATGGCAAGTGTCTTATTCTGGAGGCCTAGCTCAGGGCTATTCTTGATAATATCATTTTTACTCAGAGGATTGTACTATCAGATTTATGGATTGAGGCCGACTCTACTTTAGCCATTCACTGCATCACCAAATGTGGATGATCTTGGTCTATTCAGGTCACTCTTTGCCACATCAGACATCTCATTGCCTTCGACTGTGATACTATTTCTCATATTTATCGTGAGGGCAACTAGGTGGCTGACTTATTTGCTTTAGAGAGTTGGGATCGTCGTTGCTATTTTGAGTACAACGCTTAGGACTTACTGCGACGTTATCGTAGCTTAGTTCAGATTGATAGACATGAGCTTCCTACAGTTAGGGGTCTATAGAATTTTTTAGGATTTGTGGTTTATGAGGTAGTACCTCATTATTTATTGCTTTATTATTTATTTATTTATTATTTTTTTTGATCTCTTATGATTGGAGGTCAGATTTTATGCCCCAATTTTATGTATTTTTTTATGAGTTATTTATATATAGTTGGGGTATTGGGGGTATCCGAACCCCCATCTTTTTCTAGTGGAGGCCTGAAAACCACACTGGAGATGTGATTCTGTGTTGACTTAAAAAAAAAAAGCAAGTTAATTCATGCAACTACCTACTGATGTCCACTGGAAGGCATTGAAGAGAATATTTAGATACTTGAAAGGAACAATTGATCAAGGACTGATGATTAAAAAATGTGATAGCCTGAATATAACTGCATATGTTGATGCTAATTGGGCTTCCTGTCCAGATGATAGAAGATCAACAACAGGGTACTATGTGTATTTGGGAGATATCTTGATATCCTGGTCTTCGAAGAAACAACATGTGGTAGCCAGATCAAGTACAGAGGCAGAGTACAGGGCACTGGCTCATGCTGCATCAGAAATTTATTGGGTGCAATCATTGTTCAAGGAATTAAATCTTTCACTAGAAGCAGTTTCTACTCTTTGGTGTGACAATCTTAGTGCTAAAGCACTTACCTAAAATCTAGTTTATCATACTCATACAAAGCATATAGAGCTTGACATCCATTTTGTTAGAGACAAAGTTATTAGAAAAGAGTTACAAATATGTTATGTTCCCTCTTCTGAACAGATAACTGATTTACTTACAAAACCTTTATCACATTCTCAGTTTCTATTCTTGAAAGACAAACTTGGTGTTACTACAGTGCACTCCAGTTTGAGGGAGGGTGTCAAAGATGAAGTTCAGGATCACCTAACACATACACCTTTCACTGAGGATCAATATGCAACTCACTAAAGAATACAAGAGTGAAATGCAAATTCAATATTATTCTACCAGATTCTGGTGCTGCTGATGAATCAGCCTGGTCGTTCCTTATTTTTAGGAAGTGTAAAATTAGTTAGACACTTGTTGATAGGTGAATGGTTGATATTATATACATAGTTTTTGTGTATGTATTGTAGATATAAAAATATGTAGTTTATATACTACACATGTTGAATGAAGCGATAAAGAAAGTTTTTCAAAATCAAAGTTCTCTGTAAACATTGATTGTAACATGGATTGTTGGAATTAAGGAATTGAATGTAAGAAACCTATACTTGAGAATATTTTCTCTACCATTAAATTAAGGAGTTGATTTTTGGGATAGTCTTGTTTATGAACTAAGTTATATTTTGGGTAAATAGCACTAGGGGTCCCTAACCTTTTATTTTGAACTCCCGGGTCCTTAACCTATGAAACGTTAGCACCTGAAGTCCTTTTTTGACCAAAACTGTTAGTTTGACCGTTAAATGGTCAAAATTTTGTTGAATAGACCAAATTACCTTTAAATTAAATGATAAAAAAAGAAAAGAAAAAGAATAATAAAATAAAAATTGCAACTATACCCCAACCAACAAAATAAAAAATTGCAACTAAACTCCCAAATCTTCTCCAAAATACCGCCACCAACCACCACCAACCAGAAATATTTTTGAGCAACCGCCGCCAACCACCTCCCACCGGTGAAAACTCTAGCTGAGACCCATTGGAGCAGGAGATCATGTGAAAACTGTGAGTTTATGCAAAAAAAAAAAAACCCCCATTAGCAATTCCTTCAATCCGGCCCCAATTGGCCATGACCCGATCCCTCCTTCGCTAGACCCGGACTCCAATGAGGGCGGACCACCCTCACCACCATCCTTATCGGTCTCACACCAACCCAAATAGGCCCCGCGCCAAAAAACAGCACCACATCCGCGGTGGACCTAGGTTCAACCTCTAGCGCCGCCGCGACCTACTCTACCAGACGCGTGACCATCGGCTAGCCTTTGGTCAGTTCGCCTACCAAGGACGACCAGTTTGATGTCTCCATTGGCACCCTAGGGTTGGCGCCTGCTAAATTGCCATCGAATTCCTCGCGTGGGGCGAGCCACACCCATTTTGAAAAATTAGTGAATCCAGTTTCATTTAATTTTGTTGCCATCGCCATTCTCATTTCTATGTTTCTTGTCATGGCTGTCTTTGAGTAGACCCTCAGGAACACCTCGCTGTCTCTCACGCTGTCTGGTGGCCTCCGTCGCCACATGAAATGAAGCGGCCGTAGGTGAGCCCGCAGACGATCAGGAAGAAGAGGAGAGTGAAGGTGGATCTAAGGTTGGGTTTCAGCTGGGGTCTGGGGGTGGGTAATCTCTAGTACTTTGTATATTGAGCTTTTTGGTGTTAATGGAGATGAGAAGTTGATTTACCGGTGGGTGGTGGCTGGTGGCGGTATTTTGGAGAAGAAGAAGTGTTTGGGTGTTTAGTTGCAATTTTTTATTTTGTTGGTTAGGGTTTAATTGCAATTTTTATTTTATTATTCTTTTTTCTTTTATTTCTTTTTTTATCATTAATTTAAGGGTAATTTGGTCTATTCAACAAAATTTTGACCATTTAACGGTCAAACTATCAGTTTTGGTCAAAAAAGGACTTCAGGTGCTAACGTTTCATAGGTTAAGGACCTGGGAGTTCAAAATAGAAGGTTAGGGACCCCATCGTCACAAGGTCCAAAGGTTAAGGACTCCTAGTGCTATTTACCCTTATATTTTTGGAGAATGCCTCATTAGATATGTATGGGTTAGAAAAGAATTATCAAATTCATAGTCATGAATGGATATTTTATTAGATTCAATACTGTTAGAATTTTTGAAGTGTTTTGTCACTTGAGGTACCATCTTTTGGGTTTTTTAACCTTTTAGATTCGGTATCTTTAAGTTAAGAAAATTATCTTATGGATAATTTTAGATGAAGTACTATTGAGACATACTTATTATTAGAATTTTTGAAGTGATATGTTGCTTGGTTGCCATCTTTTGGGTTTTAACCTTTTAGATTCTGGCTCTTTACATTAAGAAAATTATCTTACAGATACTTTGAAATGAAAGTTAATAGGAAATTGATATTTTAACTGATTGGAGATGTTACTAAATAGACACTGTTCACCTATGCATGCAATATTGCTAGTGTACTGGTCGTGGACAAGTAATATAGCGATGAAGAGTGTCGAACTATGAGGATTGGTCTACTTATACTTAAGTGATTTAAAACGAGCTTGATTAATTGTCAAGTGACACTCACAATTGTTTTGATTGCATTGATTATCTAATCAAATGAAATGCAATTAAAAGAGACTAAAACAAGTAAAATTGATCTTTGGAGGAACTATATATGTTCAAGGTGTTGGAATCCACTATCTCACTTAACCGTTGCCAAATTAATTTTGCAATAAAAAAATTAACATCGTACTTATTTTCTAATGATAGACCTGATTCTCCCACTTTAGCAAATTACCTCTTTTGAGCGTCAAATTAGCCCAAATTGCGTGCATTAACCTACAATATTTTATGTCGATTAATAACACAACAATGCATTACATTTAGTGAGAATTACTTGAAAAGTCACATAGGGTTAAGAATATATCTCTATTTCCTACAAGAACCTAGGGGTGCTTGCTACCGGATCTAAAATGTATAATAACCTCTAAGAGATTATACAATCACTGGCACAATTATTTAGTGATCAAATATATGAAAGACAATAAACACATAACAAGCACAACATGAAAATGAGTTGCACTTCATTTAAAAGGCAAACATTAAAATTAATTAGACTAAGGTTAAGCTATATCAATCATCCCAACATATAAGTTTAGTTCATTATGAAATGGTAATAGGAATTACAAGGTATAAGAGATACATCGCAATATTGAAGAAATTAAAGATAAAACTGAAGATAACAGTTGGAGCCGTCCCTTGCTTGGGTTGCCGGGGTGAAATTTTGTTTTGGTCTTTTTCCTCCTTCAATTTCTCTCAATTTCTTCTTAGTTTTCCCTTGCATGTGTTTCTTGTTCTTCTCTCAATTGAGTCTGTACAAAAAAATATCCAAGATTGTGAGCATAAGAAGTATTTATATGGTTGTTTTGGTGACTTAGGAATTTGAGCCAAACAATCCAAATTGCCCTAAGAGAAAGAACAATTTACAAACAGAATTCGCAAATGGGAGGCATTTGGCGCAGTTCTTAAAATGGCGCTTTCTGATTTATTATGAAATCTCTATTTTGACCTCCTTTTGCTTTCTTCTTTAGTTTTGAACTTCCAGTCTTCACTCCATCTCTCGACTTATTTCATTCTTTCCTTCTCTTAATCACTAAATCCTCGTTCTTCCTTTATAACTCGACTTGTCCTAACAATAACAAAAATAACAAAAATCTAAATAAATAATCGAATAATCAACTAAAAATTGTATAAGTTCAAGGCCATAAATAATTGTAAAAATTACACTCATCAACACCCCAAATTTAAAATTTTGGTAACGCTCGAGCAAAACAAAGGAATAACCTATCTAGACACAAACCACCAATGAAACAAATTAAACTCGGTTTGAATTCCTAAGTGGGTTCTTCTAGATGATTATCCAAGCATAGAATCCAAACAAAAGTACAAACAATGAAGAATGTGCATTGACTCCACATATCCCACAAATCCTGCATTTCGTTCTTCGAATTTGTGTGTGTAATAGTCATTCCCGATTGCCACCCTTCAACCCAGATTGGATTATGCAAACCAACCTTCAGTTCTCCTACCCCATTTTCCCAACCCTAAAACTTAGCTGGCCATTGCACTACTAATTTGTTTCTTACTATTGCACAAATTTAATTATTTATATAAATATACTCTCCATTTTTTATCATTGGTAGTTTTAGCTCTATCACTAAGGCAACATTTTTCCCTTGTAGATCGTCTCCTATATATTGGTGATACGTAAGACCAAATTACTCAAGACTGGCTTCGCACATTAATGTAGGAAACCTTTTCTACGGGGAGTGCCTCAACTAGTGCAATATCTTTGATTGGGAGGTTCACAATTCAGGCCCGCTAAAGGATTTCGTTCAATTACCCTAAACTTAGCCTCTAAAAATTTTCAACATGGTTTTAACTAGGGTGATTTAGTTAGAAAATTATTCAACTTCTAAGGTTCGCGGAGGTCCCAAATTGTTAAATCCACACAATCAATTTCCAAGTTAACAAGTTGCGCAATTAAGACCATCTCCAACCCATATCTTCAAATTAGTGCAACTTTTAGATTAAAATGGTGCAACTTTCACACCAAATCCATGTCTTCTCCAAGCCATTACTTCAAATTTTGCTCCAAATAAAAAGTGTATATTTTCATATCCTTATATTTTTAATTCTCAACAATTAATTTATTTCAAAAATTATTTAATTATATAGTGTATTTATATTAAATGTATAAATTTTAAATTACATTTATTTACCTAAATTATTGCATTAATTAAAAAAAAAAGGCACAATACTCAATATCACAATTAACAAAAAAAATATTTAACATCACAAAATAAAATAAAATAAATCATAATAGATACAAATATCCAAAAAATAAACATAAAATATAATTAATTTTGTCCTTTAATTCTCGTAATACATTTAATGAGTAATTTTATTTTAAAGTATTCATTAATTATTATTTATTACTTGATTACAATTTATTATGTTAATAAAAATAATAATTAAATGAAAAGAAATATAAATAAAATTAAATCATAAAATAATAAAAGGATATAAAAAAGGAAATAGAAGGAAAAACAAATTTTTGAAGTATAAAAGAAAGGGCAAAAGTGGGAAAAAAAACTTTAAAAATTGCACCAAGTGAATAGTGCTGCGCCAAATTTAGAGTAGCACTATTCATTGGCGCAGCACTATTCACCACTCCAAAATGGAGTCTCCATTTGGAGACCTATTGGAGCAAGAATGGGACGTCATTTTGGCTTTCACGCTATTTTGGCATCCCATTGGAGATGTCCTAAGAACGACTTCGTGCTCATAGGTCTAAGAATTGAATGCAAAATTATGTGACCCATGAACTCAATACACATTTCACACCTTTGTCCATTCATGAAAATCTTAGACAATTAGACAATTAATTTTTTTATCAATGGCACTTAGTAATTCTCATCGAGTTTTTGACAAAAATACTCCCCAACTTAAAATAACATTATCCTCAATGTAAAACTAAAACAATAAAAAAGAAGAGAGAAAACTTCCCAAGTGTGTGTCTAGGAGGACATGTCACTCTGCCAAAGGGTCGGGGTTGGGAAAAATGCCCTAAGCAAGATAGCACGTCAAACATCTGGGCATTGAATGTGTCCTGTTGTAAGCGTATCTATCGCTGCTCGACCATGATGAAATGGCGCTCTCTGACTTCTTGCTGATACCAAGAACGCTGCTCGACCCTAAAATTACGATTTGTGTAAGCCTTCTGCTACTATAGAAAATAATTAATCTCTTGGTTATCTACAACCTGCTCGAGATAAGAGCGGAGCTCACTGAATTGCCGAGCATTGTCTGTAGTACTATTCTAGTGAAGAGTCCAAAGTTCTTGAATTTTTTTTCCAAAATCATGACCAGCTCTAGCCTACGCCTATTAGCATGTTCCCTTATTGGTTCAGCCCCCTTTCAGATTATCATCCTCACTACTGTCCCGTGAGATCCTCTTTAATTGAGCCCTAGACGCCTCTACAATAGTCTTCTTTATTGGTTTCTTGACGTGAACTGTAGGCTCGGTACTGTCAACATATACCTCGGTTTTCCTTGCATATTCCTGTAATGAGATCTAGAATCAAAAGTTTTCCCTTATGAAAGGCCATCTTGGCGACATACAGAATTATACGGAAAATGTGATCACCCATGTCAATTTTGTTTCCTTTGGCAAGCCAATAAAGGAACTGAGTTCTTTTGAGAAGAATGTATGTATGATGATCATTGGGGTCAACATTTGTGGAGACAAAATGATGTAGCAACTTGATCTTCGGCGCCGTGTCCTCCTTGATAATTTGATCAATCGTTGGTCATTTCTTTTGTTTGTTAGATTATTTATTTCTATAATGGACTACATATTGTATTACAATTTTATGTGTTATCTAATTAATATGGCTATTAAGTGATCTGTTGATTGTGCCCTAGAAACATCTAACCTGAGTATGGACTTTGTATTGTGTAGAGACCGAATCCTAATCCAATTAGGATTGATGGACTTCTAATTGGACTAGAGTATATAGAATATTATAAATAGGGTTATGGTCCCTTGGTCAATCACAACTTTTGTTCTTCTCTTCTACACCATTATAGACACAGATTCCATTGAGCACTATTGAAGTGATTAGATTGCGGAAGATTCAACCCTCTCAATTTCAACACCAATGGAGACATGTATTCTTCTGAATTAATCATACTTGATAATTTGGCATGATAAATGATTTCTTTAATTATAAGTATATAATTAAAGGATTATAGATTTTATTTCTAACAATTGGTATCAGACCCAATATCATTTTGAATTATCAGTATGATAATTATTTTGATCAATTTATTAATTGCTCAAACTATACACACGAAGAAAAGATTTTTCCGGGTAAAAGTCATTATGTGCATATGATTTTTTTTGGGGGTTTTTTTATTGAGGAGAATAAAGAATATGTCTATATAACTTGCATATATATTTTGGAATTATATATACATGCTGGAATTATATCTACTGTGTTGTATATATTTTTTTTATTTGAGCATGAATGATCCTATGTGTTGTTGGATTGAATATCAAAAACAAAAAAAGAAGGAACAGTAGCAGCGTGCTACTAGAAGAAACATCACCGGACGGCGCTGCTGGAGGCGAAACAGCAGCGCCAACACGGCGCTGCTGGTAGGGAACAACAGCGTCGTCGCCAGCGTTGCTGGGATGAAACAGCAGCGCCCGCGCGGCGCTGCTGTAGTTTGCCGATTCCGGTGGTTGATGCCGGTGGATGGCGGCTTGGGTTTTAAACCCTAGCTGCTGCTTTTTTTGGGAAATGGTACCTCAAATGTAAATTTGATGAATTCAAGGATTATGGTGCAATTTTGGAGATTTATGTTATATTACACATTAAGTCCCTCAAGTTTAAAACTTAATAATTAAATCTCTCAGGTTATGATAATTTAAAATTAAGCCCTAAGTCTTAAATATTAAGTAATCTAACCCTACAGTTATGGAATTTTAATAATTTAGCCCTTAAAGTTGAAATTATTTTTAAGTTGGCCGCTAAAATTTTAAAGTTTGTAATTTTTAACCCTAAAGTTTTAAAATTTCTTCAAATAAAGGCCATTTAAAGTTTTAGAATTTAGGATTCAATCCCAAAACTTCATAAATCCTAAATTTTAAATCCCTAAAGTATTAAAATTTTAACTTTAAGGTCCTCTAAGTTTTAAATTTTAAAGTTTTTCTCCGAAAATTCTCAAATTCTTGATTCAAATATCTTATATTTTGAAGTGAATAATATTAATACAATATGTTGCCAATGTAACATCTATTGTGTTGATTTGTTTATTTTGAAATATAAAAATGAGTATATATGTTACTTATGCGAATAATGACCTGCCCAAAGGAAGGTTATTGTTTGGCCAAATAGCAGACATACATGTGGCGGTAAATATGTGATAATTATAAAGATTTCATGTGGACAATAAGTCGGTCCAAAGAAATGTCTATTGTTTGACAGATTTATTATCTATATTTGATTGCCGCGCAGAGAGTACCACTTGCAATTGATATTTCTATCCAAAGACTAAATGTCAATGTTGTACTAGGTATTTTGTGATGGCCTACCAATAAAATACATGTTTTTTTTGGATTTTCAGATTTAGTCATTAAGGTTTTGGATTTTAAATCTTAGGTCCTTCAAGTTTTCAGATTTTAAAATCTTAGGCCCTTAAAGTTTGGAATTTTTGAATTTAATCCCTAAAATATCTTCAGATCCTTGAATTAATCGTCTTACATTTCAAAATAGATCAATTGAAACGATACGTTGCCAAAGTAACCTCTATCGCGTAGATTTACTTATTTTGGAATATTAAGATGTGTGTGTCTGTTGTTTATGCGAACAATGACCGACTCAAAAGAAGGTCACTGTTTGGCCAAATGGCAGATATACATGTGGTAATAAATATGTGACAATTATAAAGTTTTTATGTGGACAATAAGTTGGTACAAAGAAATGCTTATTGTTTGACAGATTAATTGTCAATATTTGATTACTACACAGAGAGTACCACTTACAAGTTGATTTTTCTGTCCAAAGACTAAATATCAATGTTTGTGCTAGGTATCTTGTAATGGGCCCACCGATATATAATTGTCATACATATGTTATGACATGATCATTAATTGTGAGTTTGATATATTCTCTCGTTTTCAGTTTATGCTTCTGCTTCTACAGTATCTGCCAACATTAATTTCATTCATGTGCTTAATGGCACAAATTTCAAGAATTAGAAAGAGAACATTATGATTGTTCTCGATCACATGGATCTTAACCTTGCACTTCGGACAGAACAACCTCATACTCTCACTGATGAAAGTTCCACTGAGGATAAAAGGGACTTGAAAATTGTGATCGTTCTAACTGCATGAGTCTTATGATCATGAAATGTTCCATTTCAGAAACAATTAGGGGCGCTATGTCTGAGGAAAAAAATGCTAAGACGTTCATTAAAGAAATTGTAAAGCGTTTTGCAAAAAATGAAAAGGCTGAAACAAGTCCTCTTTTGGATTACCTTGTTTCAATGAAGTATAAAGAAAAAAGGAATGTAATGGAGTACATTATGAAAATGTCTAATCTTACTTCTAATCTAAAGGCACTAAAGTTAGAGCTGTCTAAGGACTTACTTGTGCATCTAATTTTTTTTTCTTTCTTGCACAATACGGTCAATTTAAAGTGAGTTACAACACCCAAAAGGATAAATGGACTCTTAATGAGCTCATATCTCATTGTGTGCAAGAAGAAAAAAGACTTAAGCGTGATAGGACTAAAAGTACTAACTCATCAACCACTCCTCAAGACAAGAAAAGAAAAAAGAAAAAGTAAGATGCAATTGGGGCACCACAACATAAAGTGAAAGAAACAGGATAAGGAGTTCACCTGTTACTTTTACAAGAATGGTGGACACATAAATAAAGAATGCCCCAGTTACGCTGCATGCACGTGTTAAGAAATGTATGCTTCTCACTATGGTTTATTCTGAAGTTAATTTATTTAGCTTCTATACCTAGACACATTTGGTGGATGGATTATGGTGCTACCACTCACATAAGTGTGTCTATATAGGGTTGTATGTAGAGCCGACAGCCAATTGATGCTGAAAGATTTATCTTTGTGGGCGACAGCAAAGCAGTTGCAATTGAGGCTATAGGGACTTTAAAGTTATTATTAAGGACACGGTAAGAAGAATGATTAGTCATTCTTCTTTACCATCATCCCTATAGAGAGAAGCATTAAATACTGTAGCATACTTCCTTAATAGGATTCCAAATAAAGCAGTAACTAAAACCCCTTATGAACTTTGGATTAGCAAGAAGCCTGGTATAAGGCACTTGCACATTTGGTGATGTCCAGCTGAAGCAAGGCCTTACAGGCTAAGTGAAAAGAAACTGGACTCAAGAACTATAAGCTACTATTTTGTTGGATACCCAGAACGGTCATGAGGTTATAAATTCTATGATCCCTCGACTAGGTCCTTTTATGAGACTAGAAATTTAAAATTCTTTGAGGATATTGAGTTTGGAGGAAAAGATAAGGTTAAGAACATCGTCTTTGAAGAGGAACTCGTTTCTCTTGCTACTGTTGCTATTGATGATTAGATTACTGGCATTGTTCAAGAAGTGAATATGGATTATTAAGACAATGTTGACAACTTTCCTATCCAAAATGAAGTTGTTGCTCTTGATGAGCAAACTTAACCAACTCAAGAACAAATGCCATCCACTAGAGAAAAGAGAAGGACGTTTCTGGATAACTATATCGTCTTTCTCCAAGAACACGAGGTTGACATATGAGTGGTGGAAGATGATCCAATCAACTTCCATCAAGCCAAAATAAAGTTCTAATTCTCAAAAGTGGATTGATACCATAGAAGATGAGATGAAATCCATGAAAAACAATGACGTTTAGGATCTCGTCAAATTGCGTGAAGGTGCAAAGCCCATTGGTTGCAAATGAATATTTAAGACCAAGAGGGATTCAAAAGGCAATGTTGAGAGATATAAGGCTTGTCTTGTTGCCAAGAGCTTCACTCATAAAGAATGCATTGATTATAAAGAGACTTTCTCTCCGATTTTATTGAAAGACTCTTTCATGATAATAATGGTATTAGTAGCTCATTTTGATTTAGAGCTATATCAGATGAATGTAAAGACTGCGTTTCTCAATGGTGATATTGAGGAAACGATATATATGGTGCAGCCAGAAAACTTTGTATCAGGTGATTCAAAGAAAATGGTATGCAAACTAAAGAAATTCATCTTTGGTCTCAAGCAAGCATCTGGTCAATGGTATTAGAAATTTCATCTAGTCATTATCTCGTTTGGATTTGAGATAAATACAATTGATGATTGTGTGTAACATAAGTTCAGTGAGAGTAAATATATCTTCTTGGTATTATATGTCGATGGTATACTGCTAATTAGCTACAATATAGGGTTATTGCACGAAACTAAGATATTTCAAACTAAGAATTTTAAAATGAAAGATCTTGAAAACGTCTATTTTGTATTAGGCATACAGATACATCGAGATCACTCTCGGGGGTATCATTGGGTTATCACAAAAGAGCTATATCAAAAGGGTACATAGCAGATTCGACATGAAAGATTGTAAATCGGAAGATACGCCTATTGCTAAAGGAGATAAGTTCAGCCTCAGTCAATGTCCCAAGAATGAGGTTGAGGTGAAAGAAATACAAAAGATTCCTTATGCGTCGTCTATAGGGGGTCTTATGCATGCTCAACTATGTACGCATCTGGATATAGAGTTCATAGTGAGATTATTAGGCAGATATTTAAAGTAACCCTGTGATGGATCATTAGAAAGCAGCCAAAAGAGTTATGCGCTATTTACAGAATACAAAAGATTTCATGCTCACCTATCGGAAGTCAGATCATTAGGTATTCTGATTCCAGTTTTGCTAGATGCCAATACAGTAAGAGATCCACATTGGGCTATATTTATCTGCTAGCTGGAGGAGCTATATCTTGGAAGAGTGTTAAGCAGACGCTCATAGCTCTATCCGCCATGACAGTTAAGTTCATAGCCTGTTATGAGGCATATAATCGTGGAATATGGTTGCAAAACTTTGTCACTAGGCTGCGGGTTGTAGATGGTATTGAAAAACCATTGATAACATATTGTGACAATAAATCGGATATGCTATATTCAAACAACAATAGAAGCTCTACGATGTCGAAGCACATAAACATCAAGTTTCTTGTTGTTAAGGAGAGAGTTCAGAGTAGTTAATTGTCTATAGAGCATATTGGCACAAACTCTATAATTGCGGATCCGCTCACCAAGGGTTTACTGCCCAAGGTGTTTCACAAGCATATAGCTCATATGGGTGTTGTATTGTTTGATGATGTGCTGGTTTAGTGGGAGTTTGTATTTTGATGCTTTTCAGTAATAGATATACTTTATGATTATTTCCTGCAGAATAAAGTATAATGGTTGTTACCAATCTCTGAATTTGGTCTTTCCATTTGTGGTTTAACATTAAGATTGGAAAGCTTTGGTATGATCTCACTAAAGAATAAAGTATGACCAGTTGGGAATAGACATGGGTTAAGATCACATTGTATGTAATTTCTATACTACACATCCATACTCGATCTATGTCATTGAATATGTTGGCATGATGACCATTGATGAGTTTATTTATCGATTAATGTGACGAATACCGCTTTGATCTCATACTGATATAGTAGATGGACTAGATTGTAATTACGGAGATGTTTCAAGGCAAGATAGCAATTTAATTGTACACATAAAGATTAAGATATAATTGTTTCGGATAACATATGTAGCCTAAGTGGGAGATTATTGGATTATTTATCTCTATAATGGGCTACATATTGTATTACAATTATATGGGCTATCTAATTAATAGGGCTATTAAGTGATCTGTTGATTGGGACATATAAACATCTAAACTGAGTACGGGCTTTGTAATGTGTAGAGACCGGATCCTAATCCAATTAGTATTGATGGACTTCTAATTGGACTAGGATATATAAAATATTATAAATATGGTTATAGTTCCTGGGTCAATCACAACTTTTGCTCTTCTCTTCTACACCATTATAGACAGAGATTCCATTGAGCACTATTGAGGTGATTAGATTGCGGAAGATCCAACTCTCTCAATTTCAACACCAATGGAGACATGTATTCTTCTAAATTAATCATACTTGATAATTTGGCATGATAAATGGTTTCTTTAATTATTAGTATATAATTAAAGGATTATAGATTTTATTTCTAAAATTGTTGCCTATGAAAGAGTGATGAAACTTCTTCCCAATTCTCAATGGAAGGGCATACGTGCCACCTTCGATTTTATAATTGGCATTGATTCCTTGTTGGCCAAATGGTACCCATACGCCTTGCACATAAGTTTTGTGATAATTGGCGTGCTTCTAGTTGAGGATGTCCGAATTGAAGTTTGGATAGAACTCCTTAACAAGGAGATAGATGCCAGGGGTGGTTTGGCATAAAGGGAACCCCAACCATTTACAGAAATGATTTTAGAGAGGATGGTATATGAGTAGTCGGCGATGATTACCTTTCTCACTAGCGTAAATGTGTACATGTCATATCCTTCAAACATTTTTTCATCTTTTTCTGATAAAAGGATTTTGGGCCTTGTGACATCCACTTGGGTGCACTTTTGAGAAACGTTTGCTGAAGAGGCAATTTCCTAGCCTTTGTCTTTTGATGCTATGCTTGGTTTCTTAACACGAGATCACATTTTTCCTATAATAAGAAAACAAAGAATGAAGTTAAATTTGAGGGTGTTATTGTATAATAATCATATTTAGATTAAGATGAGATTAAACACATAAGGATATAGCAACAATTTCAAAGCAATCACGAGTGCGTGGTTATACTAAAAAAAAAGTCAAAGAAAGAAGAAAATTTTGGCTTGGACTTTCATCGAACACCTTGTTGGTGTGGGTTGAAATCTTTAAGATTTTAGCATGCCCATATTCAAAAAATTTCAAGTACAATCAACCAATTAACCATCGACATACAATGCAAAATGTAGTTGTTTGGTATTTTGTGCCAAACAATCCCCAAGGCAATGATGATAATTATTTTGTACATAATTAGCCTTGTGTCTTAAATGAAATGTATGACTCAAGTTAATCCCACACTAGTGTATCAAGTCATTGACCAGTTTAAAATGAAAAATCGTGGTTGTTGGGTCGGGTTTGGATAACGGTCACTTTTGAGGTATAACCAATCGTAGTTGCTCAAGTGATCGAATTTGAATCGTCCTTATCTGCTTGTTTAAAGGTAGTGGTCTTCTACTAGAGTTTTACTATAAGTAAAATCTATCCAATTTGGTTATATAAACCATATCTATCCTAATACAAAGTAAGGGAAAATAAACCAGCAAAAAGAACCCCACCCCACCCCACGTTGATGGCTACATTAATTGCGTTCCAATTTTTGAATTGGATTTCCCTACCATTAATTTCTTGGAGTCTTCAGTGACCATTAAATGGCATTTTCTCTTCAACTCCTTATTTCTTCGTGAAATTTTCCTTTGGGCATTTGGTTGAGATTTTATATAGTCAACACACAATCACATCCCTAGTGTGGTTATCGGGCTTTCACCAGGATCGGGGGAGAGGGGTTCAGATACCCCAACCATATATAAATAACTCATATAAATACATGAGATGGGGGACATAAAACCTGACCTACAATCATAAGAGCTAAAACAAAATAATAAATGAATAAATAATAAAATAATAAATAATGAGATACTACTTTATAAACAATAAGTCCTAAAAAAAATTCTATAGACCCCTAACTATAGGAAGCCCTTGTCTATCAATCTAAACTAAGTTGCGGCAACGTCGCGGTAAGTCCTGAGTGCTGTACTCGAAATAGCAATGACGATCCCAACCCTCTAAAACAAGTAAGTCAGCCACCTGGTTGTCCTCGTGATAAATATGAGAAATAGTATCACGGTCGAAGGTAGATGTATCAATCCGGGTAAGGCGGACTGGGTCGGCCCGCATCTGATGAAGTCCGATGACGGCCCGCATTAGAAAAAGCCCGCACCATTGCTGGTTGTGGGTCGGGTCAGTCCAGTCCACAAAAATTGAACACTAGCCCAGCCCACCCGTTGGCCCATCCGGGTCGAGCCCATATGGGCCGCAGTTTGGCCCGGTTCGGCCTATATGAATAAAAAATTAATTTTATTTGAAATTACAAAAAAAAAATTAGTTATTTATTGTAATTAAAAAAAATATTTACATATATAGCAAAAAATGTGTTAAATTACTAAATAAAAATAAATAACAAAGATAAATTCACATTTATTGATTTTTTAATTCAATTTCTATTATTTTTATATATATTTAAAGACTAAAACATCACGTATCTGTCACATCTTTCACTTTAAACGGTTCTCTGCCATATTTATTTTTATTTTTTATTTTTAAATATCATTTCAAATATGAAAGTTTGAATTTTTTGTCTTTTCTTTTTTTAAAAAAAAAATCAAAACAGGCCAGCGGTTAAAGGCCGAACCGCCCGGGACATGAACAGCCCACTCAGTTCACGAGCCGGCCCACGATTCGGTCTCTTTAGCCCGTGACCGGCCCACAGTTCAGCCTCTTCGGCCCATCCAGTTCACGGGCCGGCCCGCAGTTCTGGGTCGAGGTGGGTGGGCCGTGCGGGTTCAGCCGGTCTGTCCGTCTTGACACCTCTTGTCGAAGGTAATGAGTTGTTTGATATGGCGAAGAGTGGCTTGAATAGACCAAGGTCCTCCACTTTTGGTAATGCAGTGAATGGCCAAAGTAGAGTCGGCCTTAATCCTTAAATCTGATAGTACAATACTCTGAGCAAGAATGATACCGTCAAGAAAAGCCCCGAGCTCGGCCTCTAGAATAGGGCACTCACCATATGACGAGAAGAAGGCGTGAACACACTGACCTGATGAATCACTAATAATCTTCTCTCCACTCGTAAATCTATCTTTGATGCATCCATCAACGTTTATCTTGTAAGATCCAACTGGTGGAGTACGCCAATAAACTAAAACAGGGGAAGGAAGTGATGGATTAGTAAGAGAGATACTAAAAAGAAGAGCAATATTCATATTCACTTCCAATGAATAACCCAAAATAAACGGCCTGCATGTAGTAGGGAGATAGTATGGTATACTCTCCAAATGATCCGTCTCGGCTCCGTAGAGATATTTCGGTACTTCGCATCATTCTTTACAGTCCAAATAAACCAAAGAATCAAAAGAGGAATGATCGTACGAATATGACCCTGCTTGACAAACTGACCTGAGAGATGCCAAGACTGAAAGTGATACTAAAAACCCTCCATAGGCTGAAGGGTTATATGAAAAATGTCAGAAAAGTGCGCCAAACCTAGTTGGCAATACACATGTCAATAAATAAATACGAAATAGTATCAATAACCGAGAAACACTAACAACGAGAAGCCTTATGACTCCTAATCCACCTTTGAATCACAACATCAACTGGGATAAGACTCTGCCATAGTTTCCAGCAGAAGAAAGAGATGGTCGTCGGGATAATAGAACTCCAAATCATGCTGTAGACATCCTGAATAGTATGCCCCGTGTGAACTAGCTTCCATGCAGACTTGCTAGAAAATTTACCATGCAAAGTATCCTTCCACATAATCTCATCGTGCATCTCAGCAGTGATAGGGATGCTCCACATCTGTTCAGCAATAATATATGGTACTAGCTAAAGAAGTCTGTCAATGTTCCATCTAGTATCATCAAATAAGTCTCTAACCTGGATAGAAGAATGTGTCAAGTGTGGTGTTGATAAGCTAATGTAGACTTGCCTATCTAGCAGTCATGCCAAAAGAATATCTGCCATGCCTAACTGCCAAGCAATGTGTGTCTTCGCCTATGGGCCTATGTGCTTCAGCCTCTTCCATACAGTTGAAGCGTAGTAAGGAATAGTAGCCAGCAACATATGGGTACCCTGATAATACTTACTCAATAAAAAATGAGCCCATAATGACCCCTAAGATCTAAATAACCACTAGAGTTTTATGGAGAATGTATCAACAAAATACTGCATCATACATGAAGATCTTCTGGGCTCCTTTAAATAATGGAACATCAAGATAAGTGAAGGGCTGCTGCTGATGACGAAACCCTATCAGATGCTCCAGCCTATGTATCCAACTAGTAGAAAATTCATAGGTAAGATAATCCAGCTCTTATTTCTGTTCACCAACTGCCTAGAAGCCCCCTCATAGTGCTCAATACACTGTAATACTCGTCTGATAGACTGCTTCTAGCCATTGGCAAAAATAATCATATCATCTACAAAGGACAAATGAGAGATAAGAGCATCACCCCCATAACTATATGCCATTGAAGGAATATGCTGATACTACTGAGTGAGTAGTCATAAAAAATAATCTGCAGTAATAATAAACAGCGATGGAGATATATGATCACCCTGTCTGATCCCTCGACATGATGAGAAAAAAACCACATGGTAGGACTGAGAATCGACATTTTGAAATACACCTCCGTATCTGATTAATCCAAAGAGAATCGAACCCAAAACCTTCCAAAATAGATATCAAGAAGCCCCAATCCAAGCAGTCATAGGCTTTAGCTATATCAAGCTTGAGGATAACATTATCCTCTCGCACTGTCGTATCAAGTGTATATAGTAACTCCTGTGCAAGGAGGACATTATCCCCAATGAGCCGTCCCGAGATGAATCTACTCTGAAGAGTTGAGATGATCTGAGGTAGTAAAGTACTCAGTCGTGAATTCATCAGCTTCGTAATCAACTTATTCAACACTATACATAAGCTAATAGGACAAAATTGTGAACACCTACATGCACTGTCTCGCTTTGGAAGCAAGACAATAGAAGTGACTGCAAAATCCCTAGGTAGGTGCCCTCCAGCAAAGAAGTCCAAGACTGCCAGTAACACATCCTCTGATACTATGTCCCAACATACCTGAAAAAAGTGAGATGAAAACCCATTTGGCCCAGCGACACTGTCTGGATCAATACTGAAAATAGCCTCTCGTACCAATCTAGGTATAATACCAGGTACAATAGGGTTGACATGCTAATGATGAGCCTCAAACACCTCACCTGAAGCAAAGGTAATAGACCAGACCCGAGCTCGAATATGCCATCCTTGAACTATAGAATGGAAGTATCGGGTGATATGATCACCCTCACAAGTCCTACATGCTCCTACCTTGCCTTCTCAATAGATAAAGTACGGTTCAGATATGCCTGAGCCTGATGCAAAGTATCACGATTAGAAAGAGAATGATCTCTATCATGGTCTAACTCTGCCTCGTCCACCATACACTCTGCATCCCTAACCCTCTAAAAAATATTACCAAATATATGTCGATTCCACCAATGAAGGCCCTATTTGAGCCTAAAAATCTTCTCCCAGATAGCATCCATTCTTGTAAGTTGGGTAGGAAATGACTACTTCTGACATACAACGCCCAAAAAATCGTGATCCCTAGACCAAATATTGATGAATCAAAAAGGACGAGGCCCCAAATCATTAGAAGACCACTAAATCAAAAGAGGTGAGTGATTAGAAGTGCTACAGTTCAGATGACAAACTGAAAACCGAGAACAAAAGGAGGCAACCAGTGAGTTAATCAAAATTCTGTCTAGATGCTTCCAAACCCTCCCATTTGTCCACGTGTACTGACTGCTAGAATACCTTGTATCTGTCAAACTACAATCTATCGTCATATCTACAAAGTCTGAAGTGCTCCTAACACGAGTATTCCTACCAGTACGCTCATCATTGTGAGCGATCACATTAAAGTCTCCCCCAACTAGCCACAAACCTTCTACAGAAAGAGATATCTAGTTAAAGTCGTCCTAGAACTATAGAATAGAAATATCAGGTGATATGATCACCCTCACAAGTCCAACATGCCCCTATCTTTTGTTTCTAAAAGACCTTCTCAATAGATAAAGTACGGTTCAGATATGCCTGAGCCTGATGCAAAGTATCACGATTAGAAGGAGAATGATCTCTGTCGTGGTCTAACTCTGCCTCGTCCACCCTACACTCTGCATCCCTAACCCTCTGAATAATATCACAAAATATATGTCAATTCCACCAACAAAGGTCCTATTTGAGCCTAAAAATCTTCTCCCAAATAGCAGCCATTCCCATAAGATGAGTAGGAATGATCACTTCTGAGATACAATGCCCAGAAAATCGTGATCCTTAGACCAAACATTGAGGAATAGAAAAGGACGAGGCCCCAAATCATCAGAAGACCACTGAATCAAAAAGGTTTCCTAAGTATTTTATGTATCCCAAATCGATAACAAGATAACGAAAAATCAAAACAAATTAATAGAACACGTTTAAGCACCAAGCATGAATTAATTAAATTAATTTCTAACTATCAAGAATACATGATATTTAAGATGAAAGAGATTTTATTTAACTAATCCAACAAGAACGAGCCATGAAAGTTAAAGCTCTAAAACGAAATTAAACGGATAACAAAAGAATCACTTCGTTTAAACAAGGTTTTATCGTCTACCTTGGCTCAGGAAAATTAGAAGAACATAATTAAATTAAAAATAAAAGAATTGATAGAACCCGGCATGGATTGAAGGAGAAGAAATCTTCGAAAAACTCTTCTTTGCCAAGTAATTATTCTCTTTTGTTTCTAGCCGTCTTCCTCCACTAATTTGACCTAAATTCGGTTTTTATATAGTGTTTTACTAATATTGAAACTCGCCTACATGAAAAGACGGAAAATGCCCAAACTTAGAGTTTGAAAATAAGTCCAAAAATGTCCAGACGAGCCACAACGCGGAAACATCTATTTTTTAAGTGCCGTGGTCAACCACGGTTTGACCGAGGCAAATAGTAAGTTTTGCCCAGAAATTTGATTCTAATCACAATTTGCAAACTCTAGTTCTCCAAGTTCTGACATATATATAGTTTGGTCCCCAATTCAAGTTTTAATTGTTGATTCAATCATTTTTTCTACAAAGCTTTAAGTTTGGTCCCAATCTTTCAAAAACTTCCATCTTGGTCCCTAAATCTTTATAATTGTTCATAATTTGTCCTAATTCAAATATGAAATTAATTAGTACTTTTATTAATGAAAAATTAATAACAAAATAAGATAAGCGGGTAATATGTATACTAAAATTGCGATCATCAAATACTCACAAACCTAGATTTTTCTAGTCCTCGAGCAAAAATTGAGATATAAATATTATTTATTCTTTTTTTTAATATAAAGGCACTTTTCACTCACTTTATCAATCAAACAAATAACAATTAATGAATAAATGTACAAGTAATATCAAAGTTTTGGAGAAATATCACTACCACATCCATCAATTCACACATATCAGTTAATACACTTGTACAATCATATTAGCTATCAAACCTACATTAACCAAATAATTTTCCAGAATACAATGTCAATCCCTAATAATCCCAAATTGTATGTGCTCAAATAATATGTTTAACTAAGCGACTTAGAATAAAAATAGTATCACACACTCACTCCAAGTTGTGCATGTAAAGGAAAACTCGTCTATGATTTAGAAGTGAGTACAATCTCTCAGATATTAATAGACAAGTAAAGTCAATTTTTTTTTTCCAAATATCACTACCATCTATGACCCATAGTGTTAGCATCTTCTTCAGACATTTGCTCTCTAAAATCAAGAGGGACTTCTATTTGGTTGTAATGTTGGCTCGGGACAGGGCTAATCAAACAACGGGATAAGTGGATAAACAAAGTATGTGTAAGAACAATAGATATATTTTTAAGACTAGGGTTATTGTGAATGTTCTCCCACTTTTTTTTTGTTTGCTCAAACTCTTTTTTTTCCCTTTTTTTTGTAAGTGCGCCATATATAGTGAGTGCACATTTTTCAACTCCTTTTTTCTTTTTATATTTTTTTCATAAGAGATACATTTTTTTTTACTTTAATCTCTTTTACTTTATACCCTTCATCATCATCTTCTGATTTTTTTTCCTTCTTCTTCGTTCACGTTTCACATTTTTTTGGCACCAGATGTATCTCTACGTTGTCAATCAAAAAAATGACATGAAATATGTATTATATTATGAACATGGATTGGCTCAGGGTAGGGACAGTTGGCTAAAAATTAAAAATCAAGGCTTTTTACTCTTTTTTTTAAACATAAGGCTTCAAACTGGCTGCTAGAGATAAATGTTCATTTGGTAGGCTAGAAAGGCTCAAACACATCAAAGATGGCCTCACTATCACTTTCTAGAGAGCAAATTAGTCATCCAACGACATGAATCTTACGGGCTTTCAAGTGTAGTGATACCTAGAAATAAAAGAAAAAAACTTGACCATAGTGAATGTAAAAATTAGGCATAAAGGAGTTCTCTCCAAGAAGATACAAGGCTCATGACTCACTTGAATGTTTTTATTTGACATGTAAATTCTCTTCAGTGATTAATCCCTTTCATTCGTCAAACTTCTCTTTTCACACTTGTGACTAACATTAACATGCAAAACTGACAAACAAGGTGTCACAATACTCCAAGCCAAAAGTAATACAAGTACTAAAATCAAAAAGTCCTTAAATCATCCAATTTCCAAAGTCCATGCTCAGTGCCTTAATTTTTTAAACACCCTACCCCAAATCTATTCTAAACATTGTCCTCAATGTTCCAAATTATACAAGTCAGTTAAGTGCATACAAATATAATCAGTATATTGGAATAAAGAGAGACAAAAAGAAAAGAGAATAAGTTGGAAAAATATACCTGCATCAGTTGTACCATCACGCACCCATACTAAGAAAAAAAATTAAGATAAAACACAAATTTTTTTTTAATTTTAATTTTTTTGTTATTTTTTAGTTTTTTTTAAATTTTTGAAAGGTGGGTAGATAGGTTCACTCAAATCAATTTCTTCTTCTCCCTGTCGAGAGCTGAACTCTAAATATAGTTTTAATTTTTGGCCATTAACTTTGAAAATATCACCATTTTTGGGGTTTTCAACCCCAATCGTTCCATGGGGATAAACTGTTCAAACAATAAAAGGGTCTGACCATTTATAATGTAACTTGCCTGAAAATAAATGCAAATGAGAATTGTATAAAAGTACTTTCTAACCTGGGGTGAACGATTTTCTTACTATGTGCTTGTCTTGAAAGACTTTCATTCTTTGCTTGTAGATCTTGGCATTCTCATAAGCGTCGTTCATAATCTCCTCATGTTCTGCCATCTGCAATTTTCTTTTTGACCCGGCTTCTTGAAAATCAAAATTGAATTTCTTAATAGCCCAATAAGCTCGATGCTTCAGCTCAACCGGTAGATGACAGGCTTTCCCATACACTAGTCTATAAGGAAACATTCCAATGAGTGTTTTGAAATATGTTCTTTATGCCCACAATGCATCAGTAAGTCGTAGAGACCAAACTTTTCTATCAGGTCGAATTGTCTTCTCTATAATCTGCTTTATCGCTCAAATTGAGACCTCCACCTGACCGCTAGTTTGTGAGTGATATGGGGTTGCAACCTTGTGTGTGTAATGGAGTACTTTGCTAACAAGGTTTGAAAATGCTTATTACAGAAATGAGATTCACCATCACTGATTATGGCCCGTGGAGTGCCAAAGCGAGAGAAAATATTGCTCTTCAAAAATGCCACCACACTTATGTGATCATTGGTCCTACATGGAATTGCCTCGACCCACTTGGAAACATAATCGACACCAACCAATATGTAAAGATTGACAAATGATGGAAAAAAGGTCCCCATGAAATCAATCTCCCATACATTAAATATCTCAACTATGAGAATATGACTAAGTGGTATCATATTTATTTTTGAAATGCTTCCCATTGTTGACACCTGTCACATAAAGAACAAAAAACATAAGTATCACGAAAAAGAGTAAACTAATAAAAACCACATTGTAAAATGTTGGCAGTAGTCTTTTTAGCATTGAAATGACATCCACAAGCTTGGTCATGGAAAAAGGATATCACACTTTGGAATTCACTTTCTGGGACACATCTCCTTATAATTTGATCAGCATAGTATTTAAACAAATAAGGATCATCCCAAAAGAAGTTCTTCACTTCAGCTAAGAACTTAGTTCTATCATATTTAGTCCAATGTTCTGGAAGCTTACCTATAACAAGATAATTGACCATGTCAGCAAACCATGGCACAATATCAATATTCATAAGTTCTTCATCTGGAAACAATTCATTTAAAGGTAGTTTTTCTTGTACAGAATCAATCACAATACGAGATAAGTGGTCATCTACAACATTTTCAGAATCCTTTTTATCTCTAAACTCAATGTCAAATTTTTGCAAAACCAAAATCTATCGAATCAACCTTGGTTTAGCATATTTCTTAGTGAGAAGATATTTGATGGCAGCATGGTCATTAAAAATAATTACTTTACACCCTACAAGATATGATCGAAATTTATCTAAAGCAAATACAATTGCTAGTATTTCTTTTTCCGTTGTAGAATAATTCAATTGTGCATCGTTAAGAATCCTACTAGCATAATAAATAACAGAAGGCAACCGATCTAATCTCTGTCCTAAAACTGCTCCTATAACACAATGATATGCATCACACATGAGTTCAAAAGGTAAATCCCAATCAAGTGGTCGAATGATAGGTGCAGTGGTCAACAATTTTTTAAGTCTTTCAAACGCTTCTAAACAAGAATCATTAAAGACAAAAGGTGCATCATTAACAAGTAAATTCCATAAGGTTCTAGAGATTTTACCTCATGATAATGTTATTTGAGATATTCTAAATTCTAACCGATTAAGTTTCTTGAAAATTTGAACTATATGCTTCAAGCATATAAATCAATTTATATACATAGTATTGTTAGTAAGGTCAAATGAGTTAGTTATAATCATATTCATTAGACGCATATCAAGTTTAATGTATTGGCAGGCTAACCAAAAAAAAAAAAAAAATCAACTTGTGATTGCATCCATCACATGAGAAAGTAGTCATTATGTTGAAAGTTGTGTATTATATCTTACGACTTCATTTTTTTATTTCCTATAAAATCCAGCATGCCCAAGGAAAGATCTTACTTCTTTCATTGATTTTGGAGGTAGAAGACGCAGAACGGAACATGAATAACAATAAAAACTTCTTGTTCGTAACAAATGAACGGGTGTTGATCGTATTTTGCTCGAACGGACATGAGAAAGATTGGAATCCACCAATTAACAGGAAAAATGAAAATATTATTAATCTCTGATAAAAGAAAGGTGCCGTCTTCCCAAAACCTAGACAAGTATTCAAAGTCTTAAAAAAACAAAACCCTAATTCGCTAGACAAATTTGATTAAAACTAAAAGACTGATTAAATGACAAAAATACCCTTAAATTGATTTAAAACAAAAATTGGCTAAAACGGACCCCTAAATGATGGAATTTGGCCTTGAAAGTTTGTCACAAAATTGTACAGAATCAAAAGACGCTTCCGAAATATACTCGCTCATCTAAATCCAACACCCGAGCTGAAAGTTACGCATCATTCTTCTTCTCAAGCTATTTTATGATCTTCTCTTCTAATTGTTCCGCATCATGGAAGATTGGAGACAAGATCCACTTTGGCCTTGTCAACTTCAATACCACTACTAGAGATAATTAGACCAAGAACAATACCTTGTTTCACCATGAAGTGACATTTTTCCAAATTTAAAACTAAGTTTTTTTCCTCGCATCTCTGTAAAACTAAAGTTAGATGGTGCAAACATTCATTAAACAATCTCCATATATAGAAAAATTATCCATGAACACTTCAAGAAACCTCTCAACCATGTCAGAAAAAATACTAAGTATACATATTTGAAAAGTAGCAGGTGCATTACACAAATCAAATGACATTCTTCTATACGCAAATGTTCCAAAAGGACAAGTGAAAGTAGTTTTCTCTTGATCCTCTAGAGCTATGAGAATTTGATTATAGCCAGAATAACCATCTAGAAAATAATAAAAATCATGACCTGCAAGCATATCAAGAATTTGATCAATGAATGGAAGAGGAAAATTATATTTTCTAGTAACTGAATTCAATTTTCTGTAATCAATGCAAATACGCCAACCTGTAGTTATTCTAGTTGGAACCAATTCATTGTTTGTATTAGTAACTACTGTGATACTTGATTTTTTTGGGACAGCATATATTGGACTTACCCACGTGCTATTAGAAATAAAATAAATAATCCTAGCATCTAACAATTTAAACACTTCAGTTCTTACCACATCTTTTATGTTAGGATCTAACCTACGTTGCATCTCTCTAGTAGACATAGATTTCTCTTCAAGATAGATATGATGCATACAATATACTGGATTTATACCTATAATATCAGCAATGGTCCATCCTAGTGCTTCTTTATGTTCAGTCAAAACACTTAACAACTTACTTTTTGTACATCATTAAGGAAAGAAGAGATAATTACTGGTAAAATATCGTCTTTTCCTAAGAATGCATATTGCAAAGTGTCACTACAAGAAATATATACTCTCCCTACAAAATTTCCGCAACAAATTTAGATTTGTCTACGTAATTAGCTTTTCCCCACAAACTCGTTTTTTGATAGGGCCATGGTTTGTTCCTAAATTTTCAAAAGTGTGATAACTTGTACCCACAAACATATAAATATGTCCCGACAAAAAAATTAGTCGGGTAAAACATATCTTTTACTGATAAAAAAAGAATAATTTGTAGGGTAATATTTAGAGGAAAATTTCTGTCTTTTTTTGTTGTTGATATTTTAAATAAAACTATAATATAATATAATTAAAATTAAAAAGTAACAACACGTCAAAACCTTCGTCAAAATTTTCCCTTTTCCATCTTTCCAATTTTTCCCTCTTTTTCCCTCTTCATGCCCGCGCCTGTGCCTCTCATTTCTTGCAATTCACCTCATATCTGAATCAGCCGTCGTAGCCACCACCGTCGGCCAACCCATCATGCTGCTCATCGTCAACCAGCCCTACAGTCACCGTCTCTTTTACATAGGTTCGTCTTTATCCCTTAAAATTTCTTTTTTTTTTCTCACATTTAGCCAATAAAATTAGGATTTTATGAAGAAAACTGAGGGTTTTAATTGTGAAATTAGAAGTAGAGTTATTTTTTGTTTTGGTGATTAAAATTGAAATTTGTATCCTGTTGTTCCTTCATTTTGATTATTTTTTTTGGATTAAATTTTGCAACTTGTTATTTCTTGATTGAATAGTTCTGTGTACTATGGTGGATTTTTTGTTATTTGTGCTTTTTTGTTCTGGTATGTTCTTATATTTTTGTATTCTGGGTTCCTCAATTTTTTATTTTTTGTTATTTGTGCTTTTTTTTGTGCAGGAGAAAACTATGTATGGCCGAGTGTTGATTTTTGAATCACAATTTGATGGTATCGAGAAATACGAGTCATTTTATATTCTTAATTTGATTTTTACTCTTAATGTGATACCTTCATTAAGTTTCATGATGATTCTTCAAAACGTCTTATGGTGGCAAAGTATCGAGTATGTCTGAGGTTAACTTTTGACTTCAACATTACAGTCTTCTTTGGTCTAAGATATTATGATGTCCTGTTACGTTAAGAAATAAACATCTATAGGGACTGGGACAACCAACAATAGGGACTGTTGTAAAGATAGAGAATGATGAAGACGATGGAGTATACTCTGTTTTCACTGCTCTTAACCTGGGAAGATACCAGGCAGGCTACCTACACCTCTGTATCCAACTATCTCTTGTCCTTTTTACTGCCTTGTTGTTGTTTCTTAAAAGTTGTTTGAATGTTTTTAGTGTCCCCTCTTTTTGAAACAATTTGAAAAATCTTAATTTCAACATCTCTGGTCATTCATGGCTATAATAAGTTGGTTTTGTTGATAACAGGATAATAAATGTATGATTGAGCTCAAGGAATACCTCCTTAAAGTGTGCCGTGGAAGGATGTGTTGGCTAAATTGAGGTCATTTACGGGGGAACATGTCCGGGATGTTGGTCTTCTGGTTTCTTAGTGTGTTGTAAATCTTCCAATCCATCTATTGCCACCGCTTTATGATGCTCTCTTTGATGAAGTCTCATGGGCAACAGAAGATGAGGTTATATGACATAATTCTCTTTATTGGCATGCTCAAGATGACTTCCTTTTCATGTTGAACTACTTGTTGATGTGACGCTTTTAGTTAAGTACTTATGTATTGTTATTTTACTTATCACAGCTACCGAGGAGCTTCAGAGTTCTTTTCGCTTCAAATTTTTTCTAATTATTAGTAAAATATACAAGGTATACTGTTGTAAAAGTTCAATATATCGTTTATGATTGGTAGAATATGAATCAAAGTCAGCAACGACTAATAATTTCTTCCCCTTCTTGATGCATACATGTATTACAAGAGTGTAGACCAGATTAAGGGGCCAAGTCGAAGTCAAGATGAAGCTATTATATACATCAAACCAGAAGATGAAATTTTTCACGAGGTACCAGAGTGTTGATTTTAATCGTTGTTGTATTTTAACCTTGGGTTCTTGACTCTTTCTCTAAATTTTTCTTCAGCTTAGCTCGTAGTCCTTCAGTTTTTCCCTACCTGCACAACAGGTTACAACAAATGAGGCAAGTTCTGGCATTGCAGCTTATGATAATTAACTTAAATGTTATACCAAATCATGTAAAACAAGTCATTAAAATGAGAAAAGATATTTGTAGACTTCTATTTTTAGTTTGAATATAGAAACCTCCATCTTTCTCATTTTGCACGTTTCTTCGCACATCAAACCTCTATTACTACTTATTCTCTCTAATTTATCTTCTTCTACACCCCCTTCAGTGCTAGGGGTGTGGGTGCTAGGTTGAAAGCAGGATTTGTGCAAAGGATTAAATCAAAATGGTTCTTGCAACCACTGAAGAGTTAGTTTTGCTGACTCATACAACAATACTTGGTCTTTTATGTTTACCAGAAAGCATTCTCTTATCATTTCTGATGGCCTTTTCTTAGGTTGAAAGCCTTTTCTTAGCTTACAACAATGTGCATTATATGAAGGAGCTGGAAAAAGAACGTGTTGCTTGAAAGGCAGCCGATGGAGCTTGAACTGAAATAGAGCAAAGAACGAAAAGCAAGTTGAATGTTATTGGGCAACATTTCAATTCTACACTGCAATTTTGGCATCATTCTATGCAACAACTATATAGACAAGTTCCTGGTTTTCATCTACTGCTCTTTACACCATTGTCAATAGAAGATGATACTATTGGGGGCGAAGAGAACGACTTTGATGAAGACAACAATCTTGGTGACGATATGTAGCATACCTAATTTACGAGGACAATAAGTTATGTTTTTTTTAAGATGCATTTATAATTGATAGAGCTTATACTCTTTTTAAGTTTAGCTTAGTGAATTATTTTTATTTGTATTTTAATTGGTACAATATTTTGAGTTTAATGTTATATTAATTAACACTAATAATATCTTAATTTAATTTGTTTTCTTTTTTGCGTCTTTATATTATTTTGAAGAAGATGGAAAGAATTAAAATAATACAAAAAATTATATAAAAATAATTAATTTCTCCCTACAAAGTCTATCATTGTTGGAAAAAATAATTATACTTAGCCCACAAATACGCTTGTCCCCACAAAATATCATTTGTACAAAGGAAGTAGAACTTGGCCCACAAATTGTTTTCGACACAAATTTATTTGTAGGGAAAAATACAATTTAGCCCACAAAATAACTTTTGTGTTGTGCCAACAAAACCTGTTGCGTGGGGGCAAAGTAACTTTAGTAGACGAAAATTTTTGTCAAGAAAGAACTTAGACGACAAAGTGTATTTGTCTCTAAAGGATTTGTAGGGACAGACTTTAGCACACAAATTTCCACCATTTGTCAGCTTATACCTTTCCCCACGATGTTTGCCCCACAAACGTCCCTACAAAAAAATTTTGTTGGGAAAAGTTTTTCCCCACAAAAAAGAACATTTCCCCACAAATTGAATTTGTATGCGGAAGATAAATTTCTTGTAGTGTGTCAGGCAATGCTTTAAGCTCTAATTTTGGTGGTTGTTGAACTGATGGGATGTTCTTCTTCTAACTTGTTGGAAGTGACTCAATTTTCTGTTTCCACTTAGTTGTATCCATGACAGTTGATGACTCAAGCAAGACATTCACTTCATTTATAGCACTATCAACATCAAAATATGAACCAAAATTAGTTAAGCACATCTTTAAAACATCATCACAATTAGTGTAAACAAAAGAATTATCAACTAATGCTTCTATCATATCAACATCAGCAATGTCCTCATCGTCATATGGTTGCTTGTTGACATTAAAAACATTCAATTCTACAGTCATGTTACTAAAAGATAGCTGCATAACTCCATTCCTGCAATTAATAATAGCATTAGATGTTGCTAGAAAAGGACGACAAAAAATTATAGGAATGTGTTTTGAAGAGTCTCGTACTGGTTGAGTATCAAGTATAATAAAATCAACAGGAAAATAAAACATGTCAACATGTATCAAAACATAATCTACAATTCTATGGAGACTTTCACAGATCTATCAACAAGTTATAAAATCACATATGTTGGTTTTAACTCGCCTAGCCCAAGTTGCATGTACATAGAGTAAGGAAGAAGATTAACACTAGCTCCTAAATCTAGCAAAGCTTTCTCAATTTTATGGTTTCCTATGATAGATGAGATAGTAGGACAACCTAGATCTTTAAATTTTGGAGGAGTGTTGCTTTGAATTATAGAGCTAACATGTTCAGTTCAAAAGGCCTTTTGCGCACATGCAATTGTCTCTTTTTTGCACATAAGTCATTCAAGAACTTAGCATAGGCAGGAATTTGCTTAATAGCATCTAGTAGATGGATATTTATACTTACCTACTTGAAGATTTCCATGATATCATTGATCGCACTACCTTGCTTCACTTTTGTTAGCCTCTGAAGAAATGAGGCTTTTGGAATGTAAGATTGTTCATTGTTCTCTTTGAGAGCTTCCTGAACTAAATCAGTAGTAGGTGTATTACCTAGAGAAACTGGTTGAGATGTATTTCCTTTTGGAATTTCCACTTGGTTGTCAAACAATTTGCCGCGTCTCAACGTCATGATGGATTTAGCCTCATCTTGTTGGTTGCTTGAATTAGTCCCAATATTGTGCACTCCTTTAGGATTATGAAGTGGTTGACTTGAAAACTTTCTTTTCTCAATGGTTGTTGCCAACTGTTGGACTGATGAGGCCAATTGTCCCATCATGTTTTCCATATTGGAGATGGATTGTGCCTGTGAGTTTTGGCTAGTTCGTACTTCATTCTTAAACTCGGTAATGGTGTGATTCTGGTGATCTAATACAACTTGTGTAGCTTTTGTCAATTTTTGAATTGCCTCCTCACATGATTTTGGCTGTGAAAAATTTTGATTTAATTGTGTGGTATTTTGTTGAGGGAATTCACATGCCGTACTATTCTGTTGAACACCATGTGACCAAGAAAAATTTGGATGGTTTTTCCCTCCTGGATTATATGTGTTGGAATAAGGATTGTAAGATAGTTTTCTCATCATGTTGAGGGCATTCGCTTGATCAGAACATGCATCTGGCTCAATTGAATTATTGGTTGTCAACAAGGTTAACTTGCGGTAAATATCTTCTATCATGCTTTTGACTTCTTTGATTTCTGAGCTTGATTCACTGCTTCGAATCTCATAGATTCTTCTTTTCTTTGGTTCAATCCGAGAAGATCGACTCCGCTGTTATGAATTGTCAGCCTACTTTTGAAAGAAGCTCTAAATTTTTGTTGCATTTTTGGACATAAGCTCTCCGCCACTTGTGGCCATCAACCACTATTGAATATGTGATAGTAATCCCTCAAAAAAATTGGAATAAGTGCCATTTTTCATAGCTGTGATGTAGATATTTCATAAGGTGCCCATTTGTTTCATAGAATGGTTCTTCGTCTTTCTGCACAAACTCTGAAATTTTTCTGTGAATAGCATTATTCTTATAAACAGGAAAATATTTATTCAAAAATTTAGCAACCATTTGTTCCCAAGATGTAATACTATTGGTAGGTAATGTATTTAACCACGATCTAGATCTATCTTTCGAAGAAACAGAAAACAAACGAAGTTTAACATTATCAAGAGAAACATTCTCATATTTAAATGTCTCACATACAACATAGAAATCTGTCAGATGATTATAAAGTTCTTCACTATCTAAACCATAGAAAGATGGAAGACAATTAAGCACGCTCAATTTTAGCTCAAAATTTCTAGCAGTTACTTGTGGGTATTGTATGCATGAAGTGCTCAAATTTGCTAATTGACTAATTTAGTCCTTAAAAGGTCTCTCCTCAATTTTATCACCCATAGCGATTATTACTTTGGTTCCTTTAATTTTATCTAAAGTAGTAGCTCATTTTTGTTGGTGAAAAGTTCTTTCAATTTCACTATCTTGATGTTCTAGTTTAATATCTAGAGATCTACGACCAAGCATGCATTATAAATATATTTGGTTTTTTAAATAAATAAATAAATAAATAAAATCCTAAATTATAACTAGTCAATAATAAAATTAACTAAGACTAAATAAACTTTTCGACGCAGTCCCCAACAACAGCGCCAAAAACTTGTTTTCAAATTTTAAATAGCTCGCAAGTGTACAAATCTATTAGAATATAGAAAAGTAGTAACGAGTTGATCCCTCAGAAACTGCAATGAAGAAAATCTAATTTAATCTGAATTAACTATTATTCTAGGTTAGTTGGGTCAAAAGTAATTTGGTTGAAATAATTTAACTTAAAGATTAATTAATTATGCTAAAAGGTTGAGTTGAATGCTCAAGTTGTTTAAAGTACCAAGGTTTTGAAATCCACCATTGTTTAACTTAGCAATTATCCAATAATTGATTAATTCTGAAAAATAGATGACAACTCAAAATCAATCTATTGCTGTCTTAAAATATTTATCAATTAAATCCTAAAGAAGAAAATCATATATCGACTCTCCTCTACTTCAATCTTAAATTACTTAAGCATTTCCCGTATCAAACTCAATTAAAAGAAAAAAAAAGAATCAAAAGTTTTCTAAGCATTCTATGTATCTCAAATCGATAACAAGAAAACGAAAAATCAAAAGAAATTAATAGAACACGTTTAAGCACTAAGCACGAATTAAGTAGATTAATTTCTAACTATCAACTGGCTCAACTGGTACTAACAAACTGGATGTCTCTCGAAGAACTGACATCATGTGATCTAACAGAAGATCATAAACAGCTGGAAGTGTTGGCTTTGAAACCACAACAGTAGAAATAATAGAAAGAAGCTGATGGGTAGGTCCTACATGCACCATAAGAGGTGGTATGACAACTAAGGGCTAAGGGCTGAGCTGAAGAAGAACCAACAACTGGGACCCACTGTCTAGAAGCCTCATCAACAACCTCATTCTCTTTACCCTTTCCGGCCTTAAAAAAAATAGTCGCCTTAACATCAACAAGCTTAGGAGCCGGAGCAACAAAAGGCTTAGTAGCTTGGGTAACAATAGAATCTACTGAGGGGCTACCCACCCTGCACTGATCAATAATATGACCCATATGACGGCACTTGGTACAAAAATGTGGCAACCTTTCATACACAATAGGCTGTGAAAACCTACGAGATTCACCGCGATCAATCCAAATCCTATTTGGGAGCTGATGCTCTTTATTCACCTCAACACAAACCCTGGCTTCATTAGGCCTCAATAAATCAGCAGTAGCCTCATCAATTCTCAACGGCACCCCAACAATTTTAGATAAAGCAAATAAAAATTCCTTTGCATGCAAATGAACATGCAATAAAAGAAAATATATACATACAGGGACAATGGGGGTCTCAGCATCAAGATGAAAATCACATGTCCACTTAAGTACACGCATAGTGCAACCCTCAATAAAATAAAGTGGTTTTAAAAATGAACGACTATAATCATCCTCGTGTGTTAAGTGAACCAATATGTGCTTGTAATCAATAAGCCCAAGTTTAAAATCACCACAAAAGCCAAATTTATGAAAACTATTGCGTACATCCACCATTTTGGGCTTGCGATGAAATTTTTTGCCTACAAGTGTGAACTTGAATGGCTCAACGAGAGAAGCCTCCTCATCAGAAGAAATAACCAAGGCTGACTCATCACGATGTAAATAAGGCACATTAGCCACAAACTGATGACAAGTAGAGTGTGGAGAGGCCTGAAGGATAGAAGCAAATAACTTTCTGACACTTCGTCCAGCCAGAGAAATATTCTGTCTATCAGTGACAACAGCAGCATAAGTCTTTCTATCCAAATTCAATGCAGACTAAGCTTTATGAGGAAAAACATGTGGGTTTGGAGCAATCTAAGTAGAAAAATTAGGCAAACGGAGTGGACCTAAAAAATAGCCAGAGGTGCGTGCATGGCAGCCTGCACGCACAACATGCGCATCGTAAGCTGCTAAAGGCGCATGCGATGCGCCACCTAGAATTGGGTCGCACGATGACCTGGTAAAAGTTCATCTCTTTGTGTATATTGATTTTTCTTAGCCTTGTTTGATTTATATTTTCTTTCACCAACGATTTTTATTTTTTTTCCCAACAAATTGGTATCAGAGTTGTGTTGGGTGTTTAGATTAGAAATCAAGAGAAGAAAAAAAATTTTAGGTGTTTTTTTTGTCAAAATCGAGTCTGTAAATCCTTCGTTGGATACTAACTGGTCGGAGTTAAGGTGCGTGGGTAGTACTGTCAGTGATTTTGTATCTTTAATAATTCCGCAAGTGCACGGATCGCTTAAGTAATAAAATAGATTTCTGAGTCCAAGTATCGATCCCACAGAGATTTTGATAGTTCAATTTCAATTACACTAACTTTAACCAAATCTAATGAACTTTAGAAAATTGATGATTAAGAACTAATTAAACTATAAACTAAGAACAATTAACTAATTATAATTCAAGCAAACAAACAAAAAGAAAGTGAGAGACATGAAGTAAATTTGGTGTCTTCTAATTCTGATTTGGAATCCAGTGGGGTTTATGTTTTATTAAACTCTGTTGATGACTCTGTTGAATTAAATTTATATGTAAAATATCATCTTCATGAATGGATACTTGACTCTGATGCATCTTTTCATGTTACATCACATAGAGAGTGCATTGAAACTTTGTATGAAAGTGATTTAGGTCATGTTATTATGTGTAACAATCTAACTTTGCATGAAAGTTGTATTGATCAATAGGTACCAAATTCGCTAGAACACCTCGGGATTGGAGAGAAAAGTATTAGAAGTATGATAATTTACGAGAGGTGTAAGGAATAAATAACTTAAAAGGGTTCGGGATTATAAAAATATCAACAACACAATATTGGTCGTGGTCTAATATAGGTGTAAGTTCAATATTTGGTTATTCACACACTCACAAAAGGTTGAGCATCAGATAAGTAAATATTTATTTGTGGCGTTGTTTAATATCTTTTTAAAAGTGTTGCTTTATATTCTAACCTGATGCATTTGGTAAGAAATTTAACATTGACTCCATTTCTCATGATTCTCTTAGCTTAGTTTAAATTTATAATTTAGTTTTGTTTTTTGTTCAAGGACGAACAAATGTTTAGTTTGAGGGTGTTTGATAAGTACATTTTGTGTACTTATTTGGATTTTTAAACTAAACTTTTATTCCGTTATTTTATTAAATTTCTACTTAATTTATTGTATTTTACTTTCTATTTCAGTTTTGGACATGATTAATAGCAAATGAACAAGAATAGATGAAAAGAGAGATAAATTGAAAAATATTTCAGAAGTATGATGATCAAATTATGCTCAATTGAAGCTTAAAGGACCACATTGGAGGTTATTAAAAGTGTTGAGGACTAAAGAAGACAAAATCTAAAGTTGGAGGACTAAAGGCCTATATTGGAACAATTTAAGCTAGGCGATCGCCCAACTTATAGCTAGGTGAGCACCATGCACTATTTTTAAATAACAGAGGCGAAATAGGTTGCCTGGGCGATCGCCCGGGAATGCACTGGTGATCACCCACAGTTAAAAGTCTCCCAGCGGATTTTGTTTCCTTTTTGTGTTTGACTGCAATCAGGAAAACTTTTAGGACACGATTTTAATAATTCTTTGAGATCCTTTTGGGAACTATAATGGAACTATAAATATGAGTTATTAACTCATAATTTGAGAGCTGATATTTGAGAGAAAAACAAGAAGAGAAACAAGAAATGAAGAATGAACGAAGATCAAGATAGTCACTTTCAAGTTTTCTTCCTATCCGGGTGATGGCTTTTATATATATATATATATTTTATATTCTTCATATTAGTATTTTAGGCTAGATTATTTTGTACTAGGATCATGATGAAACTTGTATCATGAACCTTTAATTCTTCGAACCTAGTTTTTGATATTTAAACATGTTTTTAATTTTGAACAATTGATATTGATTTTCTTTCATATAAAATTATGAACGCAATGATTGTATGACTTTTGTGGCTTGTTTTACAATCGAGAGATTGAAAATAAATTAAACATAGTATCAATTGTCGTAGAGTCCGATAGAGGATAGAGATCTACCGCTATGCTTTACGTCATCTTTAAGTAGTCACAAATTTTAATGCATTAGTGTATATTCGCATCCGTTATAGAAATATAGTCGGGTCACATATAGGGATATGTTTAATTCTACTCGATAGAGATTGTTAAACAAATTAGGAATATTGATTTTCATAATTAAATCATGTTATCAAATTCAACAGTTCGGATTAAAAGAATTTGGTATAAGTGGATTCAGGATCCTTGTTGGTACGATACTTGGACTCAAAATCCACTTTATTACTTGTTCGATCCATACACTTGCAGAATAATAATCAAAATAAATTGCTCTAACAAGGTTTTGTCGCCGTTGCTGAAGATTTTGTTTTAGTTCTTTTTCAGTTATATTAACACTAATTCGAACTTTATTTATTTATTATTTAATTTATTTCAGTTTATTTCAGTATTTGAATTGTTTCTTTTCAAACAAAGAGAAGCAAGAAAGACAAAAAAAAAAAAAAACCAAAAACAGTAAGACACAATGAATAACAACGAGAATGCTCAGGCAAAATACGAAAATAATGAAAACAATATGTTAGTTGGAGACTTTATGACTCCGCAAGTCATCCAGAGCCAATCTAGCATTGTCTATCCACCTTTTGGGCAACCGAACTTTCAATTGAAGACCAATGTAATTCATCTATTTCAGAATGGATATCAGTTCTATGGCAAGGTCGACAAGAATCCACATACACATGTTTCTCGATTCTTGGAAATGTGCAAAAATTTCAAATATCAAGGAATCTCAGACGATGCCATCCAGCTACATTTGTTCCCACATACTATCTGTGACATAGCTCTTGAGTGATTGGACTCACAGTCGATTGCTAGCATCACCACTTGGAATGACTTAGCCCAAAAATTTTGCACAAAATTCTTTCCACCTGTCAAGATTGCAAAGTTGAAGCATGACATATCAATATTTCAACATGCAGAATCTGAATCTTTTGATGATGCGTGAAACAGATTTAAAAATATGCTAAGAAAGTGCCCTAATCATGGCAATAGCAACGGCCTACAAGTTTAATATTTTTATGTTGGACTACTTCATTCATTTAAAAGCATGATCAACTCTTCATCTAATGGCTCTTTGTATACCAAAACTATTGTTGAAGCTTTAGAGCTGTTTGAAATAATAGCTACTACCACTGCTATATGAGCATCAGACAGAGTTCTACACAAGAGAACTGCAGCAGTACATAAAGTAGACACTTTCACGGTGTTATCTGCAAAAATAGATTCTTTGGCACATAAAGTGGAGAGCATGTTGCATTCAGTCAATGCGATGCAAACGAAGAAATCAACTTGTGGAAAGTGTGGGGCAAATCACGGCACATCAGAATGTCCTATTTTATCACAGCAACCCAAGCAAGCCGAATATGTTCAAGGTGGTCAATACCAGTAAAATAATCCATTCTTCAATACATTTAATCCAGGTTGGAGTAATCATCCAAATTTTTCCTGGAGAGATATTTAGAATAACAACATACCATAAATTTCTCAATTTCAACAGCCAGAAAAGAGAGTTTCATTGGAAGACATGTTTAGTAAATTCATAGAGAAAGCCAAACAGTACATGAACAAGACAAAGACCACTCTTTCAAATCAAGGCGCGTCAATAAATAATTTGGAAACACAGATGGGTTAGATGGCAGTTTCTATGTCGAGTAGACCACAAGGAACCTTGCCAAGCAACACTGAGGTCAACCCCAGAGAGCAAGTACATGCAATAACTACTAGAAGTGGGGTTCGGTTACCAGAAATCCATGTAAAGAAACTAGTTGCAAATAAAGAAAAGGTACCGTCCACTGATGAGGACCACGTGGAACAGACTGAGCAGACAATAGATATTAAAGAAAGTTTAGGTACACCACAGGTTAAGGCAACCATTCCTATCAAACCATATGAACCTCTAATCCCTTTTCCACAGAGGGTAAATCCACAAAAGAAGAATCATGATCAGCAATGTGCAGAATTTCTAGATCATCTAAAAAGCTTCATATTAACATTCCATTTGTGGAGGCCCTGACTTAAATGCCCAACTACGCCAAGTATATGAGACAACTGCTTTCAAATAAGAAAAAGTTGGCAGAATGGAATACAGTAAAACTTACATGATAAGTAAGTGCTATAGTGGATAAGCAACTACCAGACAAAAAAATGATCAAGGTAGCTTTACAATTCCAATTACCATCGATAATCTCGTGATTGATTAGTCATTGTGTGATCTTGGTGCAAGTATCAATTTAATACCTCGTTTTATTTTTAGACGATTAGGACTTGGTAAAGCTAAACATGCAAAATTCAATCTTCAGTTGGCTGACCGATCTATTAAAAATACGTTTGTGATGGTGGAAGATGTGGTGATGAGAGTAGGGAAGTTATTATTTCCCATTGACTTCATTGTTTTTTATATGCCTGAGGATGCAGAAACTCCTATTATCTTGTGCTGGCCCATCTTAGCTACTTCAGATCCTCTCATTGCTGTTTCACGAGGTGTATTGACATTGAGAGTTCAGCATGAAAGATAGGTATTTTATATGTTGGGTAGAGATGTCTCACCACCACCTCTTTCTTATTGGACAGGATATCAGGTTGAGACCTTGAAGAAATTCAGGAAAAACTTCTTTAAAAAGTTTTGGGAAACGAAGCCAACAATACAGGTTAAAGACAAAGGTAAACAGATTGTTCAGATGCAAGAAGCTGACATTGGTGAACATATGGTTGAAGCTAAAGAAGTCAACCTTGAGGTACAGTTTGGAGTTGTTAAATAGGAGATGAAGGATGAGCCACAAAACATGGAGAATAAAATCAAGAGAATGTTGGAGAATGACACATTCGATAATCTCGAGATCCTTTCCTCTTCTACTTGAGCAACTAGACAATAAGTCAAGCTAATAACTATAAATAAGTACTTAATGAGAGGCAACCTATTCTTATATTCTTATTAATTAATTTAGTTTAAATAATGCATTAGTTTTTCTTTTCATATATTCTTTATTACACTAATAAAGCCTCACCATGTCAACCGCATGATGTCCACTTTGCGAACCGCGTGGATAATATCTATGACATCATCTTTCAACCAAGCGTCCCAGCACAACATCTGAGTCGACTTCAACCGAACTTATTGCTATTACATTAGGGACAATGTAATGTTTTAGTTTGGGGTGGGTTAAGTATCAGGATACTTATTTGATAAATTTTAAATCTGTTTACTATTCGGGTATGAATAACTGCTATAGTAAAAAATAAATAAATAAATTGAAAAATTATTGTTGAAAGGCTTGCCGCCAATGATGGTAGTATTTGTTTGAAGTTGAGTACACTTTTATTTAGAATATTAGACAACACCTTAACTTGTGTTTTTATTTGAATACTTATCTACGTTAGATTAGATTAACAGAGCACATAGCCACTATTAACTTATCACTTATAAAGGAAAATGACTTGAGTGTATGGGTTGATATTGTTGACTTAGAATTATTGTGAAAAAATCTGTTCTCAAATCCTTAAACTAGTAACCAAACTGTTTGAGAACAATTTTGGGTGCTAAAGTTAGTATAGGTGTTCATAGAATTTTAATGGTTTGGGTTTTCTGGGTCTCATATTTGGTTGAATAGATTGTAATCAAGGAATCTAAACCGAGCACTACCCACTTCTAAATAAATAAATAAATAAAATGTCTGACTCGAGCAATTAAGCCTATTAGGGTATTTAAAAACTTGGTTCTCTATGGTTAGCTGACTTTTAGAGTCATCGGCCCAAAGCTTACTACATGGGTCACATAAAAACTTACAGGAGATAAGTATTACACACAAGATGTAAAATTGTGTACATTAGTTAAATAAAATAAAAAGAGGTAAAAGTGCTCGGTGATGATTAATAGGTTAGAACATTAGAGAATGGAGATGAGAATTTAGAAATCGCTTACCATCTTAGTTCTAGGAATACAAGCTTCTAATTTTTACCACTTTATTTGAAAAAAAAAAGTATTGTATTGATCAATAGGAAATAAATTCGCTAGAATACCTCGAGATTGGAGAGAAAAATATTAGAAGTGTGATAATTTATGAGAGGTGTAAGGAATAAATAACTTAAAAGAGTTCATGATTATAAAATATCAACAACACAATATTGGTCGGGGTCTAGTAAAGGTTTAAGTTCAAATTTTGGCTATTCACACACTCACAGAAGGTTGATGATCGGATAAGTAAAAATTTATTTGTGGTGTTGTTTAATATCTTTCTAAAAGTGTTGCTTTATATTCGAACCTTAGACATTTTGTAAGAAATTTAACATTGACTCCAATTCTCATGATTCTCTTAGCATAGTTTAAATTTATATTTTAGTTTTATTTTTATTCAAGGACGAACAAATGTTTAGTTTGGGGATATTTGATAAGTGCATTTTATGTACTTATTCAGGCCTTTAAACTAAGCGTTTATTCTGTTATTTTATTACTTTTCTACTTAATTTATTGTATTTTCCTTTCTATTTAGGTTTTGGACCTGTTTAATAGCAAGTGGAGAAGAATGGATGAAAAGATTAATAAATTAGAAAATATTTCAGAAGTATGAGGATCAAATTATGCTTAATTGAAGCTTGAAGGACCACATTGGAGGTTATTAAAAGTATTGAGGACTAAAGAAGATAAAATCTAAAGTTGGAGGACTAAAGGCCCAGATTGAAACAATTTAAGCTAGGCCATCGCCCAACTTATAGCTGGGCAAGCGCCCAACACTATTTTTAAACAACTGAGGTAAAACAGCTTGCGTGGGCGATCGCCCAGGAATGCACTAGGCGATCGCCCAGTGTTAAAAGTCCCCCGGTGGATTTTGTTTCCTTTTTGTGTTCCACTCCAATTAGAAAATCTTTTGGGACGTGATTTTAATGATTTTTTTAATCATTTGGGCACTATTACGTAACTATAAATATGAGTTATTAACTCATAATTTGAGAGCCGATATTTGGGAGAAAAATAAGATTGAACGAAGATCAAGATCGTCTCTTTCACATTTTCTTCCTATTCAGGTGATGGCTTCTATATTTTATTTTTATTTTTGTTTTCTTCATCTTGGTATGCTAGGCTATATTATTTTGTTCTAGGATCATGATGAAACTTGTATCATGAACCTTTAATTCTTCGAACCTAGTTGTTGATATTCAAGCATGTTTTTAATTTTGAACAATTGATACTGATTTTTTTCATCTACAATTATGTGAGCAATGATTGTATGATTTTTTTGGCTTGTTTTACAATCGAGGGATTGAAAGTAAGTTAAACATAGTATCAATTGTTGTAGAGTCCAATAGAGGATGGATATATACTCCTATGCCTTACGTGATCTTTAAGTATTCACAAATTCTAATGCATTCGTGTATGTTCGCATCCGTCATAGAAATATAGTCGGATCACATATAGGGATATGTTTAATTTTACTGGATAGAGATTGTTAAATAAATTAGAAATATTGATCTTCACAATTAAATCATTTATCATATTCAACAGTTCGGGTTAAAGGAAATTGGTGTAAGTAGATTCAGGATCCTCGTACGCTTTTCTTTTCCAAAGTTAAAGTAATTCTTATCTAATTTAATTATTTATTTGTTTGAATTATAATTATTTATTATTTTTAGTTAAGATTTTAATTAGTTTAAGAAACAAACCTTCAAAAGTTAAATAGATTCGGTTAAGGTTAACTTAATTGTTTAGGACTATCTAAATTCCTATGGGTACGATACTTGGACTCAAAATCCACTTTATTACTTGTTCGATCTTTACACTTGCGGTACAAATAAACATAAAATCACTAACAATATTTTTGGTAAAGATTGTGTGTCTGATATGTCTTTCTGTAACCATTATGTGATTGGTAAACAACATAAACTGTCGTTTTATTCGGGTGTTCATAAAACAAATGGAATTTTGACTATGTGCATTCCGATTTGAAGGTTCCTACTAGTAATCCTACTTTGGGAGAGAAAAGATATTTTCTATCTATTATTGATGATTATTCTAGAAGAGTATGGGTTTTTCTTTTAAAAGATAAATTGGGTACGTTTGATAGTTTTAATAATTGGAGAAAACAGATTGAAAATATAACTAGTAAAAAGATAAAATTTCTTCGGACTGATAATGGATTAGATTTTTGCAATGCTGAATTTGATATAATGTGTGTTGAAAATAGAATAAAAAGACATAAAAACATTCCTTATACTCCTCAACAGAATGGGGTAGCTTAATGGATGAATAGAACACTACTCGATAAAGTTAGATGCAAGATGATTAGCTCTAATGTCCCTAAATTGTTTTAGGGTCAAGCTGTAATTACTGTTTGTTATTTAATTAATATTACTCTGTCTACTGCTTTGAATAGTAATACTCCTCGTGAAAAATAGTATGGTAAATATGTTGTCTATTCTATGCTTCGTACTTTTGGCCTTGTTGCTTTTCTCATCAAAGTGTGGGAAAGCTTGAACCTAGAGCTAGGAAATGTGTTTTCTAAGGTTATCCCGAGGGTGCAAAGGGATATAGGTTGTGGGATAGAAGCCAGAACGGAGGGAAATTCATAGTGAGTAGAGATATTACATTCAATGAATCTAAAATGCCTTGTTTAGGAGCTGATTTAGAGAAATTAGGTGAAGATCAACAAGAGGGTGATAGTAGACAGTTGGAGACTATTAATGTTAGTACACATATCCCCAGTACCTCTAGTGAGGTGGAGGTTCAGCAACCCGAAAGAGATGATAGAGATGAGACTATTGTTGATGAATATTTAGACGATGAAGATTCTTTAAGAGACTATCAATTGACAAGAGATAGGTTGAGAAGACCTCATAGAGAGCCTAAGAGATTTGGGTATGAGTCGGAGGTGGCATTTTGCTTATGTTAGTTTTGAAAAATTAGTTGATAGGTAGCCAAGATCATATCAAGAGGATTTTAAGAGTGATCAATCAAATGAGAGGTTAGAGACTATGAAAATTGAGATGAGCTCTCTAGAGAAAAATCAAACTTAGGATTTAGTTCCTAGGCCTAAATACAAGTATTTAGTAGGTTGTAAGTGGTACAAAATGTTTGATTTGTTTGTTCTTTCTATTGGTTTCAATAGAAGTAAATTTGATCATTGCTTATATTATCAACATAATAATAATGACTATGTTTTTATTATTATTATTATATGTGGATGATATGTTGTTGATTAGTTAAACTATTATCTTAATTAATAAGATAAAAACTGCTCTAGGTGTAGAATTTGTTATGAAAGACCTAGGTAAAGCAACAAAAAAAATCCTAGGAATGGAAATTGAAAGGGAAAGATCAAATTCTTGGTTGCGGTTGCATCAAACATCTTATGTGTTAAAGGTGTTGAAAAAATTTGGCTTGAATGAGAGTAAATCTGTTACTTTACTTTTAGCGAATCATTTTGTTTTGTCTAAATATCAATCTCCAGTAAGTGATGAAGATGTAGAATACATGAATAGAATTCCTTACTCTAATGCGATAGGTTCTATTATGTATTTTATGTGCACTAGACTTGACCTTGCTTATGCTGTGAGCACACTTAGCAGGTTTTTATCATATTCAGGCCTAGATCATTGAAGAGCACATAAGTGGATGCTAAGATATTTGTGGGGGTCTAATGATACAGGGTTAGTATTTAAAAATAAATCTAAAGGTTTTATGTTAAGGATTTTATTTTATGCTGATTATAGCTGCTTTATCTACTATAGAATCTGAGCAAATTGCTACAACATAAGCTATTAAAGAGTTTTTGTGGCTTAAAGGTCTTCTAAATGAACTATGTGTTTTAGATGGTAATGTAAGTGTGTTCTCTGACAGTCAATCTGCCATACATGTGTAAAAATCCTGTTTTTCATGAACGCACTAAGCATATAGATATTTGAATGCATTTTATTCGAGATATTGTATCACAGGAAAGTATTAACCTTGAAAAGATACTTTCTCAATTTAATCCATTTGTTATGGGTACAAGCGTTTGCTTTTGGTAAAATTCAAGAGTTGTTTAAATATCTTAAATATTGATAAAGATTGGTGAATGTTCAATTTTACTAATTTCCTTTGTGATTAAATCACTAACTTTTTTATTTTCTTGTTTAGGTAACGGGGAGGGAGGGTGCAAGAATGAATTCTTTGGCACCAAATGTGGAAGATTGTTAGGTATTTTGTGCCAAACAATCCTCAAGGCAATGTTGATAATTATTTTGTACATAATTGTGCTTGTGCCTTAGATGAAATGTATGACCCAAGTTAATCTCACACTAGTGTATCGAGTCATTGACCCGTTCAAAATGGAGAATCGTGGTTGTTGGGTCGGGTTTGGATAATAGTCACTTTTGAGGTGTAACCAATCGTAGTTGCTCAAGTAATCGAGTTTGAATAATCCTTATTTGTTTGTTTAAAGGTAGTGGTCTTTATAAACTAAATAGGATAAGTAAAACTCTATCCTATTTGGTTATATATACCATATCTATCCTAATACAAAAGTAAGGGGAAATAAATCAGCAAAAAGAAACCCACCCCACCCCACGTTGCTGGCGGCATTAGTTGCGTTCCAATTTTTTAATTTGTCTTTCCTGCCATTAATTTCTTGGAGTCTTCAGTGTCCATTAAATGGCGTTTCTCTTCCACTCCTTATTTCTTCGTGAAATTTTCCTTTAGACATTTGGTTGATATTGTGATACACTTAGTGTGGGATTAGGGTTTAATATGAGCATTTGGTTAATATGAAAAAGTTCATCTCTTTGTGTCCATTAATTTTTCTTAGCCTTATTTGATTCATTTTTTCGCACTAACAATTTTTGTTTGTTTTTCACAACAGTAGCCCAAAGACCTCATCATTTAAAGTAAAAGCTAAGAACCCCAATGATGTAAACCTTGAACGAAAAATGGGAGTTTACCATTTTACCTTTAATCTTTGTTTTGATTTGGAGTTTCAAATGTGCAATTTACACAACCTTTAACTAGTGGATGTGTTTGGTATTTGAAAGATTTGGGTTTTATTTAAAACCCAAATCTTTCACGGTGCAGTGGACCATGCAGAGATGGCTCTCTCTTGAATGGCCGAGCTATATGTTTGTACGAATATGCTCTTAGCAAGCATCTTGATGGGAGCAATTTCCTCCCCTCCCCTCCCCCCCCCCTTTGTCCTAGCTTCTCTTATGCCTAATTTCAAACTTTCAAAACATTTTTCTTTTTCACACAAAACTAGTTTCATTCTAGGTACAACACATAAGGATGATGACAATTTAAATGCTAACATGCCAAAAATTGCAAGAATTCAAACCTATAACTAAAAACAAATTTTTTTCATCTAATTTCTACTAACTCAAAGTAACAAATAAAAGGGATATAAATTTAGTTGCCTCCCATTAAGCGCTCGATTCAGAATCTTGAGCTCGATTTTAAGGCATGGTCAATGAGGGTAGTTGAGAAGAACGAATGACTTTTCTTTTGTAAAATCACCTTCCAAAGATGGTTTCAACCATTGACCATTGACTTTGAAATTTACTTTTTGATCGTCATAAAGTTCAACCTCTCCATGTGAGAATACTCGAGCAATTGTGACAGGCCTTGACCATCGAGAGTGGAGTTTACTGGAAATTCCCGAAGTTGAGAATTATACAACAATACTTGTTGCTCGACCTGTGAGTTCCAAGTTCATTAAGTTGAAACAATATTTTCTCACCATCCAACTTTAAGTCAAATTTCAATGCTCTAGTAGCCCAATAAGCTCAATGCTCTAGTAGCCCAATAAGCTCAATGCTCAAGCTCGACTTATAGATGACATGCTTTTCCAAAAACAAGTCGATAATGAGACATACAAATAGACATTGTGAAGGCAGTGCGATAATACCATAATGCATTGTCTCAATTTTTGGACCAATCATTCATTACGCATTCACCGTTAGCTCAAGAATCTTCTTCAATTCCCAATTTAAAATCTTCACTTCGCCACTAGTATGGGGATGATAAGGAGTAGCTACCTGGTGTTTCACTCCATACTCTGCCAAAAGTGAGCTGAATTGGTGAGTAAAATTTTTTTTGCCTCCATCACTAGTGATAGCTTGACGTGTTCCATAACATGTGAAAATATACTTCTTTAGAAAGTTTATGACCACTTGAGCATCATTAGTAAGTAATGCTACTGCTTCCTTCCACTTTGAGACATAGTCCACTGCCACAAGTTTGTATTGTTTGGAAAATGAAGACGTGAATGGTCCCATGAAGTCTATCCCCCAAACATCAAATAGCTCTACCTCCAAAATAATGTTAAGTGGAATTTCAATCCTATTGGAGAGATTTCCATTCCATTGACACCGGCCACATTTGGACACGAGAGTGCGAGCATCCTTGAATAGAGAAGGCCAATAGAACCCTAATTGGAAGAATTTTGAGGCAGTTTTTGTAGCGACCAAAAATTTTGAGGCTTTATAATTTTGAGAAAATAAATTTTTTAGTCGCGGAAATTTTGTTGCATGTGGTTGACTTATTTTTATATGATGAACATAGAATTTTGTCAACCAACAAAACCAATTATTTCATATCAATTAAACACCCCAAACAACCACTTATTTCATGCCAATTAAACACCCCAAACAGCCACTAAAACCTAATGGAAACCGTCACTTTGTACCAATTTTCAGTGAATATTTCTTCCTCACTCCATGATCAATTAACCACCCATTTACTACTCCATTTAATCCACCTCAACTCCAGCCAAAATGTCCGCATTTTCTCTAAAGAAAACCATCTCAATCTGCCCATTTAACCGTGAAGAAAATGACCCCTTAAGTGTTTTATTTTTTCATTATTTCAGCTACAAAATCACAAACTTCCAACCCACAAAAAGTCCCCAATTTCAGCCCCCTTAAGCACCTTTAATTCCCTTCATTTCAAATCACAAAAACACTATAGCAATTCTCCATTTTTTCTCTATCAAATTCAGCCTCAATAGTAGGCTTTTAGCCTTGGTTTTTATCCAAAAGTTTAGTCCCTTTCTCTTCAATTTTTGGCCCCAGCAGTAAGCTTCTAACCCTTTGTTTTGCTTCACTTTTTCCCTCATTACAGTCCCCTAAATTCCATCAACAAGGTCCCTTTCCCTTTTAGTCGTAAGTCACTTTTCTCCAGTACAAAAGTCCCCATTTTCGGCCAACAGAAAATAAGATTTTTACCTCCTCTTTGTAGTCCATTTTCGACCCCAAAATTATAGCAACAAAGTTACAATTTTGTCACCTATTTTCCTCTCTTCTTTGTCAAGAAATCCGGCCACAACAGTGAGTATTCAATAGCCATTTTGTTCCACTTTCAACTCAACAAAAACGTTGTTTCAAGGTAATATTTTACTACTTAAGTTATGATTTACAAAAATAATTTTGGGAAAATTATTACGCGAAATGAATGCAATGTTAATTATTTATGAAGGAACTTTATGATTGTGATTGTAGGTAATCACATATATATGTTAGTGATTAAAGGAAATCACATTTAAATTCATAGGTGCCAGTTACTAATCTATATTGTTCCTATTTATCTTTGAAGTGATGTCATGTGAATTTATGTTTCTATATAATTTTTTTCGTATGTTAGTAAATTTCCTACTGAGTATTTCTTATGAAATACTCACCCAAGTTAACAAATTTTCAGATTGAGATGATTGGCATTAGCGCGATGGCGTAGGCTAGCGATCACGAAATATGCTTATTTTTTTCTAATTAAATTTTGGCATAGAGATCATCGAGTCAATTATGATGTAAATACTATAATTTAGATGTTTTTTTTTACTGTATTTAATCATGTAAAGTACATAAAAAATCGAGATGTCAGTTTAGTTTTCGTTTCAAATTTTAAAGCGGAAATTGCCTTGTTTTAAATTCTAAGATTTCAGCTCTCGGTCCCTACTTTGAAAAATTATAACTCTCTTTGTATTTGTAATTTTTGAGTAAAATTAGTGGCTATGGAAATCCTTATATATTTTCTAATAGCAGCAATTGGAATCACTTAAAAATTCTACCGTATGAATTTATTATGAACATTTTAGCGGGCTACCATAAGGTGCATGGGATAATTTTTCAAGAAAATTTGGCCAACTGTTTCACCTACCAAACGACGTAGCTAAGGTTTTAAATTTTAACATGGCCTAGTCAAAGGTCCTAAGTATTTATAGTTTAAATCTTGCAATTTTTGGGGCACGTTTGGATGGTCAAATAAATTGCAGCGGCACCTATTGCAGTTTTGGTAAAAGTCTAACATGCGTGCTTGTTACTTTCCACATTCATTAAAATTTTAAAAGCATTAAAGGGCACAGAAAAACCTTTTTTGGAGTCTTCAAAAGTTATTTAAAGATTCTTTTAGTGACCCTAAGGGTTGAGAAAATTCAGAGCATTGCAGTTTTTGTGGAAACGAAATGACTCCCATATGGAGATGAATTCAATGCTCCAATATTTTATACGTTTTAAATTATGGGAAACATTGTCTAATAACTTGATCTAGCCCTTTTTTGAACAAAAGTAGATCTTTCCAAAAGTAGTGTTTCATATCTACAAAGAATTGCTTTCGTTTTGATCAAAGAAGTCTGGTGGTACGATATTTCTCATAAGATTATAAACATAGTCCGCATACCATGGTGCCTAAGAAATTTGTATAAGTTGTTCATCTTAGAAGACCTCATTTATATCTTCATTCTTTATCTCTTCAAATTGCTCAAGTTGGGATAGATGGTCAGCCACAAGATTTTTCAATTTTTTTTTTGTCTCGGACCTCTAAGTCAAATGCTTGAAGAAGAAGGACCCATCTAATCAACAGTGGTTTAGCATCATTCTTTCTTAGTGTATGTTGTTTTAAAAAAACCAATAGTGTAATACTGAGGGCATAACAAGTAAGGAAAAAACCTTATTTTCTTTGCCACAACGATTGCATGCTCACACAAAACATTTCCAACTACAAGTGTCTACATGTATTGATATTGTTGTTCAAGTTAACAACATAAGCCCTCTCGGTTTCGTTTGCTCATGTCAAACTAAAATTGATCAAGAGTGAGCCACAACAAACTTCTTAGCTATATCATGATTCTTAGAATTATTTGTTCCATGGCTGGAGTTAGTGTGCTTTTACAACTTTTTGTATTCACATGTCTCATGTAAAACCATTTTTGCTACTTGTTTCTAATATGCTCAATAAAGCAAGTATTGGAAATTCCCGAGCTTTCTTAAACAATAAACTCAATGATTCTGTATTATTTGATGTCATAATATTGTAACAAATCTTAGTAAAATGAGACCGGGTCCAATGTTAAATCCTAATCTTTTCTAAAAATAGCAACACGTTATCATATTTATGGTAAATATGCCACCACATGTTTATTAAACTATGTTGGTTAAATTTAATTAATTTATATTCTTTTAATTAAAACCTACGTGCTGAAATTTGAACAGAGTAATGGCTTACTTGAATAATTAGAAGGATAAATAAATGTTGGTCAAGGCAAGAGTTCGACTCTTTGTCCTTAAGACGATAATGCCCCGCACTGGTGCTAACGGTTCTCTGGCACTCGTTTTCCAAGATACAATGACCTCATATTGTAATAGAAGCACTTTAAATTACAATACCAATGAACCTACTAGTCTTTAGAACTCTCTGAACGAAATTTGGAACGCAGAAAAATATTTAGGGACTGAAATGGAGAAATCAGAATAGTACAGGAAGCATAGAATATTAAACTGCAGAACACAAATTTTGAATTGATAAATTCAGGATATGGGGGACCTATTTATATGTGTTGGAAAGTTGTGTCTCAAAAGACACAACTATTGAAAAGTTTTGTCTAAAAAGACAAAACATAATCCATGTGTTAAGATAGACATGTCTATCGAGACAGATTCTAGAACAATTGATGCGTGGTGCATTCTGAAAAGTTGACTGAATTGGCACATGTTGTAATCTGGTAGGTTTAAAATAAAATATTTTTTTAATTTTATTTCTATGAAAAGTTATATACCTTTTTGGACTTGACCCACGACCTACGACCCATGCCCTAGCCCGACCTCGCCGGCTCGGGCAGTTGCGGCGCGGTGCGGCGTGTTGGCTTTAGCCCAACCTGCTAGCATGTAGGTCTCCTCACATCTAAAGACAATTGGTACCCCTTGGGACCCAAATCCAATTACTCAACTTGAGCTATTTAAAGTAGGCACTTTGCTTCTATTTTTCCAATGTGGGATTGGCACTTTACCAATTCCAATTCCAACATTCCCTTATTTAAGTGGCATACTTTCGATTTAATTTCTCATTCACCCGAAATTGGTTTTAAGAAACTAAATATACTACGTTATTCTACTAGCGGAATAGAACAAACTTGGTCAAAGAAATTTTCGTTTTCAACCACTGGACACGCTTAATTAATTGGTCAAAAGATGGTCAAAACTATTTTATAAAACCAATTTTCAACAATCTCCCACATGAATGAAATTAACGAGACATACGACACAGACACTTCAGAGAGATCAAGTAGAAAGCTATTACACCGGGATAGGTACCTTGTGGGTTTGAACCTTCTGTCGTGAAATACTATTGGGTTTACTTGGCTAACCAATGAACATGAAGTCTTGAACTATTCAGCTGTTGGTGTAAACCAAGACAATAATATGCACACAATAACCTTCTTAACATTTTTTGTTCTCACAGTTATATTCATTTTGACCTTGAACAACTCTTGGGTTTCATAAGGACTTTTTTGCACAAATGATCCCTATCTTTTACACTTATTGTGGGTTGAGGACCTATTATTTTATTTTTGGCAGTGTAGCCCATATTTCGAACTTTATTGTTGACAATGGTCCTTTCCGTCCAATTATGTCAAATTAACCGTTAGTTCTGAATTTTTTGCACAAATGGTCCTCGCGTGCATTCCACACTATTCATTTCATAAAGGTATTTTTAACATTCTAATGTTCATAAATAAAAATTGGAAGAAAAAAAGAAAAAAAATAATTAAAAAATCATCTTCTTCCCTACCCCACCCATTTCTCTACCAATTCCAGCAACAAAAATTTTTACTTATTACTCACGAACTGCTCCACAAAACCAAACATCAATAGCCAAAGTGCAATAGATGAAAATTTGACTATTGAACCCAGTTCAATTTCAAGAACTCAAAAGCATGCCAAGCCCACTTCAATTCAATCACTTTATTCTTCACATTCGTTGATTTCGAGAGGTTTAGTCTTTGATTTAGGCACCAAGAATTCTTGGGAAGCAGATGAAGAACACATTCCATAGTGATTTCCATTGGTAATTTCACTGAGTTTTGGCAGCCCATTAATTACTGATGTATCTTCATAAGCCCCCATTAATGGCAACTGGTTGGAAAACTGTGTAGGAGCGGCGTCGCCAATGATGAATCACCAAAACCATACATAAAAATGCATAAAATCTAAACTTTACCAGTGTAGTAAAAGAAGGAAATGAGGAAATTAGAGCTCCATTTAATCTTTGTATATATACCAAACTAAAAGAATTGTACATTTCACAACTAAAAGTTAAATCTCCTCTAGCAATCACAAAATATGACAATAATTTTGCAGCCATCAATATTCCATATCCCACTCTCGAAGCTCTGAGGCTGGCTTGTGACAAGGGGAGGTCTTGTGCTTCTTAGGTTTATAGCAAGGACCCAGGCACTTCTTCTATGAATGCGATCAATTTTCCCAAGTTTATATCATAGACCGAGACACTGTCACAATAATTTTGCAGCCATCAATTTTCTTAGGTTTTTGAAGCATCTTCTTGTTTTATAAATTGTTGATGGTGATCATTCAGTTAAGGTTGCTGGTATTTCGATGGCATCCATGCTGATGAAAAATCATACGCAGATGAAGAAGGCAGCCCAGGGAGTAAACTGGTATTGAAATTTACCTGATCAAACCCTGGTGGCGATAGATTATTCTGGGCTGCAGGGATGTAGATTTGATCCATTTGTGCAGTTGGTATGATATTAGAGTTTGGATTAATTGAGCAAAAACCTTGAAAAGTGCTCATAGAATTTTTCAGATTTGAAATTGCAGCTAGATCAGAAGAAACTGCAGCCATATAAAAAAGATTATATGCCATGAACAGTAGAATTCCAAAAATACCCTTAAGAAAGGAAGAGTGTGGAATGCAAGTAGGATAGAGATGGCAATGGGCCGAGTCGGGACGGCTCGGCCCGTGCCATATAGGGTTGGGCTCAACCTTTGTCATGGGCTGAGCTCGGCCCGTGTAAAAAAGGTGGCTTCGGATCGGCCCATGGTCCGTGAGCCACACGGGCCGAGCCACAGGCCGATCCGCGGACCTACTTGAAATTCAATTTTTTTTTGTAAAGTTAAAAAAATATGAAAATATAATTGTTAATAGCAATTTTTGGTCCCCAACTTAAAGCTAGGGACCAATTTGGTCCCATTTGGACCACGGACAACGGGCCAAGTCCATGGTCTACGGACTAGTCAACGGGCCAGTCCGTGGACTTCACGGGTTGAGCTCGAGCCAAACTTGGCCCGTGTGTAAATTTACAGTCTAGTCCGGGACCGGATCTGTCGTGACGGGCTTGGGCCGACCCGTGTCTATCTTTTTACAGACCGGGCCGCCCGTTTACCATCTCTATGGGGACTATTTGTGCAAAAAAGTTATAACTAACGATTAATTTGAAAGAATTGGATGTAAATGACCATTGTCACCAATAAAGTTAAAAATAGGGGCTACACTGCAAAAAATAAAAAGATAGGTCCTCAACCCACAGTAAATGCAAAAGATAGGGACCATTTGTGTAAAAAAGTCGTTTCATAAGTGCTTTAGAGAATTCAAGCCTTGAAACATTCTCATAAAAGTAGCCTCACTTGACAATCACATAGGTGATCTCTTATCAAGAGTATTCTGCCATATTCCACTTGACTTTTCAAGATATAGGAATCATTAAAAGTTAAACTTAACCATATAACTCTGCAGAAAACACTTTTTTCTATAATAATGGGTAGAATTTTTACTTCCAAGTGCTTCATTGAATCTTTATAACTTAGTTGTCCCATTGAACCAAGATCTTGGGATCTCCATTCAGCAAGGTTGAGTTACCATTACAAAGACTCTTACGTAGTAGGCTTTAACCCCATTCCTCTCGATAGACAATATACTTGATCTCTTGGTAAGCCTTTAGTAAGCATATCCACAAGATTCTCCTTCGATTTTATATAATCAATAGAGATAATACCATTTGAGATCAATTTCTTAATAGTATTATGTCTACGACGAATGTATCTAGATTTACAATTATACATACTACTTTGTGCTCTTCTAATAGCCGACTGACTATCACAATGCATACTAATAGCAGGAACTGGCTTAAGCCAACACGGAATATCTTCTAAGAAATTACAAAGCCATTCAGCTTTCTCTCCCACTTTATCTAAAGCTATGAACTCAGATTCCATTGTGGATCGAGCTATACACATTTGTTTTGAAGACTTCCAAGATACTGCTGCACCACCAGTGGTAAAAACATAACTACTTGTGGATTTTGAATCTTTTGTGTCTGATATCCAATTTGCGTCACTGTATTATTCTAATACAGTTGGATATCTTGTAAAATATAATCCATAACTTGAAGTAAATCTTAGATATCTAAGAATTCTAATCAATACTTTCCAATTATTTTCACCTAGATTACTTGTAAATCTGCTAAGTTTGTTAACTGCATAAGCAATATCCAGAAACATGTAATTCATAATATACATTAGACTGCATATGATCCGATAATACTCCATTTGAGATACAGGTTCGCCCTTATTCTTGGCCAAATGTAGACTTAATTCTACCAGAGTTTTTGCTGGACTTTCATCATACGCATTAAACTTTTTAAGTATAGTTTCAACATAGTGAGATTGAGATAGAACAAGTCCTTCAGATGTTTTAATGATTTTAATTCCCATTATGACATTAGCAACACCCATATCTTTCATGTCAAAATATTTTGTCAACATTTTCTTAGTTGCCATTATGATATCATGATCACTTCCCATAATTAGTATGTCATAAAGACATACAATTACATAAGCATTTTGGGGGTTTTGATATAAACACATTTATCACACTCGTTAATCTTAAAACCATTTGATAACATAGTTTTATAAAACTTCTCATGCTATTGCGTTGGCACTTGCTTTAGTTTGTAAAAAGACTTAATGAGTCTACACACCTTTTTCTCTTGTCCATGAGCAATAAACCATTCGGGTTGTTCCATGTAAATTTCTTCATCTAGCTCACCATTTAGGAATGCTGTCTTGACGTCCATTTGATGGATTTCCAAGTTGTGCAATGCGGTGATTGCAATTACTACTCTAATAGACATGATCCTTGTTACCGGTGAGTATGTATCGAAAAAGTCAAGGCCTTCTTTCTGTTTAAATCCTTTAGCTACCAATATAGCCTTGTACTTATCTATAGATCCATCAGGTTTCAATTTCCTTCTGAAAATCTATTTACAACCTAATGGTTTGTTTCCAGGTGCGAGATCTACCAATTTCCAAGTATGATTCTGCATAATAGAATCAATTTCACTATTGATAGCTTCTTTCCAGAACGAAACTTCTGGACAAGACATTGCTTCATTGAATGTCATTGGTTCATTTTCTAGCAAATAAGTTAGAAAATTAGGACCAAAAGATTTTTATGTCTTGGTCCTCTTATTACATCTTGGTTCTTCATTACTTTGATGATCACCATTAGTAGTATCATAAGTTCATTTTTGTGAACTTATCTCTTTCCTATCCTTACAAGGAAATATGTTCTCAAAAAATATAGCATTCCTAGATTCAATAATAGTACTTTCATGTACATCAGGAATGTCTAACTTATGTACTATGAACCAATATGCACTATTGTTATTAACATATCCAATGAATATGCAATCAATAGTTTGCCATATCCTAATCTATTTAGGTTTTAGTACTTCTACCTTAGCTAAACACCCCTATACTTTTAAGAAATTGTACGAAGGTTTATGACATTTTCATAATTTGTAAAGAGTTTGATTATTACTTTTGTGTAGAATTCTATTAAGAATGTGGTTTACTGAGAGGATTGCTTCTCCCTACAAATTCTGGGGTAAACCAGAACCTATCACCATATCATTCATCATCTCTTTAAGAGTACGGTTTTTGCGTTTAGCAACACCGTTTGATTGAGGTGAATAAGAAACTATAGTTTCATAAATAATTCCAGATTCTGAACAAAATTCTTCGAAAGGTGAAACATATTCTCCTCTTCTATAACTACGAATAATCTTTATTCGTTTGCTAAGTTGATTCTCAACTTCATTCTTGTAAGTTTAAAAACTTCCAAGATCTCGTCTTTGCTTCTTAGCAAATAGACATAAGAGTATCGTGTTCAATCATTTATAAAAGTAATAAAATATTTTTTACCACCTCTAGTTTGCACAAACTTTAAATCATAGATATCACTATGAATTAACTCTAGAGGACTTCTGTTCCTTTCAACCGAATGAAACGATGTTTTGGTTAACTTAGCCTCTACACAAATTTCACATTTATGATTTTGATCAAACAAACAAGCTGGCAATAAATCTAAACTTACTAATTTTCGTAAAGCATTAAAGTTAACATGTCATAATCTATTATGCCATAACTTAGAAGACTCTACCAAGTAAGCAGAAGATTTAACTTTATTATCAAAATCACGAATTATAGGCATTAAATTCATTTTAAATAGCCCATTGGCTAAGTACCCCTTTCTCACAAACATGTTATTTTTGGTGAGTACAAGTGTTTTGAACTCTCTAAACGAAATTTGGAATGCATAAAAATATTTAGGGACTGAAATGGAGAACTCAGAATAGTGCAGGAAGCAGAGAATATTAAACTGCAGAAGACAAATTTTGAATTGATAAATTCCAGATATGGAGGACTTATTTATAGGTGTTGGAAAGTTGTGTCTTAAAAGACACAACTACTGAAAGGTTATGTCTAAAAAGACATAACCCATATGTTTGAACAGACATGTTTGTTCGGACAGATTCTAGTAGCATTGACACGTGGCGCATTCTGAGAAGTTGACTGAATTGCCACGTGTCGCAATTTCAGAGGTTTTTTTATTTTATTTCTATAAAATGTTATATATCTTCTTGGACATGACTCGCGACCCACGACCCGAGTTCGGTCTGGAATGCGGGTGGGCGGCAGCAACGCACGTGTGTGGACTTTAGCCCAACCCACTAACATGTAGGTCTCATCCTGTCTAAAGACAATTGGTACCCCATAGGGCCAAAACCCAATTGTTCAACTTGATCTATTTAAGGTGTAACACCCCAAAATTTCTAAGGTTCTGGAGTGTTAATAAAATTCAAAAAATGAAATATTGCGGAAAAGCGACTTTAATAATAAAAGAAAAAACCCAATTTCTAAACAATTGGTTAATTCGTACACATTAAAGGAAAAGAAATTGATGAATATAAATAAACTTGAGGTTTTGACGCTAATCGTCTTATTAACTAAAGCATTATAAATAAACAAATTTTATTTGGCGACCATTGGCTTGACAACTTCACTAACCCGCCATGCATCCATCACATTAATCATTACCTGAAAATTTGTTAAAATGAGGGATGAGTATAAATGATTATACTCAATGAGATACTTACTATTTCCACAATCAATCCAAATATTATAATTAAGCATGGAATTAACTTACTAAACTAAACTGTGAATTATCACACCATGAAAATGATAATTCATGCAAGCGCTGCAAATAAACTGAAACTCAAAGGTTTAACTGAACCTGAAAGTTTAACTGAAACCCGAAGGTTTAAATGAACTGATTCATTATTTCTCCTGAATGAGCACTGAAATAAAGTAATCAATTTACATGCATAACTACAAAAAATAGAAAGTCGTAGAAATCAACAAATAGCACATAGCATCTCACCTTAGTTCTTATGAATAAGAATTGAACTAGAACTTGAACGAGTTATGAACGTACTAGTTGCAAAGAGAGCACATATGGATGGTGGAAAAATAAATAAATTCTATGCGTGCGTGTAGGTGGGTGCTAAAGCTGCCTGATGATTGAAAACGTGAAAGGTGGACTAAGTTTATAGGTTAAGCCTTGGTTTAAAATTAAAGAACTCTAGAAGTTGTATTCATATAGAAGTGTAGTTGTATTGATATACTAAACAAAGAGAGAGATAGAGAGATATAGATAAACTAAAACTAACAAAACAATTTAAAATTCAATTTTGTAAACTATAAGTTCTGTAAAGTTATCTAAAGAAATATTTTTAAAAAATCATTAAATCATAGATACTTTTAATCGTCTCTATCTTGAGTTTAGCTTGTCCAAAAATACTTTTTCTTGAACCGTTAAATGTAAATAAATGTGAGCTACCCATCGAGACCAATATTGATATACTAAAACTCAATATTTCACTAATTAATTATTTAGCCCAAATAAATTAATTGATTCTAAAATTTACTTTCACTTAGGTCCTTTGATAATAAATAATAATAAAAAATTCAGGATTCTACAAACTATCCTCCTTAAAAAAATTCCGTCCTCGAAATTTTACCTTTACACAGTGAAAAGTTCCAGGTACTTGGCTTTCATCTCATCTTCTTTCTCCCAAGTCGATTATTCTATTCCATGGTTGCGCTATAATACTTTAATTAAGGGGATTTCTCTGTTCCTTAGCACATGAAATTTTCTGTCTAGGATTACCATTGGCCTTTCTTCATAGGTTAGATCGTGGTTTACGTCCAACGTCTGGTGGTTGATCACATGGCTGGGATCTTGTAAGTATTTCCTATGCATTGATACGTGGAAAATATTGTGTATTGCTGAAAGTCCTGGCGGTAAGGCTAATCGGTATGCAACTTCTCCGACTCTGTCTAAAATCTCGAAAGGTCCAATAAATCTTGGTCTCAATTTTCCTTTCTTGCCAAATCTAAGTACTCCTTTTATTGGTGCTACTTTCAAGAATACTTTGTCACCATTCTTGAACTCGAGATCTTTTCTCCTTTTATCAGCATAGCTTTTCTGTCTATCTTGAGCAACCTTAATTCTATCTCGTATCTTATCTACTGCCTGAACTGTTCGATCAACGATTTTGGGCCCTAAAATCCTTCTTTCTCCAACCTCACTCTAATAGACAGGTGTTCTGCACTTCCTTCCATATAATACCTTGTAAGGTACCATGCCTATAGTAGCCTGAAAGCTATTATTATAGGCGAATTCCACCAAAGGTAAGTGTACTTCCCAACTATCGCCCAGGTCTAGCACATAAACTCTTAACATATCTTCGAGTGTCTGAATAGTCTTTTCTGATTGTCCGTCGGTTTGCAGGTGATATGCGGTACTAAACTTTGGCTTCATTCCCATAGCATCCTGTAAACTCTTCCAAAATTTTGATGTAAATATTGGGTCTCTGTCTAAAACAATAGAAACAGGGACTCCATGTAGTCTGACTATTTCTCTAACATAAACTTGTGCATACTGTTCCATGGTGAAAGTCATCCTAACTGGAAGAAAGTGAGCCAACTTTGTAAGACGATCCACTACTACCCATATAGCATTGTTTCCTTTTACAGATCTCGAAAAACCCACCACAAAATCCATGTTTATGAGTTCCCATTTCCATTCCGGTATACCAGTGGGATAAGCAACCCTAAAGGTTTCTGATGTTCCGCTTTCACTTGCTGACACGCCATGCACTTAGTTACGAAGAGTCCTATTCCTCTTTTCATATTTCTCCACCAAAATGTATCTCGAAAATCTCGATACATCTTTGTACCGCATGGATGTGTTGCATAAGGGGCCGAGTGTGCTTCCTCATGAATTTCCTTCCTTAATCCCTCGTCTTTAAGATCGCACAACCTGCCTTTATACATGAGTGTCTTGTCCTTAGCCACTTCAAAACCTAAGCATTTCTCTGTCTCAACTTCAGTCATGATCTTATATAAAAATGGGTCATCCTTTTGGGCTCCTCTAATTCATTCCCTGAGTGTGGGTTCAACTATTAAAGTTGCGATAAGAGCTGATACTTGCATTGGAGGTGTAAAAACCTCTAGCCTCAAGTTTTCAAATTCCTTAATTAACTATTCCTGGGTGGTCAAAGCTGTCAATTTTCCCGTCGTCCTTCTACTAAGTGCATCAGTAACTACATTAGCTTTACTAGGGTGGTAAAGAATAATGCAATCGTAGTCCTTAACCAATTCCAACCATCTCCTCTGTCTCAAGTTTAACTCCTATTGAGTAAAGAAGTATTTGAGACTTTTATGATCGGTGTAAATTTCACATTTACCACCGTAAAGGTAATGACGCCATATCTTTAGAGCGTAAACTACTGCTGCAAGTTCTAGGTCATGCGTTGGGTAATTATGTTCATGTGGTTTTAATTGCCTAGATGCATAGGCCACAACCTTTCCATGCTGCATCAACACACATCCCAAACCATGTTTGGATGCATCGTTGTATATCACAAATCCTTCTGAACCTTCTGGTATCGTTAAAACCAGTGCTGAAACCAATCTTTGTTTCAATTCTTTGAAACTATCCTCGCACTTCTCTAACCATTGGAACTTTATCTCCTTTCTAGTTAATTGAGTCATTGGTCCAGCTATCTTAGAAAACCCTTCAATAAACCTCCTCTAATAGCCAGCAAGTCCCAAGAAACTACGAACTTCTCCTACATTGGTCGATCTAGACCAATTTTCCACAGCTTCGACCTTGGTTGGGTCCACTTCAATCCCATGTGAAGTAACCACATGACCAAGAAAGCCAATATAATCAAGCCAAAATTCACATTTCTTGAATTTGGTAAATAATTTCTCTTTTCGAAGGGTGCCAAAAACCATTCTCAAATGTTTATCATGCTGGTACTTATCTTTTGAGTACACTAAAATGTCTTCAATGAAGACTATAACAAATCGGTCCAAGTACGGATGAAAAACTCGGTTCATTAAGTCTATGAACACGGCGGGTGCATTTGTCAACCCAAAAGGCATAATAGTTAATTCATAGTGCCCATAGCGAGTCCTAAAAGCCGTTTTTGGAATGTCATAGTCCTTTACTTTGAGTTGGTGATAGCCCAATCTCAAATCGATCTTTGAGAACACCTTTGCACCCTTCAACTGATCAAAAAGATCTTCTATCCTCGAGAGTGGGTATTTGTTCTTTATAGTCAGGCGGTTTAACTCTCTATAGTCGATACACATCCTCATCGACCCGTCTTTCTTCTTAACGAATAACACTAGCGTTCTCCACGGGGATACGCTAGGTCGGATAAAACCCTTATCCAGTAATTCTTGTAGTTGCATCTTCAACTCTTACAACTCTTTCGGTGCCATTCGGTAAGGGGCTTTAGATACTGGTGCTGTCCCAGGGGCCAAGTCAATTGTGAACTCTACTTGTCGATCATGCGGTAATCCAGTTAGATCTTCAAAGAAGACGTCCTCAAATTCTTGAACCACTGATGTATCTTTGACTTTCTGTTCTGATTGAGGTTTGCTAATGATATTTAACAAAAATTCTCAGCACGAATCCTTGCTTAACATCTTTTCTGCTTTCAAAGAAGATACAAATTTGGGTGGAGTCCCAAATCTTGTCCCGAAGAAACGAAATTGTTCTTCTCCAGGCCTTTGAAACAAGACTTCCTTCTTGCGGCATACAATGGTTGCGTGATTTTCACTCAGCCAGTCCATTCCCAATATTACATCAAAGTCTTTCATCCTTAATAAGTACAAGTCTGCTTTTAAGATCCTTCCTTCGATTTCTAACTTTACATCCTTAACTATTTGATTTGTACTAATGATCTCGCCTGAAGGGATACTAACATCTAACATGCCATTCGTTTTCTCATATTTATTTCCAATCTTATCTATGAAAATATTAGAAATAAAAGAATGTGTAGCTCCAGAATCTATCAGGACAATAGCAGGTATATTAGATATTGGTAGAATACCTGTTATCACGTCTGTGTCCTGCTCTCCCTCTTGACCTGCCAGAGTAAAGATTCTAGCCTTCCCTTTCTTAGGTTGGTAATCTTCTTTCTTCTTTTCTGGACACTCTCTTAGGAAATGGCCAGTCTTACCACAATTGCAGCATACTCCTTTTCCCTGAAGGCATTCGCCAAAATGTCGTTTGCTGCACTTGGGACATGTAGGGATATTTCTAGTTGGGCCTGACTCAGTCCTTCCTCTTTTGTTCTGGTCTTTGTACCTTTCCTTGTTGTGACCCTGCCACTTACTCTTTTTCGAAGACTCAACACTGTGCAGGGGTTTTTTTTCCAACCCTAAACCATTAGAGATTGCTTGTGCCCGACGTAAGGCTTCTGCATAGGTAGTATACAGCTGGGCGGCCATGATTCCTTTGATCTCAGGTCGTAATCCCATCTCAAACCTTTTGGCCTTCGTCAGCTCAGTGTTAACCATATGCGGTGCATACCTAGACAGCCGTTCAAATTTCCTTTCGTATTCTCCAAGCGACATGTTCCCTTGCGTGAGTTGAAGAAATTCTGCTTCCTTTTGGTCCTTCAATGACTGAGGAAAATATTTTCCTAGCAATGCTTCCTTAAATTGATCCCAAGTGAGACTATGTTGCTGCACTGCAGTCCTAGTGCGTGAATCAGATTCCCACCAATGGCTAGCATTGTCAATCAGCATGAACTTCGAACAAGAAACCTTCTGTGTATCGTTGCAGTTCAGATGTTCAAAAATCCCTTCGAGTCTCTTCAACCACTCCTCGGCTGCGAAAAGATCATCCTTACCCTCAAAGGATGGTGGTCTGAAACGACGAAACTTTTCGACCATTGAACTCATGTTGTCAACCCTTGTTGCATTTCGGTGTGGCTCCTGAGTCTGCTGTCTGCCCAAGTCTTGCACAGCCCTCATCAAGTCTCTGAACATAGTTGCTTGATTTTGTGTTTGTCGAGACATTTCCTTTGAAAGAAACAAAATAAATTTTATCTTAGGATTGCTCGATAGCCTAACACTACGTAGTATTTTCTAACAGAGGGAAAAGAAATAAACAAAATTTATGCAATTTTATTAATATTATTTAATAATAAACAAAAATTTTATAATTAAATCCAACTAAAATTTCTACTAACCTCAACATTTATTAATCTTAAAAAAATAAACTCAACAAGAATAAAATGGAAAACTATTATTCCAAAATCCTAATCCTCGTCTTCACTTTTCCAGCCTCCATGTACTCTTGGAACCTTAGCCGGCGGAGCTTCATCATCTGAAGTAATACTTGATTCTGGATCAGATTCTGGTTCGACCTCCTGCTCGATTCCTCCTTGTACCTCGGCCTCAACTTCTTGTCCGACTTCAAGCTCAGGCTCAGGCTCAAATTCTTGCTCAGGTTCAGCCTCATCTTCAGGCTCATCTTCAAACTCGAACTCGAAATCGGGTTTGTCTTCTAACTCCAACCCAACTTCGGCTTCTCCAACGAGTGGTACATTAGCCTCCGCAGCAAACTCTTCCCAAGTGTCAATGAGAGCCTGACAAAAATCTTCAAAATCTATTGTGCCCGGATCTAGTATACCCTCTAGGGCCCTAAGTATGGCCATTGCAACGCGCTGGCCCTCATCTGAAAAGGTGTCCATTAGACGGGCGATAGCTTGTGCATGAGTGCTTTGAAATCCGACTTCCAAAGCTCGTTCCCAGGCTATATGGAACCGTTGCACATGCTGTTCGATTGTAGAGTCGAGATCCGGAATGAAATGTTCATAGGCTCGAATTATTACGGTATTGGGATTCACAGCGCCCCCATACCTAACACTTTTTCTTGCGGTCTGTCTAACTCTAACATGTTATGTCTTTAAAGTTTCTGGTCGTAAAATACACTACCAAGTTTCGCATACTACTTAACTTTAAATAACTATACCGCATTACTAAATAGTTCAAATGAAATAGTAAAATGAGTGATAAATAAAAAAAATCACGCTAACCAATTTATTTGGACTAGCCAAAAAATAATAATAATTTATAGTAATTAAATATATTTACTTACTTTATACCTCAAAATTTCTGGATGGTGGCTGATCAGTGAGCTTTGGGTGCTAAATGTTTCGTACCAAAATAAAATATTTTTTTTTCAAACAGAAAAAAAATTCACTGCTACTACTGTTCATAAAAAAATAAAGAAAAAGAATATTTTTTTTTCACTGTGCTATTCACGTGCACAGTAAACGTATTGTTCTGTGAATAGTATAAAAGTTACTTTTCATCCCACAATTTTTTTTACAAAGCTTGATAACGAAATTAAAAAAATTGGGGTCACTACTACTGTTCACGTGAACAGTAGTCGGGTACTGTTCAGTGAATAGTAGAAATGTCAGTAGTCGGGTATTGTTCAGTGAATAGTAGAAACGTTACTGTTCACCAAATTAAAAAATTTCTTTGGGTACTGTTCATGTAAATAGTGACTAACAGTGGAAAAATAGTGTTAACAGTGACCAATAGTGACTAGTAGTGATGACACTACTTATGTGAACAGTAGAAACATTGTTCAAATTGGTCATTGTTCACTATTCATATGAACAGTGGTTTCCTTTCACGAAAAAAAAAAAAAAAACTTTGGTCTTTTTTTTTTTTTTTACTGTTCGCGTGAACAGTGCGATACTGTTCATGTGAATAGTGACGATGCTGTTCACCGAGATTTTTTTTTCCGAGTCTACAGAAAGGTAAAATCGGGCTGCTCTGATACTATTTGTAACGCCTCAAAATTTTTAAGGTTCTGGAGTGTTAATAAAATCCATACAAATAAAATATTGCGGAAAAGCGACTTTAATAATAAAAGAAAAATCCCAATTTCTAAACAATTGGTTAATTCGTACACATTAAAGGAAAAGAAATTGACGAATATAAATAAACTTAAGGTTTTGACGCTAATCGTCTTATTAACTAAAGCATTATAAATAAATAAATTTTATTTGGCGAGCATTGGCTTGACAACTTCATTGACCCGCCACACATCCATCACATTAATCATTACCTGAAAATTTGTTAAAATGAGGGATGAGTATAAATAATTATACTCGGTGAGATACTTGCTATTTCCACAATCAATCCAAATATTATAATTAAGCATGGAATTAACTTACTATTATCACACCATGAAAATGATAATTCATGCAAGCGCTGCAAATAAACTGAAACTCAAAGGTTTAACTGAACCTGAAAGTTTAACTGAAACCCGAAGGTTTAAATGAATTGATTCATGATTTCTCTCGAATGAGCACTGAAATAAAGTAATCAATTTACATGCATAACTACAAAAAATAGAAAGTCGTAGAAATCAACAAATAGCACATAGCATCTCACCTTAGTTCTTATGAATAAGAATTGAACTGGAACTTGAACGAGTTATGAATGTAAAAGTTGCAAAGAGAACACAAATGGATGGTGGAAAAATAAATAAATTCTATGCGTGCGTGTAGGTGGGTGCTAAAGCTGCCTGATGATTGAAAACGTGAAAGGTGGACTAAGTTTATAGGTTAAGCCTTGGTTTAAAATTAAAGAACTCTAAAAGTTGTATTGATATAGAAGTGTAGTTGTATTGATATACTAAACAAAGGGAGAGATAGAGAGATATAGATAAACTAAAACTAACAAAACAATTTAAAATTCAATTTTGTAAACTATAAGTTCCGTAAAGTTATCCAAAGAAATATTTTTAAAAAATCATTAAATCATAGAAACTTTTAATCGTCTCTATCTTGAGTTTAGCTTGTCCAAAAATACTTTTTCTTGAACCGTTAAATGTAAATAAATGTGAGCTACCCAACGAGCCCAATATTGATATACTAAAACTTAATATTTCACTAATTAATTGATTCTAAAATTTACTTTCACTTAGATCCTTTGATAATAAATAATAATAAAAAATTCGGGATTCTACATAAAGTGACCATTTTGCTTCTATTTTTCCAATGTGGGGTTGGCACTTTACCAATTCCAATTCCAACATTCCCTTTTTTAAGTGGCATACTTTAGATTTAATCTCTCATTTACCCTAAATTGATTTTAAGAAACTAAATATATTACGTTATTCTACTCGTGGAGTAGAACAGACTTGGTCAAAGAAATTCCCGTTTCCAACCACAGAACCCACTTAATTAATTGGTCAAAACCATTTTATAAAACCAATTTCCAACAAAGTGTAAGTCTCTTCAATGGAAAAATCTTGAGAGTTCGAGTCTTGGTCTTTATGTTGCCTTGTAGATAGTACATGCAGTAGCCATGATGCGCATCAGGGTAAGCATCTTTGACACCTTTGATTACACCATTATGCTGGTAACATGTAAAAACAAGATCTTCAATATCATATGTTATTTCCTTCAACTTTGTCAAAAACCAATTCTATGACTCATCATTCTCGAAATCAACTGTACCCTCATGCAAGAGGATAAATTTGAATTTTTGCATCTTGACATCTAGCAACAATCATTGTACCTTGATATTTTACTTTCAAAGTTATAGCAATATGAGGCCAGCTTAGCATAACTCTCTTCAGGTAAACCCATTAAATCCTATAAAGCGCATACTTTAGCCTTTCTCACCTTGTGATTTCTCATATCTACACCGAGCTCCCGATGAATGTCTTTAATGATGTCTGCAAGTTTGTATAATGCGTTGGGATTCTGTGAATCTTAGGCATGATATGTCTTCCAATAACCCATGAACATGCTTGTTTGTGATCATTGTTGTGAATACCTAGAGAGCAAGCTCGCGTGCATAAAGGCAAACTCGAAAATAATCACATTGATCATACTTCGTTGCCCTCAAATAATTGTGTATGTATTCTTATTTGATTTTTTTAACTTTGAATTAAAAGTTATGTTACAATGCCAACAAGTGCACAACTACGTGAAGATCTTTTTGGTGTTAAACACTCGATCTTCTTGGATATCTTGATCATCGGAAATCATACACGATGTACAAGAAATTTGTGAACTAGGTCCAGCATCAAAGTTCCCACCTGATGTAATGTCTCAAATTTTTATTTCTTAACCTGGTGTGTTTAGTCTAGTTGACAGACGGATCCTTGAGGTTCAACCCACGTAAAAAGTATAGCCTAAAGCATAAATTTGGTTAGTGTCAAAAGTGAAGTTATTTTAAGTTTAGAAGGATTTATTTCCATTCTCTAATAATTAATTGGTTTGTTTAGTATAATGGTAATCTACATGGTTTAACACATGATAAAATCTGCATGGTTTAGTATAAAACTCTTCAACTTCAATTTTAATTCTCATAAGAACCATGATAAAATCTTGTAGTTACTTACATTTTTTTCCAAATGAATTGTAGCAATTGAAAGAGTGAAGTCACATGAAAAATATCATTTTTTTTGTCTCCACATTCTCTTCTAAAAAATTGGCCCTCTATCTCTCTCTGTACTCTTTATAATTGAGTCTCATTTTACTTATTTTCAAGACAAGAAAGTAAGATTTTTTTTCTGGAATTTGTGTTGGATCAAAAGAAAATCGAATTTCCATTGTTGAAGGAACATGTGCATATATTAAGATATTTCATGTTCTTATGTTTAGCTAACTTTAATATTGTAACTTCTACGAGAAAATGGAAAAGTATTACAATAGCAAAGTTTCTATGTTCATGATATATGAAAAATTTTGGTTTTCCGCATTGTATTTTATTGGTTAAATGCTTAAATTCTATTATTGCACAAATCAGAAATGTACTAGAAAGTTTTATTCTTTCGAAATTTATGTATTTGGACTAGAATAACTAAGGGTGACAAATGGTTAGGAGAAAGAAACAAGCCAAACGAAGAAATTCTATTAGTGCATTCGGTTTTATCTAGACTTCAAGATTGATCTTATCTCAGTTTAGAGGATCATATCTGTAGTATACATGGGCATTGGTTCGAGGCAACGAACAAAGGTTATGTGATAAATGAGCATTCATCCATAAGACACCTTCTAGGTACCTTAGCATTGTACATAATGTATTGGCTAGATGATCCTAGAAGAATAGAAGGCACAAGTTCCATCAGGAGACCTCAATAACATTGAGTTTGTGGACTTTTGCAGTGCTCTTAATTAAGTCAATGTCCTGAACGAGAACCAAGGTAGAACAACTTGCCTTGACTTGGGACTAGTTCAAAGAGGGGGTTAATGAGATGTACTTTCTGTAGGCTCTAAGGGACTTCAAGGAGATTGAGCTCTTCCAGCTTAAGCAATGGAGCAGATACTAGCAAGGGTGGGAGATAATCCCATTCCATCATGGTAACACATTATGTAGAACTCCAAAACTTTTGAGATGTTAAGGAACCTAAGTGAAAATAAGTTTTAAAATCGATTAATTAACTGGGCTAAATGATTAATTATTGAAAGAATGAGTTTTAGCATATCAATTTTAGGCTCGTTTGGTAGTTGGTAATTAATCGTGTACTTTAAGCTCGAGAAAAAATAATTTTGGATAAGCCAAGCCCAAGCTATGGCCGACCAAAAGAATTTATAGTTAAAATGAGTTTGGGAGTGACTATTAACCTTATTTAGTTCGGCCAACTGAGAGTCATTACCCTTAAATCACAATACTAATTGCATTAGAATACGCATGTGTACACATATCTCTAACATTGAAAAGAATTATACTTCTGATAAGAATTATATTTGCATTAGAATTATATCTTCTTATCTGTTTGGGATTGCAATTCATCTAAAAACCATATATATGCCCAACATATCTTGGTCACTGGCAACCTTCCTCTCATTTATCACTTTTCTTTTTTCGATCGCCCAACATTTCATAAAAGCAGCAGCAATTATATAAACACATAGATCCAAGTTCCCTGCAATTTTAAAGGAAAATAATAAGAACATTGACATTTGGAGGGGTTCGAAGCTTTTAGCTTAATTCTAATTTTTCAAGTCCAATTCCAAAAATTCAGATTCCAAAGTTAAGGTGAGGTGCTACGTGCTATAAGTTGTTTCCCACGCCTTTCTAGATATTGTATTTGTATATAAAATTTAATTACTTCAGTTCAGTGCTCCTTCGGGAGAAATCATGAATTAGTCCAGTTAAACATTTGGGTTCAGTTAAACCTTCGGGTTTCAAGTTAGCCTTCAGGTTATTTGCATCACTTGCTTGAATTATCATTGTCATAGTGTAATAATTCTAAGTTCATTTTGGTAAGATAAATTTATGTATAATTATGATATTTGGACTGATTGTGGAGTAGCAAGTATCTCATTGAGTTATTTATACTCATCCATCTTTATTAACAAATTTTCAGGTGATATTTAACGTGTAGGATGCATGGCAGATTGGTGAATCTGTTGTGCCAACGGTCGCCAAGTAAATTTAGGTTTTCTTTTCGGAGGTTTTGACTTAATAAGTCGATCAGGGTCAAATTTTGAATAAATAGCATTAGAATTTTATTTATTAGTTTATTTAAATTTTTGAGACTCAATTTTTAAATGTTTACCAAATTATTCAATTGTTTAACAATTGGTATTTTTATTAAAGTGACTTTTTTTGGCAAAATTTTATTTCTTTATGAATTTTTGTAACTATCCGAAACCTTAAAAATTTTAGGGCGTTACAAGCTGCACATATGTGAGTGTTTGTTTAGAAAGAACGTACGCTATAGATGTGGGGACCTGAGACATTTGTTAAGGACTACCCTCTCATAAAGAAGGATGACAATAAGGATAACAACAATAAGGGAAAATCTAATGTCTTTGCATTAATCGAGCAAGAGGTAGAGTAAAATCTCAATGTTCTCGCAGTTTCTGTTAGCCAATACACCTGCTTATGTTCTGTTCGATTATGGAGTAACACACTCTTTTATTTCATCGTCTTCATAGCTAAATCTAGTATTGCATGTGATAAGTTTGATAGCATACTAGAGATTAGCATTTCCTTAGGTAGATCGTCAAATACAGATCCAATAGCTAAATTTATTAAAATAGAAATGGACGGAAGTGTTTTAGAGGCAAATCTATACCTTATAGATATGAAGAACTTTTATGTGATCTTAGGCATGAAATGATTAGGTTGTAATCACGACACCATCCAATGCCATGACAAGGATTTATCTTTCTAACAAATAAGAGAAGAAGAATGTATTGTCTTTGGAGTAAAGAGAAAACGTAAACCTCAGTTAGTGTCTATGTTGACATTCGAAAAGTTACTAAAAAAGGGAACATGTCAAGAGTTCTTAGTCAATGTCTCTAGATTACAACAGTAGTAATTAACATCAACGAGGTGCCAGTAGTGAGGTATTTTGAAGATGTTTTTCTGAAAGATCTACCTAGTACCCTACTAGATAGACAATTTGATTCACAATAGATTTGATTTACAGAGCGGTACCATTATCTAAAGCTCCATACTGAATGGTACTAAATGAATTACAAGAATGGAAAGTTCATATTCAAGAGATGTTGGACAATTATTTTATCCGACCCAGTGTATCACTGTATAGAGCACCTGTTTTGTTTGTCAAGAAAAAAGATGGTCCTATAAGGAAGTGCATAGTAATCCGAGAACTAAACAAGTTTAGTATTAATAATAAGTATCCATTTTCTGTAATAAAAGATTTGTTTGATCAGTTAAATGGGGCAAAGGTATTTTCCAAGATCAATCTGCAGTCCAAATACCACTAGTTAAAAATAAAGGTAGGTTATATATGCAGTCAGCCTTGAGCACTCATCATGGGCATTATGAGTTCACTGTTATGCCTTTTGATGTAACTTAGTACTCATGGATTTGATGAATATGGTGTTTCATCAACTTTTGGATCGATTCGTCATAGTTTTCATTGACGATATCTTTATCTATTCTCAAGATAAGAATTAGCATGAGGAACATCTCAAAATTGGCATACATACTCTGCGAAAAGAAATTTTGTATGCCATCTTGATCAAGTAGGTTTTCTTGGTCATGTAATTACAAGCAAGAGAATTGAAGTTGACCCAGCTAAAGTAGAGACAGTAACTAAATGGATTAGTCTTGCTAATGTCAATAAAGTCCGTAGCTTTTTTGGGTCGACTACTATTATCGGATACTATTCAAATATTTCTCTAAGATAGTAGGACCAATGACTCAGTTGACTTAAACAATTTTAGTGGTCAGATAAGTATGAGCAGAGCTTCCAAGAATTAAAAGAGCGATTAGTCATGGCCCTAATGCTGACTATTCCAAAAGTTTCTGATGGTTTTGTCATTTTGAGTGATGCATCCAAGTAATAACGAGGATGTGTTCTAATGCAGCATGAAAAGGTAATTGTCTATGCTTCAAGGTAGTTGAAGCAAGATGAGCAAAAATACCCGAAGTATGATCTAGAACTTGCGACGGTGGTTTATGCGTTGAAGTTATGGCGTCACTATATGTATAGAAGTAAGTGTAAGATCTATATAGATCATAACAGTCTCGAATACTTTTTCACCCAAAATGAGTTGAATATGTGGCAAAAGAGAATGTTGGAATTGGTAAAAGACTATTACTTCAACTCATTACCATCCGAGTAAGACGAATGTGGTTACAGATGCTTTGGGCTGAAATGTAGAGGATAAGTTGACATCCTTTATTTCAAATCAAGATCAGCTGGTTGGATTTTGAGAAAATGATAATTGAGGTTTTTTCTTGTTTGAACCAAGTCTCATCTCATATAGCGACACTAATGGTCGACCCATAATGATGTATTTTTTTTTAGAATAAGCTCATTCCATCTCGTAGGCCGCTCATCCCGGTGGTACAAAAAATTATGGACATCTTCGAGATATATTTTGGTGGAAAACATGAAAAGAAGTATCAGTTCATTTAAAAGAGCTTACACAGAGCTTTGAGAACGAAACTAAATTTCATCATGGCTTATCATCCTTAGTCTGATGGAAAATCTGAGAGCACCATTTAGATATTGGAGAATATGTTACGAGCTTGTATTTTGGATTTAGGAGGTAGTTGTGAATCTTACTTACCAGTGGTGGAATTTGCCCACAACAATAGTTTCGAATCCATAACTAGTACGGTACCCTACGAGGCTCAATATGGTAAAAGGTGCATGTCACCAGTTCATTAAGATAAAATTGGTGAAAAGAAGGACTTAGGTCCATAAATTGTTGAACTTTCAGTTCAGGCCATTGTCGTTCAGAATTTGAATAAAGGCTGAACAAAATTGGCAAAAGAGTTTTGCAAACAATCGAAGAAAGGACCTAGATTTCCAAGTAGAAGAAAAAGTGTTCTCGAAAGTGACACTGGTGAGGGGTGTATTTAGGTTCAGCAAGAAGGGTAATTGAGATAATGTTTTATCAGACCTTTCAAAATTATTGATAAGATTGGTAATGTGACATATATGTTGACTTTACCACCCGAACTTTCAACTATACACAATGTTTTTCATTTGTCAATGATCAAAAAGTATGTGCATGACTTTTGTCATGTGGTGAATCACCAAGTTTTTGATGTTCACAAAGAATTTTCCTATGAATAAGCTTCGATCTCTATATTGGAAAAGAAGATCCATAAGTTGAGAAGTAAAGAGATTTCGTTGGTTAAAGTGCAGAAATGGATGAGGCTACCTGGGAGAAAGAAGAAGAAATCAACGCCAAATATCTGGCACTTTTCACCTAATTGCAATGTAATTTTGAGGATAAAATTCTTTTAAGGGGTAAGAGATGTAGTGCCCCAAAATTTTATTTCTTAGCCTGGCGTGTTTAGTCTAGTCGAGAGACAGACTCATGATGCTACAGCAATAAGCAGCAAGAGTTTGTCAAGTAAGAAACGAAAACGATGGACCGGATGTGACTTTGTGAAAAAGTCAGCAAGTTGCAGCGACGAAGAAACAAAAGGTAAAGAAATAGTGCCATGCTGAAGATGGTGGCGAATAAGATGACAGTCAATATCAATATGCTTCGTGCATTCATGGAACACAGAGTTGTGAGAAATCGAAATAGAACTTTTATTATCACAATACATAGAAGTCGGAGAGGAAAGAGAAACACCCATGTCAGCAAGTAACCAACGCAAACACACAATCTCAGTAGTGGTAGACACCATAGCACGATACTCTGCTTCAGTAGAAGAACGAGAAACCACATTCTGCTTCTTACTCTTCCAAGAGATAAGTGAGTCACCCAAAAATAGACAAAAACTAGTAGTGGACTTGTGATCAGTTGGGTTACTGGCCCAATCAGCGTCAGAGCATGCGCGGAACTCCAAGGAAGAGGTCGATGGAAATAAGAGACTCTGAAAACAAGTACTACGAAGATAGCGCAAAATACGAACAACAGCTCTCCAGTAAACGGTAGTCAGAGCAGAGACAAACTGACTAACAATGTGAACAGCATAAGCAATATCTGGATGGGTGATGGTGAGATAGACGAGACTTCCAATGATAGTACGGTACAGATTGGGATCAGGCAAAGGGATACCGTCAGAAGGTGAATAACGAACATTGGTTTCAAGAGGAGTATCAGCAGTCTTAGTATAAGTGAGACGAGCACGCTCAATAACATCAGTTGCATACTTAGACTGAGTGAGAAGATAACCTCTAGGAGAAGAAGAAACCTCGATCTGCAAAAAATAAGATAAATGACCTAAATCATTCATTTCAAAACGACGAGCCAAATCAGATTTTAAGGCAGTAATACCATTAACATCATCACCAGTGATAATCATGTCATCAACATATAAAAAGAGTAAAATACGACCAGATGAGGTGTATCTATAGAACAAAGCAGAATCATGATGGATAGATGTAAAGCCAAGAGAGGCAACAACAGTAGAAAATTTCTCACCAAGCGTGAGGTGCCTGTTTGAGACCATAAAGTGCTTTCTTAAGTTTGCAGACATATCCAGGATGATTAGAAACACCAGGATGAGGAACCATATAGACGTCCTCCTGAAGGGTTCCATTTAGGAATGCATTTTTAACATCCAACTGAGAGAGATTCTACTGGCAAACAGAAGCAACTTCATTAAGTGTACGAATAGTAGTCATCTTTGCAACAGGAGCAAAAGTCTCTTCATAATCCAAACCATACTGCTGACTAAACTCCTTAGCAACCAACCTAGCCTTGTAGCGCTCAATCAAACCATCAGATTTGGTTTTGATTTTATAGACCCAACGTGAACTAATAGCATGTTTACCCTGAGGTAATGAAACTAAATCCCAAGTGTCTGTCTTATGTAAAGTAGAGAGTTCATCAGCCATAGCCTGTTGCCAAAGAGGATTTAGAATAGCTTCTTTATAGGAAGAAGGTTCAGAAAGCTTGTGAATAGATGTTAAGAAATAGCAGAAAGATTCCGAATAACAAGAATAAGCAAAATCAGGTAACTGAGTAGACTTACAAATACGTGGAGGATATCGAGGAGAATGAGGTTGATCAACAATCTCAGATGGTGCTTAGGTGGCCATAGAAGGAAAAGGATCATTATGAGTCGGTGCATGCGTACCTGTAGTGAAAGAAGGATCAACAACAAGAGGGGTAAGGGAAGGTGAGCTATCGGTATTATCAGAAAAAGGATCAATATGAATGAGATCAGCCTTAGTCCTGGTATGAGTATTATCAGAATTAGAAAATAATGGAATATGCTCAAGAAATACAACATGGCGGGAAACATATAATTTTCTATTAATAGGATCGAAACAGCGATAACCCTTTTGTCCCTCCCCATATCCTAAGAAGACACAAATAGCAGAACGTGAAGTCAACTTACTACGTTCTACTTGAGGACGAAGGACAAAGTATGTGCACCCAAAAACTCTTAGAAGAGAATAATCAGGATGATGTCCAAATAGTATTTCAGAAGGTGACAAACCTGAAGTGTGAGAGGACCGAATTTTATTAATTAAGTGGACAGCAGTTAAAACTGCTTCTCCCCAAAATTCACTAGGAACTTTGGTAGATAAAAGTAGAGAACGGGCAATTTCAATAATGTGTCTATGCTTTCGTTCAGCAATACCATTTTGTGGTGTGGTGTCAATACAAGAGGATTGGTGAATTATGCCATCAGAAGCAAGCAATGTAGAAAAGTTAGTAGAGGTATACTCTCCACCCAAGTCACATCTAAAGCACTTAATAACAGCAAAATGTTGAGTTTTAACAAGTGCTCTAAAAAAAATATAAATGGAAAGAAAATCACAATGTTGTTTCATAAGATAAACCCAACAATAACGACAATAATCATCAATAAACGAGACATAATATCTAGACCCTCCTTTTGTAGCAATAAGAGCAGGCCGCCACACATCAAAATGAACAAGGTCAAATGGTGCAACAGAACAAGAAATACTTCGAGGAAAAGGTAAAGCAAAAAATTTAGCAAATTTGCAACCACTACAATCAGAGATATCATGAGTTTGCAAATCTCCCAATTGACCTTTAGAAACTAAAAATTTTAAACGACTAGTAGAAACATGTCCAAGGCGAGAATGCCACAAATAAAAACTAGAAGAAAAAGAATTCAAAGAAAAATACGACAAATCAACACTAGAGGCTGCAGCATGCGGTGGTTGCAGATTGTCCAAAGCATATAAACCTCATTTTCTATGGCATATCCCAATCAGCTTCTGAGATTGAGGATCATGCACATGACAAACAGTAGAACAAAATTGAACTAAGTATCCAAAGTCACATAACTGATCAATAGATATAAGATTCAAAGAAAGAGCTGGAACACAATAGACATCTGAGAATGTTAAATAGTATGTGTTAACAGAACCAACCCCTACCAAAGGCAGTGGAGTGCCATCAGCAGTCATAATAGACACAGACGAATTAGAAGGGCGTAAGGAATCAAACAGTGTGGAGTCAGATGACATGTGTTTAGAGGCACATGAGTCAAAGATCCACTAGGAAGAAATACATGAGGGGCTCTGGGACGACAAACCTGCATGAATAGAGGCTGACATAGCATGAGGTTGAGTGGCAAGAAACTTCTGAAACTACTCAGCTAGAGTAGTGAGCTGGGGATTAGAGGGAGGTGCTCCAAGAGTATGTGAGTCACAAGGTGACATGGCTGCCACTGTGTTAGCATTAGGACAATAAAATCGATGTTGTGACTGCTGTTGACTCTGTAAAGATTGCAGCTTCTTAGGACATTGAGCCTTCCATTGTCCTTTTTGTTTTGCAAAAGCTACACTCATCACTAGCAACTATCACATAACCTCTGTTATGATTCTGCGTAGATGGTCGAGAAGGGACAGCCAAAACTGAAGTGCTAGAAGTAGGAAGGGATGCCTCACATGTTAGGGATTTCAAACGCGTGTTTCCTCAGCCACAAGTTCACTAACCACTGAATCAACAGAAGGAAAAGGAGTACGATGCAAGATAGAGCCTCTAAGGCCCTCAAAAGAATTACGAAGTGCCATAAAAAACTGAACTAATCGTTGCTCCTCATTATAAATAATATAATCCTCACATGCTTTCAGTCCTGCCGATTCTGTAAGAGGCAACTCATCCCAAATCGATGTCATAGCAGTATAAAATTCCAAAATACCCATATTTTTCTGTTGTAAGGCTCATATATCAATCTCCAAATGATATCGTTTTGCAAAGTTAGACTTAGTATATAACTTCTGCAAATGATCCCAGACTTCCTTAGCAGTTTCATACTTTGCCAATTGTGCACCAATGGAATGGTAGACAGAATTGTGAATCCAAGTAAGAATTTTCGCATCGTTTGACACCCAAACATCAACATCAGTAGCATAATTATCACTAGTACTCTTAGGTATCACAATAGTTCCAATAACATAACCCCACAATTTTTTACCTTTGAGAAAATTTTTCATCACGGTACTCCAATATGAATAATTCTGACCAATTAATCTTACACTAATAGATTGAAGAGAATCATCCATTTCAGTTGCCATTATTACAAATAAAAGAGAATCAAGGTTACACAAAATCAGCAGCACAAACGACCAAACAATCTGCTTTGAAAGACGAACCTCAACCAACAGCTAAACAATCACCACCAAAAAATCAGAAATTTACCAAGTCAGAAATCAACCATGGGTAAGGGTCACGGATCATTGGCACGTGCCGGTAAAGTAAGACGACAAACTCCCAAGGTGGCCAAGCAGGATAAGAAGAATATAGTAACACGTCAAGGTTCAGATATCTATTCTGTTGCTCAGCCCCCTTCTGTCTCTCTCCAAAATCAACAATGGCTGTTACCTTCTCATATTTGCACACTGAATTTGGCCTCAAGGAGGAGAACAAAGTTGCTGTACAGTCAAATCTTGAGGGCATTGCAGGAATCACTAGCCAGCGAACTTGAGGCTAGGATGAGTGCCATGAACAATGCTAATGATAATGCTGTCGAATTGAAGAAAAATTTGTCTCAAATTTACAACAGACAGTGTCAAGCAAAGATTACTAGAGAGATATTGGAGATTGTTGCTGGAGCCGATGCTTTGATCTAAGTACAGTTCTTAACTTCTTGGTCCCCCATATTCATGCTTCTCTGTCATGTATTTTTGTGGGAGATTTCATTTCTATTCCTGTCATGCTTAGCTTCCTACATCAACCTTGGTCCCTCTGCAACCTGCTTCTGTTTCTTCAGTGTCAAGATGCCATCAGACTTAATTGCTATTCTATTTCTGTTTTATATACCAAGCTCTGATACCATGTGAAGAAGAAAGAAAAAGAGAACCAACTTTATTAAGCAAAACGGCATAATGAAAATACAATTACAATAGAGTTTATTTAGTAATTAAAACTCTAATCTATATTAGGTAAACAATCATAATATATTCTAATTTATATTATATATTATATTCTAATATATATTTTATATTCTAACACAACCCACGTAAGTATATGTTTGGCACCACTTAAATTATAATTTCAGCTGGTCAAACTGGTCAAACATAATTTTCATCTACACATTTCATGGGACCCTCAACTTACAACCACTTTTTATCCACACATTCACCAACAACTTATAATATAAGCACTTAAATTATAATTTCAGCACCTCCAAACATATGCTAAGAAGTAATAAACCAAAGCATAGATTCGATTTAAGTAAAAAATGAAGTTATTTTATGTTTAAAAGGATTTTATTTCCATTCTCCAATAAAGTTTATTTAGTATATTGGTAATCATCATAAACAACCTAGGTTCGAAAAACCACGCATACATATTTTGAAAAGTAATTTTATTTTTAGTCTTTTGAGAGTTATAAAACTCTCAACTTCCATTTTGATTCTCATAAGAACCATGATAAAATCCTGCATTAACTTACATTTTATTCCCATAGAATTTTAGCAATTGAAATAGTGAATTTAGAAGGAAAATGTCATTTTTTTCTCTCAAGCTTCTCATCTAAAAAATCGGCCCTCAATCTCTTATTTTCTCTCCATAATTGAGTCTCATTTTTCGTATTTTCAAGACAAGAAAAAGCAATATTTTTACTGGAATTTATGTTAGAGCAAAAGAAAACCCGATTTCCATTGTTGAAGGAAAAGATTTACGTGACCGTATAAAAAACGAGGTAGGAACATTTACCCGTTTTCAGTTAAATATCATGTTCTTATGTTTAGATAATTTTTATATTGTAATTTTTATGAGAAAATATTATGTTTGGACAAAATCAGTTGCTATGGGTCTTCGGGACCAACAATGTGTTCTTTGGAACTTGGATTTTGCCAGTAGTCCTACCAATTTTCGCAAATGATAACTCTGGCAAGGTAAACCCAGTCCACGGTTTTAGAGCATGATAATCAATCCATAGATGGTGATGGTGTTGCAAGGTTAGTGCAGCTTACGAGTACTCGTACTACTCCAAGTGGATCCAGAAGATGGAGGAGTGTGTTTTCTGATACTGAAAGTGATGGCTTTGATTCTTTCTATGGAGAGAATGAATCAAATGTCAGTTTCAAGAGGTACAAGCATTTCTCTAGTGAGGACGATACTATTTCTTATACCACTTATGGAGGACACTTTGATGCCTCCATTGATGGTAACCTGGAAAATGAAAATTTACAATACCACTTATGGAGAAGACTCTGATGCCTCCTCAGTCCAAGTGTTCTCCTTCGATACGAGTCTCGTGTGGTGGCCTCGAGACCCTCAAGAAACAAAATTTGCAATCTCCACATATGTTGATAGCTTCAAGATTTGTTTCGTTTCTTGGAAGCAAACATGATAATTTTCCACAATCGGCCAGACCCAATTTATTTCAACAACTGACAACTACAAATTTTTATAGGTACAAGCCCACTTCAAATTCACTGCAAAAATTAAAATTAAGAAACGAAAACAAAAATGTGCAGACAGGAACTACGCTGACCAAGAATCTAAAATATACATCAAGCCAGAACAAGATCCAGTTGATTGAAATGTAAATAATCGAACATAACAATTAATAATGTTAAAAGGGACCTACGGTGCAAACATAACGATTTAACGGAGAAAATGGATGGAAAATGTTAAGAGGGACCTACGGTGCCTATTTCTTCAAATGTTGGGGATGTCTGGTGCTATTTTTTTAGGTTATGGACATATCCCTAACATTTTTGAAACGTTAGGGACCTTTGATGCAATTATCCCTTAAATGTTTGAGCATTATATTAGTTATTTGACTTGGGTGCAGTATGAATTATTCCTACTGAGTATATTTACACTTGTTCATGACAATGTTTTCCTTCATATTAAATAAGCAGTTGTGGATGTTGATGATGTGTTGCATGCATGTGGTTGACGGAAGTACTGGTGAATTCATTTGATGGTTGCAACTAAAGATGATAAATTTCAGATTAACTTGTTAAGTGGTTTGGCTTTGTAAAGACATTTGCTTATTTTCAATTTAAGGGTATGTTATGAATGTTATGACTATGAACATCCTTTAGTTTTGGATCGGATGCTTGTAAGCAAGTTTGCCTTACGATATTAGTATCAAGTGTCCTAAACTTTGAGTCTTGAAAGTGAAATTTTGATATCATGCTTAAGGTTGTGTTTAAAGTTTAATCTTGGGTATGTTAAAGAGATGCCTATATAGGATGTGTGTTTTAGTACTTCTTGAATATATTATGTTGAGTGTCGATGGAATTCCAATGTTCACCCCATCCCCGTTAAATTATTACACTGATTTTGATGTTTGTTAATTTGTAGTAAACTTCATGAAAATGATGTGATTCATTAAATGTTAAGTAGCTAAGTTGTATTTTGGTGGAATGATTATATTTCGCGTAGTAATGAACTCCTGCTAACAATTAAAAGAATTCAGATGATGTGTAAGGGACAACAACCTCTTGAGACAAAGTCCCAATAAGGGGTATTTTATTTATGAACATTACAATTATGAGAAAAGAAAAACAAACAAAATGCCTCCGAGGGGCACAAGCACACAGGAATACGTTGTGAATAAAACTTAGAATTGAAAGGAAATGAAATTACATAGCTCTCTATTTTTCAGAATGATTGACCGTCCCTGTTTCTTCAAACTCTTTTCCTTTTAATACTTTCTTAAACGGTTTCCAAAACTGATCGTCTCTCATTAACCAACCACTTTCTCCATAATGGCTAATTTATCGGAAAACACTGTCTTAACTGCTGTCGTTACTTCATGACTCAGCCGTTCATAACTTCTCAGACTCTGGCACGTGGACGTGTGATAAGATGACTAATAACTGTCTGATAACCGCAACTTCATGTAGTAATGAAACGTTTCATTCGCCCATATTAATGGGCGTTTACTAAGCCTGGGCGATTTTGTGGACCTACAAATCCACCTGGGCCTCCTTCTTTGGGTTTCTTAATTGGGCTTAATTGGGCTCTGTTTCTGCATGTCAACAATTACCCCCCAATACGGCCAAATTAAAATCGGTTTTTAATTTTAGCCATATTCAGTAGCGCTTCATCTTCTGCATCCAAACAGGACACTCCCGTAATCATTTATTAACCCAAGAGCGCACCATTACTTTTTACCAAGTATCCACGTTCGCCCTCATCACGTCGCTGTACCTCCTTCCTTCTATAAAAGAGACACTGTTCTTCTTCTCCATTCTTATTCAAGTATTCATACATCTACCATCTTTGAACTTGGTATTCGCGAAAAATGGCGACTTGAAAGGATTCTTCAGATAATCTTATCAGCTTCGAAGATTTCCAAGAACTTTTGATCTGACCTTACGTAAACCCATCGTGTCTTTTACCATTCAAACATGAATTGAGTGAATTTTACATGGGTCCATCGTTCAATGATGCGGACTCTGTTGGGCGAGTAGCCGTGGCCAAGCTTTTCCCTTGTACTCAAGACCCTCCTTTTTTGAACCCTTTTCCATTAAAACCAATTTGTGATAGGAGTATTCACACCTGGCCCAGAGCTGATACTACCTTTCGACTTTGGCATGCACGCATGATGAAGCAGAGCCCCACTAAAGCCCTTTTCGATCGTGCTAGGATTTCTGACCTTTTAGAAATTGCTACACGTCCCCCACTTTACGATCATGTACTCTTTCCCATCACCCTGAGTTTTTGGTCTTCTGAATTCAATACTTTCATTTTTCCCCTTGGCGCAATGTCTATCACTTTGAGGGATGTTGGGGCCTTAGTCAACCTCCCACCATTGGGCGACACTATTTCTCCTACTATTCTGATCTCTTCTGTTGCCCTAAAATTTGAAAAGAAATTCACTGACTCTTATTCCGAGATGCAAGAGCTTTACAACAATTCTAGTGGGGACCCCACTCATGCAGAGCGTGTGGCTTTTCTTCAGGTCTGGTTGTGCAGGTATGTTCTTTGTGTGCCTAATCTCAAACCTTCTATGGCCTACTTGCCTATTGCTCATGAACAGGCCCTTGGTAGGTCTTTAAACCTTTGTTCTTTATTTCTGACCGCTTTTTATAGAGGTATGGCTTACCTTCAGTATCAACTGAGAACTAATGCATCTCCTACTGGTAGTGGGCCTCTTTGGCTCGCTCAATTGTGGTTGAGAGCATACTTTCCATAATTTGGTGCTCCTTCAACTCCTCCTCGGTCAGTTAGTTGCTACGGGCTGATTATCAACCAATTAGCCCTTGTTGATATGTCCTTTAGAGATGTTTTCACCTTCTTTTACAATTTAAATTCAATTTCCTTTTCAGTTCACCAAACTCTAATTTACGTACAACCTCCTCTTACTTTGAATGAAGTAAGTGCTGTCCTGCCCGTTTGGGCTCAATATCTAGTAGGGCGAGAGCTATTTCATGACATTTTGACTGGTACCAACGCTAAAGCTGGGGTTGAAATTTATGCTCCCCAATTCTTTGCTCGCCAACTTGGTTTTGGCCAAACTTGGCCCATCTCTCCTTGTTATTCAAAGAGTTTACAAGAGCGTTTTCGTACCATCACTAAGGCGGAAGCACAAATTATTGATGTTCGTAATACATCTTTAACGACTAATTTTTCCTTGGCCCCTTTTAATTCTACTACTGTTGTTCACCTTTTTTTCGAACAATTTTGGCCATCCGTGAAACATAGATTATTTGCCACTAACGTCAATCACGCTTTTCACGTACTTGAGAGATTAGGGTCTTCTAGGGCTTCCATTTCTTCTATTCCTATTCCTGCCGTGCCTATATCTACTAGGCATCAAGCGCCCTCTTCTTCACCATCAAGATCCCCGCCAATTCATACTAGACTCTCTATAGCAGCTTCTCTTCGATCCAGCTCCCCACCTGCTCAAACTGGGGTCATCAGAGGTGTATCTAGCTGTAAACGGCCAGCCTCAGATCCATCAGGACAACATGATGACGATGATGATGATGATGACGATGCTCCTATCCTTATCAGCAGAAAGGTATCTTGAGAATATAAATTTTTCTTAATTTATATGAAGAAATCCATGTATTGATCTTTTATCTGTGTTTATTAGAGGGCATCCATTTCTCCTCTAAAAGACCCTATTTCGCCTATTCCTTCTAGTCCTCCTCCATCTATACCATCCAATGAGGAAATTTATCCCAAGATGATCTTGAACGCCCAGAACCTTCAATCGCACAGACAGTTGGGGAGCCTTCACCTTTTCAGAGTATTGATCCTCCAAGTGTGGAACCAGAAGGTAGCGTATGTAGACATCATGTGCATATATTCATGGTTTTTCCTTAAATCATATCATGGGTTTCATATTCATCAGTGTTTATTCTTTGCAGGGACGCCAACTGATTTACCCGTCGTGGAAAAACCAGCACGTCCAGATAAAGGAGAATCTTCACAGGCGGTCAAATCGCCCAACGACACAATCTCTCATTCTCCTTCTAAAGTTATTAACGAGTCCGCCGATGAGGTAATCTTTATCTTATATTCTCTGTTCACTTTGTTTGCTGTAATGAAAGATTCTAAGCAATTGCATTTTTTCTCTTACAGGAAGCTGATGCCATTTTGTGCTCCATCAGGATTTATTCACATCTTGGGAACAAGTTAAGACAGGTCATACTGCCCGTTCTTCTTCGGCCATTCGCCCTTCTGCCGCATCTGCTGCACTTTCTATAGAAAATATCAATATCCTTAGACAGGCTATACTTGAGTATACCTCTTTCATGGATATGGATATAGTCAGTGCGAGCGCAACCCAACAACGAGATAAATTTGAGCGTTTAAGCAACCAGATGTCCCAAGCACTTCAGCTTCCTTCACTCAAACTTTCAGTCTAACATCAATATATCTTTAAAGATTATTCATCAGGAAATAAGCTCTTTGCTGGCCAAAAATGTAGAGCTGAAGATCAAAAAGACTCAATACGTTAATGCTGTGAATGAAAAAGAGTCTTTACATCAGGAAATTGAGAAAGCCAAAAGCAGCTTAAATGAAATTTCTTCTGATGTCATGGTTGAAGATTCTCTGATGATGAGTTTGGCTGCTCAGATGGAGGAAATCCAAGCAAAAATGAACGACTGCAAGGCTAGATTGGCTGCTAAGAAACGCAACGACTTCCAGGAAGTTGAACGAACCAAATCTATGCTTGAACGGTATTCGAGCCTAGAAGTTGATGAAGAGATTATGGCTGAGCTATCCACTACTTCTATTGACCATCGCGACGAATGGGAAAAACTTAGAGAGAAGATGCGCTCTATTTGGGGAAGGCTATGATTAAAACGTTAATCATTCTAACCTTTTGTAGGACAGTTTTCTCATTCATTTTGCTTTACTTTGATCTTTGTAATGGCAGCCCATCAATGAAATGGATCTTTTTATTCACTCGTATAATATCTGTGTATTAAATTTCTAATCGTTCAAAATCCCAAACTGGAGGAACATACTTCTTTGAGTATTTACCATTAATAAACCTTACGTGCCTTGTACCATCCAAATCTTCTAGGTGGTATGCTCCATTTGGCAACACATTCTTCACCCTGTATGATCCCTCCCAATTAGGTGACCGTTTTCCATACTTAGGATCATTGCTATCCGAAGGTAGTATAGTCTTCCAAACTAAATCGCCCACACTAAAAAACTTGGCTATAACCTTTTTGTTATAATACATAGCCATCTTCCTTTTTTGAATTTGTAATCTATCCAGGATGTCTAACCTTAATTCGTCCAATTCCAATAGATTTTGGGCAAGCAACTCTGCATGCTCATTATCGTTCAAACCATTCTGTAAGTGTACTCTGATCGATTGTACATTAATCTCCATAGGCAACACTGCCTCTTGCCCATAAGTAAGTTGGAAAGGAGTCACTTTAGTGCTTGAACATGGAGACGTTCTATAGGCACACAACGCTCTATTCAAGATTCATGCCAATCTCTGGCATTTTCGTTTATCATTTTCCTTATGATATTTTTCAAGATCTTGTTAGAAGATTCTGCTTGACCATTAGATTGAGCGTAATAAGGTGTAGAGTTCACCAACTTAATTCCAAATTCGCCCAAGAATTCCTTTACTTGATTCCATTTAAAGAAGTTCTATGATCTACCATTAAAGTTTGGGGTATCCCAAATCCATATATGATATGATCACGAATGAATGCTATAATACTTCTTTGAGAGATCTCCCTTAAAGGTATTGCTTCTACCCATTTGGTGAAAATCTGTAGTGACTATTATGAACGTGTGTTCTTTGGAAGACGGAGGATAAATTTTTCCCAACAGATCTATCGCCCAACCTTTGAACGGCCAAGGCTTAATAATATGTGCCATTTCTCTTGCTGGCATTCTTTGAATAGGGCCATGTTTTTGACATTCTAAACAACTTTTAGCATATTGAACACACAATTAACCCATTTTAGGCCAAAAATATCCACTTCTAACAATCAACCACCTCATTCTTTGGCCAGTTTGGTGAGCCCCACATATTCCTTCATGCACTTCGGCCATAATTACTTTAGCTTCGTGAAACTTTATGCATTTTAATAGCACACCATCTGAGCGTTTCTTATATAGTTCCCCGTCTACTAGCACGTAATTCAATGAGCATAATTTTATTTTTCTATCATTCTTCTTATCAGATTCTTCTAAGAACTTTCTTATTTTTTCTCTCCAATCTATTACATCTCCACTGTGTATGCAATGGACATCACTCTTTTTCGCCCTTCGTTGTACTACGGGCAATATTACTCCATATTTGCAAATGGAGTCCAAATTTAACACTTTTGAATAGCCTGAAGCCATTTGGGCCAATTCATTTGCCAAATCATTATACATTCTATTAAGGTACTGAAGCTCCACTTGATCAAATTCTTCCAATAATTCTTGAGCAATGTCATATTGGCTTATGACAGAATTACTTTGGCACTTAAAGTCCCCAATTAATTGACAAATCACTAATTGAGAGTCGCCTCTGATGACCACATTTTTCGTTCCCATTTCCAACAATAGCTCTAATCCTACTATCAACATTTCGTATTCTGCTTGATTGTTGGTACATATTCCATTCAGAGTAAAGGAAAATTTGTGATAGACCCCCAATGAATTTATTAATACCACTCCTACTCCTGCACCTCCAGTAGTTTTTGATCCATCGAAGTATAAGACCCAAGGTCTTAATTCGAATGAGTCAACTTCTAACTCTATTTCCTTAGGTACATCCACACATGGATGATCGGCCAAAAAATTAGCCAATGCTTGATTTTTGACAGCCTTCTACGGTATATATTGTATTTCAAACTCTGATAGTGCTAAAGTCCAGAGACCAATCCTTTGATGCAAAATAGGATGAGAAAACATGTATTTAACCAAATTTACTCTGGAGACCAAATAGACAGTTACAGGCCACAGATAAGCCCTCAGTTTAGTACATGTAAAATACAGGGCAAGACATAATTTTTCAACAGCAGAATAATTACATTCACATTTTGTTAGTTGTCTACTAAGATAATATATCGCCCTCTCTTCCCCAAACTGTTCCTCTTGACCGACTAGTCCAGCTATTGACTCTTGTTCAGTCGATGTGTATACCTTCATTGGTCATCCTTAGATAGGTGAAACTAATACTGGTGGATTTGACAAGTATGTCTTCAGGCTATCAAAAGCCTTCTGATGCTCTTCACTCCAGACGAATTCATCCTCGTTTTTCAACTTCAAAAGAGGCGAAAAAGCTTTTGTTCGCCCTGCACAATTAGAAATGAAACGTCGTAAAAAGTTCATTTATCCTAGAAGTCTTTGCAATTCCTTTTTATTACTAGGTGGTTTAGCCTTTAGGATGGCTTTTTCTTTATTTTTGTCAAGTTCAATTCCTCTTTTGTGTACTAAAAAACTGAAGAAATTTCCTGCATTAACACCAAATGTGCATTTCTAAGGGTTTAACTTTAATTTATGTTGTCTCATTCGCTCAAATGAACGTTTCAATTGTTGAAAATGGTCCTCTTCTTTAAGTGATTTGATCACTATATCATCAACATGAACTTTGACAAATTCGCCTATCATGTCATGAAAAATTAAATTCATTGCCCTTTGATAAGTGGCTCCTGCATTCTTTAAACCAAAAGGCATAACTACCCATTCAAAGCATCCTAAAGCACCCGGACATCTAAACGCAGTTTTATGTTTGTCTTCTTCAGCTATATAAATTTGATTATATCCTGAATATCCGTCCATGAAAGAATACATCACATGTCTGGCAGTCGAATCAACTAAGGAATCTACCGTGGACATTGGATATTCATCTTTAGGCGTTGCTAAATTCAAGTTCCTAAAATCTATGCAAACCCTAATATTACCATTTTTCTTTAAAACAGGCACGATGTTCGATAGCCACTCAACATATCTGGATGTCCTAATAAAAACGACATTTAACAAGCGTTCTATCTCTTTATTTACTTCGGGCAATACTTTAGGGGCAAAACGCCTAGGAGGTTGTTTATGAGGTTTAAAATTTGATTTAGTTGGTAATCTATGTTCTACCAGACTTTTATCTAAACCAGGCATGTGTTCATATTCCCAAGCAAAACAATCTTTATATTCTTTTAACAAAGCGATTAATTGGTCACTTACCTCTTTGCTAAGAATCTGGCTGATAAATGTTGGGCGATCTTCTCGTCCATCTCCAATATTCACCTTCACTAAAAGATCTTGTGCTTGGGCATGCCTGGGTTTTGTGATCCCCATTACCTCATCGTCCAAGTTCTTTGTTGTCACCAGTTTCTCTTCCAAACAATCCACCTTATTAATTTCTCAGTTGATACTTTGTTCTAATTTGAACACTTGCATTCTTTATTGAAAGCCAATCTAGCTTTGAAGGCCTGAAAACTGGCCATAGGCTTTAACATCTTTTGATCATCTTTTTGCCAATTACTGGCTCTTCAAGGGCCACTATATTTGGCCTCGTTTGGTCAAACACATTAGTAAGTGTATCTATTGTAAATGATTCTTCGCTCTGTGTGACAATCTGAGTTTCCTCCCCATTTTGGACTACTTTAATAGGTCCATAATCTCCTTCATACATGAACATCTCTACTGAGTTTGCTTCGGCAATAAAAGGTCTGTGATCTGTTTACACCACTTCTGCTTCACCTTTATCATTCCAGAAAACTAAACACTGATGGAGCGACGAAGGTATGCAATGACTTCCTTAAATCCAATCTCTCCATAATAATACATTGTAGCTAGTAGGGCCATCTATTACAAAGAAAACCGCAGTTTTAGTAGTAGTTCCCACCGTGATCTCTAACAGTATCACACCTTTGGCCGAAGTTGCTCCTTCATCGAAGCTTGTGAGGATAACTTATGTTGGGATCATATCCCTCTCTGACTTTGAAAATTTTCTCATCATTCTGGATGGGATAGTATTTATGGATGCTCTATTGTCAATGAGAACTTTGGCTACTGGAATGCCATTGATTAAAGCCTTCACATATAATGGCCTTAGATGTTTGGTCAATTTTATAGTCGGTTTCCTAAAAATAACCTTTTCGATTTCTTATATCTCCACTTCTTGCTTGTCTTCTATAGAATCAACTTCTTGCATCAAATTGACATGCAACATTTCACACTGACTTTCTGTTTTTTGAACCTCTCTATCCCTTTCCTCTTGCACTTCCTCTTCGATCGCCCATCCTGTAGGGGGTGGCAATATCCTTGGAGGTGATCCGTATTTTTGAGAATGTGGTACCCTTACTTTTCTATTAGGTGTACCATACAATACGTAGTAATCAAAGGATCGCCCAGATGATTTGCCCAACAAATCTACCTCTTGGACGCCTTCTTGATACAGCTGTTTCAAGAGATTATTAAATGAGACTCCCCTTCTTCTTCTTTCCGTCTCCAAATCAATTTCTTCTTCAATGTCAGTCATACCGTCATCTTCTTCTTCCTCATAAGCGTCCTGAGATGTTCGACCCATTTCTTCTCTGCATTCCAACATGCATGTTTCTTCCACATTGTTTCTCCTTTCTTCCTCTTCGTTTCCTTTACTTTTGAATTCATTGGCCAATAAGTAATGATTAGCCAAAACTAGAGGTAAAGTACCAAAATGAATGGTAATGGATCTCTCTGTATCATCCTCGTTTTCATCTTTTTTGCTTCGTTCAAATTTCGACCTCCCAGAAGAACTTTCTGGTAATTCCTCAATTGAATCGCCCATGTTGTCTTCTTTCTATCTTGGAGATCCTCTTTATTAGTCGCCTTGAATAAATTAGGCATTTTAGGATGTGCTATCCCTTGTTGTTGCCTCATCATTCGTCCATAATTCCTCTGATAACACCTTTGTTGTGTCCTAGTCATTTCATTAAAGGGTACTACCTTTCCTGCACTATATTGGAACGAATGCCATACATTTGGTTGACGAGGTTGCAGTCTGAACGTTCTAATATCGTTCACCGGTCTAAATGGCTTCTCAAAAGGTAATTTCCCACAAAATGGCATATTTCGTCCTTCCATAGGTTGGAAGTCTGGAACCATGCTAGGACGATGATGATGCCCCCATGCTCCTGTTGTTTCTACTTCTTCATTTACTTCTCTTCTACATCTAGCACACAACACCCTTTCGTCTCTTTTAACTTCCTTTCCCTTAAGAAGGTTAAAAACACTCGGATGTGGCTCAAGGTCATCTTTTCCATCATCTACTACCAACTTGAACTTAGGTAAACCATTTTTGAAACCAGTTGTTATCATATTTACCCCGAGTGGCCATGGAAAAGGGCTTTCGTCCACTGTCATCTTCTTTTTAGCTTCAAAAGTGATTCGCCCTGATTCGATAGCATCCTGTAATACATGACAAAAAACCAAACAATTATTATTTGTATGAGACCATGCATTATGCCATTTACAATATCTTTTATCTTTAATTTGTTCAGGATTTGGCAATTTATGCTTATCGCTCAATTTTATCTGTTTATCCTTATACAATATATCAAATATAATATCAGCTTTGGTTACATCAAATGAGAACATTCTAGCCTTTTTGTTTTCATCCTCCATAGGCTCATTTTTTATTGATATTCCTGATTTGATCTCCAAAGGACAAGTATATGCGTCTTCCTTATCCAATTCGGCCAAACATATCTCGGTCTGGTCATAATATTCATCAATGATATGAACGTCAAAATTTGGGTCCCTATAATAAGTCCCTTTGCTAGAATTTTTTATTTATTCTTCTTCTCTTATTAAATGTCCATACCTAATCACATTAGCCGTTAACTGAAAAAGGTCAAGAAATTCCATATCCTGAAACTTCTTTTTTAAGTCAAAGCTTAAACAACTTTGAGCGATTTTAACAAATTCCTTATCTGGTAAAGGTACAAAACATTTACTCCAGGCTGTTTTAAACCTCTGACGAAAAACTTCTGCCCATTCAGTCGGCATTTGACGTAAATTTGCCAAATCGGCCAAGGTGACTTCAAACTCAGTTTTATAAAACTGAGCATGGAAAAATTGTTCCAATTGTTGCCATGTCTAAACAGAGTTTGTGGGCAAGTTAATGAACCACGAGAAAGTTATTCCTGTTAATGAACTAGGAAACAATCTCATTTGTGATAATCGGTTACTTCACCACATTGTAATATGAATCGCCCTATATGTTCCAGTGTGGAAACTTTACCTAGGCCAGTGAATAATGAGAATTTGGGCACTTTATATCCTCTAGGCCATGGATATGCCTGATCTATCCAATCAGGATATGGTTTCCTATAGGTTAGCCTAATAAAAGGACGCATCCCAAAATCCATTTGATCTTGCATTATCTCTGTGATTTGGTTTCTTAGCAACACATTTGGATCGTATGGGACACCTATGGGTTGGTTTACTAGTGGTATCATTTGAGGCCTATTGTTTGGCCATGGATTTGTGGCAAAATTGCCATTATTTAAGGTATTATTACCATTAACTTGGGCATTTCCTCCGTCATTAACTCGTGTAACATTCTGTCCAATGTTATGGACATTTTCTCTTGCATTCGAGCTACTCCCCAAGTTAGATGCCCCATTGCCATTACCTAATTTTGTCATTCCACTTCCTCCTGAATTTGACGTTGATGGTATGAAAGGTGGTTCTATTCCCTGATTTGGATTCAGGATTGGTGAGTTATGACCCACAATCGTTCTGGCTTGGAAGTGATTTTCTATATTTGGCAAATTTGGTTGACATATCTGGCCTACTAACTTATTCATAAGTTCATTTAAAGTGCCTAATTGTTTGGCCACGTTATCATAGTGTACATTTTCATTTTGGGTAAACTTTTCCATGTTATGAACATTTTGCAAACTTACCTGTCCAACAACATCTTGTGTGAGTTCACCAAGAAGCACGCGCATAGTTCGAGGACTCAATTCATTCATTGGTTCATACCGACTTTGATTCTGTCCTTTTGTTCCCAAAGTACTTTGTTGTTCCTCATATCGCTCGATCACCGACTGGACTACTCGTTGGCTTTCTGGCTCTTTATCTAAATTTTTATGAGGCATATTATTTCACTCCTTGTATCTTCTAACACCAAAAGGATCCCACTGGGTGTGCCAAATTGTTTCGCGCAGTAATGAACTCCCGCTAACAATTAAAAGGATTTAGACGATGTGTAAGGGACAACAACCTCTTGAGACAAAGTCTCAACAATGGGTGTTTTATTTATGAAGATTACAATTATGAAAAAATAAAAATAAACAAAATGCCTCCAAGGGGCACTAGCACACAGGAATACGTTGTGAATAAAACTTAGAATTGAAAGGAAATGAAATTACATAGCTCTCTGTTTTTGAGAATGATTGATCATCCATGTTTCTTCAAATTCTTTTCCTTTTTATACTTTCTTAAACAGTTTCCAAAACTGATCGTCTCTCATTAACCAACCACTTTCTACATAATGGCTAATTTATCAGAAAACACTGTCTTAACTGCTGCCGTTACTTTATGACGCAACCGTTCATAACTTCTTAGACTCTGCCACGTGGACGTGTGATAAGATGACTAATAACTGTCTGATAACCACGACTTCATGTAGTAATGAAATGATTCATTCGCCCAGATTATTGGGCGTTTACCAAGCCTGGGCGATTTTGTGGGCCTACAAATCTACCTGGGCCTCCTTCTTTGGGTTTCTTAATTGGGCTCTGTTTCTGCATGTCAATAGATTATTAAAAAGAAAAGAAAAGAAAAATCAAAATCAGTGACCACAACGAAAGGCACGGGGCAAACATAGTGTTTTTCTCTTCGAGTCAATGCCTCGTGGCCGCGCCCTGGCACACAGCTGTATAAGGAGAGGCATAGAATTTCTGCCTCTACCTCTTTGCCACCCCAGGAGCGCGGCAGTGCGATGAAGCAGATTTTTTCAATTCAGTCCCTTCTCATTTAGTTCTGTTTTCGTCCAATTTTTGTTCTGTCTCATTCCATAATATGTTAAATTGATAAAATGGGTGTTGTATGCTATATAGTGTCTATGTAACCTCGGTTCAAATTTTATAAAAAAAAAATGTACAACAAATTTTAAAAGGGTTTGACCGAAGCTAAATTCCACTTTTTCGGAGCCAAGTGTTTTTACAAATGCAACGAATGTGTGTTTCTATGTAATGTTCTGGGCTTTAGGACTTGGGGTGTTACATCTGACCTTCATCATTGCATAGATAAAGAAACAAGGTCCTCATTTGTAAGGAAATTTTATCCTTGTTATCTTGAATCATCTCGGGTCCACGTGTAGAGAAAGCAACGTTGTTACCATTTCTCACGAGAATATCTACATTGTTGTTCCAAACTATCTCCAACATATCCCATAAATCATCCATATTAAGGTCTAACTCATTGTAATTCTCTTTGAACTTCACAATTTACTTCATCATTAGTATCGACTAAAAACTTAAATTGATAATTAACTTGTTCATGATCATGTTCAATGGTAGTCTTGCTCACAAGTTTTATACAAATGGGAGACTGAAATTCACCTCTAGAAGCAATTGTGTTGTCTATATGAATTAATCTTGACTGGTGGAAGTAAAAATGGTGTATTGTCAGAGAAAAGAAATTTCAACTCCATCTCGTATAAAGAGGAATCAATGTTAAGGAGATTTTGTGCATCGCGACATAACTTATATATGAAATATTCATAAATACAGAAAGTGCGTCCAAACCTTCTCCATCACCCCAGTCCATTTCTATGTAAATCTACCTTGATTATTATTTACAAACTTACCAAAGTAACAAACATCAATAAATGATGTAGAATCCATATCTGCATGTCAATACAAAATTAAAACAGGTTAGCTAAACTCACTGTTCAAAACTAGAAGACAGTTAAGAGAAAAAATGAGACTGAAAACACCTGATAATATTTTAAAGGGATTTTGGCTCATATGGTCCCTAACGTTTATTTTTTGGCAAACAAGTCCCTAACATGTGTTTTGGTGCAAAATTGGTCATTATGACAAATATGCCGTTAGTTTTAATTAGAAGAAATTGTATGTAGATACCTAATCATTACAAAATGTGCAAATAGGTCTAATACTTTTATTTTTTATAAAAAAATTAAAGAAAATTAATGAGTTTTTTTTTTTTTGGAATGAACACTTTAGTAATAAACATGCCAAATAAAATTATTATTTTTATTATTAAGTAATTATATTATTTAAAAAGTGAGAAATCATTTTTCTCCCTCTTTACTTATAAAATTTTTTCTCCTTCTTTACTTTAAAAATTAAGCTAAATAAATAACAAAATGACGTATATAATTTTATGACATTGAACTAATCTTATTACATTTTTATTTAACATAAAAATACTAATAAAAATTAATTTACACATTATGTATTTTATTTTTGAACGAAAATAAAACGATAAATTAAAATATGAAAAATATAGTTGGATTTCTAATATTTGCAGTTAATAAATATATACCTCAATTAAATAAAAGTGTTTGAACATCAAGTTTGTGACAAAGTTATTTTTTTTATACAACAATAAAATAAAAGTTTAAATTTTAAATAATATATTTACTTAATAATAAAAAATAATAATTTTATTTGACATATTTATTACTAAAGTGTTAATTCCAAAAAAAAAAAATCAATAGTTTTCTTTAATTTTTTTAAAAATAAAAGTATTGGACATATTTGCACATTTTATAATGATTAAGAATCCACATACAATTTTTTTAATTAAAACTAAGGGTATATTTGTCTTTTTGATCCCATAAGGACCAATTTCACACCAAAATACATAGGTTAGAGACTTGTTTGCCAAAAAATAAACATTAGGGACAATTCCACACTAAGGACAAAAGTTAAGGACCATTTGCGCCAAAATCCCTATTTTAAAAGAATGCATTCTATTAGATTGCTATTTGTTAACCGACTATATTAATATATTGTAGTCTATTGTGCAACGCAGACTATAGTCTATTAACAGACTTAACAAACCACATTATGTTAAGTCCTAACAGACTATAGTCAGTTACGTCTTATCAAATTGTAGTATTGAAATTGTATGTCTTAATAGTGCAGTTTGTTAGGACTTAATAGACTAGTTGTTAGGACCTAACATACTATCTCTTAAGTCGGCCGGTTAAATCTTAATAGATGGTCTATTAGTCTATTTTACAGACCGCAATTTGTTAAACAAAGTATGATAGTTGTAATTCTGTTAGTTGTTAACAGACTATCATAGTTTGTTTAACACATTCAATCATCCAAACGTACTAAAATAAATAGAAAATGCAATCAACATGTACAAACTAAAGCGAAATATAAAAAATATATATATGTAATTGAGAATAATTGTTCAACATTTCTGTGTTATATTCGTAACATACCGTGCTACACTTTTTGTAACATGTGTAACATAATTTGTTATATCGTTGCTACTGCCACCCCACTACTATCGACACTTATCATCACTAAAAATGAGTGTCTTCTTCTCTCCATTATAATTATAGTAGTTATTCAGTTCACAAATTCGTCCATAATTTTATGTTCATAAAATCTTCCACTTGCAGTATACACCAATTGATTCTGACTTGGAATCAGTTTCAAGAAAATTCTTACAGCTTAGCCAAGACCCATTATTCTCCGACGATCGGAGATCACCAACTTCGTCGGGAAACACCACAGGCTCACCAGCAAGACCACTCATTTTCCTGTATTCCTGCAAAGTCTTCTTAAAAGGGTGATGGTCAGCGACAACAATAACAAGACTAGTGCGGCAGGGTGGTGGTCGAGAAATCCAATGAAGATAAAAAGTCCTTGGCTTTTTGAAAAGCTATCATTATTTCATTTTTTGCACCAGAATATCAAATCTGCTTGTGTTAGAATGGAGTGGAGGTAGAGGTGTCATGACGGGCGGGCGGGCCAGTCAAACTCGCATTGGCCCACCCACTTCGACAAGGAACTACGGGCTGGTCCGTGAACGGAGCTGGCGGGCCACGTGGCTGAGAAGGCCGAACCGTCGGCCTGGATGGTTCATCGTCTAACGGGCCAGCGTGTTTAGATAATTAAAAAAATAAAAAATAAAAAACAAAAATGGCAGAGAGCCGATAATTAAAAATAAATAAAAAACACAAACGGCAAAGAGCGGCTGTCACTTATTTTTAATTTACATAGCAGCAGCAGTCTGCTTTGTCAAAAAGCATCCTACTGCTGTAAAATGTACCAGACTGCCATTAAATAATTTTTAAAAAATAAAAAATTAATAAAAAAAAAAGAGATTGCCAATAAGTCATCTATAGATGACTTATTCTGAATTAAGTCCAAACACTTTCCAAAATTGTGAATAAGTCATATTAATTTATGTAACACCGTAATTACCCCTGTAATCTCTTAAACCAATTTAAACCAGATTTCATCAACTCATGATTCTCATTCACAAGATGCCATTAACAACTTTCTTCTCCAGATCTCTCTGTCGGCGATCACATTACCAGCGCACTTTGTAGTTGGCATTCCGTAAGTCGCCGCAGTCTACAAACCTTCTTTTGTTTTCATAATTGATTATTTCAAGAATTTCACGGTTTTTCATTGCTGTTTTTCTTCTCAATCATGGAAGGTGGCCTGATTTTACTTTGTAAGTATATTTCAGATACACTTCCCATAAAAGTTTCTGCCGGTGGGGATTTTAATGGTGTTTTACGAAAATTATGTGATAATTGGAATTCATTAGAAGTTGACACCATTTTATTGCGTTATTCTATCACTGGACATGATAGATGTTTTCTAAGGAATGAAGAAAAATTTAGGAAGATGATTTCATTGATTTCAGCGTTTGAATTGAAATTTGTTGATATTAGTGTTTCAGACTCTAAAATAGTATCACTTGATTGTAAAACAGTATAACATGATTGTGATACTGTTTTTGAAAATGAAGGAACTGTCATAACTACATATTGTTCTTCAACAAATAGTAGGGTATTGCTTTCATCTAGTTGGTCAAGCGCAATCACTCATGTTGGACAGAGGTTTGAGAGAGGTGTAGCTGAATTTAGAGATGCTTTATGCAAATATTTGATTGAGAGAGGATTTAAGTTTAATTACATGATAAATAACAATGGTAGAGTAGAGGCGCAATGTTTAAACATATATTCTAATGATTGTATGTGGTATGTTTGTGCAACAGTATCAAAGGTTAACAGTTTTTGTTACATACGAAAGCTTGTGAATGAGCATAATTGCCCTATAGTGTTGAGCAAAGAAAACATTGAGAGACTAAGTTGTAAGGTGATTTCTGGTTTGATTGTTGATATATTGAGGTAGAAACCAACATTGTGTTCTAATGACGTTGTTTCACACTTTTTAACAAGTTACAGTTGCACGATAAGATATGAGAAGGCTTGGAATGCGTTGGAGAGAGCGAAGGGATTGATTTTTGGTTACGCATCTGAATCTTTCAAGCAGTTACATTGGTATATTGAGGCTACAAGGTCATTTAATCATGGAAGTCATATTGATTTAGAGGTAGACCAAGTTTCCAAAAGATTCTAAAAATTGTTTGTTTCTTACCACGTGTGCATTATGGGTTTAATCATTGTTGTCCCATGTTGTTTATCGATGAAAATTTTTTGAAATGAAGGTTCAAAGGTATCTTGTTGTCTGCAACCGCTAAAAAAGACAACCAAGGTAAGATACTGTTGTTCTGTTCTTTTGTGATACTGTTTTCTGTTATTTTGTGATACTATTTTGTAATATGATTTATAAGATCCCGTTAGATACTGTTGTTCTGTTATTATTATTTTGTTTAGGCTTATATCCATTGGTTTATGCCGTTGTAGATTCTGAGAACTACGATAATTGGTTGTGGTTCTTGGAACATCTGCATAGTATTGTTCATAGTACTCAGGAGCTTACATTTGTGTCTGATCAAAATATTGGGTTAATGGAAGCGTTGCCTAAGACATTCCCTACATCAAATCATTTGTTCTGTTTACAACACCTTAAAGGAAATTTTAGGGATAAATTCAGTGATGGTGGCTTCTCAAACAGTTATAGAGAGCTTATGGTCTGGTTGTTTTGGGAATTTGTACATGCTCCAACAATTGCATTATTTAACCAGAATTTGGAAGTATTGAAACGTTAGGGGGAGCTTTTGAAAATTGGTCGAATGCTCATAGTGTTGGATGTCTGTGTGGAGAGAGATGTCATCAAATGCAGCTGAGTCTTTCAATGCATGGATAGTTGACTGTAGGAGTTTGCCCATAACCTGAATGGTTGACATGTTGAGGATAAAGTTGATGAACGTGTTTGTTATGAAAAGAACTTATTCTGGTAATATTATGATATTGTTTTATTTTATGCATGATACTGTTTTATTTTCAATGTGATACTGTTTTTTTTTCAATGTGATACTGTTTTATTTTCGATGTGATACTGTTTTATTTTCTATATGATACTGATGTAGGTGAGTGGATGGGAGTTGTCTGCCCGAAGATGATAGAGAATTTGCAGGGATATATAGATGAAAGTCGATCATGGAATATCAAGCGATCTTCCGATACAATTTCTAATGTTTTTTCAGATCCATCGGTTTGTGTGGATATCTGTAAAAGCACATGTTCTTGTTCCCAGTGGCAGCTGAATGGGTTTCCATGTGTACATGCAGTCGCTGCAATTAATAGATCTGGAAGGCGCATTGATGAATTTGTTGATTATTATTTTCATGTTGCATCATTTCGCAAGTCCTATGAAGAAGCTATACATCCCATTCCTACGTCAATGAGGTTGGAATATAATAATTCTGCCAATTTTGACATTTTGTCTCCACCTACAAAAAGACAACCTAGAAGACCTAAAAATAGGCGAATTAGATCAAGGGGCGAACAAGTGCGGATGATACGATGTGGAAGGTGTGGAAAGTTGGGTAATCACAATAAAAAATACTTGTAAGGAGTCATTAGCCTAAGAGCTTGTTCCCGTGAATGATATTATTCTCTCTTTTTTTAATACATAGGAATACAATTGTCTTGTAATCATTTGTTGGTTAAATTAATGAAAGCAACATTTAATTTTTCACAAAACAGTATCACAAAATGTTTATCTTAATACAAGAAAAAAAGTTTAACATAACAATATCACTAACAGTATCTCATTAAGAACATTACGTTGCAATACAGTATCATAAATTACTATAATCCTTGGTGTTTTTAAGAGTCATCTATTCCTGTGAAGGATATTATTATTTATTTTTTAAACATTTTGATGGAGAGATATTATTTTTTAATAAACAATAACACAATTGTCTTGTAATCATTTGTTGGTCGAATTAATGAAAACAACGTTTATTTTCATAAAACAGTATCACAAAATATTTATCTAAATAAAATAGTTTAACAAAATAGTAACACAAACATTATCTCATTAATTAATAGCAGTATGTTGCAATACAGTATCACAAATTGTATTCAATATCAAAACAAAACTGCTAGTACAATTTACAGTATCAAAAACAAATTCACAACTAGAAAATCTATTCATCTAGAATAAAGAAAATCTATTCATCTATTCATTCATCTACAACAAAATTTCTGATGAATTGAGAAGCCATGTTTGCTTCATATTGTATAACTTCCTTCATTGTCATGGTTTCTTCTATCTCTTTATTCTTTGTTAGTATTTTCATCACATGGCAAACGTGTATTCCACAATTGACACTGCGAAACAAAATTCAGAAACATGTAGTAAATGTCGGTGTGCTACATAGTCATTTAAACACAAGATAATACAAACAGGGAGTTTGAAGGAGTAGTCGATTCTTACGTCCCAATGTGTTGTTGCGGACATTTCTCGTAGGAGATCAATGGATGATTGAATCTTTCTTCTTTGTACTCAATAGTATTTGTAACAGGAGATTTCATAAACAGTTCTTTTTGTTTGCTCTCAACATATTCTTTCTACACGTATTTGGGAAAAAATAACAATGTAAAATGTTAGACTTGTATTTTAAAACTTAATGTAAAAAAAGTAAATGATATTGTATCAACTCATTATCTTACCAATATCCTAGCATCGTCTATATATCTGTTTGATGTCCCGTCTCTAGGCAAATTACTGTTGTAATGTCACCATTTACCTACCTCTAAGTTGAATGTGAGTAGTGTCCAATGGCTTGGAACTATGTCAGATCCTCTTCCTCTGTTTGAGTTCATCAAGAATAGAAAAAGTCGAGGCTGCCCAGTGTTGTGGAGGTGCTCCAACACTATGTCGATTTTTTGTGATCTTGGAATTGCCATTTCAAGATTTGTGACATATAGCTGCAGTATTCAAGTATAATATCAAGATAAGAAATTATTTTGTTTTAGACCTAAGTTTGTAATAGAAATGTTTACATTGAAATTAAACAATTCACCCAGCACAAAGAATCAAAAATGACAACTCTCTTGTTGTAAATGTTGTCTACAATAGGTTCATTGGCCTTTAGGATTTCTCCATATGCATCAATTACCTGCAAATAAAGTATCATAGTTATGTTTTGTATAAGTTTATAATTTGGGAATACATTTTTTGATTTTTATAATCTTACAGTATTTGATATTGACTGGTTCCCAAGAATATCAAACAAATTCCCCAATGTTACAAAACAAAATTCTGCTCTGGTCGGCTTGTAAACCGTCACTCTGCAATATAACACAGCATTAAACAATGGAACAGTATCACAATATCATAAGTACAACATTCAATAGTTGAAACAGTACCACAATATTTATAAACAGTATCACAATATCATAAGTAAAACAATCAATTATTGAAACAGTATCACAATAATTTTAAAACAGTATCACTATCAAAACATCAACAATTAGTGTATGGAAGAGACTTACGATGGATTGTAGATTTTTTCGATCTTTACGATCTTCTTCATGTCATCTGCAGTTAACTGTTTTGCTGTCAACCATTTTGCATTGATTTTGGTTGGTACTTTTTTTTTATTTCCTCATTAGAAGATCGGGAAGGTCCTCAACATTAATGATCATATTGTCATCCTCTTCTTCTTGCACCTGAGATTTAGCTTTTTTTACCCTTTGCGACCCTTTTTTTCGGAGCAGAGTAGGTGAAATCGTCATACTTCTTTCTTTTTCTTTCCTTTTTTTTCTTTTATTCTTTTGACCATTGAAGTTTGCTTTGTTGCATCCTTTGTTTTTTGAATCTCTCTATCATTCAAAGCTTGAGTGACTTCATGCACTACCTTTTCAGTCAGCTCATTTACAAGTGAGGTATTCTCTTTTTCCAATGATTTGTTCTCACTTGTAAGAGATTATAAAATTTCTTGTAGCTTTTTAAGTTGTTCGACAGTGTTATTCTTTTCCTCCAAAACTGCTGCATGTAGAGTCATTGACTTTTGTAGTTGGTCTTCTATAATTCTTATTCTTGTGCTCATCTCATTAAGCTCCTGTATATTCCTTTCATTTTGCAAAGTATCAAAAGTATTAAAATCATTATATTATCAGTATCATTAAAACAGTATCACAGACAATAGTATATCAATAAATAGTATCATATCAGTTTCAAAATAAAACAGTATCATATATTCTAGTATTATAGATTGTTGTATCATATTCATATTTATTAGTACATTTCATTCTGTGAGACACTTTCATCCAACGCAGCTTGCAAGATGCGCTCATTTTCTCTACAGGCTTTTAATTCATCACGGAGTCTGGATAAACTAGTTATTGCTTTCTTCGCTGATGAATCCTTAATTGTAACTTCTGCCAAACGACTCAAGGGCAAATGTAGCCAACTGTCATCATCTTCTTCAAAACTACCATGTTCTTCTTCATTGACGTTGACTTCCTCACTTTCTTCCTTTTTGTTTTCTTCAGTTGAATCATTCTCCTCTATTCGATTGTCATCACTTTCTTCCTTTTCAGTATCTTTTCTTTCCGTATCAACTTCATCAGATTCTCCATCTTCATCTGATTCTTCATCTTCATTAGATTCTTCATCTTCATTGGATTCTTCATCTTTATCGGATTCTTCGACAACCTGCAATGGTGTAGTAGTTGTATAATAAATTTACTGGATATTTGTATGTTGAATAATTCTTCATGTAAGATACTGTATGCTGTCAATTGGTGATACTGCTATTACTTTTTTATAGTTCTTGTACAGTCGTAGATTTTAGACTACATGCCAGATATCTTAAGTCCCATTTAATGCATTTTGGTTCTGTATTCTTCTTCAACTCTTTGCAGACATTGAGTTTTTCCAACAACCAATACTGAATTTTCATAAATAAAAACTTATTAGTGCGAATATCACATTTAATACAAAACAGTATTAACAAATAAAATAATATCAACAAAATAGAATATAGAAATCAAATAGCTTATTGCTAAAGCCATCATACAGCATGTGACGTCGATTGAGTCTTCATTTTTATATAGAGAAGAAATTAGGAATTCAAATATGTACTTCAACCAATTGTAAGTTTTAATCTTGTCGACATATTCAACGTACTTGATATTTTCCCAGCTTAAAGTCAGGGATTTATTTAGCACGAAGAACGATGCCATCAGAAAGAGCATCATTAACCTAGAAACATCGTCGATGTCTTCTTTTTTCTTTCCATTTGATGCAGTCCTTAACTGTGTAGATATCATTGTTTCGGTCAATCTACGACAGCCTCTGAACCTTCATTGGGAAAAATCTTAAATCGAGGCTGGCTTTTATTTTTCAACCACCATCAGATTTTCACCTTCGACGATGCCAAAAATACCCTTCACATTGTCTGTCTTGAAATTTAGATGGGATTTTTTTATCAAAAAATCCTTCTTTGACTTGTCAAAGCACTCAATGATCTTGTACAGATCCATATCACTTCGACAATAGCAATGCCTGTCAATTTTGGAGGTTATAACGATATTGTGAGGAAGATTTCTTCTCCACTGTTATTTTTCTTTGTATAGATATAGACTTCTTTTTTCCCATTGATTTGTAACCTAATGTTTTGTACCCAAAAGGTTTTTTGTTTTGCTGCATCATGTACAAAAAAAGTATCAGAAGTATCAAAACAGTATCACAATAATAGACAATTATCATATAAACAGTACATCACAGATAAAACATGGTATAATTAGGTCATTCTACATAGATTGAAACAGTATCATATATAATGGTATAGTATGCTAATGCACATTGTTTAGATAAAACAGTATCATAGACAAAACTAAGAGATTGAAACAGTATCACAAGTTGAAACCTTGTCTCAATTAAACAGTATCAAAGATAAAAGCATTATATAAGTTTACCAATGCACATTATCTAAATAAAAACAGTATCATAGATAGAACAATATCAAAGATAACACAGTATCATAGATAAAACTAAGAGATTGAAATAGTATCATATATTGAAACTTTTTCATAATAAAACAGTATCATTAGAAACAAGGAAAAAAATTGGCAAATAGAAACAGTATCACAGATCTAAAGAGTATCAAGCATTTTGCACGGTTAAATAACACGTTCTAACAAAAAATTGTATCATGGATAAAACTAAGAGATTGAAACAGTATTATAAGTTGAAACTTTGTCATAATATTTCCCTATTATTAGAAACAGTATCATAGATCGAAAGAGTATCAAGCATTTTGCATAGTTAAATAACACGTTCTAAGAAAAAACCAAAAAAAATCACCAAAACATTAACATATAGTAGTATACAGTATCATGCATTTCAAAGCCCTATATCACTTGTTCTAATAGAAAAATCTAACTTACGGAAGCTACATTATCAAAAATTTACCGAACAAATTACCTTCGAACTGCTTTGTATGTGGTTATGATTTGCGGTGAGAAGAATCAAACACGAAGAATATGAAGTTTGATAAAGTTAATGGAGGTTTTCGTAATGGTCTACATGTTTAAATGGCGGTTTTTGCAATTGGAGGTATATTAGACTTTTTGAACTAAAGTATGACTTTTGTTGAATTAAGATTGGGCCATATGACTTTTTAACCCACTTTGGCAGTAACAGTGCCGGCCCAAAATTTTTCCAAAACAAATGTGTAATTTTGTTGTCAAATAAAACTTCAAATTTCAATTAATTCAAACATTTTTTTGAATTAAAATTAATTTTTTATTCATATAGGCCGAATCGAGTCGAACCACGACCCACACGGGCTCAACCATGAAGGACCGACGGGTGGGCCAGACTCGTGTTCAATTTTCGTGGGTTGGGTTGACCTGGCCTGCAACCCACCATGTTGCGGGTTTTTTCTAACGCAAACCGTCACCGGACTTCATTGGAGGCTGGCCGACCCAGCCCGTCTGACCCGGATTGACACCTATAAGTGGAGGTTGCGCGATGGTTGCGATGATAGCGAGTTTGGCGATGGTTCCAATGGGCTTACAAACAACTAAACAAGATATTTGCAAGCCCATTTTTTAAAAAAAAATTCTAATAACAAATAATGGTTGCAATGATAGCGTGTTTGGCCTTTTTGTCTTCACATTTTTTCTTTTTAGAAACAAACTTCTCTAAATTGGATATCCTTCTATTCTTCGATGGACGCCCATGTCTTTGAACAGCTATTGTACTAAAAAGTCCATTATTACAACAATCAATACTACTTGTAACTCCAGTGGCTTTAGTACTTGTCAAAGAATAATTTCTCAAAGTTGATTTATTTATCTTCAGTTTTGATTGAAATTCATCCATCAAGTTCCACATTACTGCACAATTTTCATTAGAAATGACAGCTAAGTCAGCAACATCATCTAATTTCTTCAGCAACTTGTGATAACGTTGAGCTTCATGATCTCCTTTCCAATCATCATAAATAACTTTCACATTTGTGTGAGATGTTTTTATATCTTTCCTCAAAGTGCCAAGATGTACTTTTCTGGAACTTCATGAATATTTAGTTTCAACATAATTGATAAAATATGCTTGCATAAAATTCCTCTAAACCCAAGCAATTAGCAAGCACATTTAACCTCAATTTTCCCTCCATCGCAACGAATAGTGAAATGAATTTTTTTATGTCTCTTTCTGACCAACATATCCTCAACCACATCAAATAATCCATTTTTATCACCAATACAAGACAATTCACAATATAATTTCCCAGTCAACTCTTTTTGAAATTACTTTTTCTATTCCACAATGTGTCACACATGGAATCCATTTATTAAAAGATTGAAAGTCATCACGATTTTCCTTTTCGATCTTGCTTCTTAAAGTATTATCATATTGCTCGAGAAATTGATTCAACGTTGTCTTTGAGTTTACATAATTATCAAAGAATGAATTCATACTCTCGCTACATTGTGTAGTTGACATACCAGCCCAAAATGTGTCCTTCACAAATGTAGGAACCCAACGATGCCTCTCTTTATACAAATTATCTAACCACACATTTTCACGAAGATTGAACTCAATAATAAACTGCTCTTACCTTTCTTCAAATTCTTGTCTCTAAAGATTCATAAACAACACTAAGGAAGACAATTTTAATTTTTTTTTTCGTAAAACCTATAACCCTTGAACTCCTCTGGTATCTTTTTCATTATATGCCATAGACACCAACGATGCCGAGTGTTAAGAAACACATCCTCAATTGTTTTCTGCATTGCTTTAACTTGATCTGTAATTATGGCATTTGATGCACGTCCAAACATCTATGATTGCCAGGTACAAAACAACCAAATAACTGTAGTAGTGTCCTCACTTGATAATAACCCACATCCAAATAAAATAGAATGTCCATGGTGGTTCACACTCACAAAAGTTGCAAACGACATGTCGTATTTATTTTGTCAAGAATGTTGTGTCAAATGTAACCTCGTCGCCAAATTCTTCATAAGCTGCTCAACTCCCATCGTCAGCCCAAAATAAGTTCATGATTCGAGCATTGTCATTGAGATCCATCGTATAAAAGAAGCTAGAATTGTTTGCTTGCTTTTGTGAAAATTATGTATTTGCAAGTGAACAATATCGCACACAAGTAATAAAGTGGATATATTGAATCCAGATTATTGTTTCCATAAATACTATCTTATTTATATACTAGTTCATTTAATTTTTATCATAATCTGTTTAAAACACTTTAAAAATAAATTGATTTGATGATTTAATTTATAACCATTAAATCTTAGAAAAAAATGTAAATAAGATAGTTGTGAAAGCAAATATCAAGAATTTATCAAGAATGATGGTTAAAGCGTTTGGATTAACGAATTCACCATAGTTGTCATCTCTAATTTCTCCTCTCAAGATTTCTTCCTAATGTCGTATTCGGACGAATTTACTAATTTAACCTAATTTACCTCTTTCGAGTTCAAATTAGTCCTATCTAATTAAGTCAACTTATGAAGTCAGAATGATCTTTAATTAGATACATTAATTCTCCTAAGAATTCAATTCAAACTGCAATGTTAACAAAAGTGTATCTCTACCTTTTATCTAATTGTTGGATTTTACTACGTGGTCTAATTAATAATTAACCTCTCAGTTTATTACAATCTACAATTCAATGAAAAATGATGGCCAATTATTTCAAGCATTAAGAAAAGAATTAAAATCAAATACTCAATTAATTTATAATTCAAAACTTGAGAGTCGAAATTAAAGAATAAAAAGGATGATATGATTGTTGTTCAAATTTATGTTGATGCTATCATTTTTTGTGCTACTAATATTTTCCTATGTGAAGAATTTTCTAAGAGTATGAGCAGGGAATTTGAGATGAGTATGATGGGTGAACTCAAGTTATTTCTTGGGCTTCAAATCAAACAAACTAATGATGGAATATTCATTAGTCAAACCAAGTATATCTTGGATATACTCAAAAAGTTTGAAATGGAAGAATTAAAGCCAATGAATACTCCAATGAGCTAATCAATCAAATTAGATAAAGATGAGCAAAGTACTTCCGTTGATATAACAAAATATCGAGGTATGATCAGATCTCTTCTTTATTTAACCGCTAGTAGGCCCGATATCATGTTTAGTGTATGCTTATGTGCTAGATATCAATCTAATCCTAAGAATTCTCATCTTAGTGCCGTAAAACGCATTTTTTGTTATCTTAGTTATTCGGATGCCAATTGGGCCGGTTGCACAATTGACCATAGAAGTACTAGTGGAACTTGCCACTTTCTAGGCTTTGCCTTAGTTTTGTGGTTTAGTAAGAAACAAAATTATGTTGCTTTATCAACCGCCGAAGCCGAATATATCTTAGCCGCTAGTTGTTGTGCTCAAATCCTATGGATGAAACAAACTCTTTGTGATTATCACCTATCCTTTGAAAATGTTCATTTATGTGTGATAACACTAGTGCCATCAACTTATCTAAAAATCCCATTTTGCATTCTCATACCAAACACATTGAGATTAGACATCATTTTCTACGAGACCATGCACAAAAGGGAGATATAACTTTGGTGTTTCTAAACACCGAAAAACAGTTGGCCGATATTCTCACAAAACCATTAGCTTTTGAAAGATTTTCATAAATTCGACGAAATTTAGGCATAATTTATGAATGTGAAGTTTGTGGCTAATCATTTATGTTTCCTATAATTGACTGCATTTCATGTCATAAACGTGTTTTAAAGTTCTTATCAAGATCGTTGAAAATGTATGATTTTTTAGAACATCCGTTGAAACGGACGACCGTATCCTTAAACGGGCGTCCGTGTGAAGAAAACGGATGACACTTTGTTCATCCGGTTCATCATCCATCTAAGCAGAGAGTTATGTAAAAATTGAAAAGTTAATACGGTCGACCGCTTCAGGACACGGTCGTCCGCTTTGGCACAAACGGATAATCCGTCTATAAATCCGTTTAAACAAAGACTTTTGAAAATTTTGACAAATTTAAACGGTTGACCATTTCATTTAAACGGCCGTCTGCCTGAACTTAAACGGACGATCGCCTCCTCATCTACCTACTCATCCGTTTGAACAGAAAGTTCATTTTCAAAAATTCACGTTCAAACGGTCGACCGTCTAATTCAACCGTTCGACCGTCTCAGCAGAAATTAAGGTTTTAACTTAGAAAATTTTCAAATTTCTTTATTCCAACTTCACGCGACCCACGGTTTTTCTCTCCCAATCTCTCCCTATTCATCAATTTCATTTCAAATCTTTAAAATTTTCACTTCAAATCAAAAACCCATATCAAATCCACGCTTAAAACAGTAAAATCCCTAATTTTTGTCCTCCAAATCATCCAATTTCATTCCAAACGGACGAACAAAACCCTAGATTCATTCATCCGTCTCTATCACAATGCCTCGGGTCAAAATGGTTGCCAACTGTTCTAGGAGAGAAAGGCCAACATCATCATCATCCTCCGAAGAAGAGGACCTTCAAACAAAACAGATTGACCATTGTCCTATCCTCATAGGTAAGAATGTCGACCTTGCCTCCTTCACTCACGATGCTACTTTGTTTAACATTGAAAACCTTTTCATTGGTATGGATTGGGTTCCTATTCTTACCCTAAACGATAAAGTTTATCCAACTATTGTCAAAGATTTTTATACCAAAATAATTTTCTCTCCGGTAACGGGTATTACGTGTCTTCTTAGAAACAAACGAATTAAGACCACTCAAGAACTCATTCGTTCCATTCTTCATCTTGAGGATGGTGGTATTCGTTTCTATACTACCAAAATAATTCCTCACACTGAATAATACAATCTGATCGAGGCATGTTGTCGCGTCACCAGAAAACACTTTGAGGCTGCCGTACGTCTAAATACAAATCAACTCACCCTCCGGTGTCGTGTCTTACACAACATCATCGCCCATATCATTGTTCTTCGAAAAGGACATTTAGATGAGGTCAGTCATTATGACGTCTTTCTTCTTGGCTCTATCCTCCATGGGCGCGAACTAGATTTTTCATACATCATGATCCAACATATGAGCTGGGTTCTTAGCGGCACTAGGGCTAAGGCGCTTCCCTACGGAATGATTCTCACTAAAGTTCTTCAACATTTCGAAATCTCATTCCGTGATTCGGTCGCCCTTCTTCCTAAAGCCACCGATACCATCAACATCCTTACTCTTAAACGAATGAAAATTATCAAAGAAGATGGACAACAGGTGGCGAAGTCCAAAGGGTTTGACGATGAGTCGGGACCCTCTATGTTACCATTCGAGGGAGAAGAAATGAATGTTGATGAAGATGAGCCGCTGCCTCGACCACGATCACATCGGCCGTGGTCCTCCACTCTGACTTCAACGAGGACAATTACAATCTTCTTAATGGCCGAATCGACTCACTCACATCTACCGTCAATGACCTACAACATGCCGTGAGTGACTTACAAAATACGGCGGCTAGTATACAAAATACGGTTGGAGGGTTACAAAACTCGATAGACGGCATAACTTCATTGCTTCACTCTCTGCATTACCTTAATGTTTCGATTATGCCTTTTTGTTTATGCCAAAAGGGAGAAAATCTATATGAATATGAATGTGATGAATGTGATGTGATATATATGATATGATGAAATTTTGATGATGATTGACAAACGACTTGGACATTTGATATGAAATTGGTAAATCAAATGAAAATTGGTAAATATGATGATGTATATGAATATGTGGTGAAATTGGTAAATCAAATAAATATGGTACCACACTACAAATTCATCAAACCATGTTTACTTGAAAAAGAAAGGGGGAATATATATGCTTTATTTTATCTCATTACTCTATATTCTCACATTGTTTGTCATAATTAAAAAGGGGGAAATTGTTGACCTATGGCTAACTTTAAACCTTAATATTTCGATTATAACAAACAAATTAGTTGTGTTTACTAACAATCTATTTTCAAGTAATATTCAAAACGCTACAAATTGAACTCTCATGCAATGTCAAGATCAAAGTCAAATCAATACAAGAGTTCAAGCATCTCAAGATCCAAAATTCAAAATTCAAATATCAAGATCAAAGAATTGATTTCTAGATAAACTTGTAAAGGTGTTAACTCTTTGATTTTTAGCAATTAAATAAATAAAAGCTCAAAAAAACTTTTATGCACAAAACTATGTTAATATCACTTACATAAAATGTTTTTATCAAAGCTACAAAGCAATTTTTTAATCTGTGGAAACGGTCATCCGATTGGAGCGAACCAGTCGACCGTTTGACGAAGCGGTCGTCCGTCTGGCTGTCATTCTCCAAAAAAGTGTCCGTTCTGATTTTTTGCAATAACAACGGCTAGTTCTGACCATCTGACTGGTCGACCGTCTGGTCATTCGTAAATTCATATCTATAAATACCACTTCATTTATTATCATTCAACAACATTTAGAAGAGCATTTATAGAGAGAATCATGTTGATAAACTGCATTCAAAGCTTTATTGCATTTATATATTCAATATCATTCATTAAAAAACTTTGTTTGATCAAATCAAACTTTTGATTCATCATTCTCAACAAATTTTTTCTTCTAACACTTGAGCTTTTCTCATCTATTGCTATTCATTAAAGTGTTAGTCTCTCTTAGAACTAAACTTGTATTTATCATTCATCAAGAGAAAAATACTTAAATCAATCTCTTTACATTTTTTGGGTCATATTGAGGTCCCTTGAAAGCTCAATATTGTATAAAGATCGGTGCTCCTTGTTTGTAAGTCACCGAATACATTGTAAGAGTTTGGATTGCACCATAAGTCAATCAAAATAGTAGAAAGACAGTGCTCGTGTTGGAGAGCTTGGTAACGGAAGACGTAGATCATTGGTTGGATCGAACCTCCATAAAAATATCGTTTGCACTCTCTCTTTTTATTTACTTATATTGTGCTTATATTTTTTGTGGATTAATTTTCATTTCTTAAATATCATATTTTGAGAATATTTTTCAAAAAACTTTGAGAAAACTAATTCACCCCCCTCTTGGTTAGTTATTCTTGGGCTATCAATTGGTATCAGAGCAAGGTGCTTTTTTTTTATTTTACAATATTGAGTTATGGCTAACCAAAATATTCAAAGTCTTGAGGGACACTCTACAAATCGTCACTCCTTCTTTAATGGCACACACTACATTTATTGGAAAACTAGAATGATGATTTATATTCAATCTATTGATTATTACATTTGGAAAGTCATTGAGTTTGGTCTATATGTGCCAACAAACATGAGTTATGAAGAACTTGACGACCTAGTTCTTTTTGTCAAGAAATGGAGAGGATTTAGAAACAATAGGCGATTCCAAAAGAAGGATGATAAAGGTGAAGAGAAAAACAAAAAGATCATATGCTATGATTGTGACAAACCCAGTCATAAGAAGACTGAATGCCCGAACAAAAAGAAGTTCACCAAAAAGAAAGCTCTTCAAGCTATATGAGACGATAGTAATGAAGATGATCTTGAAGAAGATCAAGTTCAAGAAGAAATTGCTAACATGTGCTTCATAGCTATTGAGGATGAGGTAAGTACAAATAACAATGACTCTTACATTGACTTATCTATTTCTCATAATGAAATTCTTGAGGAATTTGAGAAACTTGTTACAAAATACTCTATTCTTAACAATAAACACTCATTATTGAAAAATGTAGTCAAGAAACTCTTTATTGCACAAAAGGACTTTGAAAAGGAAAATGATGATCATAAATCCTTAATTAAAGAAAATGTTTCATTGAAAGAAAAAGTGGTTGATTTAACAAGCATTATTCACAAGTTTACCCAAGGAAAGAAAATTTTTAAATTAATGCTTGGTGAGCAAAAATGTGTATTCAACAAAGGAAGAATTGGATATAAACCTCTCTTGAAACAAAAATCCATTGAAATCCTATTTGTGAAATCATCCAACTTTTCTCAACAAAACATAACATGTAGTTTTAGCAAGAAAATTGGTCATGTTGCTTATAATTGCTCAACTAAAAAGAGACTATACTTTGAAAAGAAACATAAGTGGATAAAAGAATCCACAAACACTAACTATCAAGGACCCAAACTTATGTGGGTACCAAAAATCAAAAATTAAAATTATTTTTGTAGGTACCACGAAAGGTCAAGAGCAATTGGTTCTTGGATAGTAGTTGTTCAAAACACATGACTGGGGATCGATCATTACTATCAAGTCTCAAAAGAAAAGATGGAGGTCATGTGACTTTTGGAGACAATGCTAAAAGAAAAATCATATGCATTGGAAATATTGGTAACCATCATTCTCCTTCCATTGAAAATGTTTTATTAGTTGATAATCTTAAACATAACTTACTTAGCACAAGACAATTATGTGATAAAGGTTATCTCATTAAATTTGTTCTTCCAAATGCCTCATTGAGGATGATATATCTAAAGAAGTATTGTTCATTGGGAGCCGAAGTAAGGATGTTTACACCATAAATATGGAATTTCAAATTGAAAAGAAAATAAAGTGCCTATCAAGCATAAAAGATGATTCTTGGTTATGGCATAGAAGATTAGGTCATGTTAACATGGAATTACTTTAAAAAATCTTCAAAAATAGTCTTGTAAAAGGTTTGCCAAATATAAAGTTTGAAAAAGATAAAATTTGTGATGCTTGTTAATTTGGAAAACAAGTAAAGAGTTCTTTTAAACTTAAACAACTATCTTCTACTACAAGACATTTACAACGTCTCCGTATGGATTTATTTGGTCCTTCTAGAACCGCTAGCTTAAGTGGAAAACATTATGCATTTGTTATCGTTGATGATTTCTCATGATTCACATGGGTCGTATTTTTGAATTTAAAGATGAAGTTTTAAATGCATTTAAACATTTTTGTGAAAGAGTCCAAAATGAAAAAGGATACACCATTACCACAATTATTCGATCACGGTGGTAAATTTGAAAATATAGCTTTTGACGAGTTTTGTAAAACAAATGGTTATGAACATAATTTTTCGACTCCTAGAACTACTCAACAAAATGGTGTAGTAGAAAGGAAGAATCGAACATGGAAAGAAAGAATCGAACATTGCAAGAAATGGCTCTGACCATGTTGAATGAAAATAATTTGCCAAAATATTTTTGGGCCGAAGCCGTTAACACTTCATACTATATTTTGAATAGAATTTTGGTTAGTCGAAAGGAAACCAAAACTCCATATGAGCTTTGAAAAAATAGAATTCTCAATGTCGAATATTTTAAAGTTTTTGGATGTAAATGCTTTATATTAAACTAAGAAAAATTTGACAAAATTTGATTCAAAATCCGATCTTGGAATTTTTCTTGGATATTCATCTATTAGCAAAGTTTATAGAGTTTTTAACAAAAGAACTTTAGTAGTTGAAGAATACATGTATGTTTTCTTTGATGAAACTAACTCCATTGAACAAGAAAAAGTCATTGATGATGAAGATTTCGAAAATCCATTTTAACAACTAAGTGTTCAAAATCAAGACAAAGAGAATCCAAATAATGTTGAAAATCAACATGAGGAGGAAACAATTGTACAACAAATTGAAGAAAAACCACATGAATATCCCAACATTTCATCCTTACCTAAAGAATGGAGGTCTGTTCTTTCTCATCCGAAAGATCTCATTATTGGTGATCCATCCAAAGGGGTTAGTACAAAAAATTCTTCTAGAAATTTTCATAACAATTGTGCCTTTCTTTCACAAATCGAACCAAAGAATTTTAAAGAAGCCGAGTTTGATGAATTTTGGATTCTAGCTATGCAAGATGAACTAAATCAATTTGAAATAAATCATGTTTGAGATTTAGTTGCTAGACCAAATTCACAAACCGTAATTAGCACAAAATGGGTTTTTCGAAACAAACGAGATGAAAATAGTATTATTGTGTGTAACAAAGCTAGATTAGTGGCTGAAGGTTACAATCAAGAAGAATGCATTGATTTCGAAGAAACATTTGCACCGGTTGTTAGATTAGAGTCAATTCGCATGCTTCTTGCTTTTGCTTGTCATAAGAATTTTACTCTCTTTCAAATGGATGTCAAAAGTGCATTCTTGAATGCAGTCATTCAAGAAGAAGTTTTTGTTGAACAACCGCCCAATTTTAAAAATCATAAGTATCCAGACAAAATTTTCAAACCTAGAAAAGCCCTTTACAGATTAAAGCAAGCTCATAGAGCATGGTATGAGAGATTAAGTAAAATTCTCTTATCAAATGACTTTTTAATGGGTAAGGCGGACACTACACTATTTATAAAAACCAAAAAAGGATTATATGATTGTTTTTCAAATTTATGTTGATGATATCATTTTTGGTGCTACTAATATTTTTCTACGTGAAAAATTTTCTAAGCGTATGAGCAGAGAATTTGAGATGAGTATGATGGGTGAACTCAAGTTCTTTCTTGGGCTTCAAATCAAACAAACTAATGATAGAATATTCATTAGTCAAACCAAGTATATCTTGGATATGCTCAAAAAGTTTGAAATGGAAGAATTAAAGCCAATGAATACTCCAATGAGCTAATCAATCAAATTAGATAAAGATGAGCAAGGTACTTTCGTTGATATAACAAAATATCGAGGTATGATCGGATCTCTTCTTTATTTAACCGCTAGTAGGCCCGATATCTTGTTTAGTGTATGCTTATGTGCTAGTTATCAATATAATCCTAAAAAATCTCATCTTAGTGCCGTAAAACGCATTTTCCGTTATCTTAGTGGAACTAGATCCTTAGGTCTTTGGTATCCTAAAGAAACTCATTTTGATTTACTTATTTATTCGGATGCCGATTGGGCCGGTTGAACAATTGACCGTAAAATCACTAGCGGAACTTGCCACTTTCTAGGATTTGCCTTAGTTTTGTAGTTTAGTAAGAAACAAAATTCCGTTGCTTTATCAACCACTGAAACCGAATATATCTCAGCCGCTAGTTGTTGTGCTCAAATCCTATGGATGAAACAAACTCTTTGTGATTATCACATATCCTTTGAAAATGTTCCTATTATGTGTGAAAACACTAGTGCCATTAACTTATCTAAAAATCCCGTTTTGCATTCTCGTACCAAACACATTGAGATTAGACATCATTTTCTACGAGACCATGCACAAAAGGGAGATATAACTTTGGAGTTTGTAAACACCGAAAAACAATTGACTGATATTCTCACAAAACTATTAGCTCTTGAAAGATTTTCATATATTCGACGAAATATAGGCATAATTGAAGAATGTGAAGTTTGTGGCTAATTATTTATGTTTCCTATAATTGACTGCATTTCATGTGATAAACGTGTTTTAAAGTTCTTATCAAAATCGTTGAAAATGCATGATTTTTTAGAACATCTGTTGAAACGGACGACCGTATCCTTAAACATACGTCCGTGTGAAGGAAAACGGATGACACTTTGTTCATCCGGTTCATCATCCGTCTAAGTAGAGAGTTATGTAAAAATTGAAAAGTTAATACAGTCGACCGCTTCAGGACACGGTCGTCCGCTTTGGCTCAAACGGATGATCCGTCTATGAATTCATTTAAACAGAGACTTTTAAAATTTTTGACTAATTTAAACGGTCATCCACCTAAACTTAAACGAACGACCGCCTCCTCATCCGCCTACTCATCCGTTTGAACAGAAAGTTCATTTTCAAAAATTCACATTCAAACGGTCGACCGTCTGATTCAACTGGTCGACCGTCTCAGTGGAAATCAGGGTTTTAAGTTAGAAAATTTTCAAATTTCTTCATTCCAACTTCACGCGACCCACGGTTTTTCTCTCCCAATCTCTCCCCATTCATCAATTTCATTTCAAATCTTTAAAATTTTCACTTCAAATCAAAAACCCATATCAAATCCACACTCAAAACCGAAAATCCCTAATTTTTGTCCTCCAAATCATCCAATTTCATTCCAAACGGATGAACAAAACCCTAGATTCATTCATCCGTCTATATCACAATGCCTCGGGTAAAAATGGTTGCCAAGAATTTTAGGAGAGAAAGGCCACCATCATCATCATCCTCTAAAGAAGAGGTCCCTCAAATGAAACAGATTGACCGTTGTCCCATCCTCATAGGTAAGAATGTCGACCTTGCATCCTTCACTCACGATGCTCCTTTGTTTAACATTGAAAACCTTTTCATTGGTATGGGTTGGGTTCCTATTCTTACCCTAAACGATAAAGTTTATCCCTCTATTGTCAAAGATTTTTACACCAAAATGATTTTCTCTCCGGAAACAGGTATTACGTGTCTTCTTAGAAACAAACGAATAAAGATCACTCAAGAACTCATTCGTTCTATTCTTAATCTTGAGGATGGTGGTATTCGTCTCTATAATACCAAAACAATTTCTCACACTGAAGAATACAATCCGATCGAGGCATGTTTACGCATCACCGAAAAACACTTTGAGGCTGCGTACGTCTAAGTACAAATCAACTCACCCTCCGGTGTCGTGTCTTACACAACGCCATTTCCCATATCATTGTTCCTCGAAAAGGTTATTTAGATGAGGTCAATCATTACGACGTCTTCCTTCTCGACTCTATCCTCCGTGGACGCAAACTAGATTTTTCATACATTATGATCCAACTTATGAAATGTGTTCTTAGTGGCACTAGGGCTAAGGCGCTTCCCTACGGAATGATTCTCACTAAAGTTTTTCAACACTTCAAAATCTCCTTCCGTGATTCGGTCGTCCTTCTTCCTAAAGCCACTGATACCATCAACATCCTTACTCTTAAACGAATGAAAATTATCAAAGAAGACGGACAATACGTGGCGAAGTCCAAAGGGTTTGACGATGAGTCGGGACCCTCTATGTTACCATTCGAGGGTAAAGAAATGAATGTTGATGAAGATAAGCCGCCGCCTCGACCACAATCACATCGGTTGTCGTCCTCCACCTCTGGCTTCAATGAGGACAATTACAATCTTCTTAATGGCCAGATTGACTCACTCACATCTACTGTCGATGGCCTACAACATGCCGTGAGTGACTTACAAAATTCGGCGGCTAGCATACAAAATATGGTTGGAGGGTTACAAAACTCAGTAGACGGCATAACTTCATTGCTTCACTCTCTACATTCCCGTCTCGACGTCGTGCTCCCTCCGTATCCTCCACCGGAGATCTAACTTATCTTTTTCTTCTTTTAGTTTATGTGTTAGTTCTAGTATTTCATTTGTGTCTTTTGAACTATGATTGTCTTTAACTTTCCCATTTATCAATGCATGGCATATTTTAACTTTCAAGTTTTACCGATTAATGTTTTTACCTTAATGTTTCGATTATGCCTTTTTGTTTATGCCAAAAGGGAGAAAATCTATATGAATATGAATGTGATGAATGTGATGTGATATATATGATATGATGAAAATCTGATAATGCTTGACAAACGACTTGGACATTTGATATGAAATTGGTAAATCAAATGAAAATTGGTAAATATGATGATGTATATGAATATGTGATGACATTGGTAAATCAAATAAAAATGGTATCACACTACAAATTCATCAAATTACAAATTCATCAAACCATGTTTACTTGAAAAAGAAAGTGAGAATATATATGCTTTATTTTATCTCATTACTCTATATTCTCACATTATTTGTCATAATCAAAAAGGGGGAAATTGTTGACCTATGGTTAACTTTAAACCTTAATGTTTTGATTATAACAAACAAATTAGTTGTGTTTACTAATAATCTATTTTCAAGTAATATTCAAAGCGCTACAAATCGAACTCTCATGCAATGTCAAGATCAAAGTCAAATCAATACAAGAGTTCAAGCATCTCAAGATTCAAATATCAAGATCAAAGAATTGATTTCTAGATAAATTTGTAAAGGTGTTAACTCTTTCATTTTTAGCAATTAAATGAATGAAAGCTCAAAAACACTTTTATGCACAAAACCTATGTTCATATCACTTACATAAAATGCTTTTATCAAAGCCACAAAGCAATTTTTGAATCTGTGGAAACGGTCATCCGTTTGGAGCGACCCAATCGACCGTTTGATGAACCGATCGTCTGTCTGGCTGTCATTCTCCAAAAAAGTGTCCGTTCTGATTTTTTGCAATGTCAATGGCTAGTTCTGACCATCTGACTGGTCCGTTTGGTTATCCTTTTCAACAGAAAGTGACGAAAATTCATATCTATAAATATCACTTCATTTATTATCATTCAACAATACTTAGAAGAGCATTTATAGATAGAATCATATTGATAAACTACATTCAAAGCTTTATTGTATTTATATATTCAATATCATTTATTGAAAAACTTTGTTTGATCAAATCAAACTTTTGATTCATCATTCTCAACAAAGTTTATCTTCTAACACTTGAGCTTTCCTCATCAATTACTATTCATTAAAGTGTTAGTTTCTCTTAGAACTAAACTTGTATTTATCATTCATCAATAGAGAAATACTCAAATCAATCTCTTTATATTTTTTGGGTCATATTGAGGTCCCTTAAAAGCTCAATATTGTATAAGGATCAGGGATCCTTGTTTGTAAGTCACCGGATACATTGTAAGAGTTTGGATTGCACCATAAGTCAATCAAAATAGTGGAAAGGCCGTGCTCGTGTTGGAGAGCTTGGTAACGGGGGACGTAGATTATTGGTTGGATCGAACATCCATAAAAATATCGTTTGCACTCTCTCTTTTCTTTTATTTACTTATATTGTGCTTATATTTTTTGTGGATTAATTTTCATTTCTTAAATATCATATCTTGATAATATTTTTCGAAAAAGTTTGAGAAAACCAATTCACCCTCTCTTGGTTAGTTATTATTGGGCTATCAACTTCAAATTTTACTTGCAGGTTTAGTCATTTTTGCTCCAAAACTTTATGTTTGGTCCCATACTTTCAAAAACTTTCATCTTGGTCCCCAAATCTTCATAGTTGTTCACTATATGTCCTATTGGTCCTTCTACTTTCATTGTTGTGCACTTTGGTCCTTTGATTTCTTCTTTTATTTCAATTTAGTCATCTTTTATTTGCAACCCAAGTCCTTCAATTTTTGAATGTTTACAAGTTGGTCTCTCTTCCCAAGCCTTCGTGCATTTTCAGTCATTCTTTACCTATTTTACATTGTTTTTTTCCAATTCTATTCAAACTCGAGTTTCAACCTAAAATAATCAAATCAATACATAATTAAATAAAAATTTACTTAAGAGTACATACAGTTGTCCACTTTTGATAGGCCTGATAAGTGTAAATCAACACTTATCAATTAGCCCCAAACTTAAACATTTGTTCGTCCTCGAACATGATTATTTACTTAAACAATCAAACAAATTATATTTAAATTTACTATAAAAGATAGCTTCCCGTAATTGCCTTAGGTTTTTTGAAACAATCAAATAATTCATAAAAAAAACTTATAAATCATTCTACCTAAATCAATTTTTTTTTACTTATCCGATGCTCGACTTACATATGTGTGTGTGCATAGTTAATCCAATCAACATTATCCTTTTGATTGGTAATATTTCGTCATCCAATAGTCAAATATTTCCTCTCTCTCGTAAGAATACACACTCCCATAGTGATATTCAATCTCTCACCCTGGTGTTAACTCTGAATTTGCCCTCAAAACTCTTATTCTTTTACCGCACAAAATTTGGTTAAGTTTAGCCAAAACAGTAGCTATCTAGATCTGTGATGATTCTCTCTTTATTGAGTGATTCGACCATCAAGCTTTCACCAGGTAGTCAAAACCACTAGTTATCTAAATATCCAAGTTATATGTACAAAGGCTTAATCTTGCCCTTTTATATATATATGTAAGACCTCACTCCTCTAAACTTTCTAGATGACCATTGTAACGAGCTTTAGGCCAATGGCTCCCGGGTCTGATAGATCTTAGGGCACCGAGTTTTGAAAACCCATATGAGCTTTATCACTCGAGTCAACTAGGCTACAAAGAGAGGTATAAGACAATGCAAGTGCAATGCCTTTCATTTTTTTTTTTTTGTGTGCAAGATAAATAAGCAGGGATTAGATTCCTAGCATCCGGTCAATACCTAGATTTCACCTGTTAGCCAAATACACTCTACACAAATTTTACTCATGCACGGAATCAATACCTATCTAAATACCTTCCGCATTGGTTTAACTACCCCCAAACTATCCTTACAACTAGTTAGGTAATTAAGTTGTCAATTGGTGGTCATGGTTTTCACAACTTAGGTTCACTATTTTTCCATTGTATTTTATTCAATAAACCAACTAAATGTAGTAATATTCATGACTATTGTGCTCACACTTAATCATATCTCACATGGATAAGTATAATATATAAAAAAGGCATAAGTAACATCACTTAGTCATAATTCATGAATTAATAACAGTTTAAAATGGATATCATCAATAGCCGGTATGGCTATCCAACATACAAGCACGCAAATATTTTTTTTTAAATTCATCCACAACTCTCACAAAAATAATGATAATAATAAAGTCACCTCCAAACTTAAAATCCACATTGTCCTCAATGTGACAAAAGAAAGCGAAATAAATAAAAAAAGTAAGAGTTAACCCGAATCAAAAAGCGTGGAGACAACATCAGACTTTCAGCTGATCAATACGCATTGGGATTGGGATGACAATGTGTAGCTTGAATTAATAAAAATTTAAATGTTCTTAATTACTAAAAATCAGAAAACGTGCTCTATTTTCTAATGCACTCTTAAAATTCTACATGCAATACAATAAACATATAAGAGATAGAAAAAAGGGTTGCCTCCCATTAAGTTCTCGATTTATAGTCTAGAGCTTGACCGTTTGCAACTTTCACTTATGGAAGCTCGAATTGAGCTTTGGAAGTCTTGCATTGCTTGCAATTACCAGCTTTGCAAGATTTGTCCTTTGCTCTCCATGTTTTAAATCGACCTTTTTCATCTTTAATTGCTCCAACTAGTCCACCTATATCCACATCCTGTTTGTACTTCTCTTGACCAATTTTCACCAATTCATCAACTCTAAAACACTCTTCAAGGTCGATTGGTTGCTCAGGTATGGTGTACATATTGAATACTGCTCATTCATCATCAATTACCTTCAAGATTAGCTCACATTTTTCAACATCAATAAGGGCTTGACTCGTCACTAAGAATGGTCTACCCAATATAACTGGCATATACCGGTCCTCTTCGATATCAAGGACAATAAAGTCAACCAGAAAGATACATTTATCCAGCTTGATGAGCACGTCCTCAACCACACCCCGCGCTTGATTGATCTATCAGCAAACTGTAGAGACACAGTTGTTGCTTTTACATCTCCCAAACCTAATCTCATGTAGACAGAAATGGACATCAAATTAACACTTGCACCTAAATCACATAAAGCATTAAAATTATAGAATTTTCTAATTGTGCAAGGTAATTTAAAACTCACTGGATCTTTTAACTTCGAGGCAACTTATTTAGCAGAATAGCACTACACTCCTCAGTTAAAGCTATTGTCTCTTATTCATCTGATTTTCTCTTCTTCGACAACATATCCTTCGTAAATTTTAAATACAATGGCATCTGGGCTAACGCTTCAGCAAAAGGAATATTGATGTGCAGTTTCTTAAAGACTTCAAGAAATTTTTCAAACTTCTTGTCGAGCTTGTGCTTATGCAACCTCTAAGAAAATGGAATTGGTTGCACATAATCTTTGACAGGAATTGGCGCCCTCACTCTTGATGATTCAGTAGATTCCATTGAAACTTTTTCTTTTGATTTTGTATGTTGTTGTCTAATTTCTTCTTCCTCAATTACCAACTGTTTGCCATTTTTTTTTGGTCTTTTCACGTGAATTTCTGGCAGTTGTACTCCGCTTCTAGTAGTGATTGCATTTACTTGTTCTTTTGGAATTGTCACTGTATTGCGAGGCAAAGTGTCTGGTTTCTTTTCTGACAATTGCAGGGCTAACTGGCCAATCTGTGTCTCTAATTTTCTGATAGACGCTTGTTGATTTTGATAGTTTGTATCCAGCCGCTCCAATACTTTATCAATTTTATACATATACTATTGAAACATCTTTCCCAAAATTGGTCATCTTTCTTACTGAGTATTATTGGCATTGCCACTTTGTTGATTCCCAGACCACCTAAAATTTAGGTATTGCTTCCAACCTGGATTGTATGTTTGTGAACATTGATTATACTACTGATGTGTATTATTCTGCACAAAATTGACATGTTCTAGAGAGGCCAATAACATACAATCTGACGTCGAGTGATTAGCCCTACAATTTTCGTACATCATGGTTGCTTGGATTGCATTCATTCCTTGCATTTGTGTTTTGACCAAGAGCTACACCTATTTTGTCAATGCATCAATTTATGCATTAGTAGCTGATTGACTGTCAATCTCATGTATACCTACAACTTTTTTTGGAGTGGCATGATCAGATGAAAACATGGTATGTGTATTTGCAATCAATTCATATAGCTTCCATGCTTCATTGACATTCTTATTCGTAATGGACCTGTTTGCAAAGGAGTCTACTATCGATTTGGATTGAGGAGATAGCCCAGAGTAAAAATTTTGAGCATGTTTGCCCTTTTTAATGCCATGGTTTGGACATTTTCTAAGCAAATCCTTGAATCTATCCTAAGCTTCATGATACTTTTCTCCATCCAGTTGCTAAAAGTTAAAGATTTCCAGCTTCATCTTGGCTACTTTAGATTGTGAAAAGTACTTGTTACAAAATTTTCTATCTAAGTAATCCAATGTGGTGTACTAGATGCGGTTCTGAGTCCAGCCATTCTAGAGCCTCATCCCTCAATGTATAGGAAAATAATCGAAGTCTGAGGGCATCTTCATTCACTTACGGCACATCCGTAGGAATCTGGAGATATGAGTATTCGAGTTTTCATTCGTCTTTCCATAGAACTGTAGGTTATTGCTGAAGAGATTAATCAGATCGGCCCTTAATTGAAAGTCGTGCCGACCAAAAGTAGGATAAACTATGTTTGAACAATCAGGAGCTGCGACCGGAGTTAAAAACTGAGCCATTGGCATATTTCCATCGTCATCTTCTTCTTCTTCATGTTGCTGAATTTGCTGAGGTACCATTCGGGCTGCTTCTATAGCAGCTGCTCTTGTAGCCTCTTGTTCAGCTTCTCTTCTTACTTGTGCATCTGCCATTTGAATTTGTTGCTGATCTTTCTGTTTTTAGTTGTGTTCTTTGCATCTTCGTCTGAAAGTACGTTCAATCTCAGAATCAAAAGTCTCAAGATTGCCGTTTTGTGAATGGAGCGTGCAACAAACACATTTTCTGTAATAAGAAAACAAAGAAGAAAGAAATAAAAAGTATAATAATAAAATAAATAAAATAAAAATTTAAACTAACTCTAACACTAACAATTAATCTAAACTATTATCAAATAAGAATAGTCTCCGGCAACGGCGCCAAAAACTTGTTGTGAAAATTATGTAATTGCAAATGAACAATATCGTACATAAGTAATAATGTGGACATATTGAGTCTGGATTATCGTTTCTGCGAATACTATCTTATTTATATACTAGTTCAATTAATCTTTATCCAAATATGTTTAAAACACTTTAAAATAAACTGATTTGATGATTTAATTTAAAACTATTAATTCTTAGAAAAAAAAATGTAATAACTTATATGAAAGCAAATATCAATAATTTATCAAGAATGATGGTTAAAGCATTTGGATTAACGATTTCACCATAGTTGTCATCTCTAATTTCTCTTCTCAAGATTTCTTCTTAATGTTGTATTCAGTCGAATTCACTAATTTAACATAATTTACCTCTCTCGAGTTCAAATTAGTCCTATCTAATTAAGTAAACTTATGAAGTCAGAATAATTCTTAATTAGATGCATTATTTGTCCCAAGAATTCAATTCATACCGGAACAATAACAAAAGTGTATCTCTACTTTTTATCTAATTGTCAAATTTTACTACGTGGTCTAGATTAATAATTTACCTCTCAGTTCATTACAATCCACAATTCAATGACAACTAGTGGCCAATTATTTCAAGAATTAAGAAAAAAAGTAAAATCAAATACTTAATTAATTTATAATTCAAAACTTGAGAGTCAAAATTAAAGAATTAAACTAGATCTAGGTTACATCGTTCATCCAAACTTTAAATTTAGCTACTTATAATTCAGGAGAAAGAAAGCATAAATAAATTTAAATACATAACCGGATCTTGAATAAAAGATGAGAACAAGTTGAATATCTTGCACCAAGAATTCTTATTCTTCACGTTCCAATCTTCAAGATCTTGATCGTTCTTCATATTTTTTGCCGTTCTTTTTCTAAGATTCAACAACCTTCTTTTGACCTTAGTTAGGTCTTTATATAGTGTTTTACTAATTTTGAAACCCGTGTACGTAAAAAGACGAAAAAGGCCCTGACTAGAGTTGAATGCGGCAAACAGTAAATTTTTGGGTTAATTACACTAATGGTCCCCATTCTTTCACATTTGTAACGATTTCATCCCCATTCTTTGTTTTAGTAGATATCATCCCCATTCTTCCATTTATTCTCACATAGGGTCCCCACTCACGGAATCCGTCTATTTCCACCGTTATCTAGGTTCGCACTTCTTTTTTTATCATTTTAAAATGAGGGCATTTTAGGCAGATCCCAAAATATTTCTTTCTTCCCATAAAACTACAGACTTAGCGTGCCATACACACTCAAACGACTGTTCATATTCTTGAAACTTCTGTTCATCATCTCCATCGTGGGAACCCCAATTCGCTTGATTTTGTGGTTTTTGTTGTACAAAAAGTTATTATAACATATTCGTTGCTCGTCTACATTTTGCAAACCCAAAAATGCGATTTCTTAGAGAGGCCGATAGTATTCCACAATACAGTAAGTTTCAAAAATTCTATTTTTTACATTTCAAATGTATTATTTTTTGTAGAAAATAACCCCTATTCCAATTATTGATTCACTAAATGTTTTGTTATGTTTGTTGTTTGAAGCAGAAGAAGATGAATCGCGTTTGTTCACAATGAAATGCTTTCACGGAGGGACATTTTTCGAAAGGATGAGGAACGTGTTCTATTCCCATGGCGAAGTTCATTTCATTGATGATATTGATGCTGATTATTTTTCAAAATTTGAAATAGACTGTATCGCTGAGTCTCTAGGGCTTTCTCAACTGTTAGGATATGTGTATAGAAGGCCAAAGTTGTCCCTCGCTGACGGGTTGATGAGGTTAATGAGTGACAAAGATGTGTTGGGTATGCTTGAAGACCTTAGTTTTTCTAGGATTATTGAAGTGTATTTCATTCCCCCACCAGCACCACGCTTAAGTATCACATTTGAGAAAAATGTAGAAATCACAGAAGTAGATGATATTGATGAGGAAAAACATCATTTCGGGACACCGATTGAGCCAATTGTGGAAGAGGTTGATGAAGGATGTGATGAATATATTGTTGAAGTTGAAAGAGACTCAGTTGATATTGCTGAAAGTCAACCATTGTCGGGCTCACAACCTCCGGTGATATCGCAAGATGATGTTGGTGGTAACAGCGATTACGCGGAAGAAGTAAGGTAGTGGGAGGAAATATTAACTAACAATGAGGACTACGGGATTCAGTTTGAGGATTTATTTGACTGGAATGTAGGATTTGATGATCACCAAAATGAACAACATGAGATTAGACAACATGGTGACGAACAGAATGAAGAAGCTGATGTTGTTGATCAGAATGAAGAAGCTGATATTGTGGACCAGAATGAAGAACATAATGAAATACCTGATGAAGAACATGATGAAGAATTCAATGACTCGGACTACGAGCAGGAGGTTCCTATTTTGAATGATGATGCCAATTTTGAGACACATTACACTTGGGATGATGACACACCGATAGTGCATGATGGCAGTGAAGATGATGATTCCGATGAGTTGAGGAGTTTAGACAGTGATGAAGAAGGGTGCAGGATAAGAAAGAAGCGTGAGAATGTCTACTCCGGTAGAGCTGACAACGAAGACCCACAATTTCAGATAGGTAATTTATCTGAAATTTGAGTCCCCATTCTTTACATTTGAATCATTTCTGTCCTTCTTAATTGTCTCTGTGTTTGTATACATGTAGGTTTGCAATTTGAAACCAAGGCGCAGTTGAAGAATTTGATAAAATAGTACTCCGTGAAGCATGGTCGAGCTATAAGGTTTGTTAAGGACGATAGGATTCGTTTACGGGCTAAGTGTGTGGAGGGATGTCCATGGATATTATATGCGAGGGTGGTACCAAGGACAACTACATTTTGAATCAACACACTAGATATAAATCACAATTGTGCCATGGTTTTTGAGAATAAGCATGCGACTTCAACTTTTTTCTCAACTAAGTATGTGGACATGTTCAGACATCAGCCGAATTTGACATTTAACAGTTTCGAGGACATAGTGAAGAAAGATTGCACGATCAATACATCTAGGTCCCAATTTTATAGGACTCGTACCAAGTGTTTGGAGGCAATTAGAGGGTCGAACAATGAACAATACAAATTACTCTCTGATTATATGGAAGAGTTGCGAAAGAGTAATGCTGGGAGCACTGTTGTTTTAAACATAGAAATGGTAGGGGGTGCTAGAGAATTTAGATGGATGTATATTTGTTTAGGAGCTTTGAAAAAAGGGTTTCAATCAGGGTGTAGACGAGTGATTGGTTTAGATGGGTGTTTCTTAAAGGGTGAAAATGGTGGGCACATGCTGACTGCGGTTGGGATTGATGCTGATAACGGAATGTATCCGCTAGTGTATGCGGTTGTGGAGAGTGAAAACTCGAGCAGTTGGAAATGGTTTGTGGAAATTTTACTTGATGATGCGGGAGTTGGTAACAGTTATGGTTGGACATTCATTAGCGACAAACAAAAGGGTTTAGTAGATGCTTTGGAGTCGTGCTGTGAAAATGACGAGCATCGTTTTTGTATACGCCACTTGTACGCCAATTTCAGGACCAAGTTCAGTGGGTTGGCATTGAAACGAATGTTGTGGGCTGCTGCAAGGTCAACTACGGAGGCACAGTGGAAGGTTGAATTGGAGATAATGAAACAAGAAAATGTGGATGCTTATAATTGGTTGGCTAACAAGCCGGCAACTCAATGGAGTCGCTCACATTTTAGAGACACGAACAAGTGTGACATCATGATGAATAATCTGTGTGAGTCCTTCAATGCAGCCATTATACAAGCGCGTGATAAACCAATCATTTGTTTGCTGGAAAAAATAAGGTACTACTTAATGACACGCTTGGCCACAAGGAGAGAAAATGTTACGAAATGGGTTCATCCTTTTGGCCCAAAAGTTTGGAAAATTTTGGAGAAGACGAAGGAAGAATCAAGGTACTGTCAACCTACATATGCTGGAGACAGGCAGTTTGAGGTGAGAGATAATACTACTGGATTCATCTATGCCGTTGATTTACAAAAAAAGACATGCACGTGTAGGAGGATCCAGCTGTCAGGGCTGCCATGTGCCCATGCAATTAGCTCCATTACGAAATGCAATTTACAACTTGAAGATTACGTGGACATGTGCTATAGTAAAGAGTCATTCGTAAAGGCTTATCATCCAGTAATTTGTCCAATGGCGGGTCCAAAATTTTGGGCAGACAGCAAACAAAATTCGATAAACCCACCACCTCATCGTAAACAACCTGGAAGGCCGAAGAAAGTAAGAAGAAGAGAAGTTGATGAGGCACCTTCATCGAGCAATAAACATCGTAGGTTTGGTATTCGTATGTCTTGTAAAAAATGTGGACAAACTGGACACAACAAACGTAGTTGCAAGATAGCTACAACAGGGAGCACCGAAGCCAAGCAAGCGACAAAGAAGAAAAAGAAGGCTTGAAAACGTCAGCAGAAGAAGAAGAAGATGCTGTACATTTTGTGGAATCTGAACTGCATGTATTTTTTTTTTTTTTTTGTTTTGTCCTTAGTAACTACATGCCATTTTGATGTTGTGGTTAAGTATTGCTGCTGTTTTAGATCACTTTGGTTGACATGGTTGTGTTTTGATGGTGATGAATGGAAATTTTTTGTTAGTTGCTTCTGTTTTAGGTCACTTTTTTGCTTTGTGGATGTTGATGGGATGTTGTCGGCTGTGGGATGTTTGATTGTGCTGGTTGTTTAGGGTGTTGATTTTGTTTGTTTATGTGGAATGTTGATTTTGTTGGTTTTTTATGCAAAACATAGCAGATATGTTCAATTTTTTCTTTGAAAGATATACCTCATCAGGTCCCAATTCTTTACATTTAGTCACAGTGTACGTCCCCATTCTTTAGCTTCAATCACAAAAAATGTCCCCATTCTTTACGTTTAAAAACAGTAGAGGTCCTCATTCTTTACAAACAATCACATAAAAGGTCCCCATTCTTTACCTTGATTCGCAGCTTACATCCCCATTCCTCAACAATCAATCAGAATGTATCATCCCTTAAAATGTCAACTTATTGCTGTGTACATTCATTCCATTGTAGACTTGAAAATTAACAGATTAACAGCATCGTCATTTCATTTGATTGAAAATTGGAACTTAACATATTTCCCTTTTACTACAGACACGTAACTTAGTACATGAATACCCAGACTCCAAACAACAAAATTATAGCAAAAAAAATCCAACTTCGACTGCTTCCAGCTGCCGATGTTTGATTTTGTGCTTGTCTTCTGTTCTCAGCACGCAATTTCCCATTCACTGCTTCTAATCTTCTATTCTCAGCTTGTAGTGTTATGTTGTCAGATTCAACACTTGTATTACCAGCTTCTAATCGAATGTTCTCTGCTGCCAATCTTCTATTAGCTGCTTGTAAAGTAAAGATCTCGTCTTCCAATCTTCGTGTTGACCTCAACAAACCTGGAATGACTACCTTTGATCGGTCATATATTGGTGGGTCATACCACACAAAGCATCTACAACGATCTCCCTACAAGAAGACACATTTTAATTAGAGATTCAACCAAAAACACCGGTCATTTGTGCTAAATGATACCTTTTGGTCACAGACGAAGAATCTTCTTCCTAGGTTTGCATCAGTCCAAGAAGTCTTCAGATCCATAACATGACCACATCTGCATGTTCTACCTTCCATATCTTGGTTGCAATGGCACAACACAGAACGGAGAACAAAGTTGAGGAGAGAAGAATGAAGAAAACAGTACAAGAGAGATGTCAGATGAGAGACAAAAGAACAAATCTGAACTTCACCATTAATATAAGACAACCCACGTCATGTACTTGACAAATGGAGGGAAGAAAGAAATATTTTGGGATCTGCCTAAAATGCCCTCGTTTTAAAATGATAAAAAAGGAAGTGTGAACCCAGATAACGGTGGAAATAGACGGATTCCGTGAGTGGGGACCCTATGTGAGAATAAATGGAAGAATGGGGATGATATCTACTAAAAAAAAGAATGGGGATGAAATCGTTACAAACGTGAAAGAATGGGGACCATTAGTGTAATTAACCCTAATTTTTTTTGCCAAATTCAATTTCAATCCCATATTTGCACACTTGGTCCTCCAAGTTTTGACATATATACAGTTTGGTCCCACTTCAAGTTTTACTTGCAGGTTTAGTCATTTTTGCTCCAAAACTTTATGTTTGGTCCCATACTTTAAAAACTTTCATCTTGGTCCCCAAATCTTCATAGTTGTTCACAATATGTCCTATTGGTCCTTCCACTTTCATTTTTCAGCACTTTAGTCCTTTGATTTCTTCTTTCATTTCAATTTAGTCCTCTTTTATTTGCAACCCAAGTCCTTCAACTTTTGAATGTTTGTAAGTTGGTCTTCCTTCCCAAGTCTTTGTGCATTTTCAATCTTTCTTTGCCTATTTTGCATTGTTTTTCTCCAATTCTTTTCAAACTAGGGTTTCAACCTAAAATAATCAAATCAACACATAATTAAGTAAAGATTCACTTAAGAGTATATACAATTGTCTACTTTTAATAGTCCTGATAAGTGTAAATCGACACTTTTCACTTACATCTGACCAAATAATTATGAATTGCTCCAGCATCTCCAACACCAAGCCGTAATCTTATTTTCTTTTCAACATAATTTCTACAATATTTTTCCAAAAAAGGAACATTATCATGCCCTCAGCTTCCACTACAAATGACTAATAATTCTTTAGGACACCAATTCCAACTTCAATTCAAATTTTCTTTGAGCACCTTTACTAATCTCTCTATTGCATGAGTAAAACTGGAATTTTTGTCGACTCAACCACTGCTTATGCTCAAGTGTAACAGAATTCATTTTACACTTCCCATCTTCAAATACAGAAACATTAACCTTAGCTTTGCACCCTGTTTTTGTCAATAGATTAGGATTAATGAAATGTTGTTTTTGAGGCCTTGACTTTCCCATTTGAGAACATTATAAGCAAACAAAATTTAAATTCCCGTATGTTTGTGTTGATCTCTTTATAATTCCAAAATCTTCTTGATTCCCATGTTGTTTATAATACCCAAAAAGGCTATCAAAGGAATCAAAATGCATCAAACTTCAGGTGCTTGCATAATGTTATCACAAACCATATTCTTGTGTCATCCACATATTCTTTATGACCAACATATTGTCTTCTTCTATAAGCATCTCAACCACTTTATAATCTATTAATTAAAATACAAAAGTAATGGAATGTAAACATTAATTACTAACAAGACAGAATGATGAATGCATATTATTTATTCAATTCTGAAGCAAAATCTACATATATATCATATTATATCTCAAAAACAAGAAATTAATAATTACATTGAGTGCAGTGATTATATGAAAATCACAATATTTCACAATGCAGACTCTTCAATGCATTGTGGCTGGACTTACTATTGACTACTAAACTAGAGCTGGCAGAAGGAGGGCAGTACAAGTGGTGCTCGAAGCTACAATTGTCGTCAACTATTAGAGACAGAAACATAAAGAAATATCTGAAGAGAGAGAGAGAGGAAATGAGGGAGAGGAGAAACATCTTTTTCCGTGTCTATGTGAAAAGGAAAGTAATGGATCGATAAATGTTTGTGTTTTCAATACACTTGTTGTGCTTTAGCGCTTGTTTAATTCATATTTTAATTTGTTAAAAAGTTGTGGTCATAAGTTAACAATTATTTTTAAACATACATTTTATAGGACCTACGATTTTTATTAACTTTTCAACCACACGTTTCATCAATATTTTATCAAAATTTGAAAAAAAAAAATCTCAATCAAACAAACTTTTAATATTATATTTGTAGAATAATTTATGTCAAATAGGACATCACATGGGTGCCACATCAACTGGGGACAGTACAAACTGTGTATAGATTGCATTACATGATAGAAAAGCCCAGTTATAATTACAGTATTTATTATCAAATAAAAAAATTGATTTAATAAATAATTAAATGCTTTATTCTTATTGGTTATTGAAAATGTACTATTGGAAGACTACAACTCTTATGAATGGTTGTCTTGATGGAAGACACCTTTCCCGAGCTATAAATAAAATAAGAATATGGTTCGTTCTCTCATACTACAAAGTGATCAATTGAAAAATAGCAATTAGGCCTGGGGTGTCGGATTCGATTCAAGAATTTCAATACCAGAACCATTTATTACAACTTGGATATTTCGTAAATTGAACCATTTGAGTCCATGTAATTATTGGAATCAAACCCGAACCATCAGTTCGAGTTCAGATTCGGTTCTACTCATAATATTTTTTTTTTATAAAAATTATGAGCTGACAATACAAATTATCTTCCCAATGTATAATAGAAATAGACGAAATAAAATATGCTACCAAATACATATTTTAACACTTTCTTAATCTAATGGCACAAAATATAAATATAGCAGCTAATAGATTGCATAATATAGCATTCAATACCTAGCGCAAAATAAGCCACCAGATAGCGTCCATTATTTAGCAGAGTATAAACATAAAATTACATACCCAAAGAACAAACCAAAAACAAAAAACCAACAAAATAAAAGTACTAGATTTTACAATGCTAAAAATAACATAAATTATTCATCTCAAAACAACATAACAATAAACATTGTCGAATTTTCTTTCTATCCCGTCATTTCATTTGCTTCACCATTCAACAACCTTTCAAAAAAGTGTGAATTGTAAAGTTAGAAACAATATAAATGAAATATTTTTTAATTTTTGTAGAACTACTTACCATTTACCATTTACCAACCAAACATATAAAAACTCGTTGCTTAAGTTGTAGCATCGACAACTCTGCAATGTACAATTAAAATATCATAATTAAAACAAGTGTAACAAAATTAAAACTTATTAGTTTAGTAAAATGCAAAATAAAGATATAGAAATTACATGTTTCAATTTTCTCATAAAACTCCGTCTTTTCTATGCAAAATACATCTTGGAGTACTCTCAAAAGTCTAGATTCTTCCAGTAACCAATTTTGTGTACAAATTAATGCCTCAACTGTTTTAGGAGTTGGAGAACTCTTAAGTGAATCAAGAATCCATCCACCCGTGATAAATGCTGACTTAGAAGCAACCGTAGAGACATGAATGGCAGGCACATCCCTTCAATCTTAGATAAAATTTTAAATCTTGAACTAACCAATTCAAAATGTCAAAGTTTGCATTTGCAGGGTCTTAAATACTTTTCCCAGATATTTTTGAATCTCATCCTTTCTAGCTAAATCCACTTTGCTAGTTTTCAATTTCTTGTACCCCGTGTCAACTTTATTAAATGCATTCATATCATCTTTTTCATCATTTAAACAATCAATCAAAGTTACTCCTGTTAAAATTACTACCACCAATTCCACCATCACCACTGTGCAATCCCTTGTACTCATTGTATAAAGCATACAACAATTTCGTAACTTCATTTTTTAACACATCCACCTTGTTGGCAACATACAAGATACTTGTGCAATATGCAACGTACTCTAATTTGTACCTAGGATCAAGCACAATGGCCATAAGCAAAATCTTGTTCATTATCTCAATTGTGGCCCAATACTTGTCAAACTTGACCTTCATATTGCATGCCATACTACTTAACAAGCGATCATCTTTACTACTCAATGTTGTTAGTGCATGTTCAATGTTGCAAACTTCTTTGAAGTAAAGATTGGAAGTAACTAATGATGAACTAAACTTCAAAATGACTTCATAAAATGTTCTTAAACATTTGCAAATTTTCTAGCTTTATCCCAATCATCAATAGTAGACGGCCCTTCTCTTTTGTGACCATAATTCACGCTCATCAAAATATTTGTAATAAAATCCATCATCTTCTTCCATCTGTCCAAATGCTTTCTCAAATTCAATGCACTATCCAACATTACGAAAGTTGAATTCCATCTGGGGCACATCTAGAACGGCAAGCTTTTTGCAACCAAACTTTTCTCTTTCAACACATGTTTTAAATTTCACGTACCTAGAAGAAGATGATCGAAAATATTTGACCGCATTTCGAATACTTGCTATGGATCGATTAAACTCTTTCAACCCTTCATTAACAATAAAATTAATGATGTGCGTCAAACACCTAACATGCAAATGAGCACCACCCAAAATCATGCCATTGGTTTTCCACTTCAATTTGTTTTTCACATAAATGATTGCCGTATCATTTGCATTTGCATTGTCAATGGTAATGGTCGACACGTGCTCTATTTCCTAATCAAGCAAACAATTTTCAACAAGTTTTCGTATTGTCTCCCCTTTATGATTTGGAAAATGAAAAGCTTAAAATCCCCTTATGCAATTTCCAAATTTTATCATTAAAGTGTATTGTGATTACCATATAATTGATATTCTGAATTGATGTCCAACAATCAGTTGTAAGAGCAACCATTTGCCTATTCTTAACAAGTTTATTCTTCAATGATTCCTTAGTCTCATTGTAAAGATAGAGCACATCCCTATCAGATATCTTCTACATTCTTCTTTGTTAAACACTGATGCTGTAAGATTAAACATGTTACCCTCACCATTACCATCGTCATTTCTTTGTTGAGTTAAGTTCTTTTGTTTTTCACCAATTTGAACAGCCTTATGTGCATAACAACTATCTAAGTGCTTCCACATACTAGAAGTTCCACCCTTTGAATTACTCTGAAGGACTTTTCCACAATTATTGCATTTTGATGTATCTTCTCCATCTATCTTAGTGAAATGCAACAAAATTGCCAACCTTGTCTTCATATTCTTTTTAGTTTCAAGTGTCTCGTGATTCATCTATAAAAATCAAATAATTCACTCATTCGACAAATGTAAGAAATTGTGCATTCAAGATATACATACAAAAAGGATATTAAATGATTGTTATAAAAAAATTAGGGTTAGAAAAAGGGCTCTTACAATTGAAGGCGTGTCATGGTCGGAGAAAAGATTAGCCTTCCTGGAAGCACTTTGTGTTGATTGTTGAACGAGAAAGATGATGGGGGGAAAGAGAGAGGAGCCAAAGAGGGTGAGCAAGAAATAGTCTGCTTGAGCCTTGAGCAATTGAGTGTGAGAGACGAGACAAGAGTGCGAGAAGATAAACTGAAACTGAAGAGGCAGAGAGCGATTTTGGATTTTGATTTTTCAAATTGGGCCAAATTTTGACGTGCAATTTTGTGAATTTGATTTTGGGAGTTGGGTGTTTCAAATTGATCCAATTAAGTTTGGACCTAGGTGGTGTGTATTTGGACTTTTATTTTGGGTATTGGATAATTTGATTCTCTTCTTTAGTTAGTGTTAGGCCAATTAATTGTGTTAGGCACGGGTGAATAAATTGTAAAACATAAAAATTTATAAAAAAGATAAATTCGATTCCAGATTCGGATACCCAGGATTCTAGTTCATGAACAAAGAACCGACCATCGGTTCTTGGTTCCGATTCCTAATTATTTTTTTAGAACCGAACCGAAACCTCCGGCTCCAGTTCATTCCAGTTCGGGAGATTTAGTTCCAATTAAAATGCCCACCCCTAATAGCAATGCTCAAAGCTATGCTTTTCTTCCATCCTTATTTAAGCTTAAATTATAATTGAAACTGATAAAACTGATCAAACATATTTCTTATCTATATATTTTATAAGACATACAACTTATTATTCACAGAATCCACAATTTATAAATATTTGAAAAAATAATTTTAGCAATGCCAAACATAATATAATTAAGTGAAAGTCATGAAGTTCAAAGGTTCGGAAATTATAGATTTATGCCTAATTGTTTATGCATGAAATAAATATTTGGTTACAACCTAAACATGGTCATATTCAACAAACAAATTTTTGTGCAAGTACATTTGTAATAGAAAATGGAATGCATCAATTAATGACAGCATAAATGTTGAATGAATATTAACTATGCCTTGCAATTTAAAAAGCAATCTCAAATTGGGCCTAAAGCAAAGTAAAGCACTGACAGAAATAAGTGTGCACGAGTTTACAAAAACTTAACATTATTATACATCTACAACGACTTCATATCATATACCAACTTATATCTTCACATCACAGACAATACAAATAACATTATCTATTTTCACAACAGTTTCAGAGTGAATACATTTTACATGCTGCATTTATTTTTCATCTTAAACTGCACCACCTACATTCAATGGCTCATCTTCATCTGATTCCGACAATGCCCGTCTGCGTCGGTTGGCGTTTGATGAAGGCGCAGCCTTCACGAAGGAAAAGATGAGGGAGAACATGAATTAGAAGATGTGATCATAAAAGGATACAAAACAAAAATGAAAAACTGAAATTGAAAACCTGAGAAGGATTATAAAGAAATTGGAATGATAAATGGTGTAACAATGAAGATTGTTAAATGTAATTTTAGTTTGCAAAAAAAAAAAATGATGGATGATTGGCCTAACATACGACATGGAAGTAATACTTGAAGATGGATCATATGCCCAAGATACCTCATAATGCCAAGTTATTGCAAGATCTAAAATACTCCAAGTAGGGGAGCATTATTTTTGACAAAACAAGCACCGAGGAAGTAATAGCCAAGTGATACAAGTGTAAAGTAACTCTAGTGGGATAAAAGTTTAAGCAACTCAGACTTCCAGCATAAAGAAAAATAAAGATTGTGACATATACTATATTCTAGTTTGTTTTTAATTCATCAACAACACACAGCTCAACAAAGCCTTATCCTCCATTCTAATAAGGGGTCGGGAAAAATTGAGGGAGAGAGAGAGAGATTACAGCATTATCCTCAGCATCTGAATCTTCCAGGCCAGCTGCTGCAAGAGATTCAGGATTGTTTTCTACTTGATCTTCAATATCATTCATTTGATAGTTCTTATTGGTGTCTTCATATTCCATTTCTTCCTGAACCTCCAATGCAGATTCTGCTTCTTCTAATTCATGACACGTATTCTTTTCCTTCTTCCGCTTTCCCCTTTTTCTCTTCCTTTTCTCACCTTGCCCACTCTCATCTTCAGTCTGTGGCTTACTCTTCCGTTTTGAAGCAGAAATGCTACTCTTCCATTGTTCCTGAAGATAAAAAAAAGTTTTGAACCATTTGGAAGATGCAGAATGAAATGATAAAAAGAAAAGGGAACAAAACCTTTTTAGGGGAAAGAAGGATGAGAACTGATGTTTAAAAGAGAAACCAATTATCATTGTGTGGAACAAGTTCTCAAAAATCATTGAACAATATGAATTTTTGTAAAATAGTTAAGTACTGGACATGAATGTGATTTAGAGTCACTTGATGCGATGTAACAAAGAAACAGGCAAATCATTTCTCCTTATACTGGATTTTATCCGAAAATTGACCAAAAGGAAAAATAATCATAAAGTTAGCCTGGGACAACAGAATGTTTACAGAAAAATGGATTCTTGGAGAAATGAATGGAAATTTCTAGGAACTACACTTCTGATGATATTTCTAGTTAACAATGTGAATTCTATTGCCAAGTTCAACGCTACCCAAAGTTTTTCTGAAGTAATATATTCAGTAAATATTCAGTAAATAACATTGCAAGAGGCGTCTCATGGAAAGGAATCTTAGTCCTTGTTATATTTGTCATACGATGATTTTACACTTTTAAGTTCTCAGCTGATACGAAAAATTGTAAGGTCAGACAGAACATATGTAGGAAAATGCTTGAACAAGAAAATAAATGATACACGGAATATTAGTCCTTGTTATATTTTTCATACGATGATTTTACACTTTTAAGTTCTCAGCTGATACGAAAAATTGTAAGGTCAGACAGAACATATGTAGGAAAATGCTTGAACAAGAAAATAAATGATACACGAGAAATGCCCAACTTTGAACCTTGAATGAAAGCAAACCAGAATGAAACACACCAATATTACACTATTACCTTGATACGCTCTAAATGTTCCTCTTGTTGCATAACTTGCTTCAGTTCATCTTCTTGTTTCCTTTTCTCCAACTGTATTTCACTTTGTGTGAGTAATTGTAAAGAAACAAAATTATTTATGGCATCTAGAAATTCACAGATAACGACCTGTAATTTTCTCTGCTCTTCTTCTGCCTTTCTTCGAGATTCGTCAGCAAGTTCCATCTGACGCATAACCTTTATTTTTTCCTGATTTTTCTGCTCTTCATGCTCAGCAACCTCACAATGAACTTTTGCAGCATCAAGCAAGTGCTGGCAATATCCGGCATGAGTTCCCATTTTCTTCTCAGTAAATCCATGAAAATGAAGGTCTGAACCTGCAGACAGCAGGCTGAACAAGCGAACAGCATTCTTAAGCTCTACTACGGTTGCCCGCACCTACATCATCAGGAAAAAGTTCCATAATGAGAGAAGGAGAGAGAGTCAAAACGGGCAAATGAAATGTTTGCAAGGGTAATTTAGATTGCTCTGTATTGAAGTTCACGGAATATTGCAACCATAGGAGAAAGAAAACATATTGCAACCACAGAAGAAAGAAAACTATCTATTTGCACTTGGAAGTAAGGAAAGCAACAATTAAAGAAATAATATGATGCACTTATCATCATTGAAGCAGTTCTAAAGAAAATGAAACACCAACAGTTACTGCTCATATGATTCAAAACAAAAATAAATCAAGCTGAAAGATGAGAACCTCATCCACGCTTCTTTTTGTCTTTTGAAGAGTCGAAGTGGAGAACTTCTGCATTGCAATTCCTACATTAAATCTAAATGTGTAATTTGAAGGAGACAAGTGGATGGCTCTTAGTAAAGTCTTTTTGCAGTCGTGCCACTGTTCAGCTTCATAATGTGTACGCGCAATGTAGAGAAGCACCTCACTGTCGGTATTATAATAGAACTTCTGCAAACAGTTTTGATACTGCAAAACGTACTCACGATTTCAAAAAGTATACAGAATTAAGATAGGTTATTTTCATCTCTAATCACTGAACAAACCATTTTCACAGCCAATGCAAAATTGCCTTGACCAAAGTGAATATGTGCTAGATTGATCCAGATATCTGGCATCTGGACGTTAGAACTTCCGCTTGCAGCTTCTTGAACCTGCAGAGATAGATAGCGTAAGATACTCAAAACAAGCATAAACCTGTCCCTCGATCAGGAATAACACATAACAAGTTCAGCAGACCTGTGAAAATAGATCCTTAGCCACATGAAATTGACCTTTTTCAGCAAATACCATTCCAGCACCATTTGCTGCATAGAGGTTAGCAGAATGCTGTAACAGAACCTGGTACCAATGGAATGTTTTAGTCTCATATCACAAGAAACTTTAGCCTGGGATTAGAAATAAAATTCAGAAATGCATAATAAAGAAAAATGCCAACCATGCCACCTAAATGAGTATAAAACAACCAAGGAGAAATTCTCCAGTTAAAGTATAAGCTAAAAGCCAACAAGTCCAACATCATTCATCCATTTACAAACAAAAGCTAAATTGGAGATTTAAAAAAGAAAGAAAATGGGAAAAAGGACTAGCTATTCAACATAGTGGCTTCCAATATAAGGTCACATACTTTAGTGTAGAGTTCCTTTGCCTTCTCATAATGTGTAGCTTCCAACTTAGGGGCTTTTTTCTCATTGCGATTTGCCGCTTCGAAGTTCCAATTTCCCTTGCAGATATCAAAGCAAGTGCATAAGTTACACAAATTATACTAGAAGCAACAATGATTATATAAACTTCGGTAAAATCATGACAGAACTAGTAACTGACACAATTTCCTTCAGATCCACACAGCATAAAGGTGCCGTATGAAATTAGCAGAAAGACAACTTCAACAAGTTGGTGATATATTTTTTATTGTTAATAAAAGAACTTTAACAGTGGAAGGATTTTGAATTTGGTATAGACCAGACAAACTGCAGCATAAGAATCTTTCCCATCAGTTGCATCCTTGGCGGTCCGGAAGATCTCTTTTGCCCTGACCCAGTTGTCACTCTTAAGCTTCAAGTCACCAAGCATTAATAAAGCATCTGGGCATTTCTCATCCACCTTGAGAGCATCACCAATCTAAGACCAAAAACATCTTTGCTTGAACAAAATCATAAAGGCATAAACTGATAAACATGTATGAGAAAATGAAAATTAATTTAGTAGGGATATAATGACCAGTTCCAAACTTAGTTGAATATTATTTTGAGCTTTCGCAATAGAAGCAAGCCTCAGGTAAGCATCTGTGTATTCCGGATACTGGAAATAATAACAAATATCAGAAGATATTACAAGGAGAAAAACATACCAACATATTCAGAATCAAGTCTGGAAGAGTACACAAAGAATTATATCCTTCAATCAGGAGGTAGAGTACATCCCAACGAAAATAGGGGATAGAACATCACAAATTCAAAACGATAAAGGAATAATCACAATAATATAGTAACTGATCTGTCAGTTTGCAGTATGATTTACCTATCAGAATGAAAGGATGAATGCCTCTTCATGGCGTGTAAACAAAAGAACTTGTACAAAAACTAAGCAATACTGCATAATTACTTATCTATAGGCAAAGAACAAGCTCTAAATCATCTCATTTACCTTCATTTTCATCAATATTTTTCCAATAACATCTATGAACAAGGGCAGCGAGCAGAGCAACCATGCATACCTTAAATAATATCAAACGGTATAAAATGCTAGCCGCTTCACTGTCATGCATCTGCTCCAATACTCTGGCTAAGTTAAATAGTGACGAAACTTTATTCCAAGGAAGTTCCACAGATGTACCCCGTTCCTCAAATTGATGAAATAATTGCAAGTCCGTGTGATGACGGAGAAATGAGCTGGCATCAGTTGGATATTGTGCGCTATTAATTAAATTGGATTGTACCACAATTTTCAAACTGGATTGTGCTTTAGAATCAATAAATTTACTCCACATGCCATCTCCCAGAGCTTCCATAAACATTTCGCGAGCAAGCTGGAAATTAAACGAAGAATTAAGATTGCTCTTGGTAACATTTCAAACTTACCATCATCGAAAAACTCAAGGGGTGTCTTAAAGACACTTACAAACCTCAAACTCTCCCCTTTCAAAATGGAGAACCCCAATATTGTTGAGCAGCTCTATTGGTACTTCCTCATTCCCCCTTTTCAGAAGATCACGAGCCTGTCCAAAACAGCAAAATTTTAGTAATAAGAGGAAGCACGAGGTGAAGTGGTTGAAAACTGTTTCTGAGAAGACAACGATAAAGTAAATCATATCAGAAACCTTTTCCTACCCTCCCATAAATGGAAAACGGACAAAGAAAATTCTAATTCATTCACTGACACTTCAGCATTTCTTTGATAATGTATTTGGAAAACATAGAAAGTTTCTCTAATTACTTGGAATTTTGATAAGAAATAAGTTTCAAACAGACAGCCATTAAAATTTTTGATAGTTCAGGTTTCTCGCATACACATGTTACTCTGCCTTTTTTTACCTTCTAGTAACAATGATCATCAATATTAAATGTCTATGGTACAAAAGAGACAGTGTAAGAATAAATAAATTGAACCCAGGGAATAAGCAAATACAGTTACTCAAAATGCCAGAAATATTACTTATTGGAAATTGACCAAATTATAGTAAGAGTTGAAAGGTCATTACGGTTTTAAAAGCATCTAAAGAATCACATTCGTCTGTTGAAATTAGGAGCTCTCCCAGATCCAGAAATGCCTGCAAAAATGCGTGTATATACATAGAGGTTAGTACAGTGTGAGGTAAAATTATCAGATCATAATTCATCCTATGCCAAATTACATGGTTGAATTGAAGATGTCAGATAACAAAAAAGGTAAACTTTTCATGTCCAAAGCGACCATTTTATTGTTTGCTTTCCATTTTTGGTTTGGAAAATTATTTTATGATTTAAACTGGGACATCAAAGATTTTCCTATTACATCCCAATCCTGGTCTAGCCGTACGGGTATCCAACTTAAATTTTTTATATCCCAATCCTGGTCTAATTAATGTTATAGTGAGACACTCATTGTCATTTTTGTTTCAAATTAAATTTTGTTACTTAAGGCAAAAGTAAGGAACGTACATCTCAATATAGTTAGAATTAATAAAAATTATGCTGAACAGTTGCATTCTAAAGGTTGATCCAAACGAAATTTTGTCTACGCTCATTTCTAAAAGTTGGGCATTCTTCCTACCAATGCATACAAACACTTTGGAACTTCCAAATTTATAATCATAGAGTCCTATTTTATGAAGGAAGTTCTTATAAAATTTAACAAAATCGCTAGAGATTATTAAATTATAAAATATTAATTAAACAAGTATCAACTGTACAAGTAGCAGCAACCGGCATATAGTCCACAAACACATCTCTTAGAAATTATAATAACCAACTAAATGCAAACACAAAAGCATCTAAGCTCATTTCCATTAGCAATTAAAAGAAAATACAATTGAAATGATGAACACAATTCAAGAATAGCCGTTTCATACAATGAAGCAACAATGTTTTCCTAATAGATGAGGTTACATGAATGGACTAAATTATAGGTTTCTTTTGTACAAGAATTGTGAATACATAACCTCATACTTTGGTCCAATATTCTTATTTGAGAGAAATTGCTTTTTCTTTATTTTTATTCTTTCTTTTTATAATTTTTGAGAGACATGAAAAATACAAGCATGCCTCAACTTGGCCACACACTTATTTCCCCGAAAAATAACATTTTGTATGTCGTACACCTACAATAAAAGTTAAAATATTACCATCAAACTGGAGAACGGAGATAATAGGCACCTTGGGATCTTGAGGATCGAATTTTGTAGCTTTCTTCAGAAGTTGTTCGGCCCTTTCATTTTGCCCAAGTTGAACATATATGTGTCCAAGAGCCTAAGTGAAGGAAATGAACTTTTAGTTTTTTCGAGTACAAATGATGGTGAGCGAAAATACAGAAAAAGCTCAAACTAGATGACATTCTTGAAATGAATACTCACTCACCTTCAGTGTCTCACAATTTTCAGGCTGCACCTCCAAGACTTTTTCGAAATTTGATGAGGCACTTTTCAAGTCTCCTAATTTCATTTGAACTTGCCCCAAACCTGTTTCAAGCAAGCACAACTATTCAATGAACTGGTGCTGATTGAGAGAAGTTAAACATAACATCATGTTTATTTTAATAACAGCTCACACTTTTTAATGGTCTAGTTTATGGTTATGCCAGTGAGGCAGGAACATCCTATGCCAATAAGTTACTCAAAGTACTAGATGGGCAAGAGCATCTGCTACAGTTAAATATGGAAAAATATTTGCAGAGAAAGTTAATCTACTAATCATTATGATTTTTAGCGGAGGTTAGTACACAAAATCCTGAGGGGTGACTCCTTACGGCCACTTTCACGAAGTACAGGTTGGAGTGGCGTTGCAAATATTAATTAATAGATCAATTTCTAAGTCTATTATGACATGAGAATGCAAGTCTCAGAAGTATAGTTGGAAACTTCTGCAAGGCACAGATCACCAATTGGTTGCCTTTTCATCAAAGGCACACCTCCAGCTTACCTTAGGACAAAATAAAAGATAATGATGCTAAATCTAAGTATGCACAAGGTCAGACAGGGTTAACTCAGATATATAATAAGTTATAGAGTGGGGATAAAATGTATCTTTGACATTCCATCATCAGAACTAAATTCGATTCAGGGGCGGAGTTGGGGGGGGAGGGGTCCCGGGGGGGACCTGGACCCCCCAACTTTTTGTGGCTGTATTTTTTTTTTTTTTTTTTTTTTTTTAAGTTTTTTAATTTTTTAATATATAATTTAATTTTTACTTAATATCATTTTAATGGATGACAATTGAATCCATTGACACAATATCAATTAGAGCTTGTTTGGTATAGTTAAAAAATTAGTTTATTTGACCGAAATAGTTTATTTGACAAAGAATAGTAAAATATATCATGTTACTAAGGCAAATTTTTTGGTTAAATAAACTATTTTTTTATCAAAAAAACTAGTTCATAAATTAGACAAACTGACTCTTAATGTAAGACGGTTGGACCTATTGGCCTAATAAAATTAATAATACAAAATTACAAATGATTGGTCCATTCCTCAAATGATAATACAAAATTAATAAAGGTATTTGCTTGTTAATACATATCGTGTTCAAATAATAATTGTATATAACACTATTATAAGGGTTTAAATTTGTGTCCATAAACTACATAGCTTAATTTTAGATAAAATAGATATAGATTCTATTTTTGTGCAATGACTTCTTATAATTTTTTTAAATACTATGACTTATATAAAAATATTAGATTCTCATAAGAATAAGTTCGGTAATTGTTGTTTGAGGGAAAAAAAAATTTCGGGGGCGCTGCCCCCGAACCCCCGAGAGCCCACCCCAGCCTACTCCTATTTGGGACCTCCCTACTTCAAAAGTCTGGCTCCGCCACTGATTTGATTCACACATGGTAAATAAATATAGGCCGCGTAACATTTACTCAAATATATAGGAGGCCATAAAATGAATATCTATTATTGTGCTTTGTAAGATGAAAAAGCTACAAATTATAATGATTGTAAAACAAAGAGTTTCCTCTGTTCTTTTTATTCATTTCAGTTCATATTAAGCTATAAATTTAAGCTAGAAACCTCAAATAAGAGTACGATCAACAAGGACCATTGGTGCATGTACATAAGGAATAGTGTGTCCACCGACAAAAATAGAAAGCTGCAGAACGACAAAGAAGAAAGAGATTAAAAAGGCCGTACGTTTTACTGATTCCTCGCAATCCTATTATCCCTTTTTATCTATGATGCACTGAGACGGTTACACTTGTTCGATACGACATGTATCGAATACGTCGACACATGATTTTTAAAAAAGTACTGACATTGACACATCGCCGACATGTTGATTAAATTTTTTTAATATTTTTAATTTATTTTTAAAATTTTATAGTGTAAAGAAAATAAAAATTTTTATAGTTGTTGTATAAAAACAAATACTCAAATATAGTAAAAATAAAAATGCTTAATCCATTTTAATATTAACAACCAAATAAATAGTCCATTTAAAATGTTGACCGGCCCATAATGATTGACCTAATTTTTCTAAACCTTAAACAAGTACCCGGCGAAGTGTCCGATACATGTGGGTGTACTGTCCGATACACCAGTGCCCATGGCACGTCCGTGCTTCTTAGCTTTTTATTCATCCCATGCTTGTCCAAACCAGGATTGCACATAACAAAAGCATATTTCACATATTTATTCATCTGGCATTAACTAGCAAACACCATGAGTTCTTATTGTCACCAATTTAATTGCTTGAGCATACAACCAAGGAAAACCTTGTGACCTGGTCTTTTGCCACCTCTACCTTAAACCAACTGACAGGGTAGTTCAAGATTATACTGCATGTGAGGTTTCATGCACCAAAAGTGTACAGCAATGCAATAAGGACTTTTCACACTGGTCTTCAAACTATTACCTTGCTGATAAGAATAGTATTATTTGATTTTTCAATAAAATAAAGTTGGTGCTTTTGATAAGTGAGTAACTACATATTGTTATCTTATTTACATGTTTAAATAGTTGGTTTGATAGGACCTTTAGATAGGTATCTTAATGGAACAGAATGGAAAAAAACATTTCGGGTTTCTTGAAAAGATTAATACACTATTGATGAACAAGCAGAAAGAAAATAAGGTACCAATGTATATTCAATCATTTGTATTTATTTGTGCATCAGAGCAATAGGCAAAATATTATTATGTATATTGATACTCATAGCTATTTACTTCAACTACGAATTATATAACTGCCATAAAATAGTGAATAAAATTTAAAATAGTACAGTTATTTTGCAGATAATTTAACATTACAATAGTTTTACTAATTCTAGTTAAATTATTGAACAGTTAGTGGAATAGGTGACCCAACAGCTGAACCACTGAACATTGTTTTTCTGCCTGTATACAGACAAATGATAACAACTAGGGAAAAACTAAAGGAATTCTACGCACCATAGTAAGGCAATACAAATTCATGAGGCTTATTGCTTTCTTTGACAGACGCCATATAATACATTCCAGCCTTTTCGTAGTCCCCCTGAAATCAATCAACGAAGGGGGAAAAATGCATAAATATAAGCACAATCATTTATCAAGTTGACATAGTCCATCACCAGCGGCCAAAGAACCCAATTATCAACAAAAATAGAAGAAAGATGAGAAAAACATTAAGGCTATTTATTAAGCAGGAGAGAGAAGGCCAATATTTTTGACCAACCAAAGAGTTGAGAAACGAGCAAAATGATCTAGATGCAAACATGGATGATGATATCAACCTTGCTATGGTAAGAACGGGCTAAATTGTAGAAAGAATGTGACTTTGTTGGGCCATGAGTCGTCACAGAAAGTGCAGTTTCAGTCAGTTGCTCAACTAGGAAATGCTGACCAGTGAAGAAGAAATGATTTGCCAGATAATTCAGTGACATAGCGCAGTATGGATATATCTCGAAAGCTCTCTGCATCTTTTCCATTCCGCTCCTAATACCATTAGCTGTAAAGATATTGGGTATAAGATAGAAAGTAAGATTTTCAAAAACACTGTAGTCAAAATAAATTCCAAAAACTCATTTTTTTTATAATGATCATCAAGCATCAGACTATATAAATCCCAAACAAAGTGAAAACCAAGACCTGCAAATAATAAAATCTATGTCTAACTGATTGAAATGAGTCTGGATGCAAGAAGTTAGTGAAATGTAGTTGTCTGAGAATCATAATTGAATAAAGCTATTAGATTTTCATTCTCATTTCCATTCCTAGCTAGATCTTTATTTCACCCAGCATTATCATATCCTGCCATAATTCATACCCAAAACATACACTCAAGGTATCTATATAGTCATAGTATGCATGTGTTTATAACAAAAATTAACCTTCATTAGTTTGCAAATCTGAAATTCCAAGTGCTACAAGAGCCTCAACATTTTCTGGATCTAACTGCAGCTATAAATTGTCAATACACGAGCCCACGTCAGCACAATGTCAAGGAAAAGGTGCAGCTGTGGTTTACAATAGCTTAATTAATGCACAATCCAGTGGTCAGCAGTGACTTGCCTGTAAAACACGATGAAATGCTTGTTTTGCCTTTTCAAGACGACCCAATTTGTAGTGACAAAGAGCTATCCCGAGTCTTACCGCTGCAGGACACTGAGGATACATTTGCAAGGCCCTCTAACCAAAATATAATTACAAGAAACAGGATCATAACTCAAGGTAACAGCATAGAAAACCATAATTTTTTAATGAGAGGAAATGCTCCACCTTCCCGCAGCCTCCAAACCAGTGGATGGAAACTTTTGTTTGTAAAGGGAAATGGGCAAACCTTGTGTAACTCCAATGAATCTGAATATCGACCATAGCTAAAGTGGACACAGGCCTGCAGTTAATTGCAAGATAGTTAAATGCTACAATAGTCATACTGATTCAATTCTTAACAAATGGACCCACAGTGTTATAAAGCACATAGACTGAGACTTATATAGCTGAAATGCAAGAAAATGGTATCTAAAAATTTGAATCTGAATCGGAATAAAAGTCAAGCTTAAAGTGCGAAGGATTGGCAGGGGAGGGGAAAGTGCAGGAAAGAAGGGAGGATGAGAATTCTTCTGGACTTATTTTTCCAATCCCCACAATATTAAGTATGGGATGGAAGTTTCAAACATACAAAAGCCCCCCTAAATAAGATGAAAACATTTATTGCATGCGGGTAACATGATAAGTAATCAATATACCCATTAAACTCTCTTCCTATTACCTTGTACAATACGGGCAAATGAAATGAAATATCCTAGACCTGAGTGACAGATTTTCCCCCCCACCCCTGGCCCCGAGACAAGCCAAAAGTAGCCATATTTTCAAACAAGCATAAAGTAAAACTAAACTTAAAAAAAAAAAAAAAAAAAAAAAAATCTGAGTTAATTAATAATGACAAGTCATGTTTCAAAAAGAGAATAGAAGTGAACGTACTTGACCAAGAAGAGCAGGAACATTGTCAGGATTTTCGTCCAGTACAATCTTGAAAGCATTAAATGCATGTTCAACATCGCCTTTGGCCAGTGATAGCTGACCTGTGAAAGAGAATATGCGGAAGCATTAATGCTAAACAAATCATAAGCCAGAGCAAAGGAATTCTGGGATTCAAGTAGAACAGCTAATCCCAATCGTGTTCCAATACCGATAATGGTGTACACAACACACATATGCACTTAACCGACTTCACAAATTTTTCATCTTTGACGAACATTCGCCAAAGATATTAATCTCTTTTAATTGCAAAAACAATTTCTGTCAATTAGAAGCGTAGACATGTCCCTTTAAAATTCAAATTTTGGAAGAACTCTTCCATGAAGGTAAAGTTTCATTAAGATTATATTAAGACTTTTTCACCAAAAAAAAACAGGAATTTTAACTTAGGATGATTATGAACCATCATTATCGGAATTGCTTAAACCAATTCATGATGCAAAGATCAAGTTTACAAATTGTGGAGACTTTGGTGAGGTTCCAAAGATTATTAATGTCTAAAGATGAAACTTTGATAAAGGCCATATCCTCAAAACTGTTCTTATGCTCATTCCATTTTCCGTGCCAGACTATATGATTAAAGGGGAAAGTTAAAATCTAACTACAAAATGCCACTTATGATTTTGCAGGTATCTTGTTGTTTCAATACCATAGATAAGTTATATACACTGGAAATATATTATCATTTGCAGGATTTTTATAACGGCTTTGTGCGTTGCCTTAAGTACATAAAACAAAACTTCACACAACCTCGAGAACAATGTGTATCGTAGAACAAATGATATGATGAAAGTCTCTCTGATAGTCACGGTAAATCTAAATCTAACTGCCTAATTATTTAACATGCAGGAGGGAAAGGTTGTTTACCTTTCCCAATCCAAGTTGAAGGCTCGTGCATGTCTATTTTTGATGCCTTGTTATAGTATTGTGTGGCCGTACTGAAATGCTCTTCCTTTTCTCTTTGTTTTGTCTCTATTTTGCCAAGATAGCTGTAGTATGCCCCTAAAGCATTTAGAACGGCAATCCTCTCATATCTCACATCCGCATAATATTCATCAATTTCTGCAGAACAATAACCTTTGTCAGAATCTAGCATATACAATTCTTTTTTATTATATGAAAGGAATGTAAATAAATCAACATCAAGAGAAGAATATGTACCTGGACTAGACCCTTCTTCCAATATTTGTAGAAACTGTTCGAGTTTTCCTTGTTTGAAGTATTCCCTCTGCACCAAAAATAGAAATCCGTAAATAACGGAAAACGGATACAATTATTCAATATGCACGTGTCTCCAACCCATATTTATACTGACCGCATAACCAACAATTACACTTGGCACAGAAATAAAACTACGAGTACAAAAACTTAGCTTCCTGAGTAATTGCATGTATCACATGACAAACCTCTCATAAGATAAGATGTCATTTTAAACCACGATCAGAATCTGCTGAATTCCAACATATGAGGAAATAACATAAATACACAAGCATACATGTATCTCTTTTTTTTCCCTCAAAATCAAAATAAATAGAAACTCAAATACTGATTCTCATTAAGTAATGCCAAATGCGCCAATTTCCAATCTGATATCTAAGCCAGCTTGATATGCATGTTTCGCACACCCAATCATACATGTGAGTTGCATATATATACATAAGATTTACATGTAATCACATAGGACCAATCAATGAAACAAAAAAATTAATTCAAAAAACTGACTTCATCTCAACAAACTTCTATTTGCACACCATCATTTATATAAACCCAAAAAAAGTATTAATTTTCACAATAAAATGTTTATTAAAATACTTCCATGCATCCAAATATAAATCCAAAGTGGAAACGCAAAATTCAACTAAAATAAAAATTAATCACCGACCGTAAGGATGTTTACTCCGCTACAAGCACACAAAAAAAAAAGCACTTATTTGTCCATCACTACGTTTGCAAAACCCGCTCAACCGAACCCCTCTCCATCTCTCTCCCCCTCGCTCAATCGTCTCCATATTCTCCCCTCAATCAATCAATAAATTCATGATTCTTCTCAACTCTCAATCGGTTACCCTAAAATCATAGGCACTGGGTCTCCGAGTTATTCTTGCGCGGTGATTATTGGGGAAAATTTATCGTCAAGGAGAAGATATTGCACCAATTTTATCTTGTGTTGCAGTGTTTATGGAAGGAACAAAAGTTGTGGCTGTCGACAAGTGGCTACTCACCACCCTTTTCCGTGTGAGTGCTCTCATTTGTTTTTTTTCCTCTTCTCGGCCATGTTCTCTTATTGACGGGGTTGGGGTTGGGGTTGGTAACAGCAAGAAGAAGGGGTCATCTAGAGCCAACTCCAAATCTTTGAACGGGAAGAAACAACGTATAACTGGACAACCTAAATCTTCTGCACGGAGATTGAAGAAGAAGAAGATTCAGATTATTGTTATTAAACGTTGGGTAATACATCTTATTCATGAGCATTTAGTAAAATTTGTTAATTTCAATTTATCAAATTTCTAGTTTTTTCCCTATAATATGATATATTTTCAATTATTATCTATATTTTTTAAATGGGTGTTAGTTTTAATTTGTCAATTTTCTTTGTAATTTTTTAATGGATTTTTGGGGATTTTTATTCCATAGTACTGATTACATAGGATCCAGATTGAATTGGATTTGGGACTGCACGTAGAAAAATAAATTGGATTCCATTTCTATGATTCCAATATCATTTCCAGAAAGTTACTGCCTATGATACTCTTTCTTTAGATGAAAGTTTGAAGTGGTGAGCTTTGCACTCGTGTTTGAGATGAATCTGTAGTTAATTCTTGTAGTTGCAAGGCAAAACTTATTAAAATGGGTTCTTGTTGATAGATGTGGGCGGAATTTTAAGTGACTTCAACTGTGTTGTATATGTAATTACACACCACGTTTGATCATTTGCTCATGATGCCGAGATAATGAAATGCACTAAGTTTGGCTTCAGTTTTTCTTTTTTCTGGAGTAAAAGAAATTTTTTTGGGTTGTTAATTTCCTTCAAGTTCAAGAATGCCTGATTTGAGGTTGCTTCAAACAAGGATTAATTAGATTGTACACAAAAACTGATTAGAGCCTACGGTCAGATTCTACCGCAAGAAAGCGGTATACTAATTATCCACAATTTATTTCATATGTGAGTGTGTATATATAACCCCCCAAAAAAGAATTAATTGTTCACAATAAAAATGTTTATTAAAACACTTCCAAGCATAAAAATACACATCCAAAGTGAAAACTCAAAATTCAACTAAAAAAAAAAAAAATCAATTATACACAAATTCATAAGTATAAAAACCAAAATTCCTCAAACGGAAAAGATTTATACACAGTTTTTTCCAAAAAGCACGTTAGAACATTTAAATGTAGTACACACAAACACACACATATATAGAAATGAACTTACAGCGATGGTGAGCCAGAGATCCAGAGGAGCTTGCTCGGCCTTTAGAATGTCAATGATTTCTGTGGCGTCACAGGGTAATTGGTCCAGCGCCACCTGCACCACCTCTTCCGAGTTCTGCACCGGTATGTATACGCACGCCATTCCTCAATCAACCAATCAATTGTTTATTTCAGTCTGAATTTTTTCGATCCCTAATTGAAACATGAAATTTGATTGTTCAATTGACGAAACCCCAGGACTCGAATTTATGCAATTTGGAGAATTAAGCACGTATATGACGACTGTTATTTCTCTTTCTGCATGTGTCTATTCTTTCTGCATGTGTCACTTGTTTGAGCACTAGTCATTTATATGGGGTGGAGTGGGTCGGTCCACGGGCTTGGGCTTTTTCAAAGAAATAAAAATTTAAAGAAAAAATTTGTCAAAGACATTCAATTTGCGTCCTCATCCTTCCAAGAAAAATTCAAGTCCTGTCATTGGTCATGCATTCATAGACTTCGAAGTCATATATTCTAAATTTAGGATATGTTTGATTGAAAATGGTATAAAATGAAAAAAAAAAATTCACTTTACAAGGAAAATAAAAACTATCAATACAATGAGAAAACATTTTCCAACAAAGTGGCAAAATACATGCTTTAAGTGATTGTACATTAGAATTCATTTTCTTTTTCCACATGTAATCAAACCGTCAAAGTTAGAAAACATTTTTCTCTAATGTGACATTATTTTCTATGGATGTGATATTTTCTATGAAAAATTGTTCAATCAAATACAGCCTTAATTCAATTAAAATCATATTTCAATAATAAAGACCAACATGCCCCTTCAATTTCAAAATCGCTAATTCAAATACAATATTGTTTTCTATTATAATATTTTATTAATATATTGTTTTGTTATGATACTATTTTATGAAAAATGAATGATATTGTTTTACTTTTAATATTATTACTAGTTTTCGTTACATTAGAGTATGTTTTGCCAGGTTTATTTTAAACTCTTTGTTTTTAAACTTATTTTCAACCACTTATTTCATAGGACCCACAAATTATATCAACTTTTCAACCACACATTTCGCCAACTTTTTCAAAATCTCCAAAAAACCTACTTTTAAATTCCACTAAACAAACACATTTTCAAAATTAAATGTTATATTGTTGAAGTAATTATAATATTTCAAAATAGCTCTATTAGTAGTATAGATCATTAATACTATTTTAATTCAAAATGATTGATATTGTTTCACTATATGATACTATTCATCTATTAAGTTGTAGTTTGTGTATGATACTATTTTATTAAGTTATTATTATTTATGATATTGATATATTAAGATACTTTTATCTATAATATTATTTTATTAATATACTATTTTATTTAGATATTGTGCTATGGTTTCTGTTAAAACATAATATTTGTGCTTATTTAGGCATGTGTTTGATAATAATGTGATTCTGAAACTATTATACTTACTTAACTTGTTTGCCATCTTTAACTATACAATATTGTTATCTATGATACGGTTATTTTGATATTGATACAAATGTGTTTTTGATACTGCTTTATTAAGATAATTTTATTATGATATTATTCTTCTGTTAGGTTTAGGTTGAAATTTTCTATTTTCATTGTGTGTAATAATGTCCTTATATACAAAGATACTGATACTAATTTACTTTTTATATTAATATAATAACGTACTTTTGATACAGAAGCGTTGATTACAAAACAATTGTATTCCTATATATCAAAAAAATAATATCCAACAAAATAACCAAATTCAAGAAAAATAAGAGAAACTAGTTATAAAGACTGAATCCACCTACAAAATAATATTCAAGAAGCAATTGTTTTCAAAAATTTGCAATGCAGGGATTGTCCAATATTTCTCAAAATTATCGTCGTTATCTGATAACAATAGCAAGCATTTAAAGTTTAAAATTTTATCTTTTACATGATTGGAGAGAAAAAGAATAGTAAAAAAACTGTGAATCCACTATTATTACTCACAAAAACAGTGAAAATGTTTGGGTGGCCGAAAGCGAGTCTCGAAACACCGGCAACAAGGTGCAATAGTCGACAGGAGCGCGGGAGAAGATGGTGGCCACGTGCGTTGCTGCTGAAGTTTAAATCAAATTTAATTATAATTAATTGGGTTATATGGGTAATTATGGGATTAATTGAAGTAGTATGACTTAATAGCAATTTTGAAAAGTGTTTCGACATAACAAACCACTTACAGGTAACTTATAGACAATTCCTTTTCGGGTAACTAGGTTTGAAAGAAGTTTGAAAATTGAGTTTCGCTACAATTGAGGTGTTCTCCAACCATATCTAAAGGTTCTTTATTTTGATGTTCGATATTATAAAAATTGTTTTCTGTGTATTTTTTATATATGGTCATGTTTTATACGTACCCGTTATTTGTGTATAATTTTGTCAGTCTTGCTAAATTCTCAATATGCCGTATGATTTAGTTAGTTTCATTATTATATAAAGGAATTTTTATGCTTGATTTTGAAGTACGAGTGTGATTATGTAAGTTGTTAGTACATCCTAATGTTGAGAATTTCTATACAGCTAGCATTGCACAATGCAGGCTTCATTTCTCACGTCGTCGCTCGTTTTTAGGAACATCACCTACATGTGAAAATACTTATAACTTAAATAATAATGACATAAATTTAAATAAAAGTAATTTATTGTCAATAGTTAACATTACCATGTGGTGCCAAAGCTCTAACAAATGGGTCCACAAATAGAGCTATAACGGGCTGGTGCTCAATTTGTGGATCCGCAACAGGTGGGTCTACAGCTGGTCGAGTCATATCAAGTGGTCGCGTCGGCACAATAAGAGATCCACTGGTCCTGACTTGATAGGGCGTCGATATAGTCTTGCTACCCTTAGGCTTTGGAACTATAACAATACCTTGCAAATGAATTTTCTATCAATAAGAAATAGAGTACATACACGCATTCAGTAGTTTTACAAATTAAAAATAAATTGTTCAAACCCGTTATGATAGAACAATAATGGTTAGGAAATCAACTAGTAATCGCTATCGTCATTAGACAATGACTCCTCTTTATCATCTGGTTGCACTTGTTCAATTTCATCGTCATCAAATAAAAGTCATTTATGTCATTAACATCTCTTCGTACGCTTGGCAATTCTACCTTGTTAGGTCGAACATCTATCCTACAAAATTGGGTATCTTCTAAGTCATGTACTCTGACATTCAAAAGTATATCAGTAAATGAAGGTTCTTGGCCTGGATCATTCATAGGATTGCTTTCAACGTCTCTTTGCTCATCATCCTCAGCATCAATATTGTCATATTCTTGTTGACATCGGAATCTGCATTATCCACACATCAACAAATCTCCAATCATGTCTCTACCAACATGTATGTTACATACACACTAGGACGACCATTAAGCACTTAGATCACTAGGAAAAAAAGGTCCGACGATCAAGTCAACTGCCGATATATACGATAATATGCGGGGGAACAAAAACAATTAGGTGTGGGAAGGACAAGCAGTCAGAGATTTGAGCAGAGTTTAGGGATGAGAATCATGCGTGATAAAAAATATGCGTACCTTAGAATAATCGGAGATGTTGTATTTATAGCATTAGAAACTTAATTGATTTAGAAAGACAATCAATTAGATATCTGATTTGATCATCCTTCCCTATGGTATAGGGATGATCGGTTGTCAAGGCAATCTCCTAAATTTCAGCCCTTATTTGAGTTAATCACGTTGCTTAATCTTTAGGAGATTGAGATTTGGTTTCCTTATGAAAATTCGTGTGTCAATCAAACACAATATTTTCCTTAAGCATATCTCTGATCATTCTGAAACATTACGTTGACCACGGATTACGAGGAATTTGAAGCTCAACGAAGCCTACTGTATTAGTCATGATATTCGAGGCTTGTCAGGCTTCGCTATACTCCCATTTATTAGTGCTGACATATTGACAGACCTTAAAAATATTCACAAGGCCATCGCTAGATGTCTGAGGTTTTTATGAATCTGGAAAGCCCTCGCTGGGCCTATAAGGCCTTAGAGAGGCTTAACTTGGACCTTTACTGGGCTTTTGCTAACGTGAAGGCTTTACCGAAATCTGGTGATAACAATTCTGAAAAGTCCAATATATGTCAATGTTTAACCTTTTGTGCGACTTTTCAATTTGTTCAATTCTTAATATCAACCAAATAAAAAACTTTTTGTGCCTATGTTGCTATAAATTAATTCAACACTTTCAAATGTATTAATTTCACTCTGAAACTAAGTACGGACAACTTAGTGCATCATGGATACAATTCCCATTTTGATTGTTCGAACAATAACGAATAAAAATGATGATAATGAGTAGAGCTGACAAATGGGATGGGTCAGGTCGGACCAATTCGTCAAAGTAGGGCCACATTTGTCTAGATATATGCTGGTCCAGCCAATCGGGCCAACCTGGTCTTAATTTTTTTTTTCTTTTTAATTTTTTTTATATACAATCTAATATATCGCATCAAATACAATCTTTGATAAACTTAGATAATATATATTTTGAGATTTTTAAAAAGATTAATTTATAAATCAGGACTTTTATGTATTAGTCAATAGATAAACATCAATTTTATTTCAAAATAATAATATTTTTTGGGTTAATTGTAAATTATTTCTTGAAACATTTTTCTAAAACATAAATAGTAAAAGCATGCTAGTCTTATTACTTTGAGATATATGCATGTTTGGCTTAAATTAAAAAATTTACTTATAATTAAATTTAAAATAAATAATTTGTTTGTCACACCAAACATAATTTGGATTAAAACTTGAATAAAAATAAATTTTAATTAAATCTAAATAATTTTATGTTGGAGCTTGGGATTCTTGGACTAATGTTTCAAAAAAGACAATTTAAATTGGAGACTTGGGCTTAGGCCATTTTAGATTGATATTATTTGGATTATTTATTATGGCTATTTACAAATGAGTAATTAGTGTCAAGGAGCCAAAAAAATAAAATAAAATTTGCAGGCCAACCCAACTAGCCCAGCAAGCTAGACGGGCCAGGCCATATAGGCCCATATTTGTTTGGGTCAACGCCATCCCAGCCCAAAATCTGAGTTATATGCTAATTTTACCACCTCTAATAATGAGACATAAATAACCTTATGACAATATACAAAAGAAGTGTGAAAATACATATGTATATTAAAAGGAAATTTTCACGTGAAACAAGAAAATAAATTGATAACCATTCAATGGCTGTCAAAGACAACAATGAAGTTTTCAAAAACTTGTAAGAACAAATGTTTACTCTTTTTGTCCCGTTTATATAGGTTGGTTTTCCTTATTTGTCCACCTTAAATTATAGTCTACTTATTTTTTTGAGGGTGTAATTAATTTTTTTCATTTTCTAATGTATCCCTATTGAATGTATTTTGTTATCAACACAAATAAATTTATACTCTTTCTAATGGGAATTGTAGTACTTAAATAAGGATAAATTAAAAAAATTCTTTGCCAAATTTGTTTTTTAAATAATATTAATTAAAATTTTTTAATATGTTTGAAAAACGAAATCAGCCTATATAAATGAAACGAAGAAAGTATTATATTAAAGCTAAACAATCTTGGACGAAGAAATGAAACGAAGATAGTAATTCTAAATTTCTCAAATTACATATAGACATGTGATATTCTAGAATTTAATAAATCATTTTTTATCCAAATAAATGTAGTATTTCATTTTTAACGCTGACGTTATTGGTCAATCTCTTATTCCTTTGGTGATTTGAAAAAAATGGCGAGGTTCTTCTCCTCCAAGATCACTCCGGTGTAAGAATTACGAGAAGAATATGTCAAAAAAATTAGGGTAAATAGCATTAAGGGTCCCAAACCATTAAACTTTGTAACGATAGAGTCCGAACCTTCAATCACTAGCACTCCAGGTCCTTAACTTTTAAAAAACTCATGATTAAGGTCCTTCTGTTAAAAAAAAATCGTGAGTTAGACTATTCAATAGTCAAAAATTTCTTAAAATAACTAAATTACCCTTTTTGAAATTAAAAAAAAACAAACAAACCAACAAAAAAAACTAATTTTCTCTCTCTCCCCCTCTCTCTCTTTCTCTCTCTCTCTCTCTCTCTCTCTCACGCACACACACACACACACAAATCAATTATTACAGCCACCCCATCCCCACCGATGCAGCTGCCTATGATGTCATTTTTTCCATCAATAATGTTGAGCTAATTCACAACACTTCTTCGACTTATTCCTCCACCCACCATCGTCGTCATGGCCGCCCCCGCAAGACCCCCGAAATTGACAACTCTATCACGAAAACCTTACCCGTTCCTATTCTTCCTCTCCCTAATGGCTATGTTGCCACTGCGATGATTAGGGCAGAGAGCGCGGTGGCGAGGGTGGTTCTCTCGATGGACATGGTGGTGAAGGTGTTCTGCGTTCATACAGAGCTGAATTTTTCGTTGCCTGGAAGAGGAAAATGTAGTACAGCTCGAGCAGTAGTGGATTTATTATTAAAGGTCGGAGGTTTTGAAGGATGCTCACTCCATGGAGCAGCACACTCAAGTCAATTTGAAGAAAATGGGTTCTGATATATTGTTGTTGATATATCAAGCAGCATTACAGCTCGAGCATTACATTCTATGTTGTTGATATATTTGGAGCAATTAAATAACATTTTTTTGTGATTATTTTGCTAATTTTGAAATGATTGCAATGCTATAGCTAGAGAAAATCAGAGTGTTGATTATGGACGGTGGATTTGTTGATTTTAGTAATGTTTGATTCTCTATGGTAGAAAGTTGGGATTTTGTTGGTTGGGGAAGAAGGGGTAAGAGAGGGGGGTTTTGTTGTCATTTTTTTTTTTTTTTTTTTTGGTTTTAATTGAAAAAAGGGTAATCTTGTCATTTTAAGAAAATTTTGACCTTTTAATGGTCAAACTAACGGTTTCTTTAACAGAAAGACTTTGCTCGCGAGTTTTTTAAAGGTTAAGGACCAAAAGTGCTAGTGATTGAACGTTCGGGACCCCATCCTTACAAAGTTCAAAGGTTTGGGACCCCCAGTGCTATTTACCCAAAAATTTATTTAGAGTACTTGTAATCAAAAGTTTTTCTAAGAGAATACCTGAAATGGAATATACTGCTATTTATAGGCAATTTTCTCTAGTCCACGTGGCACAAATCCCGACAAATCAGGGATACACGCTTCTCCATTCCTGAAAAACGCAGTGTAAATGGAGCAAAAGTATATTTCTATTGTAACCGTCTGATCATCCATGCAAGTGGAGGATCTTCGGGTCTCCTAACATATTTTCATATTGGTCGATTGAGCTTGTGCGAGAGGGTTGTCCGACGACTCACATCGATCTACATCTTATTTGTAGCCCTCGATCTTTCGACTTCTCAATCATTTGGTTCTTAGTCTGGGTGTCTCTTTTTTTGGTGATAGGTGAAGGTGTCAGTCAATTGTTACCATGTCTCTTTACATTAAACACCTAGACTCACTTTGATCTACCCAGACTCAATTCGTTCCGCCTGGGCTCCCTTCTTTCTACCTGGGCTCACATTATTCCGCATGACTAGCATCAGAAACCTCATACTCATTAGTGAGTATGAACATTCACATTACTGTGAAGTTAGCTTAGTAGGCTTTGGATAAGACACTCACCACGGACTGTCGTTCTTTTGAAAATACTCATTTTTTGCTGTATATATAAAGGTATGCATAGATAATTGTTAAAAAGTTTTATATATATATCTTAAATTCACATATTTGTACACTATTGTCAATTTACACATTTATATATATGTGTGTGTTTTTTCAAAAGATTTTGAAATTTCGTTTCTCTCATTTGCTTCATCTACAAAATGTTTGAATTTTTGTTTTACTCCTTTTACTCCTTTCCTTACCTCTATAAAAAAAGGAGGGTCTCATCAATTTGGTGTTCATTCACAAAATATCAAAACTATTTCCAAAAGCCAAACCCTCTCTGAGCTCCCAAAACTTGATCATGGGTCGAGCACCTTCCATCGGTGATCGAGTGCTAGTGGTCGACCGACCGCCAGTCGAGCACTACCAGGGTAGATTGATCGTCAGTCGAACACCACAGACCTATACACTACTGTTGATCGAGGAATCCCCATCGACCAAGTACCTTTCTACCATCAACTGAAGACCTCTCCCGTCAACTGACCGCCTAAGATAGATAGATATCTCACTTTTGTCTTTAACTTTTCAAAATAGCCCAATTTCATTCATGATTTTGAAATTTTGACAATCTTTTCTTTGATGACTTGCAATTCATTGAAAGACATTTCGATCGAGTGCTTTCTTTTGTTGACCAGTCGTGAACTTATGATTAAAGGCCAAGAGCTTTAAAAATTACTCCTTCGACTGAGAGCCAACGATCGAAAACACTCATTCGACCGAGAGCCCATAGCCCTTTCTCGTCTGATTTTTTTATAGCTCGACTGACTTTGTAATTTAGAGGTAACCTTCAATTCATATCTTTACAGTGCATATGGTAGTATTTTTGTCTTATAGTGAATCTAGCATTGAATCTTCATTTGACTCGATGCGAGAACCCTAGTGGGTCAAGCAGTCACTTGAGCAGCCACCGTAGTTCTGCAAAATTAGTCGATCGACGGACCTCTCAGGCATCGACCAGTCTCCAAGAAGGAGAAAGTCGACCGGCATCAGAGATTACCTGCCAATTGACTGATTTCTTAGATCTGGGTCATCGTTCGATTGGTGCCAGACATGCTGGAGGTCGAATGCAACCCATTAAATCTTCTTATGTGAATATTCAAATTGGTAGGTCTCCTTATGGGCATATAGTACCTCTTAACATTCCCAAAGGCTACAACATGTACAATTCTGAAAGGATACTAGGAATATTTAATGTTTTCGATGACCATATGTATAGAGCCCCAAACCTGGCCGAACGGCTCCCTGGTCGAATCCCTTTGAGATAGCCATGTATAAAGACAGCATGGATGGTGGACTTAGGTTCTCCATACATCCTCTTTTCGTATCCCTATTTCATGAATTCTCCTTAACTCCCAATCAAGTGGCCCCAAATGCTTGGAGATTAGCTCTCTAATTTTTTTTACATGTGACTTCTTCGCGATATCGAGCCATCTCTTGACCTTTTTAGGTGTGTTTTTGAAATGCACCACCTCATGTCCTGTGACAATTACGTGTACTTTCCACCCGAGTTCCTTTCTATGTGGCCCACTATAAGAATTCAAATAGCAGGTAGAAGACTCATTTTTTCTTCATTAGGCCTGCTACTAGTAGTTTTTCCTTTGATACCTTTTAGAAACACCCACAATCAAACTATTCAATAGACCGGTTGAAGTCACTCTCCACATTAAAAAATAACTCGACCAGCTAAACAATTTAGACCTTCCTGGTTAGGAATTAAACAAAGTTTTAACAAATTGTAACATGCTGACCATGGGAGATCGGCCGACCTGTTGGTAGGCACATCCTTTGCAAATTTTTTAAATTCACATATTAAATGGACATGTCTCTTTAGACTAAATGTTGTTTTTTGTGTACAGGTATGGAGTACAACTTGAATGTTGTGTTGAACTCTCTACTAACGATGAGAGTTCGGTGGAGAATCATGTGCCGAGCAAGAAGATGAGACCCTCAGACAAAGGCAAAAGATCTGCCTCGGGCAAGGAGATTCTGACCACCAACGACGAAGGCAAAGGAACAGTCGATGGAGACATCTCATGGTTGTGCCTATTGATTAGCAAGACGAGGATCATCTTGAGGATCATATTGCTCTTTACGATATTCATTTTCCACCCACTAATGTCAACAGGGATCTTGAGATCGTCCAAAGCTACGTGTTTGAGCTCCTGTAAACTGGTTTATTTTGGAAAAAGGTTTCATCAGTCAATCAGACCTTGGTAGTGTATTGGTCTATCCCAGAAAAAGGGTAACACTTCATTTCCTTTATCTTTTTTTTTTGGTCAAGTTTATAGGTGATTTTAACAATGGAACTTGTTTATTAGATGATCACCAAGCAGGATTCTATGGCTCGAGCAAACGAGGAGTTGGAGAGGCACTTGGAACAAATAGATCTTTAGGATGCCGAGAGGAACAATTTAGGTTGTCAACTTGAAGAAAGAAATAGATTAAATGAGCGACCAGGAAAAATTGGCCGAGGCTAGGGTCAAGGAGCAGAAGGATGAGATTGACACACTCCACTCTACCCTGTCTAGCACCTAAGAAGACACTGTTACTCGCTACAAAGCCTTCTCAGAGTTCACCAGTTGTATACACATGTTTGGCATAGAGTCGATGAACGCTCTTATAAGTCTTACCAAGAAGTGGTTTTCTGAGGAGCACTCACCCTTTGCTTAACCCTTTGGGGCTCGAACGTTTCTTAGCCAGACAACGGACAGTTGAACCAGTTCCCAAGAAAATTGCTCATAAAGGTCGTCGGAAGGGCATATCTAGAGGGAACTATGCTGGCTGTCCTTCAGTCTAATGCATGCTTTTCTTTTTCTCTCTTTTTTGTCTTTCTAAGACTTCTCAAACTTTCTTGGCCCGAAATGTGGGCATAAAAAAATGTTTGTTTTAAAAGTCTTTTAGCTTTTTTGGCCTAGGATATGGGTGTCAAGACAATGTTTACTTTAAAATTTTTTGATTTTTGTTGGTCCAAAATGTGGGCAAATATCACTCATTAGTCAAATTTGAAAAACTTGCGATCCATTTGCTTGATTTAAAAAAAAAAAATATGATTGTGCTCAGGATCATGTCGGGCCCAACCTTATTTTCAAGTCAAATTTTGAATACTTGGGTACTTCCATCTGGCAGTCACTCTGACCAACCACTGTAGTCAACCACTCTCATCGACCGTTAGATTGACCATTCTACTCGAAAAAATTGGTCGAACACTGTCGACTACCTTGGTCATTTTTTTTGTTAATCTCTTGGATAGACTATTTTGGCCGACTACTTTGTTATCGATAATGATTTGGATGTTCAGTCTATCATTCTGGTTGCCTATTACCCATTATCACTTTGTAGTCTTAAATTTGTTTACCACCCATTATCACATGTGATTTAATGCGTTACCCAACTAGTGGATTTATTTGTATACCGTTTGTTATTGATGTTGATTTAATTCGTTAACCAACTAGTGGTTCTATTTGCTCACTACCCGTCATTGCGAGTGATTTAATGCGTTTACCAACTAGTTGTTTTATTCGCCCACCACCCATTAGTGCAAGTGATTTAATGCATTTACCAACTAGTGGGTTTATTCGCCTACCACCCATTATCGCGTGTGATTTAATGTGTTTACCCGACTAGTGGTTTTATTTGCCCACCACCCGTCATCGTGAACGATTTAATGCATTTACCTGACTAGTAGTTTTATTTGTCCATCGTAAGGATGGCAATTGGGCTGAGCTGCCAGTGGGCTCGGTGGCTTGGCCTGTAAAAGCTCAGCCCATTATGATCCCGGACTCGTCGAACGAAAAAAATCAAGGGTTGAGCTGAAAAAACGAGCTGACTCGTTGGAACGACTCGTGGGTTGGTCCACATGCCATCCTATCACTTGGCCGGTGGACTAAGGCTACGAGACAGCCCGATTCGTGGGTCACAAACCCTAGATTTTTAAAAGTTGGGACCAAAAGTAACGGAAAAAAAGTGACCAGTAAAGCCCAACGGTCACTTTTGTGACCGTTTTGGTGCCTGTTTTTTTTTTAAAATTTTGTTTTTTAAAATTTCCAACGGCTAAATTTTTCCTATAAATACCCTCCCAAACTTCCAAATTATTCACACATTCACAACTCTCTCAACCTACACAATTCGACAAAATTATATTACCAATATTAGCTCTTTTAATGTGCAATTATAGTTGAATTTCTACATTTCTACAATTTTAGTTTTCTACAATTCTACATTCTACTTCTACATTTCTATTTTCTACATGGATTAATACAACACACAAGAAAATGCAGGCCACCAAATGCTTGATGATTTTAGTGGACTGAAAAATATTCCAATTCTTGAATTTGGTGATGATTATGGGATTGGAAGCACTGATCTCATTGTTGATTTAGAAGATATCAATGAAGAATTAGAAATGACCAACACTACTACAACAACTATGTGGACTACTAAACGAAGAGCCACAATATAAAAGACTCGGTGTTGGGATCATTTCAAATTAGTGTAGACTGGTGCAAACGCAGACACACAACCAATATTCAAGGAAATGTGTAAATATTGTAAACAAAAATTTGTATGGAAAAAAGGTGGTGGTACAAGCCATCTAAATTGATATTTTCCTAAGTGTATGCAAAAATACAGGGGAGTTGATACCAATCAAGTTCAACTTCATTTTAGATCTCCAAGTGGATCTTCTAGTTCTAGTCTCAATCTTAATAAATAGGTGTATTCACAAGACTCTATGCACCGGGACATCATGACTAAGTTGGTGGCCAGCGGTGAGTTCCCACTATGAGTTCCCACTTAGCATAGTGGAAAGCCCTTACTTCACCAAATTCGTACAAAGATATCTTCAACCAAGGTATGTGCCCATTGCTAGAAACACTCTTCATGCTGATACTATTGCTTTATATAATAAACAGAAAGAAAATATAATAAATGATTTAACTAAATATTCTAGTTTTGTATGATTCACTTCAGACTTATGGTTCGGTATAAATTATAAAAGATATATTGCTGCCACTTTACATTATATTGATAAACTATAGATTATGCATAAAATAATAATTACTTTTAAAAGTAATTGACTATCCTTATAATTGAATACAAATTTGTACTTATTTGATGAATCTAGAGAGTTTAACCACTAATCTAGAATTCACAGTTTTAATTTGATAATATTGCGCCTAATAACATAGTAATAGATAGATTAGTTCGAGAATTAAATCTGGATTTTGGGGAAATTTTATTTCATGTTCGATATGTATGTCACATTTTTAATTGAATTTTCCAAGATAATTTAAAGTATATAGGCCCACAATTAGAAAAAATTAAGTATGCCTTAAATTATATTACTGCTTCACCTTCTCGAAAACAAGTATTGACGAATTGTGTGTCGAAAATTCACTTCCAACAAAGTATTTGTGTACAAGCATATGCAATAGATGGAACTCTATTTATTTAATGCATCATACATGTGAAGGTTATGAAAATTGTGTTACTGCATATTATAATGACTGACATTGATACGATTTGGAATATGATTTGCAAATATATGATTGGAAAATTGCATTCCATGTGAAAAAAAAAATTTAAAGGTTTTTTCGACGCCACAAACATATGTGTTGGAGTATATTACCCTACATGTCCATTAGTTTTAAATTATTTTTATTTTATTACAAATACTTTTAATAGATATAAGACATTTGCAATTTTTTCTGATGTTGTAGTAGTAATGGAGATTAAGTTTAGAAAATATTAGGAACAATTGCCTATGTTTTCCTGTTAGCATCAATTATGAACCATAGAATAAATTTAGAAGGTACACAACATACTATTTTGACAATTTCTAATAAGTTAAGTTACAGGAATCCAATAACTTACGGTAATTTAAAAAAAATATTATGTGAAATGTACGACTTTTGTGCGAATAAAATCGATAGAAACGTTGGAATACCTCTTGTAGCAATCCTTTCTTTGTCATCAAATAACGATAACGATTATTGAAGTTTCCTTATTTCTGTTAGGGAAACTCAACAATCCAGTTCTTCATATTCGTTTTCCCATGTCACGAATGTAGAAACAAGTAGTAAAGACGTACATTTAGAGTTAGCTAGATATTTTGGCTACGACATGCTTAATATGTTAGATAAAAATGAGATAAATAACTTTGATATACTTAGGTGGCAGAGCAAACGAGCATCAATACTCGATTGTTTCTATTATAGCACTCGATCTACTAATATCTATAGTATCAACTATAGCATCAGAGTTTGCTTTTAGTACAAGTGGCATGATTCTGAATGATATGAGGTCAAGACTAAAACTAGATATATTAGAGAGTTTAATGTGTTTAAAAGATTGGGAGGATGTAGAACTTCGAATACAAGATAAAATAGAACTCGTATTGGCCAAAGAGGTGCAAGAGTTGGTTACATAAAATGTAAGAATAGTTTGTGACTTTGTGTTAATTTATTTAATATTTCTTAATTTTAAGTGTTGAAATTTAAGTTTACCAAAAATTGTACACGTAACAATTTGTTTGTGTATAATTTTAACTCCGCTCACACTAAAAGTAGCTGATCCCAAGCTCTGAAAAAGAAGGAGAGTTTTAAATGTCAATTTTAATATAACTTATTTAATTTTAAGTTTTTAAAATAAAAAAATCTTAAAAAAATAAAAAAAAAATTAAGTTCACGTGCAGCCCATGGCTCGACCAGTGTGGCACACGAGCCACGGGTCAATCTGGGCTCATGAATTTGGGACGACTCGAGCCATGGCTTAGCCCGTCCCTTGGGCCGAGCTGGCCCTTCTTAGCATAAGCCGAGCCGAGCCGAGCCAGCCAGGCTAGGCCAATTTCCATCATTAGTACACCATTCGTCTTTGCGGGCAATTTCATTCGTCGTAGTAAACATAATATTTTAAAACAATGCCATTGTCTAAATATCACCGAGATCTAAAACTCAGTAGGTGCGCCAGGACAGCCTAGTTAGGTTGGCCTTTTCTTAGTACCCTCATCACTTGCCACTGTCTCCACTTTTTATTGATTTGAAAACATAGAATCAGTTTACAAAATGCTAGAATCCTTTATAGAGATCAGTGAATACTGTTATATCGGATGCACGAAAAAATTGCGATGACTTTATTACAGCAAGAACAAATAGTAGAAAACTACTCCTGGTTATATACCTTACTCAAATTATTGTTTTAGGTGTTTAACACTCATTGGCATGCCTAATAGTTTTTCTTTTAGGTCCTTTAAGCTATAAGCTCCTTTTCCGACGCTCCTGATGACCTCATACGGTCCTTTCCAGTTTTCTTCGAGTTTGGTAGGGGTGTGCTATTGTTGTAGCATTTCAAAGTACCAAGTCTCTAGCTTGAAAAAATATGGGCTTCACTTGTCGATTGAAGTACGCTGCCATCTTTCGCTTATATGCTGTTGTTTTCACGGCTGTCTTCTCCCTCATCCCCTCCAGTAAGTTGAGCACAGCCTGGGTAGTAGTGGGGTCAATCTACTGACTTATCATTCGACCGGTTGGGATCAAGATTTTCTCTGGTACAAAAACCACCATTCCAAAAGATAGCCTAAATAGAGTTTCTCTGGTCGGTCTCATTGGGATAATGTTATAGGCCCACAGTACGTTAGGTAGATTATCAGTCCACATGCCTTTTTCCATTTGTATTCTGGTTTTCAAGTCCCATAGGATTGTTCAGTTCGTTACCTCTACTTGTCCATTAGCTTGGAGATGCACCACCGAGGTGAGCGTGTGCTCTATGTGATAGTTTTTAAGAAAGCTTTGAAATTGTGATTGTCGATCTATCTAACATTGTTAGTAACGACTACTCGATGTATCCTGAATCTACATATGATACTCGTCCACACAAAGCTTTGAATCCTGACTGTGGTGATGGTTGCTAGTTGTTCAACCTCTACTTATTTTGTAAAATAATCTATACCCACCAAAAGGAATTTTCTTTGCCTTTTGCCCATAGGCAAGGGTCCTAGAATGTCTATGCCCTATTGGAAGAAAGGGCAAATCTCGAATATTTCAGACTGCTGTTAGTCAGGACATGTATCAAGTTACCATGTTACTGACACACATCACACTTTCTCACCAAATCCTTAGTGTCATCTTTCATTGCAGACTGGTAATAGCCTTGTCTTGGTACTTTGAAGGCTAGCATAGAGGCCCCTTGGTGGTTGCCACATATACCATTTTGAATTTTGGATATAATTTCTTGGGCCTCTGTTGGGGAAGGCATTTCATGTAGGGGCTAAAAAACCACGTTTATATAACTTTTCATCTATGACAGCAAACATGGCTGCCCGAGCTCTTAGCCTTTTTGCCATGGTAGGATTTTCAGGTAGCCTATTACTTAATAGGTAGTCTACTATTGGGTCTATCCAGCTAGACTTGTGTCTGACTTCTTTGATCTCGACCAGGTTCACCATACTTGACTGACTGAGCACTTGCACATTAATTGTTGGATGTGGGTTTTATTCGAGAAGTACAATATCCGAAATGGCTAGCTAAAGCTGTACTGGTGAAAAAGTCCAATGATAAATGGCGTATGTGTATGGATTATACCAGATTGAACAAGGCATGTCCACAATATTCCTACTCGTTGCCAAGGATGAACACCTAGTAGATGCAACATCAGGTAATGAAAGGCTAAGTTTTTTGGATGCTTTTTCAAGGTACCATCAAATCTCAATGGCCGAGTTATACCAAGAAAAAACTTCCTTCATCACATACTTCGGGACATACTGTTATATGGCCATTCCATTTAGATTAAAAAACTCAGGGGCAACATATCAGATAATCGTAAACAAAGTGTTTGGAGGACTTATTGAGAAAGTGATTGAGGCATACATTGACGACATGGTAGTTAAAGGTGATCGGTCGGTAGATCAAGTGACTGATCTACAATAAGTGTTTAATGTTTCACGATAAAATAAGCTAAAATTTAATCCTGAAAAGTGTGTATTTAGGGCTGCAGGGTGTAAATTCCCGGGGTTAATGATAACACGGAGAGAAATTGAAGCCAACCCTAAAAATGATCAAAGCGATTCTTGAAATGAAGAGTCTCTTTAATCAAAAAGGGGTGCAAAGGCTGACCGGACAAATAGCAGCACTGAATCGATTTATGAGCAGAGTAGTCGATAAGTGTCACCATTTTTTCAAAACAGTGGAGAACACAACCAACTTCTAATGGACTAAAGAATGTGATGAATCACTCAAAATGCTAAAACATTCATTGCAGCAATCTCCAGTTTCGAACCCCAAAAATGTACTTGGTTTATACCTAGCAGTCTTAGAATGCGCCATTAGCATTGTGTTTAGTGAAAGACTTTGCAAAAGCTCAGAAGCCGATATATTATTTCAGTCAGGTGTTGAAGGGGACAGAGATATGATATTTCCTGGCCGAGCAATTGGAGTTGTTGTTGATAATGGCAGTCAGAAAATTAAGGCCCTACTTTCAGACCTATACAGTGCAAATCATGACTGATCAGCCTCTGAAATAGATTATCCATTGAGCAGAAACCTGTGGAAGGCTGTTGAAATGGGTCATGGAACTCAATAAATTTTATATAAAGTTTAAACCAATGGTAGCCAAAAAAAAGCCCAGGCATTAGCAGATTTCATTGCAGAGCTCACTACCCTTCAGACCAATGGAAGAAGAAGAAAGGATATCATGGAAATTTCATTGACTGGTGGTAAGTTAACTGTACTACCCTGGATGCGTTCAGAAGTGGTCGACCAAATATAACGTTATGTGCCATGGGAGTTCTTAGTACTAATAAATTTTTCACAACCATAACAATGGCCAGATGTGGCCAAGGTGACTAGTAGCTCTATGGTTCATTCAAAAATCATTGTTGCTCCCTCGAAGCCTTGCAAATGAGTATTGAATAGTTGTAACTTTTCAATAGGCGCCTTCAAGCCTAAATGGGGGACCCAAGTCAGAACGTTTGTTGCGCTTCCATTGTCTATTAATACTCTTTTGATATCAAAGTTAGCGATGTCACCCAAGATCACCAGGTCATCATTGCGAGGGTATGCTGCACCTACTAGATCTTATTCACTAAATGTTATGTCTTGACTAAATTTGGCTTTCTTTTGATTGGAGCTTATACGCTCAAGTGAGCGTAACTTTTCCCAGTTGAATTTGAGTCCCCTCCAATAGCTGTTATCCCTGAAATGACATTTATAACTCCCACCAGAGGTGGAGGCTTGGTTGGTGATTCGAGTTCTATTTCTTTTCCGCGATCAATTTTCACATACCTAGATAGGAACACCATTTTCAACAATCGCTCGAGTTCCTTCTTCAGCTGAAAGTAATTTTCAGTATCATGCTCGTGGTCTCTATGGAAAAGGCAATCATTTCTCTTATCTCTATTACTTGGTGGTGTGGCCATTCTATGTGGCCACTCAAGCTCTCTCATGTCACGAATTTCTATCAATACATGTGCTCGAGTTTCGTTCAATAGAGTGAAAACTTTGTTGTCCTCATACTCCGGCTTGACTGGTCATTTGTCAAGTTAGTTCCTATCTCAAGGCTCAGCTTTTTGCTTTTTCTTATCATCTCTCGCACGTTGGTTATCATGTGATTTTTGCTTGTTGGTCTTGGACTCTCTACCTTCATGCAAACTTTTAGTCACCCTATCTGTTTCTTCAGCATCTACATACTTATCCCATTTCTTTAGTAACTCTTGCATTGACTCTAGAGAATTTTTAGAGAAAAACATTTTAAGGGACGGTTCTAGTCCCATTCATTATGGCTGTCACTACAGCTGACATTTGAATGTCCTTGATTCCTAGCTTTGCTCTGCTGAAACGGGTGAGATTAATTTACAGGGTCACATCTTTTTCTTGAATGACTTGCATCAAACCAATGGTCGTTTTTCTCTTTCTCTTACTGCTAAGGAAATATGCCACAAAACTTTGAGAGAACTGGTCAAAATTTTTAACAGATCGAAAGGCTAAAGTGGCCACCCAGTCTCTGGCCTCTCTATAAAGAGTTGGAAGAAAAGATCGACACATCACTGCATCTGGTACAATATACAACCTCATCATGTCAACAAAGGTACGTAGGTCATCGAGGGGATCGGTTATCCCATTATACAATTCTATCATTGGCGGTTTGAACCCCTTTGGGAGAGATACGATCATGATTTTAGAGACAAAATGATCTTCTTCCAATGCCATTTGTTTACGCTTATCCTTCCTCTTTGTAAGTGAATTTTCAATTTTTTTAGTTAACATTTCATCCAGCTTTTGTTCTAAGTGTACGACTAAGAGTTGTGCTAGGGGTGGAGGTCGATCGACTGAGAATCCACTAGGTGATGAGGTGTATGTCGATCGACAGGAGGTGCTAATGGGTTTTCAATAGGAGATGTAGGATGAGAGGTGCTGCATATGGGCATCCCTACGAGGTTTGCGCATGAGGATTCCCAGCAGGAGCCATTGGTGGTGGAACAACATGTTCGACAGTCTCGTGGATTTGGTTTTGAAGCAAAGTCATCATGGCTGTCATCTGAGTATGGTGGGCATCAAGTTGATCCATTGTTGCGTATACAGGCGGTTGCGATCCCATCCCATGAGTTTTGGATTTCGACTTCACGAAGACCTTTCTGGCGAAACTTCTCCGACTGAGCGCCCACTCCTTGTTCTCAGTCTTGCCATAGCTTTTTATTGTGAATTTGATTTCCTACAGACGGCACCAATGACTTTATAGGTCAATCTCTTCTTCCACTGGTGGAGGCGTGCATGGCCTGAAACTTAAAAAGTGGCAGTACTATTCTTCTTCAAGACCACTCTGGTCTAAGAATCAGTAGGAGAAGAATATATTAGAATTTTATATAGAGTACACATAATCAAAGTTTTTCTGAGAGAATACCTGAAATGGAATGAACTGCTATTTATAGGCAATTTCTCTAGTCCACATGGCAAAAATCCCGACAAATCAAAGAGACACGCATCTCCATCTCCTGAAAATGCGGTGTGAATGAGAAAAAGTATATTTTCTCTTATAACTGTCTGATCCTCAACGGACATGGAGGATCTTCGATTCCCCTAACCTATTTTCATATTGGTCAATCAAGTCCGCGCGTGATGGTCTTCCAACGACTCACATCGATCAACATATTACATAGAGCCCCCGGTCTTCTGGCTTCTCAATCTTTTGGTTCTTAGTTTGGATGTCTCTCTTTTTGGTGATAATAGGAGGTTTTGGTTAGTTCTTACCCTGTCTATTTATGTTAAACACTTGGACTCACTTTTATCCACCTGGGCTCACTTAATTCCGCATGACTAAGCATCAAACGCATAATTTACATTTTAAAAAGATTTAAGTTTCTAAACTAAAAACTAATAACACATTTGTTGATATCCAATCCGATCTGACTCCAACAAAATAGTTTTGCACCATATGGCTAATCCAGGTCGGACATCATCCCATGTGGATGTTTCAGGTCAGACCTCATCCCAGGTGGATCCTAATATAGGTCGGACCTTATTCTTGGTAGGAACATGATTCAGGTCGGACCTCATCCGTTGCTGATTAAGCTCACGTCATCAGCATGGTATGTCTTCTCATATGTCAGACGTCAGATCATCCGCTATAATGAATGCAAATGTCACTTCACATTTAATACCCCAAAAAGGGAATGTCTTGTAGGTATTTAATGCTGAATTTGACATTAAATGCATATAATCATTACATATCTTCCTATAAATATGAGACATAAATGTCCTACAGGTCAGACATTCGACTGCTGAAATAAAAGCACACTTATAAAGATTATATAAACAGGTCTTCCAATACTTATTTCCGTATCTATTGCTTACCCCGATCGAAGCCGACCTATATACTTAACATCAAGTTGGCTAGAAATCAGTACAAACTATTTTCCAATGTCAACAATATTTATTAATACTAATGAAGTTTAATAGCATACCTTCAAATCATAATCTCTGATATCAAGTGAAATTCTCTACAACTGATCTTTTTTTTTTTTTTAAAAATAAAATAAGATTGGTAATTGGAATGAGATAGCTTGGGATGGTTGAAGATTTAACAACGAATAAGTGATAATATAATTAATAATACATATTAAGGAAGTTTTATTTGACAATTTCTATTTTCTCAATTCAGCTTTTCTCATGCATATGATTTTTCTTTGTATTCAAGTTGATTCAATATCATCCCTAATTTTGATCATGCATACACTAAATTTGGTATAACTCTTTTTCATTTTGTCCAAACTAATTATTTAAAGTTTCGACTACTTGAAAGACATACTTTGGAAAAGCATTCAGTAAGCACACACAACTATCATCTGGATCATGATCATCATCAATAGGCGTATTTAGTACCCCTTGAATAATCTCTTCATCAATATAAGATATTATTCCCATATCTTTTCACTAGGACAATTTATAAGGTGTTTGATATTCATCACATTTCTATAGCGTAGATATTGCTTCACATTCGTGGATAAATTAATAATTTATTCATTTATCAATAAATAAATAAATTTTCTAAAATAATAAGTGGATGTTCTCTTTGCATTTCAGTTTTTCGTTTTGAGTTTTGAATTTATTTTGAGTTTTCTGTTTTAAGAGTCTATTTTAAAATTGATGAAAATGTGTTTGGTTTGTTATTCTGAAAAACTATTCTCGAAAATAGAAAACTGAGAAACACGTTCTGTTTGCAATTTTGAAAAATTGTTTTATATCATTTTATTCAATGAATTTGATTATTCAGTAAAATAGAATAATTTTATGCTAATATATGATAAAATAATATATAAATTTTAAAGTCAGTGAATCTTACAATATTTTTTTTACAAAAATAAAATACAAATGAATAATAAAATTACAAAATAAAAAATAATGACATGAGAATTTTAATTAATTTTTTAAAATTTTTAAATTTAAATAACCAATAAGAGCTTGAATTATATTTTAGTATTTAGAATTTTTGTTTATATAAATTTTTATTTAAATAAATTTTTTTAATTTTTAATTTTTAGAATTGTATGTTTTATTTTATATTTTTTATAATTTTATATTTTTAGAATATTTGTTTATATAAATTTTTATTTAAATAAATTTTTATTTAATTTTTTATTTACTTTTTTAGAATTTTATATTTTATTTTATATTTTTTATAATTTTTATATTTTTAGAATTTTTTTTATATAATTTTTTATTTAAATAAAATTTTTTTATTTTTTTTTAGAATTTTTATTTTTTTAAATTTAGAATTTTATTTTTTGGAATATTTTTTTATAATTTTATTTTTTAAGATTTTTGTTTATATAAATTTTATTTAAATAAATTTTGTTTTCCTTATTTTGATTGTTTTCCATGTTTTCACTAAAAACACTAAAAACGTCAAAAACCTATTTTGATTTTTGTATTATAAATTTAGCATTGTTTTCAAAAATGAATTTTCAAAAACAATATAGTAAACAAGTTTTGGGTATTTTGCAAAACTGAAATTTGAAAACAACTTGAAAACAGCAAAGAGAATAGATCCTAAATTTTCTTACTCTTAAAAGTGTTATTTTATATGGGTTTTATTGCACATAATATGGGTTTTATTGCACATAGCTTGTCGTGGAAGCTAAAGGTTTTTGTCTCCTAGTTTGTGCACCAACCAAAATTGTAGTATGTAAATCTTGCCACACATTTATGGACATTTTATAAGAGTAAAGTTCTATTCAATGAAGTTGTGATGCATTCTAATGCAATGGAACACAATCTTGATTCCCGAATGATCATTCCAGGGCAATCACTTGCTGCTAGATAGACTTTTGATTGGCACCAGGGGTGCAAGAATTTTTTTAGCCCGAACTGCTACCGAATTTTTTTTTTTTTTTGCACTTCAAGACTGAGCTGTTACTAGAAAATTATTTTTTTAAGAAAAAAATTTACACTATAAAAAATAATTTTTTTCCGTGGGAAAACCACATAAATCATTTCTTTTAACACGACAAGAAACCATAATTTTAAATTTTATTTTAAATTCTCTAACACTACTCAAAATATCATACCAAAACGAGAGACAGAAAACGAGTTTTAATGTGTGGTGTATCCACCTAGACACAGAGAAATTATACAGCAAGGAACAAAAGAAAATGGCGCTGACAATGGCTATATGGAGGATTTCCTTCAAAGAATTGGGCTTGGTCTTTTGTTTGGGTTGATTTTTGTTTTGGGTTGGATCTTCATTGAATTTGATTGGAAATATAAATTTTATTATATGGTTTTTTTCATAAATAAACCACTTTTTGAAAATAATTCCAAAAAGTCATTCTTGTTTCATTTATTTTAAAAATACTGTTTTCTTAGAAATTAATATTTTTTATTTTTTATATTAAATAATATATGGTAACTGAATATGTAAATTTGCTGCTTGATTCCTTGATTATTTGCATGATAAGTCCTCCATCTTTATAATATCTCTACTTTAGTTCTTGTACTTGTTCTTTCATTTCAATTTCGTCTTCTTTTATTTGCAACCTAAGTCCTTCAACTTTTAGATTTTTGTAAGTTGATCCACATATTTATACTTTTATGTCAATTTAGTTATTTACAGTATCACTATTTGATAAAGAAATGATATTGTGTATCAACTGATCAGCACCTACACTTGACACATTCTTCTATCCAAGTTAGAGAATTATTTGATGATACTGGATGGAACATTGGTAGACTTCTTCAGCATGCACCATACATTATTGCTAAGCAGGTAGTGAACATCACTATCACTGCTAAGGTACCTGATCAGATTATGTGGAAGGAAACTTCAGATGGTAGATTTGCTACCAAATCTGTATAGTAGCTAGTTCACACGGGACATACTATTTAGGCTATATACAGTATGATTTGGAGTTCTATTATCCCGACGAATGTCTCTTTCTTTTGTTGGAGACTATGGTCGAGTCTTATCCCAGTTGATGTTGTGAATCAGAGACGGATTGGGAGTCATATAGCTTCTCGTTGTCAGTGTTGCTCGGCTATTAAGACTATTCAGCATTTATTTATTGACAGTTGTATTGCCGACCAAGTTTGGCGTCATTTTTCTGACATTTTTCATATAACCCTTCGGCCGATGGAGGGTTTTCAGTATTGCTTTCAATCTTGACGTTTCTCGGGTCAGTTTGTTAAAAAGGGTCATATTCGCACGATCATTCCTCTTTTGATTCTCTTGTTTATTTGGACTGCGAGGAATGATGCGAAGTACTAGGATATCTCTATGGAATCGAGACAGATCATCTGGAGACTATACCATACTATCTCCCTACTACATACAGGCCGTTTATTTCATGTTATTCATTGGAGAAGGGATATCGATATTGCTCCTTTCTTTAGTATATCTCTTACTACTACATCTCTTCCTCCCTCTGTTTTGGTTTATTGGCGTACTCCATCAGTGGGATCTTACAAGGTCAACACTGATGGATGTGTCAAAGATGGATTTGCGAGTGGATGATGGATTATTAGGGATTCATCAAGTCAGTGTGTTCGCGCCTTCTTCTCTTAATATGGTAAGTGCCCTATTTTGGATGCCGAGCTCAGAGCTATTCGTGATGATATCATGCTTGCTCAGAGGACTGTACTATCAGATTTATGGATTGAGGCCGTCTCTACTTTGGCCATTCACTGCATCACCAAAGGTGGAGGACCTTGGTCTATTCAGACAACTCTTCACCACATCAGACATCTTATTGTCTCCAACCGTGATACTATTTCTCGTATTTATCGAGAGGGCAACCATGTGGCTGATTTACTTGCTTTAGTTGGTTGGAATCGTCGTTGTTATTTCGAGTACAGCGCTCAAGACTTATCACTGCGATACTGCAGCTTAGTTTAAATTGATAGACATGGCCTTTCTACATTTATGGGCCTATAGAATATTTAGGACTTACTGTTTGGGAGGTAGTACCTACTTATTTATTGCTTTATTAATTATTTATTTATTTGTTTGTTTTAGCTCTTTTCATTGGAGGTAAGGTTTTATGCCCCCATCCCATGTATTTTTTATGAGTTATTTATATAAGGTTGGGGTATCCGAACCCTCCCATACTTTTCTGGTAGAGGCCTGACAACCACACTGAGGATGTGATGGTGTGTTGACTAAAAAAATGTTTGATACAAATGTTACAAATGATATTTTGTAACAATATGTGTTACAAATTGAGATATAAAACATCAGTGATACAGAATATCAATTCATGTAACATGTGCTGTGTAAAATAATATATTATAATCTGTAATATATTTAGTAATACAAAATATCATTTGTAACATCTGTATCAGACAGTGATACACAATATTATTTGTAACATCTGTATCAGATCGTGATACTAAACAGAATCTGTTATAACTGCAAAATCAACTATAAACTTCAACAAGTTCGTATTAATATACACATTGGATTCTAAAAATCTATTGATATTATGTAACATCTGTATGATATAGATATGTAATACAATGCCAAATATAACAAATAAAACTATTGATTTCATCATTTGTAATATATGTAATATCAGTAATACAGAATACAAATTCATGTAACATATGCTGTGTAAAATAACATAATATAATCTGTAACATATTCAGTAACGTATTCAGTGATACAAAATATCATTTGTAACATCTATATCAAATATTGATACACAATATAATTTGTAACATCTGTATTAAATAGTGATATTATAAAGGACTAAATTAACATAAAAGTATAAATATGGGGACCAACTTATAAAAATTTAAAAGTTGAAAGACTTAGGTTGTAAATAAAAGAAGACGAAATTGAAATAAAAGAAGAAATACATGGACTAAAGTAGAGATATTATAAAAATGAAGGATTTAACATACAAATAATCAAGTACTCAAGCAGCAAATTTGAGTTTTCTTCACAATTCACATGGAGATTAGATTTGATTTTAATTTATTATTTTATTAATTAATATAATTTTAAGAATGTAGTATTTATAAAATAAATTAGTTAAGTTTATAAATTTGAAATTATTTTAAGATTGGTAAGTAGTGGTGTAATATCCACTTTATTATATATTATAAATTGGGCTTAGATTTAAATTTCAACATTTGGGCTGAAAAATTAGAATTGGACCATTTATTTACGTGGACTATTAAATTTTTGCATGGGCTACTTCAAATTTTTTTTTTAAAATTTGTCTTTTAATTTTAGATTTAGACTGGGTTTAACACGGGCTATAGTCAGGCCCTCCTCCCCCCGCCTGTGAACGGCACGATTCGATGGTTGCAGCATTAGCAGCTGCTTAAGGTGAGAGAATGCTTTTTGTGATTACTTGAAGCTGCCTTGTAGAAAAGAAAAAAATTTGTGGGTTGTGACAACATCTAAGCTAATTGTGGTAGTGATTGATGAAGAAGATTAATTAAACTTCTCATAAGCAGGTATTTTGCTGTAAATTTTTCATCATAGGTCCTTGTACTAGGGAAGTGATGCAGTACAAGACTTAAAAAAATGTGAGCTTGATTAGACTTTTGTATTTTGTTTATTTATTAGCACTTAATTTATATTTTTTAGAATTTTTTAATTAATTAGGACTTAGTTTATTATTTAGTGTAAGCATCGGGACCTCAAGCTTTATTAACTTAATTCTTGATGCTCAATTAGATGGTTTAAGACTATATTTAACAAACCTTAGGTTTTCAAAGCTGAGGTAAGGAATAAAACTGTGAAAATTACGTTGTAGATGAAGGAATTTAAAAGTTTGAATATATAAACATAGTTTTATAAAGTCAAACACAAGCAAAGTTAATAAGATTCCAATTTGTTATGTACATCAATTTTCCTATTCTTTACAAAATCAAGTACCCCGATTCTCGTCAAAATGTAGCATAATCCAAATACAACGGTCTAGGATTACATATGACTACTTTATCCAAAAGATTACTAGGCCACCAATTCATCTTCTATTCATTCTTATACATGTGGCTTTGTGTTGACGAGAAAGTCAGCAAAATAGGTTGAACCTCAAAATTGCCCATCCCTCACGAGATGAATAGTGGTTCGTACAGGCGCTAGTGTTATTGTATCGAGTGACTGTTTTGTAAGTTCTTTCTTTTATATTAATTTCGGGCCACATAGGATAACATGTCCATATATCCCGCTTGGTGAGAATGTGATACTCCCACCTATTACTTGACGTCCGTCTCCACGTCTTTACCATTTCCACGTATCCTCGATCCATTTTCTACAAAAGTCATAAAATGACTATAAGCAACTAAACTTAGCGAAAGCAACACGTAAGTCAAATAATTCAAGAACATGCCTTCGTGTAATAATTCATGCATTGCAAGAATACCTTGTTCATGATCACTTTACCTTCTAATTTTGAATTATAATTTCATATGTGCTAGACAAGAATCAATGCATGAGTAGCTAACTAAATAGGTGAAAATTCATCTTCACTTTGATCACCACAACTATGACCATGTAAGGAAAACATATAATCTGCACTTGACACAATCTGCATTCATTGAATGAATATCTAGTTCACATAGATCACTTGTGGACCGTGTATATACTAGAATGTTGAATGCATGTGCAACTGGTTTTATCTTGTTTTTGGGCATGTCCCATAAATAAAAAACTGTATACCAAGCGCTCAAATATTGAGCTTAAAATAACACTAAGGTCACAATAACTTTTTTAGAGTAATTTTTTGCTCATTTGAGATCCCAAATGCCCTATGGCTTTAACTTTTATATGGCCCCGTGGCCTGTAACATTAACTGATTGGACACTATAGTCTGTGAGGCACTTAACACCCTACTAGTGTACATCTATTTAGGAAACTTAGTGATTTATCATGATCCATTTATTCTTGCATAGCTCATACTTTAAAAATCTTTAATAATCATGTTCACACAGAGACATCTAAAATCTTTCAAAACATGTTTCGTTTCAACACGTAAACAAAAAACATGAGAATCATGCTTGAACTAATTCAAGTAATATAATGTATCTCATGAACACTTTTCACATAATATTTCCTTGAGAGTTACTGGAAACATTAAGTCACTTAATCAATACATCAATCAAGGAAACACATTGAAATAGAACATTGAACTGAAACTGAAAATTCAATTCAAAAAGCATAAAGAATGCAAATATCAACTCTCAAAGTGAGCTAGAATCAAATAAGGTACTTACTTGAGCATATAGTACATGCAAAGTAAAAGCCTTTATAGTTATAGAAATTATTGAATAGAAGGGATGGATTAACATGAAATCAAGACTTGGACTATAATCAATTACCATGTATTGATAAAAATTTCTTGGTCTCAAACAAAATAATCTAGAGCTGCTACAAAGTAAAAATGTTAAGCTTAATTAACACAAATGCTGAATTAAAGTGATATAAGATTGTTGAACCTTGAAAATACTTAATTTCTATAATTTAGTTGTAAAATTCAGTCAAGAAGGGATATAAATGCTCGTAGTAAAAACTTGAGAGATTAACTATATGCGAAGCAAGAATCTAACATTTTAGAACTTTAAAAATTAACAGTTTTGAATTAACTGCTGTAAATGATGGAAAACAATAAGTAAATGCTAGGAACAACATAGATGAAAGAAGGTGATTAAAGAGAATTTCTTGATTCCAAACATAGGTTGAGCAAAATCTTAAAAATCAACATCATCCTCAATTAATCAAACATAAACGAATAATAATCTTGGAGAAATTTGAATTACTGCATAAATTATTTTGCCCATAAGTAAATGTAAAAAAATAAACATATAGAGCAGATAAATGCTTTACTCACATTTGGTTAGGTTAGATTTTTGCTCTTTACACCTTGAGAGAATTTCTACCTTGACTAGGGCACTCTTTCTTAATGAATGAAGGTCCTTATTTATAGAGAGGGCTAGTCGTGAATTAGACTATGTTTGGCCTTACTTATTTTCATGTTTCTAATTATTTAATGTCTGATCATCCCAATTTTTTTTTTATTTGATACTTAATATGTATGAATATGGTATAATATCAATAAATTAATTTACTTTTGTATTTTTAATTCTGCCAAACAGTCCCTTAAAGGCCATGATTAATTTTTGACATTTGTCACCAAGTAAATATTATAATAAGAAAATAGGCAGATTTCTCATTTTGAGTTACAACGTTCGGGTCAACATTTGGGGGTCCTAACAAGATCTAAACTGGAAAAACTTTATACCATTACGAAGCTCTAGTTACAAGCTTTGTAACGCACACACATGCAAAAAGGAATGAATCATTCAACTGCTCATACGACATTTCGTTAAATGAATTATTACACTTAGCCAAATTTCTAATTTTTCTAAAATTATGTTTGACTTTGGCTCAACTTTCTAGGCCTACCCCAAATCGAATAGTCTATAAATTTGATACCAAAACGAAGGTCTCGACACAAACTACGAGGTAATATAACGTGCATTGTCCACAATTCAATGTACTATTCACGATATGTTTATAAAGTTGGCTCGAACACAATGAAAAAATCGTAATTATTTTGAATTCCCAAATTTTTGGTCCTGCCTCCAACTTACTAGAGCATGATCAATTAAGTATTTCAAATTTCTTCTAATTTGGTCCTTAATAAATTAATTGACACATTTTTCTCCACTTTTTACATTGTACACTATTGAAACTCTTCAATTATTAAAAAAGTTAATCATTTGAAATTGAAGTATGCTTTCATACACTTAATATACAATTTCTATATCACATAAATAAGGCATAAATTTTTAGACGTTACAAATAATATCCAACGGTTTTCTTTAGATACCCCATAAACAAACATTTATCAAATTTAGCTCATAGCTTGTCCAATTTAACGTGCTTCACATAAGTGTCGCATCCCCAAATCTTCATGTATGAAAGATCAGATCTTTTTCTTTTATATAACTCGTATGGAGTTTTATCGATTAATTTAGATGAGACACATCTTAGTGTGTGGCATGCAGTATTAAGTACATATCCCTAAAATGATTTTGGAAGAACTGGGCGGCTCATCATTGATCGTACCATTTCAAGTAAGGTGTGGTTTTTATTTTCAAATCAATCATTTTGTTGTGGTGTATACAGTGGAGTCCACGGTGAGAAAATCACACTCTTTTAGGTAGACTAAAAAACTAACCCTTCAAATATTCTCCACATCGATCAGATCTAAGTGTTAGAATATTTTTCCTGGTTTACTTTTCTACTTCTTGCTTGAATTCTTTGAACTTTTTAAAGGCTTTATGGTTGAATTTCATCAAGTAGATGAAATCATATCTATAATTGTCATCTGTAAATGTGATGAACAAAGTAAAGCCACTTCTAGCATGTAGATATTGGTCCACATACATCAGTATGTACAAGTCCCAAAATATCTGCAACTTTAACTCCTTTTCTAGAAAAGAGGGTCTTATTCATTTTACCCAACATGCATGACTCATGACTCACATTTATCAAATGAATCATAATCATTTGAATCTAACTATCCATCTTATATAACTTGGTAATATGATTTTCATTTATATGACTGAGTCTGCAATGCCAATGATATGAGTTGTTAATTCTATTGCTTTTATGTATTTTGTTGTCTATACTCATTATAGGACATTTTAAGTATAGAATATAGATGCCATTAAATAAATTTCCAAATCTATAAAACACATTATCAAGATAAAGAACAATATTTATCCTTAATCTTAATGAAAAACCATCAATGTCCAAACATGAAATAGAAATGATATTCTTAGTAATAGCAGAAATGTAATAGTAGCCTTTAAATTCTAAAACAAGGCCCAAAGGCAACGGTAAAAAGTGTGTCCCTACAGCTAAGGCAGCAACTCTTGCTCCATTCCCAATGCATAGGTCTACTTCTCCTTTTTGCAGTAATCTAGTGCTCTTTAACCCCTGGATTTGTGTAAATATAAGATCTTCATCCAGTAACTAATATCCGAGAAGCCAAAGGAGTATACATGTGTATTTCAATGAAAAAGATACCTGAAGTGAAAGAATCAGTAGACTTCTTTCATTTCAAGGTGGCAAAGTATACTTTGCAGTTCTTCTTCTAATGTCTTTTGTTTCCACATTGAAAATACATATCATCAGACTTGGATTTGTCATTGTCTACTTTAACTATTTTTCTAGCAGATTTGACCTTCTTAGATCCTTTCTGAAAGGTCTTTTTTTATTTTCTTTTAATGCCTTTAGACGTGTCAATGGCCAAGAATTTTCCATTCTCTTTATTTATATTGGGTTCAACATTTTCAGCATATTTAGAAACTCAGGCAGGGTACATTAAATCTTATTCATATTGAAGTTCATAATGAACTGCAAAAAGCTGTCATAGAGGGACTGCAGAACCAAGTCAATACCTTTGAATAACTTTTTGGATGTCTTATACCGTTCAGTGCATGACTGTTCATCATACAACTCTTTGAGATGAATTATATTAGAATTAACATCCATACACTCGTGTTTTTTTGTAACTCAGGTGACATAATTGCAAGCATCACACATGTTGCATTATTATCATCATTACTGTGTTTATTGTAAGCTTGCATTTCCTCGAACGTAGCTTCAAATTTTTTCTTACTTGAGAACAATTCTAAATTGAGGTGTCAGGCTAGAAATTTTGGTCTAGTAAGTTTGTTGGCATCATGTATGCCTCTCAAACTCATATGATTACTCATGATTCAATACTGAAATAACAAGATAGATTATTAATTAAATACAAAAAATTAATTTAACATAGACATATATTAAATTGATTATACTTCCACTATTTAAATTGAATTAATGAGCCTCAAATATTAATTAATAGAACCGGTTAGATTCCCAGTGCGCTATGATCTTTTTTTGTTTTATTAGAACCTTGAGCGACACAACAAGTAATAATAACACATCCATGTACATACTCTTATCAATCACATATCTATGTGACTTTTAGATCATCGAGTAGACAACTTATTGTCGCACACATCTTATATGTTTACTTGATTGTGTCCCTAAAATTTTATTTTCTTAAGCTACTCAACAAAAAATAGAATTCTAATTAAATTTGACCCATTGTTCATAAACATCGAATGTTTCATAATGATAAACATATCCACGAACAAGTAGCTTTGAGCGACTCAACAAACTGACATGACATCGATAATGAAATTTGGTTTGTAACTATAACAATGGAAGGCATATTGTATTAACTATTTAATATAAATTTAATATTTTGGTTTAGTGGAGTTTTGTCTCATCACATTTATGTATATTAACTAACATCCAACATTCAATCAGTCATACACAATAATAACTATGGATGATTATGGACTTTATCTATCTAGTCTCTCTGAGCCAAAAAGAGGATTAGTCGACCAATTCCTAAAGAACGTTGTATTCGATCATCGAATGCTAAATGCAATCATTTCTATCTCCTCCTGTAACTTGTATCATATACTAGTTGCTTCTTTGTGGCCCAACTGCAACATCTATCCTATACTAGTTGGTACGCATGTCCAAATTAAATAAAGAGCGCAAAACCAATTAAATAAATAATAGGCTCGGAGATCCATTTAATTAAATAATAAGCTCGCATGTCCAACCAACAATCAACAAGAGTAAATTAACCCTACAACCAATCACATGGGTCGATTTTATAATCATCTACTTAACATCTATTTTAATATCTAATATTAAAAATGTATTAATTTCTAAATTTGGAGCATTGACAGAGTAAGTCTCAACATTTTAGACATTTCAGAATGGACTAGCCGAAATTAAATAAATAATCTAATTAAATAATTAATTTTTCAACAATAAAATTAATCCAATTAATCAATTAATTTTATTAATAGTGAGATTTTCAAAATTTATTTTATTTCCCAATTTAAAGTCTTACCATAAAACTAGTATATGGTCAAATTTGTAATTTTATAAACTAAAATGTCAAATTTTAATCTGGTCAAAAAAATTCAAAATATGGTTTAAAAGAAATTTTTAGTCAAAAATGAATGTTTAACCAGTATTAAAATTTTAATAATTACATCTTTCAAAAAATTTAAAATTACATTTGAGCCCCTGTTATTTTTTTTTAAAGTTTGAGGACTTAACATATTTACACAGTCGGTCCTTTAAAATTTTAAAATCAATGGGCCTTTCTATGCAATTTCAAAAATTGCATTCGAGGCTCCTTTTATCCATTTAAAATTAGGTAGGCTTCACATGCAAATTTTAAAATTGCATAGAAGCCCTCATCCACAAAAGAAACAAGAAAACAGAAAAGGGGTTCTACAAAGCGGCACCATCATAGTCAGCTTCACTGGCCAACTATGAAACGGTGGTTACATCGGTGTCCAACACCTGCGGCCACCACTGTTTTCCATTGAAAAGCAACGAATGGGCTATGTTGATGTTATTTCTAACAATGGCATGGGGGGTACCATCGCAAAATTAGCAGCGGACCCCTCCCCCCCTCCAATGCCCGCCATCTTCCAACGGCGGTCAATTCCAAAAGCACCGCCACCGGTTACATCTTTTTCCGGCTAATTAGAAATGTTCTAATTAAATCCAAAACCAATTTCAGATTTATCTTTTTCAAAAATAAATTCACAAATTTTATTTTACTGTCAAATCTCAAAATTAAATCAATATACCAATAACAATTATTGGTTGATTCATCAAAGCAGTATAATGAACTCTAACAAGTAACAAGTTAGACTTTGATACCACTGTAAAGAATTGACATATACATGCACATCAAAAGTTAAATTTACAATTCCTATAGGTTGGATCAACCTTATACTTAGATAGAATTCATAATATAAAATTACTTTGATGAACACCGTAGAATCTAATAATTTGATTAGCTGGAGGTACAATATTCAATACCACAGCTGTCTAATTGTCCAGTCTCCAATGGTAATCCACACAGTAAGAACAAATTTAGACTACTACGATAAGATGAAAACAGAACTTTGAAAGTAATTGAATAGAGTTCTGTCTCGTGTTTTACTTGCTAGCAAGTAATGAAGATATATTGTGATTCCACAAACTGTGGCCTAGTGTGCTAACCCTAGTTTAGTCTTTTTAGAACTGTGTTAGCCCACAACTAACGGACCAAATTGATAATCTAATTTGGCCTAATAAGTAATTAAGTCCACCCCGATAATTTGGATGACTCGTTAGAAAATTAGTGGTGTTATGCCATGTTTTGGCATAATTTTGAGTGGAACCTGTTTTTTCATTGTGGAAGATAAATTTATATTTATGTTCTCTTCCATGAAAACATTGAAATCATATATTTACTTGGCAAAAATGATACTCAAGTAAATGAGAAATTGAAGTTCAAAGTAGAGGTGAAAAATGATTGAAGGGTTAAGCAAGTGACTTAATCCCATATTGGAAAGATGACGAAATGTTGACTAGTATTTAAATGGCCACATTTTACAAAGGTGTAATCTTGTGTGGCATAGAGGCTCTCTCTTGTGCACGCCCGCATGGAGGTTAAAATTACGGACCGATTTACACAACGGACCATATAACTCATGTGCGAGCGCGACTTGCGTACACGAATGTTGGACTGAAATTGGCCCCTTAGTATGGTCCACGTTTTGTCATTAGTTTTTTTAATTTAATTTTTGAATTAATTCCAAACCTTTCGACTTCTCTAATTAACTCCAGAAAGCTATTAATACTGGGTTAATTCAGTTGTTAGTTCTGTAACACCTGAAACTAGCATGTTTAATGAATAATAGAAATTAAGGTCATCTGAGATCTACATAACAGGGTTCAATTTTCCACAATAAGACATGAATTTTATTCTGTTTCACTTCTCTTAAGTCCAAAAAAAAAAAAAAAAAAAAAAAAAACAATTCCAATGTACTATGCAGTTCTTCTTTTCCTCTGTTTCAAGTACTTGGTGATTTCATTCGGGCCAAAACTCAGTTCGTTAGAGCATAAGTTTTGTGCTAAACTTGCTGCTGCTTCCACCATTATATCCTGGGAGACAGACATTTAGTAATCCTTAAGCACCTATGGTAAAAGGGCAAATCTGCTTTAAATACAATGTCTTTACACATGCCTTGCTTTACATAAATTATGTTCTCTTAAATTATTATTCTTTATTATGTAGATGTTGTAAATAATTTTCTGTCCTAGTTTTCTATTTAATTAATTAATAAATAATATTATTCATTATTTCTATATATTTCGATTAACAATCTTGAAATAGCTTCGAAAGAAAACAAAACAAATAGGTTGTATTTTGCGTGCATTTTATTTGGAAAATATTATTTTTTTATTTGGTGTTTCAGAAATGGCAACTGATCTTACTTCTGGATTTGTGGCTATTGGAAACCAGACTTTGGCTACTGTGCCAAGTCCCTCTATGAACTAGACCGTGGCATAAGTGCCAAGTCTTCCTCTAACCTAAACTGATGCTCCAACAACTGGTCAAGTGACTGTTCAGTTAATTATGAGAAAAAAAACAGAGAAATTCAAAGACTTGAATTTCAAAAAGTAGCAGCAATAAATGTTTTATTATTCGATCACTTTGAATTTAACGAGATTATTGACTGAGAATGCTCCTAACTCAAATAGTGTGAGTGAGATATACAAGCTATCAGCGCAGTTGAAGCGTGAAACATTCTGATTTTCTAAGTCGAAATTATGTCATGAACAAATTGTCAGATTCACTATACAACGTGTATAGTTCTATGAAAACAGCGAAGGAATTGTGTGGTCTGTAGACTACAAATATAAAAATGATGATATATGGGCTAAGAAATTTATGTTGGGCACTTCATTTATTATAAAATGGTTGAATAAAAAACTGTGACCAGTCAAGTACAAGAACTCCAAGTGATCTTGCATAAGATTCATGCCGAGGGGAGGGTCTTGAGTGGAACTTTCTAAGTGGCACCAATGATTCAGAAGCTACTTCCAACTTGGAGAGACCTCAAGAATTACCTAAAGCACAAGAGAAAGGAAATGAACATTGAAGAACTGATTGTTAGACTTCGAATTAAAGAAGACAACAGAAGTTCTAAAAGAAAGGGTTCAATCCGTCTATAGCTAAAGCAAATATTGTGGAGTATGGCCAAGCTCTAAGATGAGCAATAGCAGGTTTGGGCAATCTTTGGAAAAGAGACTAAATTGGACCAAATGGAAAGTTTCCAAGAAGAAATTTCCAGGAAAATGCTACAAATGTGACAAAGTAGATAGTAAATCATTGGAGTGCAAATTGCCAAGTAGAAACAATAAGAAAAAAGCAAATGCAGTTGATAACATCATACACAATGTGTCTGAAATAAACTTCGTGGCAGTTATTTCAGAAGTGAATCTGGTGGGATCAAACCTAAGAGAATGGTGGATTGACACCAGTGCTACTAGACATGTTTGCTCGAATAAAGAGATGTTAAGTTCTTTTGAAGAAATATAGAATGAAGAGAAGTTGTTTATGAGAAATTCATCTACATATGAAATCAAGGGTCAAGACAATGTGGTTTTGAAGATGACGTCTGGGAAAGATCTAGCTCTTAACAATGTGCTGTTTGTGCTAGAAATTTGCAAGAACTTGGTGTCTGGGTCGCTGCTGAACAAGCATGGTTTCTATATGGTGTTTGAGTTAGATAAAGTTATTTTATCAAAGAGTGGAATGTTTGTAGGAAAGGGAAATGTGTCTGATGGGCTTTTTAAGCGTAATGTAATGACGATTAAGCTGAAAATTAATACGATGAATAATTATTCTCCTTACTTGCTCGAGTCTTCCAATTTGTGGCATGGTAGACTGGACATGTTAATTATGATACCTTGCGTAAATTAATTACCTTGAATTTCATACATGCATTCCATATTCTAAACACAAGTCTGAAACATATGTTGAGACAAAATTGACAAGGTCATCATTTCAATCTATTGAAAGAAATACAAAACCACTTGATTTAATTCATACTGATGTATGTGATTTAAAATCTATATAAACAAGAAGTGGCAACAAGTACTTTATTACTTTTATCGATGATAGCATAAAATATTGTTATGTGTATCTACTTAAAAGTAAGGACAAGACTATAGAGAAATTTGTTCTTTATAAAAAAGAGGTTGAGTATCAACTTAATAAGAAGATTAACGTGATAAAAAGTGGCCAATATAGTGAGTACGAATCACCATTTGCTGAATTCTGTGCACAATACGGAATAACACATAAAACCATAGCACCTTATTCACCCCCAGCAAAATGGTATTGCTGAATGGAAAAATCATACCATAAAAGAAATGATGAATGCAATGTTGTTAAGTTCTAGTTTGCCTAAGAACATGTGGAGGGAAGCTATGTTGTCAGTCAATTATTTTTTAATCCGAAAGAAAGAGAAAAAGAGCCTCTATGAGTTGTAAAAAGGAAGGAAGCCTTCCTACAAATACTTACGAGTGTGAGGGTGTCTTGTCAAAGTGGTCGTACCTACACTAAAGAAGGTAAAAATAGGTCCAAAAACTGTTGATTGTATTTTTATTGGCTATGCACATAATAGTAATACTTATCGGTTTCTTGTGCATGAATCCAAATCTCAGACGTACAAAATATGATAATGGAATTGAGGAATGCTTCAATTTTTTAACATATATTTCCATATAAATCCAAAGAGGAAGCAAACTCCTCTAAACGGACACATGAAACAACTGGCCAAGAACAAGAGATGAAAATGTGGTTGAACTAAGACGTAGCAAAAGAGTTAAGACAGAAAAATCTTTTGTTCTAGATTTTCTGACTTATATGTTAGAAAGTGAACCTCGAAGTTTAAAAAAGCTGTGAACCCTTCAGAAGAACCTCAATGGAAATAGGCAATTAAAAGTGATATAGATTATATTCTGCAAAATCGTACATGGGAGCTAGTAGATCTTCCTCGGGGATGCAAACCACTAGGATAAATATGGATATTTAAGAGAAAAATGAATGCATATAGAATAATCCATAAGTATAAGGATAGACTTGTGATTAAAAATATAGACAACGAGAAAGTCTTGATTACTTTGATACATATTCTACAGTAATGAGAATAACCTCTATTAGGATGATACTAGCGATTGCAGTTTTGTAAAATCTTGAAATACATCAAATAATACAACATGAGGAAAATATGGTCTGTAAATTGGTAAAGTCATTGTGTGGCTTGAAATAAGCACCAAAACAATGGTATGAAAATTTTGATAATGTCATTATGGTATCTGGATTTAAAATCAACGAATATGACAAATGCGATTATGTAAAAGACACATAAAATAGCTATGTCATTTTATGTCTTTATGTTGATGATATGCTCATTGTTGGTAGTGATGCTAAGATGATTAAATCCACTAAAAACATGTTGAATTCAATATTTGATATGAAAGATATGAGTTTAGCTGATGTGATACTTGAAATTAAATTTTCAAGAGCATCAGATGGACTTGTTCTAAGCCAGTCATATTATGTGGACAAAATTCTTGAGAAATTTAACATAGATGATTTTGGCATGGCTAGAACACCGATAGATACAAGTTAACATTTATTGAAAAATAGAAGCGATAGTATATATCAAGTAGAATACTCTAGAATTATTAGAAGTCTAATATATTTAATGAGTTGTACAAGACCAGACATAGTTTACACAATTACTAAACTAAGTAGATACACGAATAATCCAAGAGGTGATCACTAAAAAGGAATAGTAAGAGTACTAAAGTACTTAAGATATACTCGTGATTATAGGCTGCATTATACCAGATATCTTGGGGTTATTGAAGGGTATAGTGATGCTAACTGAATATCTGATATAAAGGACTCAAAGTCTACAAGTAGATTTGTGTTCACATTAGGAGGTGCAGTTATTTCATAGAAATTCTCTAAACAGAATCTTATAGTCAGATCTACTATGAAATATGAGTTTATAGCCCTAGACAAGTGTGGTAAAGAGGCTGAATGGCTACACCAGTTCTTATAGGATATTCCGAGATGGCCAAAGCATATGCCAGCAATTTGCATACATTGTGATAATTAATCTGTGATTGAAAGGACATAGAGCAACATGTATAATGCCAAGTCTAGACACATACATCTTAGACAGAATACCATCAAACAACTACTCTCAATTGGAGTTATTCCTGTGTGAAGTCAAAGGATAACCTTATGGATCCGCTGACCAAATGGTTAAATAGAGAGTTGGTTGGAAAATTATTGAGATGAATGAGGCTTAAGCCTTTGAAAGAATTAGTTGATACAATGAAAACTCAACCTAATTGACTGGAGATATCAAGATCTAAGTTCAAATGGTCAACCTAATTGTAAAGACTTAATTAGATCACTGTGGAGGTTATCTCTTGTCCATTCTTATAATGTAACAGTGATACTCGTGGATAAAAAGGATAAACAACAGGCTTTTGATGACTCTTATGCATCAAAAATTCGAGCGGAGTAATGTGGGTTACTCTTAAGAAATCACATATGTAAGAGAGAATGGACGAATCTGTTTTAAGGACACTATGTTTACACATGCCTCAGTTTGCATAAATTATGTTCTCTTAAATTATTATTTCTTATTCTGAAGATGTTGTTAAATAATTTCCTGTTTTAGTTTTCTATTTAATTAATAAATAAAATATATTATTTATTATTTCTATATATTTCGATTAACAATACCAAGCTCTAAACCTTACACATTCTAACTTGGATTTTCACTACTAAAAATTACTTCCATGCAAATACTAGAGTTTTTGGGTATTAAGTTTATGAACAGCTTCACCAGTATACACAAAGATAATATTTCATGAGAATAAATAACAATTTCAAAGAAAGAGCAAGTTCAAGCCAAGAGACAATAGAAGAAATTGCAGGAGTTTAGATTAAATAATATATTGATTCCTGAGAAAGTTATCACCATACGGTTGAGTAGATGATTGTTAATGGTAGAGCATAAACACCTCTTTCTGGAGTCTGGAAATCATTCTCGATAGACAACATTTTCTTTTAACATATAGAAAAATTAAAGCGAAATGTGCCTTTATGCATCAATCACAAATTGTCTTTAACAGTAAAACTTGGATCGAAAGTATTTAGGCATAGCAAAAATTCAATGAAGAATAATGGGAAAACCAAAAAAAAAAAATGTAAGACATTAAAACTTCAATTTCCTCTCAAGCATAATGGAAGAAGGAGTTATCATTGGCTGAGTGGGTTAGTGAAATGAATGAGTGTTTTCTTTTGGCGACTTTTTATATTTCAAATACATCTTTTCAGTGTTCCCCCCCCCAAAGAAAATGCCCACTTTTTATTTGTCAATTATCGCGGATCATAAGTTCATCAATGAAGCTTGGGGACTCCCTAAACCACACCGTATCATTCGTACATGAAATAGCATATTTGTGAGGGCGTGTGCAACAATAGTTACTTCGCGCCTTACAAAAGTACAAATTAAAGAAGGAAAGATGGACATTGATTCAAAAATCTGAGATACCAAGGCACCCTCTATTTCATGCTGATAGTTCCCAAACGTGATTGCTATAAGTTGGGCGATCGCCCAGCTCACAACTTCCAAGTGTTATGTTTTGATCCTCCAGGTTTTCATAGTTTGTAATTTGGTCCTTCAACATTTGATAATCTCCAATTTAGTCCTTCATCTTTCAATAATGTGCAATGTGGTCCTTCAACTTTTGATAATCTCCAATTTGGTCCTTCATCTTTCAATAATGTGCAATGTGGTCCTTCAACTTTTGATAATCTCCAATTTAGTCCTTCAATTTTCAATATATACCTCTTTTCATCCATTCTTCTCCAATTTCTCACAGACGGGTCCAAAACTAAAATGTAAAGAATAATGCACCGAATTAAGTAGAAAATTACTAAAATAACGAATTAAAAGCTTAGTTTAAGGACTCGAATAAGTGCACAAAACGCACTTATCAAACACCCCCAAACTAAACATTTGTTCGTCCTCGAACAACAAAACAAAATAAAAATAAACCATAAATTTAAACTAAGCTAAACAAAATAACAATGATTGAGTTTATGTCAAATGTCTTACTATATGCCTCATGTTTGAAAAATCAAGTAATACGTTTAGAAAAAGATTAAACAACACAAAAAAAAATTTCACTTATCCATTGCTCGACCTTTAGTGAGTGTGTGATTAGTCAAAAATTGAACTTACTCATGTATTAGACCACGACCAATATTGTGTTGTTGATATTTTTACAGTCCCAAACCCATTGTAGGCACTTCTTCCTTACACCTTTCGTAAATTATCACACTTCTAATGCTTTTCTCTCCAATCTCGAGGTGTTCTAGCAAATTTGGTTCCTATTGATTAACACAATGCTTTTTTTTTTCAAATAAGGTGGTAAATTAGAACTTGTATTCTCAGAACTAGGGTGGTGAATGATTTCTAAATTCTCATCTTTAGTCTCTTAGGTTTTAATATAGCAATCCTTACCGAGCATCTTTAGCACTTTTTATTTATTTTACTCATAAAAATGATCTTACATCTTGTGCAATACTTCTCTCATACTAGCTTTCTATGTGACCCTTGTAGCGAGCTTTGGGCCGATGACTCCCAAGTCAGATGACCATAGGGCACCAGGTTTTGAAATACCCTAACAGGCTTAATTGCTCGAGTCCCACAGGCTATAAGAGAAGCAAAGATGTACAATTTTTTTTTTTTGGACTCATGTAACGAGCTTTGGGCCGATGACTCCCAAGTCAGATGACTTTAGGGCACCAGGTTTTAAAATACCCTAACAGGCTTAATTGCTCGAGTCAGATATTTTATTTTATTTATTCAACAGTAAGTAGTGCTCGGTTTAGATTCCTTTACTATAACTTATTCAACCAAAGATGAGACTCAGAAAACCAAAACCATCAAAATTCTCAAAACACAAGTAGTACTTTAACACCCCCAAACTGTTCTCAAACAGTTTGGTTACTAGCTTAAGGACTTAGGAACGGAATTTTTCATAATGATACTAAGTTACCAATATCAACTCATACACTCAAATCATGGTCCCAATAAATGATAAATCAATAGTGGCTTTGTGCTTCATTAAACAGGTTAAACATGGATAATAATTCAGTTAATAGCACAAGTTCAAGCGTTGTCTAATATTCCACTAAAATATACTCGATTTTCAAACAAACATCACATTGGCAGTAAGAAGTTTAGAACAACTAAACAAATTTTTTTTTTTCCAGTTATATAGACCCGAGTGATACGCATTCAAAAGCAGCCAATAAGTATCCTGATACTTTACCCACCCCCAAAAGAAAATATTACATTGTCCCCAATGTAAGCAAATTAGAACAAAAGTAAAGGAGGAAAAAGATCAGGTACTCCCTGGAGGTAAATGTGGAGAGGCAGGTCGAGGCTGATCGAATGGTCCAACAGAAGCAGGAGGACGCAATGAGTCAATGGAATCGGCAATCCAGGAGACAGTCCCGTCAATCGTCTCGAGTCGACTCTCAAAGTGTATCATCCTCCGGTTGACATCATCATAGGAGTAATTGATAGTGCGCTGCTCTGACCTAATGTCGACGTCTGAGTGATGTACTCCACGAACAAGCACACTGACTCGATCAAGCTCCTGCTGCATGTTATGCTGCGTGTGTTGCACCTCGCGCAAAGTGTGGTGCAGGTTGCCCACCGATCTACTAATCTCTGTTAGAGCCACTTGGATCTGAGTGAACTGAATGCCAAGATGGGGCTCAACGACTATAGCTGGCTGGGGTGCTGGAGGTGCCGGATCATGAGCCTCCTCGTCAGGTTGTACCACCGGAGCACACTGCGCCCTGATCTCTCTGGCTCTCATCCTAGCCTCGGAATTGTCAATAGTTTTATGGGTGAGCGGGGCCTCAGGAGTGTCAGCTTCTTCAAATGGCAACAGGGGGACTCCAGCCTCCAGACAGATCCCACTAATCAGACATGGGAACATAATAGAGCGTTGGGAGTTGGAGTCAACCGATGCTGCTAACTCCCGAACAAAGTCAAAGATATGCGTCCCCAAATCCATTTTTCTGCCCCGGGCTAAATGGTAAAAAAAGCGAGCCCTTTCTCCAATAAACCTCGTGCGCTGAGTGGTAGGATTGATATTGGTGCAGACAAAAATGTGTAAAGCTCGCAGCTCCCGAGTCAGTTCATCATGCTTGAAGTGCGAAGTTGCCAACGGCCATGCATTCTCTCTACCATACAAGAAACGAGCCACTTACTGCATGTCCTCTTCAGTAGGCATAGGATCCACCCCCGTACGGGATAGTTCATAGTATCGATCAATCATCGCAGGGCTGAAACGGATCCACTTGCCCCGTACCCATGTCTTATGCCAATGAGATGAATCGGGAGTATCTATTTCCTTGTTGAAGTTGGCAAAGAATTCCCTAACCAAAGTTATATACGCTGGATGAGGAGCTGCAGCCACTTTACCCCAACCACACTGCTGGATCACAAGTTCCAACAGATGCCCCTGAAAGTCCTCCCTTAGCACCCGTCTCTCTTGGTGATAGTTCTTCCCTTTCCATTTTGTTTCATATCTCTCTTGGGCTTCTGGAGTTAGGCATCGCGGTATGCCACCATCACTAGTGTGTTTCCCGGCCCGTTTACGACGGGTAGAACCTTCACCGACTTTCTCCTTTCCCTTGTCTTGAGTTGTGGTTTTCCGTTTTGGTGCCATAGGTACCTAAAAAGAGAAAAGAAACATAATTAGGCATCGAAATAGACTCAAGAATAAGCAAAGCATCTCAAATGGCAATAAAAAAGGTGAATTTTCATAGTTTACACATAGACCATGCACTACTTTTGACCACCGGGAAATGTAAGAAATGTTGAAGTTTTCCCAAGCCAACTTTGGACACAAGATACGACATAGATTGGTCTTTATCCTGCCCAAAATTGAGGCAGAACGGAGATCATACGAGTTGGACGGAAGGGGGACGAAGATGGTGACATGAAGTGGCATGGGCCTAGCCATGGCTTCCTAACATGTGGCTAAGTGTAATGGCCAAGTGTGGAATGAATGTAGGCACAATTAGCATGCTTAAAGGCGTATGAACTAAGCTCAAACAAAGACTAGTTCGAATTGCACAAAAAACGCCACTTAGACATTTCATCAAACACGTGGTAGGCTCCAATTCTTTTCAAGAGTTTCAAAGACTTGGAGGTATGAATCAAACCCAAAAAATTTTCAAATATAATCAACCAATCAACACTCCAACAACTACCTAAACCCATTCTCCTCAATTGAGCAAGATAAACATGAAAAAAATAAAAGTGCGTCCAAAGCATAAATGATAAAGGAGGAGGGAAGAGGACCATACCTCGGATGTCAAGACCAGGGCCACAAAGATGAAAATGATGGGAATGCAGTGTAAAAAGAAGGATTATGTGAATGTGATTGATAAATGGGAGATTGGAGTGTTAGTGGAATGAAAAAATAGAGGGGGAGAGAAGGGTGAACGATTTTGGGTTGTGTGGGGGAAGTGGCACGCGGCTGGGGTTAATTAACCCCAGCGTGTGCCTGGGCGATCGCCCAGCGCTAACCAGGGCGATCGCCTGGTTACGCGCTGGGCATTCTGCCCAGTTGTAACCGACCCGGGTGATCGCCTGGGTCAGTAAACCGGGCGATCGCCCTGTTTACCAGAAGAATTTTTTTTTTTTTTTTGTAACAAATAAAGACATATAAACTAAGTTAACAAGTCCAACATTTAAAACGTGCTAAAATGGAAATGATGCGAGCATGCAAATGAAGTGTAGATGTGACTAACTAGATATACTTGAACATGTGAAATTCCAAGCACAAACCAAACTGAAAATGGTGAATTGGACAACCAAACTTGTGCTAAAACTCACTTCATGCTGTTGACTAATTTATCTAGGTCTATATGATCATATGAAATCCTAAATTTGTGCTTATGCTTAAATGAACATAAAGACTAAACTATGCTAAAAATCCTAAGTGCATAAAAATTGGACAAACCTAAAACCAAAAATAAACAAGGTAAAATCCCTAACCACATGCAAACTAAAAGAATTTTATTTAAAAGGTAGAGAGGGATAGAAAATGGGTTGCCTCCCATTAAGCGCTCGAGTTATAGTCTAGAGCTCGACTTTTCGGATTGATCATTCCGGGTGTGCAAGTTGAACGGTGGACTTTTCTTTCGAGAATCCACCATTCCAATAGATCTTCAAACGCTGCCCGTTGACTTTAAACGTGCCTTTACTCTCATGACTGATTTCTACCGCCCCATATGGAAAGACTTGTGTGATTGTATACGGACCCGACCATCTAGATCTCAACTTGCCAGGAAAAAGCTTGAGGCGAGAATTATACAACAAGACTTGCTGCCCAACCTCAAAATTTCTTCTTTGAATGTGCATATCGTGCCACTTTTTGGTCCGCTCCTTATACAATTTCGCGTTCTCATATGCTTCCAACCGAAACACATCCATTTCATTCAATTGAAGGAGTCTCTTTTCACCAGCCGCCTTTAGATCGAAGTTCAACTTCTTGACAGCCCAATATACTCTGTGCTCCAACTCAACTGGTAAATGTCACACTTTTCCAAAAACTAGCCGGTAGGGAGACATGCCTATAGGAGTTTTGAAAGCTGTTCGGTAGGCCCATAAAGCATCATCGAGCTTCTTTGACCAATCTTTTCTTGATGAACTCACCGTCACCTCAAGAATCCGCTTCAACTCCCGGTTGGAGACTTCCACTTGCCCACTTGTTTGAGGGTGATAAAGAGTAGCAATGCGATGCCGAACGCCATATTTAGCCAACAAAGACTCAAATTGACGATTACAAAAATGCTTACCACCATCACTAATAATGGCTCGGGGTGTGCCATAACGAGTGAAAATGCATTTTTTTAGGAAATCCATCACAACCCGTGCATCATTAGTAGGTAAGGCGACGGCCTCAACCCATTTAGAGACGTAGTCTATAGCAACCAATATATATTGATTTGAGAAAGATGAAGGAAATGGCCCCATGAAATCAATACCCCAAACATCAAAAAGCTCGACCTCTAGTATACTGTTGAGAGGCATTTCATTCCTTTTTGAGATATTACCCGTGAGCTGACATCGATCACATTCCTTCACAAAAAGGTAAGCGTCTTTAAAAAGAGAAGGCCAGTAGAACCCAGACTGTAGAACTTTAGCAGCTATTTTAGAGGCACCAAAGTGTCCAGCGTAGGCTGAAGAGTGGCAATACCCAAGTATCTGAGGGACCTCTTCTTCAGGAACACACCGCCGAATAATTTGATCTGGACCCCGTCTATAGAGAATGGGATCCTCCCAAAAATAGTGTTTCAAGTCAGAGAAAAATTTCTTCTTTTGATGACTTGAATAATCTGGCGGGATGATGGATTTGGCCTGGAAATTTACTATATCTGCAAACCATGGTGCTTTCTCCAAATGAAAAATCTGTTCATCTGGAAACACCTCATTAATATCCAAGCTCTCGATCTGCTCTTCCTGCTCAAGTATGGATAAGTGATCAGCTACTACATTCTCGCTTCATTTCTTATCTCTTATCTCGAGATCGAATTCTTGTAGAAGTAATACCCATCTAATTAGCCTCGGTTTTGCATCTTTCTTTGCCAATAAGTACTTCAGGGATCCATGATCAGTGTAAACTATCACCTTCGATCCGACAAGATATGATCTGAATTTATCAAAGGCATAGACTACAGCTAAGAGCTCCTTCTCAGTAGTGGCATAATTAAGCTGTGCCTCATTCAAAGTCTTGCTGGCATAGTGTATCACATGAAAAACTTTATCTTTTCGCTGCCCCAACACTACCCCAACTGCATAATCACTTGCATCACACATTAGTTCAAACGGGAGACTCCAATCAGGTGCAATTATCACAGGTGCTAAAATGAGCTTCTCTTTTAGAGTGTTGAATGCCAATAGACACTCTTCAGAGAAGACATAGGGCACATCCTTGACCAGCAGAGTACACAAAGGTTTTGTGATTTTTGAAAAATCTTTGATAAAACGACGATAGAACCCAGCATGCCCAAGAAAGCTTCTAATACCCTTGACAGAAGTTGGTGGTGGCAATTTTTCTATAACCTGGATTTTTGCTTTATCCACTTCAATCCCCTTAGCTGAAATTCGATGTCCCAACACGATGCCCTCTTGAACCATGAAGTGACATTTTTCCCAGTTGAGAGCCAAATTTGTGTCTTCACACCGCTGCAAAACCAGGTGTAAGTGCTCCAAGCACTCATCGAAGGATGAGCCAAATACCGAGAAATCATCCATGAATATTTCGATGAATTTCTCCACCATATCAGAAAAGATGGCCATCATGCAACGCTGAAAAGTGGCAGGAGCATTGCATAGACCAAAAGGTATCCTACGGTAAGCAAAGGTGCCATAAGGACAAGTGAATGTGGTCTTCTCTTGATCCTCAGGTGCTATTGGAATTTGATTATACCCGGAGTATCCATCCAAAAAACAGTAATGAGAATATCCAGCCAGTCTTTCCAACATCTGATCAATAAATGGGAGGGGAAAATGATCCTTCTTAGTAGCAGTATTGAGCTTGCGATAGTCAATGCAAACCCTCCATCCTGTGACTGTTCTGGTTGGAATCAACTCATTCTTTTCGTTCTGAACCACAGTGATACCTCCCTTCTTTGGCACTACTTGAACTGGACTGACCCAAGCACTGTCTGAGATCGGGTAGATTATCCCGACATCCATTAGCTTCATGACTTCTCCTCGGACCACTTCTTTCATATTAGGATTCAGCCTTCTCTGACTGTCAATACTTGGTTTAAAATCATCCTCCATGAGGATTTTATGCATGCACAGAGTAGGGCTGATACCCTTGATATCAGCAATAGACCACCCAATAGCTGTCTTGTATTCTCGAAGCACTCGGAGTAATTTTTCCTCTTCAAGCTTATTAATTGAATTTGCAATGATTACAGGCAAAGTAGAGGACTCCCCCAGGTAGGCATAACGGAGATGAGAGGGCAACTGTTTGAGCTCTATTTTTGGAGGCTGTTGAACAGAAGGCAAATGTTTTACAGAACCTGTTTCCAACTCCTCAAAGCGTGGTCGACGTGTATATGGAGGATTAGCTTCAAGATATCTTGCACACATTTCAACCTCACTAGAATCAGCGTGAGAGGATTGAGAATGCACAATGCAAACCTCCAATGGATCTGATGGATTATGGAGATGGAAATTTTCATGTACTGCATCATCAACCACATCTACTTTGAAGCAGCTATCTGACTCGGTTGGATATTTAATTGCCTTAAAGACATCAAATGTGACCTACTCCTCGCTAAGCCTCAGAATCAGTTGGCCTTTTTGTACATCGATCAGAGCTCTTCCAGTGGCTAAAAATGGTCGACCAAGAAGAAGTGGGACATCTTTATCTTCCTCCATGTCGAGAATGATAAAATCAGCTGGGAAGATGAATTTGTCCACTTTTACCAAAAGATCTTCAACAACTCCTCTTGGATGTTTAATAGACCGATCAGCCAGCTGCAGAGTTACCGTAGTTGCTTTAGCTTCCCCCAAACCTAATTTCCTGAAAATAGAAAGTGGCATCAAGTTAATACTAGCTCCTAAATCACATAAAGCTTTATCAAAACAAAAATCATCAATGGTGCAAGGTATTGTAAAACTCCCTGGATCTTTGAGTTTAGGAGGTAGTTTATTTTGTAAAATAGCGCTACACTCTTCTGTCAACATCACCGTCTCATGTTCCTCCATCTTGCGTTTATTTGAAAGAATGTCTTTCAAGAATTTAGCATAACTGGGCATCTGAGCAAGTGCATCTGCAAAGGGAATGTTAATATGTAGTTTCTTGAAGATCTCAAGAAATTTTTTGAATTGCTTGTCTAACTTGTGCTTTTGTAGCCTCTGAGGAAATGGGACCGGAGGATCGTATGGCTTGATAGGAACGGTTGCCTTAACCTGTGGTGTGCCTGAACTCTCTTTCATAGCTGTTGTCTGCTCAGTCTGTACCACGTGTTCCTCATCAGTGGAAGGTACCACTTCTTCATTTGCAACTGATCTCTTGACATGGATCTCTAGTAACTGAACCCCACTTCTAGTAGTAATCGCTTTAACATGTTCTTTGGGGTTCACCTCTGTATTACTGGGCAAATTACCTGGTACTCTGCCTGATAAAGCAATTGCCATCTGACCCATTTGTGTCTCAAGGTTCTTTATTGCAGCGCCTTGATTTTGAATATTAATGCCTTGATTTTGAATATTAGTGTCTGTCTTGTGCATGAACTGTTCGGTTCTCTCTATAAATTTATCAGTTTTCTCGATAAATTTAGTGATTGAGTCTTCTAATGATGTACTCTTTTCTGGCTGCTGAAACTGTGGTCTAAAATTATTCTGATTATCCTTCCAAGAGAAATTTGGATGGTTACGCCACCCTGGATTATATGTGTTGGAAAATGGGTTATTTTGTTGGCGCTGACCACCTTGAATGTAATCGACCTGTTCAGGCTGTAGTGATAGAATAGGACATTCTGATGTACTATGACTGGCTCCACATTCTTCACATGCTGATTTCTTTGTTTGCACTGCATTGGCTGAATATGACATACTTTCCACTTTGTGTGCCAACGACTTTATCTGTGCAGACAATGCTGTGAAAGTATCTACCTCATGTACCCCCGCAGTTCTCTTTTGTATAGCTCTATCTGATGGCCACATGGCAGTGGTGGTAGCTACTTTTTCAAACAAATCTAGAGCTTCAACCACTGTTTTGGTAGATAGAGAACCATTGGATGAAGAGTCAATCATACTTTTAAATGAAGGTAGTAGCCCAGCATAGAAATATTGAATTTGTTGTCCCCTACCAACACCGTGATGAGGACACTTCCTTAACATATTCTTGAATCTGGTCCATGCCTCATCAAAAGATTCTATTTCTGACTGTTGAAATATGGAGATATCATGCTTCAACTTCGAAATCTTTGCTGGTGGGAAAATTTTCGTGCAAAACTTTTGGGCTAGATCATTCCAGGTGGTTATGCTGTCAATTGGTAGTGAGTCCAACCACTCAAGAGCCTTGTCCCGAAGAGTATGTGGGAACAAACGTAGCTGGATGGCGTCGTCTGAGATTCTTTGATACTTGAAGTGTTGACACATTTCCAAGAACCTTGAAACGTGTGTATGTGGATTCTCATCGGTCCTGCCATAGAATTGGTGTCCATTCTGGAATAGGTGAATGACATTAGTCTTCAGCTGAAAGTTCGGCTGCCCAAAAGGTGGGTAGACAATGCCGGATTGGCTCTGTATGATCTGTGGAGTCAAAAAGTCTCCAACTAGCATATTGTCTTCATCTATTTCTTGTCTTGCCCGAGCGATCTCGTTGTTCTGCATTATGTCTTGCTGTTTTTGTTCTTTTTGTTGTGTCTTTCTTGCTTCTCTCTGCCTGCGATGAAAAGTGTGTTCGATCTCTGGATCAACTGGAATTAGAGACTCGTGTCTCTCACTTCGCATGCAATGGTCTGAAAGGAAGCAAAGCAAACACTGTAAATCTTAAAGAAATAAGTAATTGAAGCAAATAATAAAAAAATAAGTTCGAATTAGTGTTAAAGTAATTGAACAGAATTAAAACTAAATCCCCGGCAACGGTGCCAAAAACTTGTCAGCGATTTTGTGTCTTTAATAATTCCGTAAGTGCACGGATCGCTCAAGTAGTAAAATGGATTTTGAGTCCAAGTATCAATCCCACGAGGATTTAGATAATTCAATTTAATCACGCTAACCTTAACCGAATCTAAAGAACTTTGAAAGATTTTGTGTTTTATAACTAATTGAAAGAGTAAAATAAAAAACAATTAAACAACTATTTCTCAAATAAATGAAAGATTAAGATTAACTAAAGATGAATTTAACTTTTAAAAAGGAAAAGCACTAGAATTCCGAATCCACTTGTAGTTGTTATTTCTTCTATCTTGATTCTTGGTCTTGACAAATTAATTAACTTATGAAGATCAATATCCCTAGATTGTTCAACAGTTTCTCTCGAATAAAGTTAAACCTATTCATATGCATGACTCGACTATATTTCTATGACGAATGCGAATACAAATGAAAGCATTAAATTTTCATGGATAATTAAAGATCACCTAAAGCATAGCGGTATATTTCTATCCCCTATCGGACTTTAAGATAATTAAAATAGCGTCTAGCATGCTTTCGACCTTTCGATAGTAAAACACACCACAACAATCATACAATTACTACGTATATAATTGTAGATGCAAACAAATCAAAATTAATTATTCAAAACTATATTGAAGTAAAGTGTCAAAAACCATGTCTCAAGATAAAAGAATTTAAACGACAAGTTTCATCGTAATTCTAGCGCTAATTAAACTAGCCTAGCATACTAATAATAAGAAAATAAGAAGGGGAAGAACACTTGGAATTCATCACCCGGAAAAGAAGAAGACTTGAAAGAATAATTGCTCGTTGTTGATCTTCGTTCAATTCTTCAAAGAAGCAGTCTTGATCTCCGTTTAATGCCTTCGTCTATGTTTTTCTCCCAAAAACTCAACAACCTATTATGAGTTAATAACTCATATATATATATACTACCTTAATGGTGCCCTAGAATATACCAAAAAATATCCAGAAATCCTGGGCCAAAAGTTACCTAACTAGTTTAGAATTCAAAAAAGGAAAAAAAATCTCGCGCAGTCAAAATTAGCCTGGGCGATCGCCCAGGCCATTCCCAGGCGATCGTCCAGGTGTGGATTTTCCTCTCTGCTTGAGGTGAACCCGGCTGGGCGCTCGCCCAGCTATAAGTTGGGCGATCGCCCAGCTCACAACTTCCAAGTGTTATGTTTTGATCCTCCAGGTTTTCATAGTTTGTAATTTGGTCCTTCAACATTTGATAATCTCCAATTTAGTCCTTCATCTTTCAATAATGTGCAATGTGGTCCTTCAACTTTTGATAATCTCCAATTTGGTCCTTCATCTTTCAATAATGTGCAATGTGGTCCTTCAACTTTTAATATATACCTCTTTTCATCAATTCTTCTCCAATTTCTCATAGACGGGTCCAAAACTGAAATGTAAAGAATAATGCACCGAATTAAGTAGAAAATTACTAAAATAACGAATTAAAAGCTTAGTTTAAGGACCCGAATAAGTGCACAAAACGCACTTATCATCTATCATGGTATACTGGATTCTTACTTAGATGGATAGCACTTTGATTATCAGTATATAACCTGATTGTTTCATTTCTGAAACCAATTTCACCAAGAAGACCTCTCAGCCAAAGTCCTTCTTTTACAGCATCACAGGCAGCAATGTATTCTGCCTCTGTAGAAGAAAGTGCTACAACCTTTTGCAGTTGGGATTTCCAACTTATACAACCATCACAAAGAGTAAACACATAAGAGGAAGTGGATCTTCTTTTATCCAAATCACCTGCAAAGTCAGAATCAGTATATCCCTTTAAGATTACTCCTTCATCATTTCTACTGAATTTTAAACTCAGATTACCTGAACCTTTTAAGTATCTTAGTATCCATTTCATAGCAATCTAGTGTGTTTCACCTGGATTAGCCATGAATTTACTTAAGATACTTAGAGCATGAGCCAAATCAGGTCTAGTACAAACAATAAGATACATGATAGAGCCAACTGTATTAGCATAAGGTACTAAGTTCATTCTATCAATTTCTTCTTCTATTTTGGGTGATTGCACATTAGAAAGTTTAAAATGATTTGCTAAAGGTAATGAAACAGGTTTAGCATCATTCATTGAAAAGTTTTCCAGAATTTTTGAAACATAAGAAGTCTGATATAAGTAAAGAATAATGTTTACTCGATTCCTTTTGATTTCCATTCCTAGAATCCTTTTAGCTTCTCCTAGGTCTTTCATTTCAAACTCAGCTTTCAACTTTTCTTTAATAAGATCAATTTCTTTCCTATCATGACAAGCTAACAGCATATCATCCACATATAAAAGCAAAAACACAGAGTTATTATCATGGAGGCTTTTATAAAAGAAACAAGGATCAAAATTACTCTTGTTAAAGCCTAGAGTTTGAATATAAGAATTGAACTTTATATACCATTGCCTAGGAGCCTGCTTAAGGCCATACAAGGATTTTTTTAACAGGCAAACTTTTTCAATTTTAGATTTCAACTCAAAACCTTTTGGTTGAGACATGTAAATGACTTCATCAAGATCACCATTCAAGAAAGCAGTTTTAACATCTAACTAATCCAAATCCCAATTAAATTGAGCAGTTAAAGCAAGAAGAATTCTGATAGAGGTATATTTAGAAACAGGAGAAAAAATTTCATTAAAATCAATCCATTCCCTTTGGGTGAACCCCTTAGCCACTAATCTTGCTTTATACCTTACTCTATCTGAGGCATACTCTCATTCTTTAATCTTATAGACCCATTTACAATCTATAACTTTTTGGTCCTTTGGTTTATTAACTAAGGTCCAAGTAATGTTCTTTAATAAAGAATTCATTTCATCTTGCATTGCATCAAGCCAGAACTTTGAATTCTTTCCAGTCACTGCTTCTTCATAAGAGTTTGGTTCAGAACTAATCAGATCTAAAGCAGTAAAGAACGTTACAAAATCTTCATTACTCACTCTAGATGAAGGAAATCTTATCCTTCTTTCTCTATCTCTTACAAGTTGGTAACCATTTAGGTCAGATTCTTGTACTTGATCCTGATTGTCATTTATATCCTCTTCAGACTAATTTAGATCAGGTTGAATGGTCTCCACCTCAGTATGAGGTTCTAGAATAGTTTCATCAGTATTTTGAGGATTCAAATCTATTTGTTTGATAACACTATCCTTTTCAGGTATATGAGAATTTCCTTTCTTCAAACAGGGCATTTCATTCTCATTAAAAATCACATTTCTACTAATTATGACTTTATAACCCCCTTTGTCTTTAACCCACAGTCTGTACCCTTTTGTTTCTTCCCCATATCCCAGAAAAACACATTTAATGGATCTAGGTTCTAGCTTACCCTCATTTTGATGAGAGAAGGCAGCACACCCAAAGGTCTTAAGCCTTGAGTAATCAGTGGGACTATTGAACCAGATCATTTCAGGAGTTTTAAAACCAATGGCACTTGAGGGGCTTCTATTTATCAAATAGGTAGCAATTTTTAAAGCTTCCCCCCAAAAGGATTTAGACAAACCTGAGCTTAAAAGCATGCATCTGACCTTGTTTAACAAGGTTCTATTCATTCTTTCTGCCACTCCATTTTGCTGAGGAGTGTATGTCACTGATCTGTGCCTAAGAATACCACAATCTTTACAGAAAAGATCAAAGTCATAATTGCAAAATTCCAAACTATTATCAGTTCTGTGAACTTTAATCTTCTTATTTGTCTGATTTTCAATTAAAGTTTTCCAAGTTTTGAAATTTTGAAAAGTATCAGATTTTGATTTTAAAAGAAAAGTCCACAGTTTCCTTGAAAAATCATCTATTGTCAAAAGATAGAATCTATACCCACTAAGAGTATTTACAGAAGATGGTCCCCAAAGATCAGCATGCAGATATTCTAAAATAGAAGTAGACTTGTGAGTTCCAATCATGAAAGGCAATTTACACTGTTTACCTAACACACATTCATCACAGAAGTCAAGTTTTTCTATATTATCTTTTCCAAAAGCTCCTTCATTCTTCAAAATTTGAAGGCCTTTATTGCCTATGTGTCCTAATCTTCTATGCCACATAGAGGATTTACTGGTTTCAGAACTGATGACAGAAGCTGAAGTAGCTATTTGGGGCTTGGCCTGTATAACATAGATACCATTAGTCTTAGGTGAAGATAGGATTTCTATGGTATTAAGGAAGAACTTAACAGTTCCATTGTGTATCCTAATATCATAATCAACATCTAATTCTCCCAGGGAGATTAGATTCCTTTTCAGATCAGGGACAAATCTAATTCTATTTAAAATCAGAATATAACTGTTATTAAGAAGCAAAGTAATTTTACCAATTCCTTTGATCTTACAGCTCATATCATTTCCCATTTGGACCTGACCTTCACTGATTTCAACAAAATCAGTAAACCATTCTTTAATTGGACACATATGGAAGGTGCATCCAGAATCAAGAATCCAATCATCTATACCCTTACTAGTTGAGGCAACTAAGACTACCCCATTCATTTCACCATTGTTATCACAGGCTAAGGCAGCAGACCCATTTGGAGAGGGCTTTTCTTTCATAACTGACATCTTTTTAAAACAGTCTTTGATCATATGGCCTGTTTTCCCACAGTAATAGCACTTCTTTCCTTTTCCTTTACTCCTATTCTTCATCTTGTTCTTATCTCTAGATTTATCAGAAGAGTTTCTACCCTTTTTCTGAAAATTAGAGGTAGGAGTGCTATGGTTCTTACTTCCTGGTTTTTCTCTCACAAACAACCCCTCACCACTCTTATTTTCTTTCAGATCTTCTCTCAACTCAAGATCTTTATTTCTTAAAGTAGAAATAACTATATCCACAGTTAAGTCTCCCCTCCCATATTCTAAGGCATTTCTAATATCTCTATATTTATCACCTAGAGAGTTAAGAAGGGCAACAACTTGCTGATCATCAGATGAAATTTCATCACAATTTGCCAAATCTTGAATCAATTTAGTAAATTTATCAATATTTTCCTCTAAAGATGAGGAAGTATCAAATCTGAAATTGTAAAACAGTCTTAACAGATAGCATTTGTTTGGCATTTTTTTTATCAGATATAAGTCTTCCAATTTTTTCCATAAAGAATCGGCAGTGGTTGTTTCACCCACCTTTCTAATAACACTATCTGATAAATGCAGAAAAATTGAACTCCAAGCAATTTCATCAAGTTCTTTTCTTCTATAAGGACTGATTTCTGCTGCCCAAAAGCAATCAAGAGCAGCATCACATCTTTGTTGTAATAAAAGGGCTCTCATTTTTTGGCGCCAGAGACTAAAATCTCCAGTTCCATTCCATAAATCAACTTCAAATTTATGAGAGGTAGACATTTTTTAAAAAAATTTTACAACAAGATTATAATCAGTTTCTTTACCTTTTAGAAAAACAAACAAGAAGCTACAAAAACTTACAAAGAAATTTAAAACAACACAATTCCAAACTAAGTAAAGAACAGTTTTATTTCACAATAATTTCAGATAAGATCACAACATACAGGAGATGAGGTTTAAGGGCTGAAAAACCCACGTTGGGCCAAAGTTCCCTCAGATTCCCAGATCCTCGCAGGAGATCTTGGACAAAGGTAAACTTTGATAGGGTTTTATTACCTTAATAACCTCCCAGTCACACGCATGCAATAAGAGCTAGGTATAGAGAGAACAGAGTTTACCAGATCGAAACCCTAGGTTTTTGATACTGAAGCAATATATGAAGGAATTTTGAAAGACTGTTAGGCGAAGTACCAAATATTACCAGAAACAAAAGTTGAGTCACTAAGAGTCACCACGGGGAGTGATTTCACAAAGATCACTACAAGATCAAGATCGAAGAGAGGTTAGAACATAAAGATTCAAGAAACAAGATTCTTTTTTCTGAATCTTGACAAACCATAACAGATCTTTTATTTTTACAAAAAACGTTTCCAGTACTTAAAGAAAACTTTCAAGATCTATGGTTTCATCAAGGCTCTGATACCACTGATAGGTCCCAAACGTGATTGCAAGAACAAAAATAGCAAAAACAGTAAAGAACACAAGAGACTTTTTCACCCACTAAGGGGTCCGGATGTTCACGTGTTCTAAACGCTAGTCACCCGTTGAGCATCTACCAAAAGTAGATATAGCTCTAGCACTAAAATACCACAGTTCACGGTTCGTTTATAGATTACAGAAATCATACAAAACCATCGCAGTTACTGTTCACACTACAGTGAACAAACCTCCCTCAGTATTCCTCACAAAATCACTCAGATTTTGTACACAAAGTAAAAGAAAAGAAGAAGGAGATGAAGTTCTAATCTACAGAAAAACTCAAGAACTAAAAGAGGCAGAACTCTCTTTCTCTGGTTTCTCTCTCTCTCTCTCTCTCTCTCTCTCTCTCTCTCTCTCTCTCTCGGATACTTCCAGAAGAAGAAACAGAATGGAATATAAAGAACCTTTCATCTAACCCTTGATCCAACGGTAATCCATTAGCCACTTGTCACCATCTGGATTTAGGAAGCCCATTTGTATAAGAGGCTTAGCCAGAGAATGAGTATTGGGCCGCAATCAACCAGTAGGAACGGTTAAGTAAATGAAACAGTGGTCCAGTATCATAAGCCCATTCTGAGGTAGATTTCTCAACACATGCATTGGTGGATTGTGCAAGACTTTGACAGCATTGAAACAACTTGACTCCATCCGTCCATCGTGGTGATAGCAGGATCATGAGTATGGGCGAATTGAAGAGAATTCCTTCGGCTACATTTATAAGAAGAGGCTGCAAGGTTTTATTTCGACGAAAAAATGCAAGAATTTCCATACCACCATCGTTTTCGACGTGAAGTGATGGTACAATAAACTGAAGTCAAAAAGTAAAATGAGATGGTCTAGGTTGAAGCAAGAATTCATCAATGCCTTCATAGGCAACTGGACAACTACAGTAGACGTGGCTCAACTCCATGATATCAGACAAAAGGAGGGAGAGTCCGTTAAAAGTTACTTCAGAAGATTTAGCAAGGTTGACAACAAGATTGAGAGCATCTCTAACGATAAGGGGATAGACGCGTTAATAATGCGGACTCCTTTCTGGAGGGATGTTCCAATAGACGTGGTTCAACTCCATGATATCAGACAGAATGAGGTATAGTCCGTTAAAAGTTACTTCAAAAGATTCCATAAGGTTGTCAACAAGATTGAGAACGTCTTCAACGATAAGGCATTAGAAGCGTTAATGACCGAACTCCACATGCGGACTCCTTTTCTACAGGGAACCCAAAACATACACTCAATTGGTATATCTCATTCTACGAGAAATCTGCACGGAAGAAACAATAGAAAACTGAGAGAATGCTGAGAGAGTCGAGGGGAGAGCGATATCGTCGCGAAGGGCGTTGCTCGCCACGCTAGGCCTTCGTGATCACTTCAGGAGGTAGAGAAGCTTCGATAAAGAAAATTTCAAAAGAAATAAGAATGTCGGGTTTGATAGTCTCTATTTGATTCTCCAATCTTATTTTCAACACGATTAAAAAAATTTCCAATCTTATTTTCAATATTTCAATAAAATTTAATATATTTAATAGTCTAATCAGTATTTTTTCAAAATTGAAAAACCTTTAATTGGGCTGACTGGGATTGTTTTTCTTTTTTCCTTTTTTTAGGTATATTTCTCTTTTTTTTCCATGAATATTAACCGGTCAATATTTCCTTTTTATTTTTACTTGGTCAAACAATTGATTTGGAGAAGGGTGAGGTGTTTAAGGGAACCGGATCCTATCCGTTGTGGGCTGATATATGGCCGAGACTATGGAGGGATTTTCAGCTGATTTGGTGGGCCTTTTGCCGGTGCTTGTTTGATGAAGAAGGCTGGTGGGCCATAAACAAGAGGTGAAGCAGCCTGCTAGTTTTCAGCCAAGCTGGTTATACTAGTGGTTCCATTACTGGCTTAGTAATGGGCCTAATTTTAAGAGTGGACAGATGACATAAATAGTGTGTTTGATTTTGATTAAAAATAAGATTTTTTTTTGTAAAAGTTAATAAAAGTTGACTAAATATGTAATTGAAAAGTTGTAAAAACTTAGGGGTCCAATGAATTGTGTAATTAAAATTAATTGTTAATTTTGACTTAAGTTTTTTATCTATCAAAATTGAAATCAAACAAGCTCAAAATCTTAATATTTGATTATATGATAATTTTGTCACATACTTGATTTTATATTAAAATTCTACAATTATTTTTCAATATTTTAAATTTCAAATGTAATAAATATAACAAATGCAACACACATTTTTTTGTAAGAAATGTAACAAACGTAACAAATATAACAAGTATTACAAAAGTAAAAATAGTATTTTTAGAATAAAAAAGTGAAATAATATTCTTTAAATTCTTTTATTGTTATGGCATATGCTGAAATTATGCCTTTGGTTATTAATAAAATTTTGTTGTCATATTAATTAATTAACATCAACTCATGTTTGTAAATAATTTTTGTATACAAATATGGGGTGTGTGTGTATATATACCAGCCAGGTACGTAAGTTTTAATAGATACAAATTATTATAGTATATGTATATAATGTAACCTACAGTAAGTTAAAAAAAAAAAAGTGAAATAAATTTAGCCAGTCTTTCCTTTTGTCCTCCAAATCTCAAAAACCATCTTAAAAAAGAAATCTTAATAAAAAATTTATATATATGGTATCTGTTATGAAACTAGAGAAATAAAAGAAATACAAAATGAATTGTATACTTTATTATAAATATGGATCTATATTTATAGGATTTCAAAGTAAGTTACAAAGTGATTTGATACAATTAAATAAGGCTTATCTAAATATACTGATAAGACTAAGTATCATGATAAGTCTAAATAGTCATTAATATTTATCCCATAATTTTACAACACTCCCCTTTTGATGATTATTTCTACAATAACTGCATCGTTAAAAACTTTGTTTGACAAAAATCTAGTGGGACAAAATATCAAATAAAAGAAAAAAATACAGTTAATTATTAAAGTTTTTGAGTATTAAGAAATTATTGGCTCATTAAAACCTTGCCAGAAAAATTTAGTGGGACAAAACCTAGACTAAGGAAAAAGAGTACAACTACGCCTCTAATACTAATCATTGAAGATCTTTGAATCGACGCATTCCAATCTTATGCACCAATTTCTTGAATGTGGATGTCGATAATGCTTTTGTGAATAAGTCAGTTAAATTGTCACTTGAGCAAATTTGTTAAACATCGATGTCAGCATTCTTCTGAAGCTCGTGTGTATAGAAGAATTTTAGAGAAATATGTTTTGTCCTATCTCTTTTGATGTAGCCTCCTTTGAGTTGTATAATACAAGTTGCATTGTCTTCATACAATATTGTTGGACTATCATTTGTTGAAGCTAATTTGCATGATGCTTGAATATGATGTATCATGTTTATCAACCATGCACATTCTCGACTTGCTTCTTGCATTGCAATAATTTCAAAATGATTTGAAAATGTTGCTATCAAGGTTTTATTCACAAATCTCCATGATATAGCTGTTCCTTCACGTGTAAACACATATTCTTTTGTGATTTTGCTTTATATAGATCGGAGAGATAACCTACATCTGCATATCCCACTAAAGACGAACCTAATTTTCATGAATAAAATAATTACATGTCAACAGTAGCTTTTAGGTAACGAATGATGTGTTTAACACCATTCCAATGTCTTTGAGTGTGTGCATAGCTATATCTTGCAAGAAGATTTACAGAAAAAGCTATGTCCGGTTGAATGCTATTTGTAAGATATGTTAATGCACCAATTGCACTTTTCAGGTCCAAGAGTTATTTTCTCATCTTCAAGTGGGTGAAATTGATTTTTTTTTACTTCAAGTGATCGAACGACCATAGGCAATATCAATGGATGTGCATTATCCATATAAAACCGCTTTAAAACGTTTTCTGTATAAGAAGATTGATGAACAAATAATCCTTTTGGAAAATTTTCAATTTGCAATCCAAGACAAAATTTGGTTTTTATATCAAATTCATTTTTCAAATAATATGCAGTTTTTTTGAGCTTTTTAGGAGTTCCTACAAGGTTTAAATCATCAAAATAAACTACCAAAATTGCAAATCCAATATATGTTTTCTTTATGAAAACACAATGGCATACATCGTCGTTTTTATAACATTCTTTCAACAAATATTCGTTAAGGCGATTATACCACATTCGTCCAGAATGTTTTAATCCATACAATGATCTTTGCAATTTAATTGAGAACATTATTCTGGGGAATGAATTTTTTGCTTCTGACACTTTAAATCCTTCAGGAATTTTCATGTGTATGTCACTATCAAGTGAACCATACAGATATGCAGTTTCTACATACATAATGCGCATATTGAGCATTTGTGACACATTCAAACTTATTAAAAATCTAAATATGATGGTGTCCATTACGGGAGAATATGTTTCCTCATAATCAATCACAGGTCTTTGTGAGAAGCCTTGAGCTACAAGTCAGGCTTTGTATCTTGTAATTTCATTGTTGTCTTTCATTTTTCTTACAAAGACCTATTTATATCCTACATGGATTACATTTTCAGGAGTTCGAATTAAATGTCCAAACACTTTGCGTTTTTCTAAGGAATTCAATTCCGCCTGTATGACTTCTTTCCATTTTGACCAATCATTTCTATTTTGATAATCTTTAATAAAATGTGGTTCATGATCCTCATTTTGCATGATATCTAGTGCCACATTAAATGCAAAAATATTGTCCATGACAATATTATTTCGTTCTCATAATTTATGAGATAATAAACAATTTATTGAAATCTCATTGTTTTCGGATACTTGTAATTTTTCAGGAATCGCATTATCAATGTTTGATTGATCAATCGTTTCTACTATTGTTTCATTAAAAGTTTTTAGTTGGGTTTTCTCTTATACATTTTTCTTTTGAGGTACAGAGTCTTTGACACCAACTGGTCGATCACGCTTCTGGCGTATTTGAGATTCATTTGCTATGGCAGATTGTTCTATAGGGACATCAACTTTTGCAGGAGTATTTTCTACTATAAAATATGACTTTGTCACTTTCCTTATATCAACGAATACATCAGGTGCTTGCAACTATTTTCAAGTGAATGCTTTTTTCAACTTCTTGCTTATATTGATTATTGCGGGGATCAAAATGAGATAGAATTATTTCATTGCAAAAAAATTTATCTTATTTTTCAGGATGTAGTTTTTTCCCTCACAATGTTGGGAAAGTCATTTTATAAAAATGACAATCTGCAAAACATGGAGTAAATAAATCACCCGTTAAAAGTTCAAGGTACTTAATAATGGATGGTGAGTCAAACTCAACATAAATTCCAAGTCTTCATTGAAGACCCATTTTTGTACGTTGTGGGGGTGAAATTAGGACTTGGACAGTGCAACCAATAACTCGTAAATAAGAAATATTAGGTTCGTGACCAAATGCAAGTTGTAAATGTGAGTATTCATGTTAAGCAGTTGGTCTTATACGAACTAATAATGCAGCATGTAATATAGCATGACCCTAAACAAATGTTGGGAGTTTTATTTTCATAAGTAAAATCCTAGCAATCAATTGAGACGTTTGATAAACGAATCTGCTTGCCAAACTATTTTGTGTATGGACATAAGCAACTGAATGTTCAACGACAATCCATATTAACATACAATAATCATTGAATGCTTATGATCTAAATCCACCAACATTATCAAGACAGATTGTCTTGATTGAGTAATCGGGGAATTGAGCTCATAGTTTTATAATTTCTGCAAGTAGTGTAGCAAAAGCTACATTTCTAGTAGAAAATAAGCAGACATGTGACCATCTAGTAGAAGAATCAATTAATACCATAAAATAACGAAATGATCCACATGGTGAGTGTATCGGCCCACATATATCTCCATGAATTCTTTTCAATAAAGTTGGAGATTCAACACGAACCTTCGTAATAGAAGGTCTAATGACTAACTTCATTAGGTCGATCATGCCAAAGTATAAAGCTTTTTTGTTCAACGAACTTTGGGTTCGTAATATTGTTTGATTCAATTATTTTTATGACTGTATAATACATGCTAGATGGGAGTGCCGCGGTTTTTTCTTTTATCTGCTTCTGGCCAGATACAAAAGAAGTTATGCAAATATATTCATAATTATTTTCTTACATCGTCTCAATGTGGTATTCATTGCAGTGGATATCTTTAAAACTGAACAAATTTGTTCTGGATTTGTTAGAATAAAGTGCATCGTTTACATACAATTTTGTATTATTTGGTAAGATAAAACTAGCTCTTCCGAATCCTTCAATAATATTCGATATTCCGGATATCGTATTAACATTATTTTCTGCTAATGTTAAATCCAAAAAATACTTTTTGTCTTAAAAAATTGTATGAGTAGTTGCACTATCAGCTAAACAGATATCTTGACAATTCATCATGAATCTATAAACATAACCAAATATATATTTTAAAAAAATGAATGTTTAACTAAAAAAAGTTAAGCATAGAGTAATACTTTAATGAACTATGATATAGTTTAGCGACCAATCAATAAGTCACAATAATCAAGTCCAAATGACATGAGTTGTATGCTTTCCTTCGAGGATAAGCACTAGTTCATAAATTACGCGTATACATCACAAATTTTTCTTCGTTTAATTCAAGGTTCTAAAATGCGTAATGCGTGACGAGTGACGACGCAGCGAGGTGAAGTATCAAGAATTATAGGCCTAAGCACGCATATGCGAAGACTAGGCGTCAAAATGCGTTTTTGAATTTTAATTTTTTTTAATGCTCAATTTTTAAATTTTAACAACATAGTCTAGAATACACTGATTTATATTACAAATTAAAGGCCTAGTTTTCAAAAAATAAATAAAAAATACACGAGTTTTCAAAATTAGATGCACGATGTACAATGAAGAAAAATTAGATTTATATTAAGGTACATATCATGGTTGAACATATCACATTCCACGTGGTTCAAAATCAAAATTGTAAGACTAATTTTAATATCTTAGCCTACAATTAGATTACAAATTAACAACCTGTTGACGTCTGAACCTGCACCAGTCCACGTGCCAACAGATCTCCAGTCACTCCTCTGCCAGCTCGTATGTTACCTGCACACTAGGACGACCGTTAGGCACCAAGATCTCCAGAGGAAAAGGGTCCGGCGATCGTTGGCACTCCGACGATCAAGTCAACAGCCGGTATATGAGAAATACACGGGGGCGGGAACGAAAGAGGGGCGTGGGAGAGACAAGCAGGCAGAGATTTGAGCAGAGTTTAGGGTGGGATTCTTAAACGTAAAAAGTGCGTACCTTGGAACAACCGGAGGCGTTGTATTTATAGCGCGAGAGTTCTAATTGATTTAGGAGGCCAATCAATTTGATACTCAATCGGATCCTCCTTCCTTATGTGATAAAGATCCTTCCTTATCCATGCAATCTTCGGGATTATCTTCCTTCTTTGAGTTTATCACGCTGCACGATTTTGGGAGATTACGATCCGGTTTCCTTGTGAGGATTCGTGCGCCAAATCAACGCGATCTTTCTTTAATTACTTCTCTGGTTGCCCCGGCATATCAAGTTGCTTGCTGGTTACGAATGATGCGAGGCCTGACGAGGCCCTATGGTTCGCATGAGGGCGCCGAGGCCCTCCACATGACTCACAGATTTCTGGCTGCCGTGACGGGCCATTCCAAGGCCCTAGCAGGGCCCAGATAGGGTTCTTGATAGATTGCGAACTGGGCCCTTACTGGGCTTAGATGGGGCATGTGCTGACGTGGCGGCCATATCGTAATCGTGTGGTAACAATAGTTCCCCAAGTCCAAGCTTATTATTTATGATGGGCGTGGGACTTTTGAGGATAAACAGAATGTTGATGTGCCTCGCAGGAATGCGCTTCGTGGAAAATGTTTCCCAAGGTGGTTCGGCAGGGAGTAATTCATCCTACCCAGTATAGTCCCCCAAGTCCGAAGCCGAACATTTATGACGGGTGAGGGCTTCAAGGGACCAGGCCAAATGCTGACGTGCCCCCTGATGGCGTGATTCTGTCTATCAAGACTGTCACTCTCTGGTCAGGCAATCATGAGTGAGGGGGTGTACGTATTAAATGCGGTCGCGTGAGAGGGAATATGGAGGCGCGCGTGGAACGCGTGCGCCCCTGAATCATTAAATGCGTAGGTTTCGCTTTCCCGCCTGCTACACCATTGAAGACACACGTCGACCGTCCGTATGCCCAGATTGAACGCTTGGGATCTGGACGGTGGATGTGTGAACGCGCCTATATAAAACCAGGCATCCACCCAAAAGTTGCACCTTCTTCTTACCGTCGTGCTTACTGTAGTTATTCTGCCGATAGCCGAGACGCTTGACGCCGGTGTGCCATTTGAGTTGTACAGTCGAGGTAAGCGCTCAGACAGCGGTTGAAATTTGTTTGCATTGTTTATTTTCATAGTCACAGTACGATACCATTACTTGGGTACGGCCAAATGTCATCTGAAGGCGACTACTCACAGAATCCGTCCGACGTTCCCACAAACCCTAGTATTATTGGGAGCGTTTCTTCGTCGGCCTCTACATCGTCTTCCTCCTCTAGAGTCGCGGGAGGGGTGAATTCGGAGCCCCTGGTTGCGAACCCGTCGGCTCCGTCGACGAGTGGGAGGGAGCTCAGGCCCCCCGTGCCGGTGGGAGAGACGATAGTGAAGGAGAAGTCGGACGCGAGGGTGCCTGAAATGAGGGGATCTCTGGACAAGAGGGATGCTCCGGCTGCGAGGGCTCTGGACGAGGAGCTAAAACGGTCGGCAACCGAAGCGTCTATGGCTCCGTCGAGGATCACGGAGGCAGAGTTGGAGGACATACGGTTGTCCTACGATATTCTTTCATCCGTGACGCTCAGAGCCCCGAGCCCAGAAGAGCATGCCGACCATCCACCCGAAGGGTATGTGGCGGTCTACGAGCCTGCAATGCAGCAAGGTCTTCGCCTACCCATGCATCCTTTCTTTCGCCAAGTGTTGAGGGACTGGAATCTAGCTCCCTGTCAAATAACGCCAAATGGCTGGGGGCAGATGGTAGCCTCCTATATTTTGTGGAGCGTTGCCAAGGCTGGAGGAGACTTGTCTCCCAAGGAGTTTGAGTCCATATACCGATCATGTCGGTCCGCCGGCTGGTATAATATATCTCTCCGGCCGGGTCAAAAATGGAGGACGGCCACCGACAGTCCCAACAAGGTGCACAACTGGAAAGAGAGGTTCAACTTCGTTGGCGGGGATTGGGAATTTACGCCCGAGGACCCCCTTCCGCACGTGTCTATCCCTCGACATTTCGGGAATCTTGGTATAACTCATCACAATCATATGAAATTTTGATTATGATTCCTGACTTGATGTATTTATTTCTTTTTGCAGATTGCGGGAAGCCACCGATCTCGAAGAGAAGCCAAGGATAGCTGAGGTCGAAGTGGGATAAGGTTCGGTCCCTCAGCAGCGACTTCCGGAGCCTTGGGAATCTCCTGAAAGACGAAAAACTTTTGGCCAGCTGTGGACTAATGTGTAAGTCTCACTTGCTTCGGTGTTCTGATGCTATGGCGTGGAATGATCTGGGCGCACCGCTTATTAACGTATGTTCTTAACAGCTTTCAGGTTCAGAAGCGTGCCCACACTCTACCTTGCCCGCCCTGCTAGCGACGAGGGGTCTTCCGCTCAAGTGCCCGTCCGGGAGGCGCCCGGGCCATCGCAAGGTATCCCGACTGCTGCGCAACCAGAGCCCGCCTCCAATCAGGTCGTTCCTCCTCCTCCTTCTCCTTTGGCAGCTGACCCGTCTCCCGGACGCATCCCAGCCAAGGACAAGGAGAAGAGAATTGCCGAGGATGTGGGCGATGCTCCTGCGTGAAAGAGGAAGGCTCCCGCATCTGAAGGGGGTTTATGGGGGATGCCCGCAAGTCGGGCGGACCGAGGGTTTAAAGAAACCTGGCCCCTCGCCCGACCAAGGGAGCCCCGTCTAGATAACCCAACGTCGGGGGGAACTGGAGACTTCCATCCTGGAGATGCTTCCGGCCCATCCTGTGATGATGGCGGCCAGCGTGCACAAGTACTGGACCTAGAAATGGGAGAAGACTGCCGAGGGGGCCACTGTGCGGGAGCGGCTGAAGATGGCAGAAATGAACCTGATACGGGGCCTGGTGCTGAGCAAAGAGCTGTTCAGTATTGTGGAAAGTTATGACGGCCAGTGCCATGAGGAGGGGGCCAAGTCCGCCAAGCTGTCCAAGGAGCTGAAAGCTGTCCAGTTCGAGAAGGCGCAGTTGGAGTCTGAAAGAGGGGGACTTCGATTCAAGCTCGACGCCTCTGTAGCAAGGGAGGCAGACATCAAGGAGAAATATGAGATTGAATTGAAGGCCTCGAAAGAGTGCCTGAAGGACGCCCGGGAACAAAAGTGGGCTGCCGAGGCCGCTCGGAAAAGAGCTGAGGAGCTCTTGAAGAGTGCCGAAGAGGCGCAGAAGCGCGCTGAGGACCGGGCACTTGCCGCCGAGGAAGCCCTTGCCAACACGACTAGCAGGATGGAGACCCTCGTCGCGGAGGAGGGCAAGTTGTTGGCGGACACGAGGCTGGAACTGGAGAGGATCCGTGTCGAATGTGCGATTGCCGGGGCCAAGGCGGTGGAGGCTTACCAGGATGCATTTGTGGAGACGCCTGAGTATCAGGACCTTGCCCAGCGTTTGATGACAGCTGGAGGTGAGCAGTTGGTGGAGAGCATCATGGAGGTCCACCCGGAATGGGACCTCTCTTTCCTTCGGCAGGACCCTGCCGAGGCTCAGGCCCCTGACGCTGGGCCTAGTACCGCAGGTGATCAGACACCCCCTCCAACGGAGGGAGGCCCGCAGTGTGCCGACCCTTGAAGAGGCGGCAGGGCACTTATATTTTGTAATCTTTAAGTTTTTTGCCCGAATTAATTGAAAAATAAAATTGGAATTGACCTTTTGCCTATCCGACGATTCGATTCTGTGTGCGCGTGGGGGGGAAGACGCTTTAAATTTGGGAATCATTCCCCTAGCATTGATGACACAGATATCTGGTGGAACCCAGAAGGTTGGCGTCTTCAATGCTTTGGGGAGGTAGAACGTCCGTGCGCCATTCCAGATTTCCTGTTATGACCGTATTTATTGCATTACACCTTTTTCCAACGTAGCCCTTTATAAATAGAATGTAAGTCCAACAAGACTCTCCCATCGTGAGACTGTTGCACATAACCTGCCATTATCGTGCGATCGAGATAGAGATAGAAAACGTGTGATTGAGGTGCGGCTGGAGGGCTGGCATCCATCAAGATGCCTGTCAATCTGAGAATCAACATTCAGAGGACCAAAAATCTGGCCAATCAACGTTCAGGGGACCAAACGAACGGGGTGGGGACTTAGGCTTAGCAGCCTTAGCCCGACCCTCCCCTGAACGGTTGGCGGGGCTAGAGGGGGTCTCCCACTGCCAAAAAGGCATCAACGACATTTTTTGGCAGTATGGTCTAATAAGCCATCAAATTAACTCATTTATGGCTTGGGAGACTCCCAATCATGGTGAAGTCAGGTTCCCAAACCTGGGCGGAGCCAGCGTAGACCAGGGGATAGGGTTAGCAGGTCTAGTTACCCCATTTATGTGCTGACCCAGAGAGGTAGCGGGGGATTTAGAATATATTGCAGTTATACCTTCTCTTGTATTGTGTTTCGTATGTAATAAAAAGGGTGCCGAGTTACCTTCATATTTGCGTGTGCGTGCTCTTATCGTGCCCCTGAATTGCATGTTTGTTTCGGGCCTCGTCGGCGTTTAGTGTTGCTTACGAAATTATGGGTACAAGTCCGAGGTCACAAATAACGTCCCTGGTAGCGCGGAGTGGTTCGCAATCCATGATCGAATTTTATGTGCCATCGGATGAATCCTAGTTGTGTACTTTTGTGTTGACTGTTTATCCAGCGGTCTGATAGGGTTGGCCGCGAACCACATTCCCTCGCTACTGGGTTAATTGTACTTGCATGCTTTACGCGTGAAATGTTTACCCAGCGAGGTAATTAGAGGTGGCCGCGAACCACACTCCTTCGCTGCCGTGTTCTTTGTACTTGCTTTTTTTTTTACGCGTAAAATGTTTACCCAGCGAGTTAATCAGAGTTGGCCGCGAACCATAATCCCTCGCTGCCGTGTTCTTTGTACTTGCTTTCTTACGCGTAAAATGTTTACCCAGCGAGTTAATCAGAGTTGGCCGCGAACCATATTCCCTCGCTGCCGTGTTCTTTGTACTTGCTTTCTTACGCGTAAAATGTTTATCCAGCGAGTTAATCAGAGTTGGCCGCGAACCATACTCCCTCGCTGCCGTGTTCTTTGTACTTGCTTTCTTACGCGTAAAATGTTTATCCAGCGAGTTAATCAGAGTTGGCCGCGAACCATACTCCCTCGCTGCCGTGTTCTTTGTACTTGCTTTCTTACGCGTAAAATGTTTATCCAGCGAGTTAATCAGAGTTGGCCGCGAACCATACTCCCTCGCTGTCGCGTTCTTTGTACTTGCTTTCTTACGCGTAAAATGTTTATCCAGCGAGTTAATCAGAGTTGGCCGCGAACCATACTCCCTCACTGCCGCGTTCTTTGTACTTGCTTTCTTACGCGTAAAATGTTTATCCAGCGAGTTAATCAGAGTTGGCCGCGAACCATAATCCCTCGCTGCCGTGTTGGTACTCTCCGTTTGGGGGACGCGTTGGTTGCATAAAAGACGAATATTTATTGAACAGAGCCTAGTTTCCTAGCGTCCGGCAAAAAGGAAAAATCTCTAAAGAGATCAGAACAATGCAGGAAAAAGACAAAACAGAAATGCCGTCGGCAAGGTTTCAAGTTGCTGCAGCTGGGGTGATATCCTCGCGTTTAGCAGCTTTCCGTAACGCGTTCATGTAGCATGCCCGTGTCTCCGTCTGATTACCGCGGATTTTAGCTATCCCTCCGGGAGTCGGGAATTTCATCGCCAAGTGGTGTATGGACGTAACCGCCTGTAAATCCTTCAGCGCGGGCCTACCAAGGACCCCGTGGTAGGCGGAGCGGGTGTCCACTATTAGGAATTCCATGAATTTCTGGAGGTGGCAAGGTGGCTCCCCGAAATCTACCGCCAGGGTAATCCTTCCTCGCGGGACGAGACTGTCCCCAGTGAAACCAAATAGTGGCTCGGTGATGGCCGTCGGTTCGTGATCTACGTCCATTTGGTCGAATGCATTGCCGAATAGGATGTTCACGGCGCTTCCGTCGTCGACCAACATCCGGCCTAGGCCGTTCCTGGCAACAATGGGGCGCACCACTAGGGCATCGCAATGCGGGTAATGTATCCCGGATTCGTCATCTTCAGTGAATGAGATTGGCGGTATTCTAGGCCGATGCCCGTGTACCTGCCAACTCTCCAGGGGTTCCCCCCTGGCAGCCTTCGCGTAGTTACGTCGTGAGTTCATCGTGCTTCCTCCGACGTACGGTCCTCCAAAGATGGTATTTATCTCTCGGACAGGCGGGGCTCCTTGGGGCCTCTAGGCCCTCGGTTGGTCCCTATTCTCCTCGTTCCTCCCTCCGTCGCGGCGAGGTCCATCGTTGTGGCGCTGAGGAGGTGGTCTTCGCCCTTGTGTGGACGGTCCTCGTCGTCCTCGCGCCGCTTGATCCCTCTCGCCTGGCCCGTGGTTCCCGCGGTTGATTAGCTCCCTCACATCTGGGCAATCTTCCGTGTTATGCACCCTGGTCCTGTGTATACGACAGAACTTGGGCGGGGTCACCGCGGGTAGGGGGCCGCTACTGGTGCCCGTGGGACTGGGGCTACCTCTGTTTGATTGAACCTCCGGTAATGGCTGTTGGTGGGTTTTGGGGAACGCCTCCTCTGAAAACGGGAGAACCGAGGTTCTGGGGAGCGACACCCCTCTCTCCCTTTCAGCTCTTTCGCTGTTCTCGATCGTTTCTTCTTAACGGATTTTACGCTGAATCATGTCCACCAGCTGGCTGTAGACTTTCGGTTGACTATTTTGGACGTCTCTCCAAAAGGGAGTTCGCATGTGGAGCCCCGTTATCAACGCATCCAGGGCCTTCTCGTCGGTCACCGTCTCGATCTTGTTGATGATGTTGCTGAATCGTTTAAAGTAGCTTTTGACGGTTTCTCCCTCCTTTTGCCGGATGTCATTGAGTTGGACGATGTCAGCAATCATCGTCCGGTTGCCAATGAAGGCGTTGACGAACTCCCTCTTGAGCTGTGGCCAGCTTCGGATGCTCCCTGGCCTTAGCTTGTTGTACCACCTCTTCGCGTCACCCGTGAGCGTGGTATGGAAATTCTGACACTTCACTACGGGAGATTGGCCCTGGAGTTTTGTCTTGTAGGTGTTTATGTGGTCCGTGGGATCACCTCTTCCATTATACTTGTCCATGATAGGCATTCGGAAGTTGGCTGGCACCTCCATTGCCTTCATGTAGTTGGTGAAGGGTAGATTCTCGTCGTTATCGTCCTCATAACACTCCAGCCTTTCCTTTTCGTCTTCGGCCTTTTCTTGATTTTTCGGGTCCTTCTTATTCTCCGTACGGGCCTCGCTATGTTCGCTGCGCCTGCTGTATGAGGGCTGGGGGGGTGCGATCGAAGACCCTACTTTCAGCCTGTCAAACACGCTAGCTGCAGGAACAGGGTGGCTTTCTCGTACAGGGAAGGGTCTCCCTTTGTGACCGTCCTGCGGGGGCTTCAGAGCTGGATTCCAAGGGTTCCGATCGTTAGAAACGGGGGGTTCCTCTCAGGAACCATGGCTGTCCAGCGAACCAGTGGGTGAGGGACTCCTCCGGGCACGGCTGCGCTTGGGTCCATGTTGGAGGGATTGATTCTCCAACAATTCAAGCGTGGCCTTCATCCGGGCGTTGTCCATCTTGAGGTCCTGGTTCTCCTATTCCATCGTCCGTTTCTTCTGATGTCTTCTCTTTCTGTGACGGGTGACGTTCTGTAGGTCCTGAACGCTCTCCTGTCGCAGGTTGGTGTGGTGGGACTCCACCTCTTCTTCTGTGGACTGTTCGGATGTCATGCTTCTTTGGGTAGAAGACACGTTTTACCACAAGCACTTGGTCGTGTAAGGTTTTTTGTTTCCCACAGACGGCGCCAATCTGTTGACGTCTGAACCTGCACCAGTCCACGTGCCAACAGATCTCCAGTCACTCCTCTGCCAGCTCGTATGTTACCTGCACACTAGGACGACCGTTAGGCACCAAGATCTCCGGAGGAAAAGGGTCCGGCGATCGTTGGCACTCCGACGATCAAGTCAACAGTCGGTATATGAGAAATACACGGGGGCAGGAACGAAAGAGGGGTGTGGGAGAGACAAGCAGACAGAGATTTTAGCAGAGTTTAGGGTGGGATTCTTAAGCGTAAAAAGTGCGTACCTTGGAACAACCGAAGGCGTTGTATTTATAGCGTGAGAGTTCTAATTGATTTAGGAGGCCAATCAATTTGATACTCAATCAGATCCTCCTTCCTTATGTGATAAAGATCCTTCCTTATCCATGTAATCTTCGGGATTATCTTCCTTCTTTGAGTTTATCACGCTGCATGATTTTGGGAGATTACGATCCGGTTTTCTTGTGAGGATTCGTGCGCCAAATCAACGCGATCTTTCTTTAATTACTTCTCTGGTTGCCCCGACATATCGAGTTGCTTGCTGGTTACGAATGATGTGAGGCCTGACGAGGCCCTATGGTTCGCATGAGGGCGCCGAGGCCCTCCACATGACTCGTAGATTTCTGGCTGCCGTGACGGGCCATTCCAAGGCCCTAGCAGGGCCCAGATAGGGTTCTTGATAGATTGCGAACTGGGCCCTTACTGGGCTTAGATGGGGCCTGTGCTGACGTGGCGGCCATATCGTAATCGTGTGGTAACACAACCCATCATAATACTTTTCAAAAGTTAGTAAATTACAACTACTTCAAACATGAACACAAATTACTCAATAATTTCTATAATTTGATTATATATCAACATAGCTTAACTTTTGTGTCTAACTCTTTATCGAATTCTAAGTCAAGTTCTTCTTCTTTATCTAACTCATCTTCCGTGCCATCCGATACAAAATCATTTTTGTAGGACTCCCTTATTTCATATTGAACATTTATAGCACCTCTTGTAGATTTAAAAAAGCTTTATTTTGGCCCAATTTAGAAATAAATTTAAAAAGAGGCTTGCTTGCTCTAATGCGTGTCATGCGCGATTATTCGCGCCTATTCTCGTATAATCACGTTTATTCTCGCATATTCTCGTCTATTCGCGATAGGCGATCAACAAAAAGAGTTGACCACATTTTTACGCGCATATTCTCAATGCGATGCATTTTACAAACGCATCGAGTTTAGGCGCGCCCTAGGCTTTAGCCTTTTAGAACACTGGTTTAATTATGTAATACATTATTCTTCTAGACATGTGCTTCTTCTAGAGTACAATAAAATATTATTTAGACTACTGCTCAATATTCTTTTAGAATATTAAAATTATAATGTCATACTCTTCAGAAGCAAATCATATTCTTCTGAAATATTAATATAATAGTGTGATACTTCGAGAGCAACAACATATTATTGTTTAAAAATAAATTATGTAAGAATTTACTTATCATGAGCAAAATCATAATAAATGTTAAATCTTATATAACTATGTTCTTCGTGAACAAGTGATATTCTGCCACAATAATAATATAACGTTGTGATTCTTAAGGAGCAACAACAAATTATTTTAAAAATATTAAACTTTATAAAATTTTGTTTTTCAGAAACAAATAGTTTAATATTAAATCTAATAATTACGCTTTTCAAGAATAAATAATATTCTGCCAGAATATTAAACAATCTTGTGCTTATTCAAGAGTAACAACAAATTATTTTAAAATATTAACTTTATTCTGAATTAAAGATTTGCTCTTCATAAGCAATATTATAATATTCTTATAGAATATTATATATTATAAAACTAGGCTCTTCATGAGTAATTAATATTCTATTGAAATATTAATATAATATAAAATTTTGCTTATTTCAAAGCAACAATAAAATATTCTTCTAGAATATTTATATGTAGGTTGTGACATACAATACAATATTCTTCTGAAATATTAATAGAATTGCAAAATTGTGTTTTTTCAGAAAAATCACAATTGAAACAAATAAATCTTATTCAATATTTGAAGACTTCCCACAATAATTTTATGCTAATTTGTATTCATAACTACATATGAAAGAATAGACAGAAAATAACATAATGGTTGATTGAACAGTAAAGTAAAAACTACTGCTACTTCAGGAGCAATAGTTTAATTTTCTTCTAAAATATTCTAATTGTAACGTCATGCTCTTCAGTAGCAATTAATATTTTGTCGAAATATTATAACGTTGTGCTTCTTCAGGAGTTACAACAAATTATTATTTTGAAGTAAAGACTATATCTTATTATGCTATTCAAGAACAATTAATATTATATTAGAATATTAATATAAAAACTTGTGCTTCTTCAGGAGCAACAATATGATATTGATATATGGTATAAAATAATAAATAATATTAACTGCAGCGAAAACAATAAATACGCATAATTATAAATTTTTTAGTAATTGTAAAGAAGTTGGAGAAATAAACCTCAAACCAGTGAATAAGTGAAGAAGAACAATATTATAGGAGTGGTATTTGCCAACAACGGTAACAGTCAAATCTTTTCCTCAAAATCAGATTTGGATATAATTAATACTTATATCCTACCAAAACCATTAATAAATATGGAGCCGAGAGGGTATACAATAAGTCTAGGTCGAATTAAGTGGTCGGTGGTTAGAGAAAAAGAAAAATGAATTATGCACTCCTATATGAATATGATGACCGAGTCAATTTCATGCTGATAATGTTTTATGAAACTAGAGAAATAAGACAGAATAATAAAAGAGATACGAAATGAATTGTATACTTTATTATAACTATGGATCTATATTTATAGGATTCCAAAGTAAGTTACAATGTGATTTAGATACAATTAAACAATACTTATCTAAATATACTGATAAGACTAAGTATTCTGATAAATCTAAGGGCATGTTTGGTTCTAATTTTTTTTCCAAAAATTCTATTTTTTGCTTACTTTTTTTGACTTTTCAAACTTTTTACACAATAAAAAAGTTTGAAAAGTCAAAATAAAAAAGTTTGAAAAATCAAAAAATGTGGGGAAAAAACCCCATTTTTTGGAAAAATATCTATATCGAACAAGCCCTAAATAGTTATCAATAATTATCCCATATATATATATATATATATATATATATATATATATATATGTGTGTGTGTGGACTAGTCTTAGTGGAGGCTCAGTCATTTCTGCAAGGTCTTTTTCTTTTGATGGGAAAAGGTGATCAGGGAAATTTCCAAGAAATGTTTGACATCTAAGGAAATCGATACGGTTTTGAAGTATCAATCTTTTGACGTAACGATTTTGTAAACAAGGAAATAAATCGATTGATAAAATATCTACTCTTGGAGTAAACATGAAACGATTGAGATCATCTAACAATTCAAGATCATAATTTTTGTAAATGATGTGATGAAATGATTCAATTGAACAATCGAAAAAATTTGAAGCATCCATATGAAAACAGAATCTTTTGATATTAGTAGCATCCATATGTAAACATTTTCTTTTGAAAGTAAACAGAGAAATTTGAAGATAAAAATTCTTACAAGATAAACTTGGAGAGTTGAAAACAGAAATTGAAATGATACAACAATTGCACTCTGCCTAATACAAGACTACATCTGATCTTATATAGACATAAACGCCTTGGATCCTTCTTGAATTATTGATAGTGGAATCTCCTTTGTTGAAAAATGGGAACCTGCTTTTTTGAAACCTGTGAAAGGTTGTCTGCCATTTGTCTTTGAAGAACTGTTTGCTTTTTTGACAATTTTGTCCGAAACTGTAGAACTTTTGACATTTTGAAAGGAATCAACTTTTGCAAATTGATTTTTGTCGTCTGCTGATTGATTCTTGTCTCCTGATTGATGCTGAACTGTTTCTGATTGATGCTGAACTGTTTGAATGATTGATATCCCACCGACACTTTTGAATTTGAAATTTAACCAAAAACCACAGTTTTTCCCTTACATGATTGAAGGGTAGTGATAAAGGGAAATTGGTTACATTTCAAAGAAGTCCACATTGACACCAAGACAGTCGTCTTCATTTTCTTGAAAAAAATCTGGATCAGATCCAACTTCTGAAGCATTACCAGATCCACCCTTGCTTGATTCTGCTTTAGCCAGAGAGGCTGCCTTTTGAGCGAGGACTGCAAAAACTTCAGGGTCTGAACACTGAGACATTTGAGCAAGAAGTCTTGATTTTTCAGCTTGAAAATCATTTGAAACAAGATTTGGACCGGAACCAATTTTTGATTTGATTTGTTGATCAATCCATGACTGGACTGCCTTCGGACAGGCATTTGAATCATTGAACTTCTCCCACCATTTCACCTTGCAACGTCGGATGATACATTTGAAGAAGTATGGTTCAACAGTGGAAGGGAAAAGTTGGAAATCCCAACAAAAAATCCATGCGATTTTGAAATTTTTGCAATATTGAAAGAGAAGATCTTCATGAGGAATTAAATTAATTCCTTTATTTTTGAAAAGTTTGAATCCTTCGGAAATCCTACTGGGAAAGATTTCTTCAGATGCTCCGAAAAAGAACCACCATGTTTGGAACCATTTTGGAAAGATTTGAGGGCAATTTTGATCAAAGAGAATGAACCAGGAATGACTCGTAGGCCGGAAGTACAAAACATTATACCAGGCCTTCATGTAATCCTGATAAGAAAAATGTGATTTTTGACCATTTTTGAGAGAAAAAACTTTTGTTTCCCAAGGTTCTTGATTCCAATCAGAAAGAGTGAGAACCTTAAGAATTTTGATTTTTGAAAAGTCAATCCAATGACCGTTTGGTTTGTTTGGGGTATGAGAAATGATAGCAGATTTGGTGACTTTGAGGATTGACTCATACCACATTCGGGATTGATGGATTTGATGAGGAATGAAATAAAATTCATTCAAGACTTGATATCGTTTGTCTAAAAAATTGAAAGGGTCGTCATCTTTGAGGAAGGGAGGAAAAATCCTATCAAGGCATTCTTCAAGAGATGGGTATTTTGCCCATTCATCTTCGAATTCTGCGACTTGAATAGTTTTTTCTTTGAGGACATATTGAAATCTTGGGGTATTGATTTCGGGAAGTTTACCTGATCCAGGGACGGTATCAGGTTTGACATCATTTTTGTAGTTGAGTTCTTTTTTGATCTGAGAGGGAAGAGTACCGAGAACGGTAAAAGGATTTGAAGTAGAAATACCTTTTGATTTTTGAGAAGCAAGATTTTGAGTATTTTTTGAAGAAGACGAGGAACTTTCAAGAAGATAATCCTCTGGAGTTCTTCCTTTGAATGCTGGTGTGACTGATTTCTTCGACATGTTTATTCTGCAAAAACTCTCTTGTTAAGAAATCTGGGAGTGAATTATTCTCACCTTTTATAAACTCAATTGAGAAATCGAAACACGACAAAATTGTTTGCCATCTGGAAAAGATTTGTTTTGAAACCAAATTTTTAACATCTTTTTGTAAAACATCTTTGGATGCTTTGCAATCAGTTCTAACAAGAAAAGTTTTATTGATAAGATCATCTTGAAATTTGGAAATGCATAAAACAATTGATAAACATTCTTTTTTGAAAGTAGAATAATTCTTTTGAGGACCAAGCCAAATACCAGAATGATATCTGACTAACTGTTCTTTTTGACCCTCAATGGATTGTTTGAGTATACCACCATAACCAATATCTGAGGCATCAGTTTCGACGATGAGAAAGGCTTTGGGATTGACAATATTGAGACATGGGAGAGTTTTGACACTTTCTTTGACTAACTTGACAGCTTGTATGTGCTTGTCTGACCACTCAGGGGGAACCTTCCTAAGCCTTTGATACAACAGTTCACACAATTGCCTAATATTTGGAATGAAATCAGAAATGTAATTGACACAACCTAAAAACCTTTGAAGACTGGTTTTGTCTAAAATTTGGTCTGGAAACTTAGACGCAAACTCAAGACTACGTTTGACTGGAGTAATTGTTCCTCTAAAGATTTCATGACCAAGAAACTTGATCTTTGCTTGACATAACACTATTTTCTTTTCTGAAACAGCTAGACCATTTCTCTTAGCTATAGAAAGGAAAATATGCAAATGTTTGAAATGTTGTTCAATGCTATCAGAATAAATAAGCACATCATCAATATAAACAATTGAAAAATTCTGATACGGATTGAAAATATCATTCATGATTTTTTGAAATTCGGAAGGGGCATTTTTTAGGCCAAAAGGCATCACATTCCATTCATATTGACCAAAAGGAACATTGAAAGCAGTTTTGTATATATCCTTTTCATCAATCTGGATTTGCCAAAATCCAGATTTGAGGTCAAATTTTGAAAATATAACAGCATTGACAAGTCTATTCAGAAGATCTTTCTTCTGAGGCATTGGATATCGAATCCACTGCAAAACTTGATTGAGGGGTTTGTAATTGATGACGAGTCTAGGAGCTCCTCTCTCAATTTCTCCGTGATTGTTGACATAAAAGGCGGCACAACTCCAAGGAGATTTGCTTGGCCTAATAAGTCCTTTTTCAACAAGATCTTGAATTTCTTTGGTACAGGTTTCAAGGAGTTCTTTGTTCATTTGAATTGGTCTGGCTTTGGTAGGAATTTGATTTTCAGAAAAATTGGGAATATAAGGAAGAGTCACAATGTGTTTCTTCCTGTTCCAGAAGGCATTAGGAATAGTTGAACAAACTTCTTTCCTAATAGAAGAATCAATCTTCTCAATTTGATCTTTGACATTCTTGGTTTCTAATTGCTCAGAAACCCTAGCAAATCTAATATCTTCCTTGAGATATTTAATATGATGTTTCTTGAGGTTAATATTATTAACCATCTTTGAAATAGAATGTTGTTTGATAAGATTGATGTCCCTGATTGAAGGAGGATTTGAAAATTCAAAGAAAATATCTTGATCAAGGTATTTTGAACGTAAGCCTTTTTCTGTAACTGAAATTGGATAAAGTTGGACAAGAAAAGGGGTACCAAGAATAACTTCTTGATCAAGGTCTTTGACAAGATAAAAACTACTTTTGAAACAAACTTGGCCATTGCAAACATGGGCTTTGGTAAGTTTATAATTGATGTGAAGGCTTTTGCCACTGGCACCATAAAGATTTTCAGTGGTTTTTTCAAAATATTTGGTTGGGACTAATCCTTCACGGATACAATTTTGATCAGCTCCTGAATCGAGCAAAACTCTGGTTTTGATTTTGAATTCTTTATGGATAACAATTGTAGCAATTGTATACCATTTTTGAAGACGGATTTGTTAATAACATTCATTGAATGTTCTTCATCGATTGGAGAGAGATTGGGTTTTTGAATTTGAATTTCTTCATCTTCAGAAGAGGCAGGAGAAGCAGACGAAGAACTAGGCGTTCTAATCTTTGCTTTTCCTTTGGAAGCAGAAGCCTTGAGGGCAGAAACATCGAACTTGACAGCTGCAAGTTCTTCTTCTAATTTGGAAACTTGGCATTTCATGCTATTGACTTCAGAACGTAAATCTTGGCTTGAAGATGCTTTGGTTTTCTTGAATCTAGCCATAATCTCATTAAGATTATAGTTCCTTTGTGGGGGTTTTTCTTCAGGAGAAAGGAGATTTTGGAATTTTTCACGAAGACTAGGCTCTTCAATTTGATCAATGATATCTTTGATCAATTTGGTTTCGGAAGTCAGAACATTGATTGAGCTTGAATTATCACAGATGCAATTATCCTTGCAATTGCATATCTTTTTTAAAACAGAGGTTTGAGATGATTGAGAGGATGAGGAATCGTCTGAATCTTCTTGAAGATTGTAAATCACATCTTCAGAATCAGAGGAGCTTGAGGATTTGATAAGATTAAGGAGTTGAACTTTTAACTCTTCATCAATCTGAAGGTTATTTATTTTTCTCCTTAAAGGACACTTGTTTGCAAAATGACATTTCTTGTTGCACTTCCAACAAGTAACTTCAGAGGGGTCTTTTGCAGTTTTTGATTGCTTATCCTTGAGTTTGTAGTAATCTCTCTTTCGTATACCCATTCAAAATCCAAACGCTGGAAAACTCCCTCAGGAGATACCTTTCAATCCGTTCATCCTCCTCTTGAAGAAATCATTATCCCAAAAGGAGAGGTCAAAGTCATTGCCTCACCTCTCAAACAAATTCCTTCAGATAGAATTGAGAATGACAATCCAACCGTCAAAGATATCAAAACCCTCCAGCAACAAAACAATTATACAAACATCCTCCTTCACTCCGTTGCTACTCAGCTTAATCAAATTGATCAACCGGCTGCGAAGGATATTGAAGAGGAAAAAAAGAAAGGAAAAGAAACCTCTTCAAACACTCTTTTCAGACCTTCAGAAGAGAAAATCAGGTTTGGTTCCAAGCTTTTTGGAACTAATGCTACGGATATTCTCTCCGAAATTGCCAAGCAGCTTCAAAACAAAGAATCTTCTTCCAGAATCAATGTTATTGATTCTATTCAAGAAATTCAAGAACAATTTGAAAACCTTTCTGTCAATAAGCTCAAAGGAAGATTTGAGCATCATAATATTCCTCATTTCTATCCCAGACCAACCTTTCCTGATATGCTCACTGAAGAACCTCAAAGACCCCATAGAGTCTTCTCTGGAACTGAAGTAGTATCTTGGAATATTGATAACCTTATTGAACATCAAATTCTCAATATCATCAGTGAAATGACAATGGCTGCCAGTGCTAGTCAAGCACATGGAAATTCTGATAAAGAAGCTTCATTCATCCTGATCAATGGCTTCCAAGGACAACTCAAGAATTGGTGGTTCCACTACATCACCGAAGATGAAAGAGAGAAGATCAAAAATGCTGTTAAAAAAGAAGGAGATAGCCATCTTGATCCAAAGAAGCAAGATGCCGTCAATACCCTTCTTTTTACTATTCTCAAACATTTTGTTGGAGATCCTTCCTCCATTACTGAAAAGGCCTCTGACGTCCTTATGAATCTTCATTGCCCAAAACTTCAAGATTTCAGATGGTACAAAGACATTTTCCTTCAAAAAGTCATGATCAGAGAAGATTGCGGCTCTGCTTTCTGGAAAGAAAGATTCATTGCTGGACTTCCAAAACTCTTTGTCGAAAAGGTTAGAGAATCTATTCGCGATGAGTTTTCAACCATTCCTTATGATGATCTTACCTATGGTCAGATTATTTCTTATATCAACAAAGAAGGTCTCAAACTCTGCAATGACCTCAAACTCAAAGCAAAACTGAAATCTGATAGAATCGAAGGAAGAAGAGAGCTCGAATCTTTTTGCGAACAATATGGTTTTGAACGCCTCAATCCTCCTCCTTCTAAACACCACAAAAAGCCCCACAAATTTCCAAAATACAAAAAAGCTTACAGAAAGGGATTTACTCCAGATTTCTACAAAAAGCCAAAAACCCAGAAATACAGATACAAGCGAAAGATAGATTACTACAAACTCAAGGATAAGCAATCAAAAACTGCAAAAGACCCCTTTGAAGTTACTTGTTGGAAGTGCAACAAGAAAGGTCATTTTGCAAACAAGTGTCCTTTAAGGAGAAAAATAAATAACCTTCAGATTGATGAAGAGTTAAAAGTTCAACTCCTTAATCTTATCAAATCCTCAAGCTCCTCTGATTCTGAAGATGTGATTTACAATCTTCAAGAAGATTCAGACGATTCCTCATCCTCTCAATCATCTCAAACCTCTGTTTTAAAAAAGATATGCAATTGCAAGGATAATTGCATCTGTGATAATTCAAGCTCAATCAATGTTCTGACTTCCGAAACCAAATTGATCCAAGATATCATTGATCAAATTGAAGAGCCTAGTCTTCGTGAAAAATTCCAAAATCTCCTTTCTCCTGAAGAAAAACCCCCACAAAGGAACTATAATCTTAATGAGATTATGGCTAGATTCAAGAAAACCAAAGCATCTTCAAGCCAAGATTTACGTTCTGAAGTCAATAGCATGAAATGCCAAGTTTCCAAATTAGAAGAAGAACTTGCAGCTGTCAAGTTCGATGTTTCTGCCCTCAAGGCTTCTGCTTCCAAAGGAAAAGCAAAGATTAGAACGCCTAGTTCTTCGTCTGCTTCTCCTGCCTCTTCTGAAGATGAAGAAATTCAAATTCAAAAACCCAATCTCTCTCCAATCGATGAAGAACATTCAATGAATGTTATTAATCAAATCCGTCTTCAAAAATGGTATACAATTGCTACAATTGTTATCCATAAAGAATTCAAAATCAAAACCAGAGTTTTGCTCGATTCAGGAGCTGATCAAAATTGTATCCGTGAAGGATTAGTCCCAACCAAATATTTTGAAAAAACCACTAAAAATCTTTATGGTGCCAGTGGCAAAAGCCTTCACATCAATTATAAACTTACCAAAGCCCATGTTTGCAATGGCCAAGTTTGTTTCAAAAGTAGTTTTTATCTTGTCAAAGACCTTGATCAAGAAGTTATTCTTGGTACCCCTTTTCTTGTCCAACTTTATCCAATTTCAGTTACAGAAAAAGGCTTACGTTCAAAATACCTTGATCAAGATATTTTCTTTGAATTTTCAAATCCTCCTTCAATCAGGGACATCAATCTTATCAAACAACATTCTATTTCAAAGATGGTTAATAATATTAACCTCAAGAAACAGCATATTAAATATCTCAAGGAAGATATTAGATTTGCTAGGGTTTCTGAACAATTAGAAACCAAGAATGTCAAAGATCAAATTGAGAAGATTGATTCTTCTATTAGGAAAGAAGTTTGTTCAACTATTCCTAATGCCTTCTGGAACAGGAAGAAACACATTGTGACTTTTCCTTATATTCCCAATTTTTTTGAAAATCAAATTCCTACCAAAGCCAGACCAATTCAAATGAACAAAGAACTCCTTGAAACCTGTACCAAAGAAATTCAAGATCTTGTTGAAAAAGGACTTATTAGGCCAAGCAAATCTCCTTGGAGTTGTGCCGCCTTTTATGTCAACAATCACGGAGAAATTGAGAGAGGAGCTCCTAGACTCGTCATCAATTACAAACCCCTCAATCAAGTTTTGCAGTGGATTCGATATCCAATGCCTCAGAAGAAAGATCTTCTGAATAGACTTGTCAATGCTGTTATATTTTCAAAATTTGACCTCAAATCTGGATTTTGGCAAATCCAGATTGATGAAAAGGATAGATACAAAATTGCTTTCAATGTTCCTTTTGGTCAATATGAATGGAATGTGATGCCTTTTGGCCTAAAAAATGCCCCTTCCGAATTTCAAAAAATCATGAATGATATTTTCAATCCGTATCAGAATTTTTCAATTGTTTATATTGATGATGTGCTTATTTATTCTGATAGCATTGAACAACATTTCAAACATTTGCATATTTTCCTTTCTATAGCTAAGAGAAATGGTCTAGCTGTTTCAGAAAAGAAAATAGTGTTATGTCAAGCAAAGATCAAGTTTCTTGGTCATGAAATCTTTAGAGGAACAATTACTCCAGTCAAACGTAGTCTTGAGTTTGCGTCTAAGTTTCCAGACCAAATTTTAGACAAAACCAGTCTTCAAAGGTTTTTAGGTTGTGTCAGTTACATTTCTGATTTCATTCCAAATATTAGGCAATTGTGTGAACTGTTGTATCAAAGGCTTAGGAAGGTTCCCCCTGAGTGGTCAGACAAGCACACACAAGCTGTCAAGTTAGTCAAAGAAAGTGTCAAAACTCTCCCATGTCTCAATATTGTCAATCCCAAAGCCTTTCTCATCGTCGAAACTGATGCCTCAGATATTGGTTATGGTGGTATACTCAAACAGTCCATTGAGGGTCAAAAAGAACAGTTAGTCAGATATCATTCTGGTATTTGGCTTGGTCCTCAAAAGAATTATTCTACTTTCAAAAAAGAATGTTTATCAATTGTTTTATGCATTTCCAAATTTCAAGATGATCTTATCAATAAAACTTTTCTTGTTAGAACTGATTGCAAAGCATCCAAAGATGTTTTACAAAAAGATGTTAAAAATTTGGTTTCAAAACAAATCTTTTCCAGATGGCAAACAATTTTGTCGTGTTTCGATTTCTCAATTGAGTTTATAAAAGGTGAGAATAATTCACTCCCAGATTTCTTAACAAGAGAGTTTTTGCAGAATAAACATGTCGAAGAAATCAGTCACACCAGCATTCAAAGGAAGAACTCCAGAGGATTATCTTCTTGAAAGTTCCTCGTCTTCTTCAAAAAATACTCAAAATCTTGCTTCTCAAAAATCAAAAGGTATTTCTACTTCAAATCCTTTTACCGTTCTCGGTACTCTTCCCTCTCAGATCAAAAAAGAACTCAACTACAAAAATGATGTCAAACCTGATACCGTCCCTGGATCAGGTAAACTTCCCGAAATCAATACCCCAAGATTTCAATATGTCCTCAAAGAAAAAACTATTCAAGTCGCAGAATTCGAAGATGAATGGGCAAAATACCCATCTCTTGAAGAATGCCTTGATAGGATTTTTCCTCCCTTCCTCAAAGATGACGACCCTTTCAATTTTTCAGACAAACGATATCAAGTCTTGAATGAATTTTATTTCATTCCTCATCAAATCCATCAATCCCGAATGTGGTATGAGTCAATCCTCAAAGTCACCAAATCTACTATCATTTCTCATACCCCAAACAAACCAAACGGTCATTGGATTGACTTTTCAAAAATCAAAATTCTTAAGGTTCTCACTCTTTCTGATTGGAATCAAGAACCTTGGGAAACAAAAGTTTTTTCTCTCAAAAATGGTCAAAAATCACATTTTTCTTATCAGGATTACATGAAGGCCTGGTATAATGTTTTGTACTTCCGGCCTATGAGTCATTCCTGGTTCATTCTCTTTGATCAAAATTGCCCTCAAATCTTTCCAAAATGGTTCCAAACATGGTGGTTCTTTTTCGGAGCATCTGAAGAAATCTTTCCCAGTAGGATTTCCGAAGGATTCAAACTTTTCAAAAATAAAGGAATTAATTTAATTCCTCATGAAGATCTTCTCTTTCAATATTGCAAAAATTTCAAAATCGCATGGATTTTTTGTTGGGATTTCCAACTTTTCCCTTCCACTGTTGAACCATACTTCTTCAAATGTATCATCCGATGTTGCAAGGTGAAATGGTGGGAGAAGTTCAATGATTCAAATGCCTGTCCGAAGGCAGTCCAGTCATGGATTGATCAACAAATCAAATCAAAAATTGGTTCCGGTCCAAATCTTGTTTCAAATGATTTTCAAGCTGAAAAATCAAGACTTCTTGCTCAAATGTCTCAGTGTTCAGACCCTGAAGTTTTTGCAGTCCTCGCTCAAAAGGCAGCCTCTCTGGCTAAAGCAGAATCAAGCAAGGGTGGATCTGGTAATGCTTCAGAAGTTGGATCTGATCCAGATTTTTTTCAAGAAAATGAAGACGACTGTCTTGGTGTCAATGTGGACTTCTTTGAAATGTAACCAATTTCCCTTTATCACTACCCTTCAATCATGTAAGGGAAAAACTGTGGTTTTTGGTTAAATTTCAAATTCAAAAGTGTCGGTGGGATATCAATCATTCAAACAGTTCAGCATCAATCAGAAACAGTTCAGCATCAATCAGGAGACAAGAATCAATCAGCAGACGACAAAAATCAATTTGCAAAAGTTGATTCCTTTCAAAATGTCAAAAGTTCTACAGTTTCGGACAAAATTGTCAAAAAAGCAAACAGTTCTTCAAAGACAAATGGCAGACAACCTTTCACAGGTTTCAAAAAAGCAGGTTCCCATTTTTCAACAAAGGAGATTCCACTATCAATAATTCAAGAAGGATCCAAGGCGTTTATGTCTATATAAGATCAGATGTAGTCTTGTATTAGGCAGAGTGCAATTGTTGTATCATTTCAATTTCTGTTTTCAACTCTCCAAGTTTATCTTGTAAGAATTTTTATCTTCAAATTTCTCTGTTTACTTTCAAAAGAAAATGTTTACATATGGATGCTACTAATATCAAAAGATTCTGTTTTCATATGGATGCTTCAAATTTTTTCGATTGTTCAATTGAATCATTTCATCACATCATTTACAAAAATTATGATCTTGAATTGTTAGATGATCTCAATCGTTTCATGTTTACTCCAAGAGTAGATATTTTATCAATCGATTTATTTCCTTGTTTACAAAATCGTTACGTCAAAAGATTGATACTTCAAAACCGTATCGATTTCCTTAGATGTCAAACATTTCTTGGAAATTTCCCTGATCACCTTTTCCCATCAAAAGAAAAAGACCTTGCAGAAATGACTGAGCCTCCACTAAGACTAGTCCACACTTCCCGTTCAAAATTGGTATCACAAATGACTGAGCCTCCACTAAGACTAGTCCACACTTCCCGTTCAAAATTGGTATATATATATATAAATAGTCGAAAACAACAATATTTGGTCGATATCACTTAAATAAGGAAGAAGAAAAAATAATAATAAATGAAAAATTATAACAAATTGGCCAAGGCCCATTTGTTGTAATAATGAGAACTAATTGGTTTCCATTTATCGTCGATAAATGGGTATCAAATTTGGTTCCCATTATTTGTGAACAATGTCGTATAGACATTTTAAATAGAACAATTATACAGTAAAAAAAAAAGAAGAAAAAGTCAATTACAAAAATTAGCCTATTTTAGCTCATTTAAATAGTGAAAGGAAGAATATTTAAGAATGATGGTGAAAGAGTAGTAACCGGATCTAATGTTTAGAAAGTTGATATTTAGTTTTGGGAATAGATTAGTGGATCTTTAGCGTATGAAAATATATTTGTGGATATTTAATGGGTGAGACTGGATTGGTGTTCTACAAAAGCAGATAATTTGGAGAAAAAAATTGCATGTGGAACCTACCTCAGATTAAAAAAAAAAATTGGTGAAAAAATTGAATGAATGAGCTATTGTCGAAAACAACAATATTTGATCGACATAACTTAAATTCTTCAAATAGAAGAAAAAAAATGAAAAATGAAAAATTGTAACAAATGGGCCAAGTGTTGTAATAATGGGAACCAATTGGTTCCCATTTATTATCTTATTTGTCGACAATTACATTTTGTCAACATTGTCAACATTTTAAAATGAAAAAATTATATAGTAAAAGCTAAGTATTAATGAATTGTATACAAAATTTGTTTGTTACAAGAAAAAAATTGGTGAAAATTTTGAAAAAATGAATAATCTATTCGTAGGAAAAAACATTAGAAAATGGGCAAATGGGCTCAGGCATGTGAAATGGGAACTCGACAAAATTGGTTCCCAATAATTGGTTCCTAATTGTGTCGGCATTGTCGACATTTTAAAATAGATAAATTTTTTATCGAAAATTTATACAGTGAAAAGAAAACGAAAAAATCATTTACAAAAATTCTAAAAAAAAAAAATTAGTGAAAAAATTGAATAAAGGAACTATAATATAGTATGGGAGGAAAAAAAAAATTGCAAAATGACAAATGGGCCAATACATGATAAATGGGAAACAAATTATGGTTTCCAATTGTATCGAGAATCTTTACACAGCTAGAGAAAAAAAAAGTCCAAAACGACGACGTGTCCCATTCATACCTCTCTCCAAAGGGGGAGGGGTCTATACATAAAATCTTACACATACATAAGAGACAAATGAAGTCTGCAACTATATAGTCCTTCCCTTCTCTATACAAATATTGCATGGGCCTTCCGTTGTATTTCATACCTACCAATTGACCTTGATCCAGCTGGATCTTATGTTTGAACTAGTATCTCATCCGTGCGATACACGCCACTTATTTTTTATGATAATGATTTTAAAATATTCTAAAAGTATATTATTTATTTATTACACTCAAATAAAAAAAATTATATAAACAACATTTGATTACTCATTGATATTGAAAAAAAAACAATATAACTAATCCAGATTTTGATAGACTTCTTTGGAAACCACATATATGGTCGAATTAAGGGGAGTTTTGAATCGTATGAATTTAATTTTTTAATTATCATATCTAATTTATTAGTTTAATCTACTTATTATTTTTAGTCAATAAATCAGATGCTTTGATAATATAACACAATTATATGTTTTCCGTGTATTGATTTTTTTTTTTTAAAAAAAATGCAACCTATTTAAACCCACTATGGAAAGTATAAAAAATTTGTGGAGAAAATGATTGCTAATAGTTCTCGTGCATTGATACTTCATTTTTTTGAAAATATAATTTATTTAAATTCTTCAACCGGTATAGATTAAGACATTGGAACAGGGGCGGATTTAGCGTGGGGGGCAGTGGGGATGACTACCCCCCATGCTAATTTTAATTTTAATTTTAATTTTAATTTTTTGTTTTAAAAAATTTTAAATTTTATAATTTTGTCCCCACAATAAACTAAAAACGGTATATGTAGGTAAACTTATAAGAAGTGCCTCTATCCATGTGGTAAAGCTTTTTAGTTGTCTAGGCAAACCTGGGTTCAAGTTCCAGTGGCATTTCTATTTTTTTAATTTTTCTTTTAAAAAAATTGTGCAATTAATCTCCAACTTTAAAAAATGTCTTTTAAATCTTCAATCTTTAGTTTCATTTGTGTATTTCGTTTTTTTACATAATTCTATAACTTCAATGTTAATTTTCTCATGTTTTAGAAGGATAAAATTGACAAAATATTATGTTTAATACCGAACTTAATCTTGTAGACCATAACTTTTCTTTGATTTTCAATTCTAAAATTTGAAAAATAAAACAAATTATCCTTTCTTTTGTTATGTACAAATCTCGTGAAAAAATATGTTTGAACTTTTTAATTTTTACTAAACTCGAATATAATATTTTTTTTCTTCACTTATGGGGAATAGCTTTTTCTTTTGTATTTTGTTTACTTTATTTTCATATGTTTATATATGAGTAACTATTATTTTCATTATTTTCACATTTTTATTTATTTTTCAAGTCTGGTTTAATTAAAACTTGATATTTTTTTTAATAAGCAAAATATTGATTCTATTTTTAATTTTTTATTATTTTATTCTATTTTTATGTACGACTAACCCAAAGTCAATTACTTTTATAAAATAAAATTTTTTTGTATAAAATAAGTAATTTTATTGTTTTCGTGCTAACCACTATAGCGCCCCCCACAGACTAAAATTATGGCTTCGCCCCTGCATTGGAACATATCACATCATCTGATTTTTGCTTTCAAGTGGATTTATATTTTTATGGAAGATGTGCATTGTTTTTTTAAAATGTTAATTTTTAATATTATTCATTTTAACCGAGTATCATAGAAAATTAAAACATTGGAAAGCTCATTCTGATTAAATTGTATTGAAATATTGATTATTTATATTGGAATACTTTTTATTAATTACCTGAAGTTGGTCAATTAATTAATTAAATTTTAATATTATAAAATTTTGTCATTTGATTTAATTATATTTTTTTACTGACTCTGCGTAAATATAAATAATAATAATGTTATTATAAAATATAATATAAATACTTTAATATTATGTAATATATATATATATATATATATATATATATATATATATATATATTGTTGACCTATGGTTAACTTTAAATCTTAATGTTTTGATTATTACAAACAAATTGGTTATGTTTTCTAACATTTTATCTTCAAGCAAAATTCAAAGCGCTACAAATCGAATTCTCATGCAATGACAAGTTCAAAGTCAAAATCAATTCAAGAGTTCAAGCATCTCAAGATCCGCCGAATTTCAAGATTCAAAGATCAAGATTGAAGAATAGATTTTTAGATAAAATTGTAAAGGTATTAACTCTTTAATCCTTAGCAATTAAATGAATGAAAGCTCAAAATATTTTTATGCACAAAACACATGTCATTATCACTTGCATAAAAATTAGTTTTATCAAAGCCAAAAAATCAGATTTTCAAAACTGTGGAAACGGATCATCCGTTTGGAAAACCGGATGAACCGGTCAACCGTTTACTTTGAACCGGTCGACCGTCTGAGCGTATCTGTTCAAAAAGTGTCCGTTCTGACTTTTTGCAGTTCAACGGCTAGTTCTGACCAATCTGACCGGTCGACCGTTTGGTCATCCGGTTGGTCATCCGGTTGGGTAGAAAGTGACGAAAATCCATCTCTATAAATACCACCTCATTTATTATCATTCTACAACACTTACAAGAGTATTTATAGAGAGAATCATATTGAAAAACTTCATCCAAAGCTTCATTGTATTTATATCTACAATATCTCATATTGAAAAACTTTGTTTGATTAAATCAAACATTTGATTCATCTTTCTCAACAAAGTTTTCATCTAACACTTGAGCTTTCCTTATTCATTGCTATTCATTAAAGTGTTAGTCTCTCTTAGAACTAAACTTGTATCTATCATTCATCTAGAGAGAAATACTCAAATCAATTTCTTCATATATTTGGGTCATATTGAGGTCCTGTGAAAAGCTCAATATTGTATAAGGATCGGTGCTCCTTGTTTGTAAGTCACCGGATACATTGTAAGGGTTTGGATTGCACCATAAGTCAATCAAAATAGTGGAAAGGCCGTGCTCGTGTTGGAGAGCTTGGTAACGGGGGACGTAGATCATTGGTTGGATCGAACCTCCATAAAAATCGTTTGCACTCTCTCTTCTCTTTTATTTACTTATATTGTGCTTATATTTGAGTGAATCAATTTTTATTTCTTAAATTTCATTTTTAAGAATATTTTTCGAAAAAGTTTGAGAAAACCAATTCACCCCCCTCTTGGTTAGTTATTCTTGGGTTATCAATTGGTATCAGAGCAAGGTGCTCATTTTTTTTGATTTCACAATCTTGAGTAATGGCTAACCAAAATTTTCAAAACCTTGAGGGTCATTCTACAAATCGTCCTCCCTTCTTTAATGGCTCCCACTACAATTATTGAAAAACTAGAATGATGATCTATATTCAATCAATTGATTATAACATTTGGGAAGTCATTGAGTTTGGTCCATATGTGCCTACAAAAATTATCAAAATTGATGATAAACCGGACCAAACTACTTCTAAGCCTAGATAGGAATATGATGAAGAGGATAAAAGAAAGTTGTCTTTGAATGCTAGAGCCAAAAATTTACTCTATTGTGCTTTAGACAAAAATGAGTTTAATCGTATTAGCACATGTGATTCCGCATATGATATTTGGCATGCATTAGAGATAACTCACTTAGGTACCAACAAGGTTAAAGAAACCAAAATAAATCTTTTGACAAAAGATTTTGAAAATTTCTTTATGAAACAAGATGAACCTATTGTTGATATGATTACTCGTTTCACCGATATTATTAATGGCCTTAAGGGCTTTGATCGAAAGTTTACTAACGGTGAACTTGTGAGCAAAATGCTTAGGTCTTTATCGGAAGATTGGAACTCCTTGAGGATGTTGATAGAGAATACAAAAGATATCAACACTTATCCATTGGAGGAGCTATATGGAACATTGATGACGTATGAGCTCAACAATGCCGAAACAAAGGAGAAAACGAGGAGAAGCAAAGAAGAGATGAAGGAGCTTCCCAAGAAGCAAATTGCTTTGAAATCAACAAATGATGAAGGATCCTCCAATACAAACATGAGTGATGAAGAACTTGATGACTTAGTTCTTCTTGTCAAGAAATGGAGAGGATTTCGAAACAATAGGCGATTTCAAAAGAAAGAAGATAAAAGTGAAGAAAAGAATAAAAAGATCATATGTTACGATTGTGACAAACCCGGTCACAAGAGGACCGAATGCCCAAACAAGAAGAAGTTCATCAAAAAGAAAGCACTTCAAGCTACATGGGATGATAGTGATGAAGATGATCAAGAAGAAGATGAAACTCAAGAAGAAATCGCTAATATGTGCTTCATAGCTATTGAGGATGAGGTAAGTACAAATAACAATAACTCTTACATTGACTTATCTTCTTCTTATGATGAAATTCTTGAAGAGTTTGAGAAACTTATGTCAAAATACTCTATTCTCAACAATAAACACTCTTTGTTGAAAAATGTAGTCAAGAAGCTTTTTATTGCTCAAAAGGACTTTGAAAAAGAGAAAGATGATCATAAGTCCTTAATTAAAGAAAATGTTTTATTGAAAGAAAAAGTGGTTGATTTAACAAGCATTGTTCACAAATTTACCCAAGGAAAGAAAAATTTTGAATTAATGCTTGGTGAGCAAAAATGTGTGTTTAACAAAGGAGGGATTGGATATAAACCTCTCTTGAAACAAAAATCCCTTGAAACCATTTTTGTAAAATCATCCAAGTTTTCTCAACAAAACATCACTTGTAGTTTTTGCAAGAAAGATGGTCATGTTGCTTATAATTGCTTAACTAAAAAGAAATTATTCTTTGAAAGGAAACACAAGTGGATAAAAGAATCCACAAGCTCTAACTATCAAGGACCCAAACTTATGTGGGTACCAAAAATCAAAAATTAAAATTATTTTTGTAGGTACCACAAAAAGTCAAGAGCAATTGGTTCTTGGATAGTGGGTGTTCGAAACATATGACGGGAGATCGATCCTTGCTATCAAATCTCAAAAGAAAAGATGGAGGTCATGTGACGTTTGGAGACAATGCCAAAGGAAAAATCATAGGCATTGGAAATATTGGTAATCGTTCTTCTCCATCTATTGAAAATGTTTTATTAGTTGATAACCTCAAACATAACTTGCTTAGCATAAGTCAATTATGTGATAAAGGTTATCTCATTAAATTTGATTCTTCCAATTGCCTCATTGAGGATGCTATATTTAAAGAGGTATTGTTCATGGGGAGCCGAAGTAAAGATGTTTACATCATATCTATTGAATTTGAACTTGAAAAGGAAATAAAATGTCTTTCAAGTATAAAGGATGATTCTTGGTTATGGCATAGGAGATTAGGTCATGTTAGCATGGACTTACTTTCAAAAATCTCCAAAAACAACTTTGTAAAAGGATTGCCAAATATAAAGTTTGAAAAAGATAAAATTTGTGATGCTTGTCAATTTAGAAAACAAGTAAAGAGTTCTTTCAAACTTAAACAACACTCTTCTACTTCAAGACCTTTACAACTTCTCCACATGGACTTATTTGGACCTTCTAGAACCGCTAGTTTAAGTGGAAAACATTATGCATTTGTTATTGTTGATGATTTTTCAAGATATACTTGGGTCATTTTCTTGAATTTAAAAGATGAAGCCTTAAATGCATTTAAACATTTTTGCAAAAGAGTCCAAAATGAAAAAGGATACACCATTACCACAATTAGGAGTGATCATGGTGGAGAATTTGAAAATATAGCCTTTGATGATTTTTGCAAATCCAATGGATATGAACATAATTTCTCGGCTCCTAGAACTCCTCAACAAAATGGTGTAGTAGAAAGGAAGAATCGAACATTGCAAGAAATGGCTCGGACCATGTTGAATGAAAACAATTTACCAAAGTACTTTTGGGCCGAAGCCGTAAACACTTCATGTTATATCTTAAATCGAGTTTTGGTAAGTCGAAAGAAAACCAAAACTCCATATGAGCTTTGGAAAAATAGAATTCCCAATATTGGATATTTTAAAGTTTTTGGTTGCAAGTGCTTTATTTTAAACACAAAAGAAAACTTGGGAAAATTTGATCCAAAATCCGATATTGGAATCTTTCTTGGATATTCATCTACTAGCAAAGCTTTTAGAGTTTTCAACAAAAGAACTTTAGTAGTTGAAGAATCCATGCATGTTGTTTTTGATGAAACTAACTCAATTGGGCAAGAAAAAGTCATTGATGATGAAGATTTGGAAATCTCACTTGAGCAACTAAGCGTTCAAAATCAAGACAAAGGGAATCCAAATAACATTGAAATTCAACATGAGGAGGAAACAACTATGCAACAAAATGAAGAAGAACCTCATGAAGATCTCAACACTTCATTACCAAAAGAATGGAGGTTTGTTCCTTCTCATCCAAAAGATCTCATCATTGGTGATCCATCAAAAGGGGTAAGTACAAGAAATTCTTCTAGAAATTTTCATAACAATTGTGCATTTCTTTCACAAATCGAGCCAAAGAATTTTAAAGAAGCCGAGTTTGATGAATTTTGGATTCTAGCTATGCAAGAAGAACTAAATCAATTTGAAAGAAATCATGTTTGGGATTTAGTTGCTAAACCAAATTCACAAACCGTAATTGGCACAAAATGGGTTTTTCGAAACAAAAGAGATGAAAATGGCATAATTGTGCGTAACAAAGCTAGATTAGTGGCTCAAGGTTACAATCAAGAAGAAGGTATCGATTTCGAAGAAACTTTTGCCCCGGTTGCTAGATTAGAGTCAATTCGTATGCTTCTTGCTTTTGCATGTCATAAGAATTTTACTCTCTTTCAAATGGATGTCAAAAGTGCATTTTTGAATGGATTCATTCAAGAAGAAGTTTTTGTTGAGCAACCACCCGGTTTTAAAAATCATAAGTATCCGGACAAAGTTTTCAAACTTAGAAAAGCCCTTTATGGTTTAAAACAAGCTCCTAGAGCATGGTATGAGAGATTGAGTAAATTTCTCTTATCAAATGATTTTTTAATGGGTAAAGCGGATACAACATTATTTATAAAAACCAAAAAGAATGATATGATAGTTGTTCAAATTTATGTTGATGATATTATTTTTGGTGCTACTAACATCTCCTTATGTGAAGAATTTTTTAAGTGCATGAGTAGGGAATTTGAGATGAGTATGATGGGTGAACTCAAGTTCTTTCTTGGTCTCCAAATCAAACAAACCAATGATGGAATATGCATTAGTCAAACTAAGTATATCTTGGATATGCTCAAAAAGTTTGAAATGGAAGAGTTGAAGCCAATGAACACTCCAATGAGCTCATCAATCAAACTAGATAAAGACGAGCAAGGTACTTCCGTTGATGTAACAAAATATCGAGGTATGATCGGATCCCTTCTTTATTTAACCGCTAGTAGACCCGATATTATGTTTAGTGTATGCTTATGTGCTAGATATCAATCTAATCCTAAGAATTCCCATCTTAGTGCCGTAAAACGCATTTTCCGTTATCTTAGTGGAACCAGATCTTTAGGTCTTTGGTATCCCAAAGAAACTCATTTTGATTTACTTAGCTTTTCGGATGCCGATTGGGCCGGTTGCACAATTGATCGTAAAAGTACTAGTGGAACGTGCCATTTTCTAGGCTTTGCTTTAGTTTCATGGTTTAGTAAGAAACAAAATTCCGTTGCCTTGTCAACCGCCGAAGCCGAGTATATCTCCGCCGCTAGTTGTTGTGCTCAAATCCTATGGATGAAGCAAACTCTAAATGATTATCACATTTCATTTGAAAAAGTTCCTATTATGTGTGATAATACAAGTGCGATCAACTTATCAAAAAATCCCGTTTTGCATTCTCGTACCAAACACATTGAAATTAGACATCACTTTTTACGAGACCATGCACAAAAGGGAGATATATCTTTGGAGTTTGTAAACACCGAAAAACAATTGGCCGATATTCTCACAAAGCCTTTAGCACTCGAAAGATTTTCTTACATTCGACGAAATTTAGGTATAATTGATGAATGTGAAATATGTGGCTAAATCTTTATGTTTCCTATGATTAATTGCTTTATATGTGACAAACATGTTCTAAATTTATCTGTCAAAAGATAAATTCATCAATTTTAGTGAATCCTTTTAAACCGGTCGACCGCTTATAAACCGGACGACCGTTTGATATGAAACGGATGATCCCCTGCTCAATCCGTTTGATCATCCGTATGAGCAGAGACTTTTGCCAAAATTAAAAAGGTGAACCGGTTGACCGCCTCTGTAAACCGGACGTCCGCATGATATTAACCGGACGACCGTACATCATCCGCAAACTCATCCGGTTGAACAGAAAGTTTAAACATCATTTTTCCAGTCCAACCGGTCGACCGTATGAGGTTTCCGGTCGACCGTATAAGCGGAAATCAGGGTTTTTAAGTTAGGAATTTTTCAAATTTCTTCATTTCAACTTCCCGCGAACCACGATTTTCTCTCCAAATCTTCCTCAAATCTTCCAATCTTCCCAAAATCTTTCCAATTTACTTTCAAAATCTCAAAACCCATATCATTTCACGCCTAAATCTTCAAAATCCCCAATTTTTGTCCACCAAATCGCTATAAATACCCTAAACGGACGATCCCAAAACCCTAGGCTCCAAATCCGGTTCCTCAACCATGCCTCGAAAGAAAATGGCAGCCAAACGACCTAGGAGAGAAAGGCTACCATCTCCATCCTCCTCCTCCTCCGATGAAGATCCTCTATCCAAGCGCATCGAAGGAAGTCCGGTTCTCATTGGTAAGAACGTCGATCTTGCCTCTTTCACACACGAAGCACCATCTTTTAACATTGAAAATCTTTTCATGGGTATGGGGTGAGTTCCTCTCCTCACTCTCAATGACAATGTTCAGCCCCCCATTATCAAAGAATTTTACAAAAATATGACTTTTTCCCCGGGGTCGGGTATTTCATCCTTCGTTAGAGACAAACGAATTAAGATCACTCAAGATCTTATTCGAACCATTCTCCATCTTGAAAATGGTGGTATGCGTCTTTATACCACCAAGACAATTTCTCACACCGACGAGTATAATCCCGTCGAAGCTTGTTGTAATGTCACCGGCAAGCACTTTGAGGCTGCCGTTCGTCTTAGTTCAAATCAACTTATTCTTCCTTGTCGTGTCCTCCATAACATCATTGCCCACATAATTGTCCCTCGAAAGGGTCATTTGGATGAGGTCAATCATTTCGATGCCTTTGTGCTCGACTCTATCCTCCGAGGGCGTAAGCTCGATTTCTCCTATATCATGATCCAACACATGCACTACGCCCTTAGCGGCAAGAGTTCTAAGGCACTTCCCTACGGCATGATTCTTACCAAAATCTTTCAACATTTCGATATCTCCTTCCGTGATACAATGATTCTCCCTCCGAAAGCCATCGACACCATCAATATTCTTACACTTAAAAGAATGAAAATTGTAAAGGAGAATGGTCAATGGGTGGCAAAGTCAAAGGGCTTCGATGAAGGGTCGGGACCTTCCACTCTACCTTTCGAGGGGGAAGATATTGATGAAGATGCTCCTCCGTCCCCTCCGCGGCAACGATCACAAAGGCCGTCGTCCTCCACTTCTGGCCACAACGAGGACCAATTCACTCTACTCCATGGACGGATCGACTCTCTTACTACTTCAGTCGAGGGCCTGCACCATACTATGGGGACTCTCCAGCACTCGGTTGCCGACATGTCGACATTGCTCCGAGATCTTCACACCCGTCTCGATGCCGTGCTTCCTCCACAGCCGCCCCCGGAGCCTTAGTTTATTTACTTCTTTCTTGTTGTTTTTGTAGCTATGTTTTTGAAACAACGTCTATGTTCTAGTTTTCATTTATCAAACTATGCTCGTTTTGTTAATTTTAAGTTTATCAATGAATGGCATATTTTGTTTCATTTAGGGGGAAATTATTTTAAACCTTAATGTTTTATCCTTTGCCTTTTTGTTTATGCCAAAAGGGGGAAAATAACCATGTGATGAAATATATATGTGATGTGATGAAAATGTGAAATATATGTGATGTGATGAAATATATGAAATATGTGATGTGATGAATTTGGCATGAAATATGCAATGTGATCAAATGGAATCGATATCATGTAATAAGATAAAATTGGCAAATCAAATGAAAATGTGATACAAATTCATCAAATCATGTTTACTTGAAAAAGATAGGGGGAATATATATGCTTTATTGTATCTCATTATTCTATATTCTCACATTGTTTGTCATAATCAAAAAGGGGGAAATTGTTGACCTATGGTTAACTTTAAACCTTAATGTTTTGATTATTACAAACAAATTGGTTATGTTTTCTAACATTTTATCTTCAAGCAAAATTCAAAGCGCTACAAATCGAACTCTCATGCAATGACAAGTTCAAAGTCAAAATCAATTCAAGAGTTCAAGCATCTCAAGATCCGCCGAATTTCAAGATTCAAAGATCAAGATTGAAGAATAGATTTTTAGATAAAATTGTAAAGGTATTAACTCTTTAATCCTTAGCAATTAAATGAATGAAAGCTCAAAATATTTTTATGCACAAAACACATGTCATTATCACTTGCATAAAAATTAGTTTTATCAAAGCCAAAAAATCAGATTTTCAAAACTGTGGAAACGGATCATCCGTTTGGAAAACCGGATGAACCGGTCGACCGTTTACTTTGAACCGGTCGACCGTCTGAGCGTATCTGTTCAAAAAGTGTCCGTTCTGACTTTTTGCAGTTCAACGGCTAGTTCTGACCAATCTGACCGTTCGACCGTTTGGTCATCCGGTTGGTCATTCGGTTGGGCAGAAAGTGACGAAAATCTATCTCTATAAATACCACCTCATTTATTATCATTCTACAACACTTACAACACTTACAAGAGCATTTATAGAGAGAATCATATTGAAAAACTTCATCCAAAGCTTCATTGTATTTATATCTACAATATCTCATATTGAAAAACTTTGTTTGATTAAATCAAACCTTTGATTCATCTTTCTCAACAAAGTTTTCATCTAACACTTGAGCTTTCCTTATTCATTGCTATTCATTAAAGTGTTAGTCTCTCTTAGAACTAAACTTGTATCTATCATTCATCTAGAGAGAAATACTCAAATCAATTTCTTCATATATTTGGGTCATATTGAGATCCCGTGAAAAGCTCAATATTGTATAAGGATCGGTGCTCCTTGTTTGTAAGTCACCGGATACATTGTAAGGGTTTGGATTGCACCATAAGTCAATCAAAATAGTGGAAAGGCCGTGCTCGTGTTGGAGAGCTTGGTAACGGGGGACGTAGATCATTGGTTGGATCGAACCTCCATAAAAATCGTTTGCACTCTCTCTTCTCTTTTATTTACTTATATTGTGCTTATATTTGAGTGAATCAATTTTTATTTCTTAAATTTCATTTTTAAGAATATTTTTCGAAAAAGTTTGAGAAAACCAATTCACCCCCCTCTTGGTTAGTTATTCTTGGGTTATCATATATATATATAATATAATATTAAAATTTATTGAGTAATTTTCTATTATAATTTGAAAAAAAAAATCGGGTATGCATAGATAAGTTTTTTTTAATAATCGACACAAATATTATTAGATTGATTGATTTTTCAATTACAATCTATTTAACAGTCAGATTGTGTATTTATATATATTTTGTAAATTGCAACTAATTTTAACTGTTTCTTAGTTAATGTGAAAAAAAATAAAACAGACAGAATTTAAGAGAATGCTTGATTATCATTTTCTAATTTTTAAGAAGTGTTCCGACTTAATTTTTGACGCGGCTCTTTAAATAACTCACTAATTTTTATATTATAATTTGAAAATTGATTTTCTAAATTGTAAAGATGCAGATTGTGTTAACGATATTCTGCAAATTTATTATTTTTCTATTTGTAGACAATTAGTAATATTTACATACTCTAAATCTTATACTGAATTTATCATGTTCTGAAATATGTGTATTTTTTAATTGAAAATGTCAATTCACAATTTTATTCATTTTTACCGAGTATCATAGAAAATTTAAAATATTGGGAAGTTAAACCGGCGGTACTATTTATACTATATTGGAATACTGATAATTAATTAATTGAAGTTGGACAATTATTTAACAAATGAATCATTGAAACCCTCATAAGGACTGCACATTAAATATGATTATTAATTAACTGATATTAGGTAATTAATTAATTGAATTAAATATGTATTTATATATATATTATTATTCTGTAATATGTGGGGGACGTTTTGAGCGAAAAATTGTGCTGACTTTTACTGATGACTATCCTCTTTTATACATATTAAGAAAGTATCTAAACACAGTAAAAAAAGAAGCAAAATTCAAAAGTACAAATAATTTACAAAAATGATTTTAACTGTTACAATTCGTTTTTTTGCAAGAAAAGAGAAAAAATAAATAAATAAACAATCAATGTGTGAAACCAATAAAAAAATCTAAAAAGTTATTGCATTTATCATATATAATATTAAATATTACGCTTCGTTTTTTGCAAAAAAAAATAAAAAAAATAAAATAATCAATTATTGTGTGAAAACTATTAAAGAAAATAAACTCTTATGCAGCATTTATGACAGAATTTACTAAATTTAGAAAGAAAAAATGACAGAAAAATGTGTGCGTGAAATTTTCTGACGGTTATTCTATTATAATATATATATATATATATATATATATAGAATAAATTACTATAAATTAGTGTGAATAATGTACTTTATTGACTTTTATTACCAATCAATGCACTAGTCTCTTGCCTTTCTTTCAAAGTGAAACCTTTTTAATTTTATAACTGTGAAACACTAACGTAACCAAACATATGCAATTAACAAGGGTGATCTCTTGCCCCCCAAGGGGGCAGGATAAGCCACCCACCTGCTGCAACTAACAAGGGTGATCTCCTGCCCCCCAAGGGGGCAGGATAAGCCACCCACATGCTGAGTTGTCAGCAGATGGGTGGTTGAAGATAAAAAATTATTTTATCATTTTATCATCAACCACCCACTTGCTGACACCTCAGTAAGTGGGTGGATTATCCTGCCCCCAAGGGGGCAGGAGATCATTGGTGATGCAACTAATCGTATGGTAGGACGCTTTGCCGATTGAAAAATGGGCGATCATTAGGGATCACCTGACTACTTGTCTGGGGAGCACATCACCTAATTTTTCATTTCAGTTGAATTCACAGTTTCGAATCTCTCCTAATCTTAAAAAATACTTTGTTTCATAAGATTATTTTGGATTGTCTGTTGAAAATGTTTAAAATCAATATTTTAAAAATCGACTCGGACATCAATCCAAAAAAGAGAAAAAGTCAGGGTCAAAAGATTGAACCGATGTTGACCCATAGATTTTTAAAATATTAAAAAAATTTACAAATTTACAAATAAATTAAAAAAATGAAAAATTAGTTTTTGGAAATCGCAAATTTTTTATTTTTTATTTTTCATTCTTTTGATTCATTTCTTGTAGGGAGAGAGATAGATTTCAATGATTAGTTAGAATTAATTGTGGGGTGAAATCAAGAACGGTTCTACGGATTCCTCAAAATCGGGCAGATCAATGGATTTTTAAATAGAGAACTTTTCTACATAACAAGTCCAATTTTTGGTCTGGTTCTGATTTCACCAGTTGAACCGATCAGACCGGACCGATTGTAATTATAACAATGCTAGAAATTATAGCTTATTTCCTCTACAATATCTTCTTTTCTTAGTCTCGTGTCTCTCTCTCAGTAGCAATACCATACAAAGTAAGAGAATCACTAATGATTATAACAATTCAATTTAAGTATGTGACAGAATATTTTTCGATTGAGGATGCTGAAGTGGAGGCACTCCACGATGCTTTGCTTTTTCACAAAGGAGAGTTGATGTGAACCTGCGAAGAATTAAATCTCGGAACCTACAAAAGGTTTGATCTGAATCCCAAGAAAGCTAAAATCTGACCTCAAGAACTTGACCTGATAATTTTTTGAATCAACGAACCAGAATTATAAACGCCACAAAGAGTTGCGAAATCTTTGATAAGTTTATGTTAGTTCGATTAAGAACTCGGAAGAAAAGTGAATCATCACTTTTTAATTAATTTCTCAAAATAAAAGTTGTGATTATTTACGATGAAAAATGCTTAAATAGTAAACATTAAAGAAATCTAATCTAATTAGAAAATATAACTAAAAACTAATTAAAATAGAGTTCTAAACGAAAAAGGAAACAAAAACTGCCAAAAACTGGATTTCTGCCGAAATTATCGCCCAGGCTTACAAAAAACCATTATGCTGTTGTTGAAGTGCCTTGGGCAATCGGGCTATTTTTTTTTGCCTATTCCATTTTTGACCTCCAAACTTTATTTGATGCTTGTTTTGGTCGTCCAACCTTCTATTATCCTCTGATTTGCCTTCAATATGGTCCTTAGCACTTTGGATCACATTATCCCCCCCTTCTTCAAAATGATTTGACATCGAATCATCACCTGCATCAAAGAGGAGAAGAATGCCTTCCATTGTCATATAAACCCAAACTCAATCACCAGGCTTAAAAATGAATTTGGGGCCTTTGTTGACTTTAATTTGATGACTTTGAAGCTCATTCGTCTCATTTGGATTGCTTCTATAGGTTGGTCGTTTCGGAAGAACAGCTCCAAGTACAAAGTAAAGTTGATGTGCAATGTCTCGAATGGGTGATAACCTACTAGACATCCCCTCTGAAGATATGTCATCCTGCAGTAAAAATTTAAGCAAATTGGGAGGGATTGGTTAGTTTTGCAAATTACAATCTCGTTGTTTTCCTCCCTCGTTTTCTTTTCTTGTGCTTCTATCTCGTTTTATCTTTTCTGCTACTCCAAATTATCTATCTCAATTTGTGTATGAAGAGCATGCCTCGCAAATAGAACTTCACCTTCGACAGGATACTCTACACTATCATCCTCCAACTCATGCATCTCATCAATATCATCCTTAGTCTCTCCATTATCACAAAAAATCATTACCCTTTTGTTTGGGCATTGTGTTGCAATGTATGATAAGTGCATTTTGTGCACTTATTCGAGCCTTTAAACTAAGTTTTTATTCTATTATTTTAATTATTTTTACTTAGTTTAGTGTATTATTCTTCTTATTTTAGTTTTGGACCTGTTTATAAGCAAATGGGGAAGAATGGACGGAAAGAGCAACAATTTGGTGAAATCGGCGAGTAAGTTGAGTTTTTGAAATGAATATCAAGAGACAAACATTGGAGGATGAGGAAGATGATAAACTCATTAAGTTTAAGGTGTTTTGGAGTGACAATGAAGAGTTCAATCAATGGTTGAGACACCAGAAAGCTAAAGAATTGAATTGAGAAACTACCTACCGAAGCATGTGGAGAAATTAGAGTACAACTTTTGATATTAAAATCTCCACAAGGAAAATGATATACCATTGGAAAGATAATTGAATTACGAGTCCAACACTTTTTACGGATCTCAATCTGGAGCTTCTTTCAAAAGCAAGCTGACAATTCACAACAGCGGAGTCGATCCTCTAGAACTGAACCAAAGAAGAGGGGGATTTATGAGATTCGCAGCAGTGAACCTAGCTCAGAAATCAAAGAAGTCAAATGCATGATAGAAGACATTTCTCGCAAGTTGACCTCATTGACAGCCAATAGTCCTACAGAACCAAAAGCTTGTGCTGAGCAAGCTAATGCCCTCAACATGATGAGGAAACAGCCTTACAATCCTTATTCAAACACCTACAACCCAGGTTGGATGGACCACCCCAATTTTTCTTGGTCACAGGGTGTTCAATAGGATAATACAGCAGGACAAGTCCCTCAGCAACCTACCAGACAGTTTAACCAAAACTTTTCACAGCCAAAACCATGGGAGGAGGCAATTCAAAACTTGACAAAACCTACACAAGCTGCATTAGAGCATCAGAATCACACCATCACCGAGTTCAAGAAGGAAGTGCGCACTAGCCAGAACTCACAAGCACAATCCATTTCCAATATGGAGAACATGATGGGGCAACTGGCTTCATCAGTACAACAGCTAGCAACAACCATTGAGAAAGGTAAATTCCCTAGTCAGCCATTTCCTAATCCTAAAGGGGTGCACAATATTGGGACCGATTCAAGCAATCAACATGAAGAAGCTAAAGCCATCATGACTTTGAGACGTGGCAAACTGTTTGACAATAAAGTGGATCTTTCAAAGTAAAACACATCTCAACCAGTTTCTCCAGGTAATACTTCAACTGATGATTCAGTCCAGGAAGCTCCCAAAGAAGACAATGAGCCATCCTACATTCCAAAAGCCCCATTTCCTCAGAGGCTAACAAAGGTAAAGCAAGGTAATTCTATCAATGACATGATGGACATCTTCAAGCAGGTAAGCATAAATATCCCTTTACTTGATGCTATTAAGCAAGTTCCTGCTTATGCTAAATTTTTGAAGGACCTATGTACCAAAAAGAGACAATTACATGTACGCAAAAAGGCATTTTTAACTGAACAGGTTAGCTCTATAATTCAAAGCAACACCCCTCCAAAATTTAAAGATCCGGGTTGTCCTACTATCTCATGCATCATAGGAAATCATAAAATTGAGAAGGCTTTGCTAGATTTAGGAGCTAGTGTCAATCTTTTGCCTTACTCGGTGTACATGCAACTTGGGCTAGGCGAGTTAAAACCAACATCTGTTATTTTACAACTTGCTGATAGATTTATGAAAGTACCTCGTGGAATTGTTGAAGATGTTTTGATACAGGTTGACAAGTTTTATTTTTCTGTTGATTTTATTGTACTTGATACTCAACCTGTACGAGACTCTACCAAGCATATCCCTGTGATTTTTGGTCGACCTTTTCTAGCAACATCTAATGCTGTAATTAATTGCAGGAATGGAGTCATGCAGCTGTCTTTTGGCAACATGACAATTGAATTAAATGTCTTCAATGTCAACAAGCATCCACATGACAATGAGGACGTTGCTGATGTTGATATGATAGAAGCATTAGTTGATGACTCTTTTGTTTCCACTAATTTTGATGATACTTTAATGTTGTGTTTAACTCATTTTGGTTCAGATTTTGATATTGATAGTGCTGTAAATGAAGTGAATACTTTGCTTGAGTCAACACCTGTCATGGATACAACTACATGGAGACAAAAAATTGAACCACTTCCAATAAGTGAGAAAAAGAACATTCCATCAGTTCAACAACCGCCGAAATTAGAGCTTAAAGCATTACCTGATACATTGCAGTATGCATTCTTAGGAGAGGCCGACACTTTACCTGTAATTATCTCTTATGCCCTTGATGATGCACAAAAAGGTAAGTTGTTAGGTGTTTTAACTAAACATAAAGAGGCGCTAGGATGGACCATTGCTGATATAATAGGTATAAATCATGTAGATTGCATGCACTATATTCATCTTGAGGAGAATTCTAGGTCTACTAGAGAGATGCAACGTAGGTTAAATCCTAACATGAAAGATGTAGTGAGAACTGAAGTACTTAAGTTGTTAGATGCTGGAATTATCTATCCTATTTCCGATAGCAAATGGGTAAGTCCTGTGCATGTTGTCCCAAAAAAATCAGGTATCACAGTAGTTACTAATGCAAACAATGAATTGGTTCCAACTAGAGTAACTATAGGATGGCGTGTTTGCATTGACTATAGGAAATTGAACTTAGTCACTAGAAAAGATCACTTCCCTCTCCCATTCATTGACCAAATGCTTGATAGACTAGCTGGACATGATTATTATTGTTTCTTAGATGGTTATTCTGGTTATAATCAAATTCCCATAGCTCTAGAAGATCAAAAGAAAACCACTTTCACTTGTCCTTTTGGAACCTTTGCATATAGAAGAATGCCATTTGGTTTGTGTAATGCACCTGCTACCTTTCAAAGATGCATGCTTAGTATATTTTCTAACATGGTTGAGAGGTTTCTTGAAGTGTTTATGGATGATTTTTCTGTATATGGTGACTCGTTTGATGATTATTTGCGCCATCTAACCTTAGTTTTGCAGAGATGTGAGGAAAATAATTTAGTGTTAAATTGGGAAAAATGTCACTTCATGGTGAAACAAGGTATTGTTCTTGGCCACATTATTTCTAGCAATGGTATTGAAGTTGACAAGGCCAAAGTTGATCTTATCTCCAATCTTTCACCTCCAAAATCAGTGAAAGAAGTAAGATCATTCCTTGGGCATGCTGGTTTTTATAGACGTTTCATTCAAGATTTTAGTAAAATCTCTAGACCCTTATGCAATTTACTTGTTAAGGATGTACCTTTTGTCTTTAATGATTCGTGCTTAGAAGCTTTTGAACAACTTAAGAAAGTGTTGACCACTGCACCTGTCATTCGACCACCTGATTGGAATTTACCTTTTGAACTCATGTGTGATGCATCTGATTATGCTATAGGAGCAGTTTTAGGACAGAGATTAGATCGGTTGCCTTCTGTTATTTACTATGCTAGTAGAACTCTTAACGATGCACAATTGAATTATTCTACTACAGAGAAAGAAATGCTTGCAGTTGTATTTGCATTAGATAAATTTCGATCTTATCTTGTAGGGTGTAAAGTAATTATCTTTTCTGTCCATGCTGCCCTCAAATATCTTCTCACTAAGAAAGATGCTAAACCACGATTGATTAGGTGGATCTTTCTTTTGCAAGAATTTGATATTGAATTTAGGGACAAAAAAGGTTCTGAAAATGTTGTGGCTGACCACTTATCTTGAATTGTGCTTGACTCTGTGTAGGATAAACTACCATTAAATGAGTTGTTTCCAGATGAACAACTTATGAATATTAATGTTGTACCTTAGTTTGCTGACATTGTTAATTATCTTGTTACAGGCCAACTTCCAGAACATTGGACTAAACAGGATAGAACTAAGTTCCTAGCTGAAGTGCAGAATTTCTTTTGGGACGATCTTTATTTGTTTAAATACTGTGCTGATCAAATTATAAGGAGATGTGTCCCACAAAGTGAATTCAACAGTGTTCTATCCTTTTGTCATTACCAAGCTTGTGGGAGCCACTTTAGTGCTAAAAAGACTACTGCCAAAATTTTACAATATGGTTTTTATTGGCCTACTCTCTTTCGTGACACTCATAATTTTTGTTCTTCATGTGACAGGTGTCAACGCATGGGTAGTATTTCAAAACGAAACATGATGCCGCTTAATCCTATCCTCATAGTTGAGATCTTTAATGTCTGGGGGATTGATTTCATGGGACCTTTTCCTCCATCTTTTGGTTATCTTTACATATTAGTGGGTGTCGATTACGTTTCCAAGTGGGTTGAGGCAATTCCTTGTAGGACTAATGATCACAAAAGCGTAGTGGCATTTTTGAAAAACAACATTTTCTCTCGCTTTGGCACTCCACGGGCCATTATCAGTGATGGTGGATCACTTTTGCAATAAATATTTTCAAACCCTTCTAGCAAAGTACTCCATCACACACAAAATTGTAACCCCATATCATCCCCAAACTAGTGGTCAGGTTGAGGTCTCAAATCGAGAAATAAAGCATATTTTGGAGAAAACTGTTCGACCTGACAGAAAAGATTGGTCTCTACGACTAACTGATGCATTGTGGGCATATAGGAGTGCTTTTAAAACACCCATTGGCATGTCCCCTTATAGATTGGTGTTTGGGAAAGCCTGTCAACTTCTGGTTGAGTTAGAGCATCGGGCTTATTGGGCCATTAAGAAATTCAATTTTGATATGCAGGAAGCTAGGTCAAAAAGAAAATTGTAGGTAGCCGAACTTGAAGAAATTCGAAACGATGCCTATGAGAATGCTAAGATCTACAAGCAGAGAATGAAGGTCTTTCATGACAAGCACATAGCCAGAAAATCTTTCAATACAGGTCAGAAAGTGCTATTATATAATTCTCGCCTGCATTTATTTCCAGGTAAGTTACGTTCTAGATGGTCAGGCCCTTTTATTGTTCACACTGTTTATCCCCATGGAGCTGTTGAGGTTGAAAATCCAAAAAATGGTAATATTTTTAAAGTTAATGGCCAAAGATTAAAACCGTATTTGGAGTTTCACTCTCGTGAGGGAGAGGAAGAAATTGATTTGGGTGATCCTACCCATCATTCTTAAAATCGCACTTTCGTGATTAAAAAAACAAAAACAAAAAAACAAAAAAACAAAAAAAAAAACATTTTTGTTTGTTGTTTTCTCTACTTTTCTTTTAGGACTGCATAGGTACATCTGATTCTGAGGTGCCCAAGGTGTTCAACGTCATTCAGCCAGCCGGATCCCTCTTCTCCACTTTTCTCTGGGGAGTAACTGTTCTTTTTCCTCCTATTATTTGCTTTATTTTATTCTTACATTGAGGACAATGTAAGGTTTTTGTTTGGGGGTGGGTTATAAAGTATCATGTTACTTAAGTACTTCTGATTTGCTTATCACTCTCGTCTCTATAACTGAAATACTTTTGAAAAAACAAAAAAACAAAAAAAAAATATTGTTTAGTTGTCTAGTTACTGTTGAATATCTTGCCGTCAATGATGATATCTGTTCAAAATCGAGCACATTTTTAGTAGAATATTAGACAACACTTGAACTCGTTCTTTTACATGAATTCTTATCCATGTTAATAGCCACCTTGACTTATCGTTTATTGGAGACATAACTTGAGTGTTTGTGTTGATAATATTGACTGAGTATCATGATGAAACATTCCGTTCCTACATCCTTAAAGCTAGTGACTAAACTGTTTTGAGAACAGTTTGGGGGTGTTAAAGTTACTACTTTTGTTCTAAGGTTTTTGATGGTTTGAGTTTTCTGGGTCTCATCTCTGGTTGAATGGGTTATAGTCGAAGAATCTAAACTGAGCACTACTCGCAGCTGATAAAATTAAATGAAAGATCTGACTTGAGCAATTAAGCCTGTTAGGGTATCTTAAAACCTGGTGCCCTATGGTCGTCTGACTTGGGAGTCATCGGCCCAAAGCTCGCTACATGAGTCCTATATATAAAACAAGAAAAAGAAAAAAAAAAGAGAGCGATATTTATAAATTTACATCTTCACTTCTCTATTAGCCTGTGAGACTCGAGCAATTAAGTCTGCTAGGGTATTTTCAAACCTGGTGCCCTATGGTCGTCTGACTTGGGAGTCATCGACCCAAAGCTCGCTACAAGGGTCACACAGAAAGCTAGTGAAAGAGAAGAATTGCACATGATGTAAGACTGTTAACAGGAGTTGAATAAATAAAAAGAGTAGAAGTGCTCAGAAAGGATTGCTAGATTAGAACCTTAGAGACTGAAGATGAGAATTTCGAAATCTCTCACCATCCTAATTCTAAGAACACAAGTGCTAAGTTTTACCACTTTTGTGAAAAGAAAAAAAGCATTGTGATGATCAATAGAAACCAATTTCGCTATAACACCTCGAGATTTTAGAGAAAAGCTTTAGAAGTGTGATAACTTACGAGAGGTGTAAGGAATAAATGACTACAAAGGGTTCGGGATTGTAAAAGTATCAACAACACAATATTGGTCATGGTCTACTACATGTATAAGCTTAAATTTTGGCTATTCACACACTCACACAAGGTCGAGCATCGGATAAGTGAAAATTTTTGTGCTGTTGTTTGATATCCTTCTAATAATGTTGCTTTATTTTTGAACCTGAGGCATATGGTAATGAATTTAACATTGACAAATTTTTCGTGGATTCAATTAGCTTAGTTTAAAGTGTATTTTAGTTTTGTTTTTGTTCGAGGACGAATAAAGGTTTAGTTTGGGGGTGTTTGATAAGTGCATTTTGTGCACTTATTAGAGTCTTTAAACTAAGTTTTTATTCTATTATTTTAATTATTTTTATTTATTTTAGTATATTATTCTTCTTATTCCAGTTTTGGACCTGTTTATAAGCAAATGGGGAAGAATGGACGGAAAGAGCAACAATTTGGTGAAATCGGCGAGTAAGTTGAGTTTTTGAAATGAATATCAAGAGACAAACATTGGAGGATGAGGAAGATGATAAACTCATTAAGTTTAAGGTGTTTTGGAGTGACAATGAAGAGTTCAATCAATGGTTGAGACACTAGAAAGCTAAAGAATTGAATTGAGAAACTACCTACCGAAGCATGTGGAGAAATTAGAGTACAACTTTTGATATTAAAATCTCCACAAGGAAAATGATATACCATTGGAAAGATAATTGAATTACGAGTCCAACACTTTTTACGGATCTCAATTTGGAGTTTTCTACAAGAAGTTATGGCCATTTGAAAAACAACCGCCGCAGAGGAAACAGCGTAATCTGGGCGATCGCCCAGGATTAAATTTGGGCGATCGCCCAACCCTATTTTTCAACAGCAGAATAGCTTTTCCTTGGCCTGGGTGATCGTCCGGGTTTGCACTGGGCGATCTCCCAATGTATTTTCGGCAGAAACATAATTTTCTTTCCTTTTTGAGTCTTAATACAATTAGGAAACCTTTGGGACACGATTTTAATGAATTTTTGGGATCTTTTAGGGGACAATTAGGTAAGTATATATATGAGTTATTAACTCATATCAAAGGTTGGATTTTTTGGGAGCCGAATCAAGAGAAGACGGAAGAGAACAAGAGAAGACTTCTACTTGACGATCAAGAACTCTTCGAAGATTTCTTCTCCTAAGATCCATGCCGGGTTCTATGAATTCTTTTCTTTATAGTTTAATTATGTTCTTCTAAGTTTCTATAGCCAAGGTAGACGATGAAACCTTGTTCAATTAAGTGATTATTTTGTTATTCGGTTAATTCCTTCTTACAGCTTTAACGTTCATAGTTCGTTCTTGATTAGATTAATGAAATATAATTTCTTTCATCTTAAATATCATATATTTTTGATAGTTAGATATTGATTTAATTAATCCATGCTTGGTGATTAAATAAGTTCTATTAATTTCTTTTGATTCTTTATCATCTTTTATTCGTATTGGGATACATAGAATGCTTAGGTAATCTTTGATTATTTGTTTTCTTTCAATGGAATTTGATATGAAAAATGCTTAAGTAATTTATGTTTGAAGCATAAGGGGAGCCTATATTAGATCTTCTTCTTCTGGACTTAATTGATAAATATTTAGGGACGATAATAGATTGATTTCGTGTTGTCGTATGTTTTTTGGGAATTAATTGATAATTGGATAATTGCTAAGTTAGACAATTGTGGATTCCGAAACCTTGGTATTTTACACAACTTGAATTTTCAATTCATTTATTTAGCTCATTTAATTAGTCTTTAAAGTTAAACTCTTTCAACAACAATCTTTCGACTCAACTAGCATAGGATAATAGTTAATTTGGATTAAATTAAACCTTCATCATAGCAGTCTCTGTGGTATCGACCTCGTTACTGCTTAACTATATTCCAATAGATCCGTACACTAGCGAGTTAATTAAAATTTGACATCAATGTACCCATATCCCAAACATTTAAAACATTTGATATTCCTATTATTTGAATGTTGAAAATCTGACTTGAGTTTATTATTGCTAGTGACATCATCTTTTCCCTTAGGTGGTTCGGCCTCCCCCTTTGAAACAGCCATATAATTCACATCATTACTATCTCACTTCAGTTTCCAATGAGGGTTAGATCCTAAAGAAAACCTAGCTGCCTTTTTTTTTTTTCAATTGCCTCTCTACCTTCATAGTCATGTGTACCATGTCCTCCAACTCCACATAATGTTGTAATTCAACTATATTGGCAATATTCCTATTTAACCCATTCAAAAATCTGGCTAAAGTAGCCTCCCTATCCTCCTCAACATTTTCCCTAATCATAGCTATCTCCATTTCCTTATGGTAATCCTCTACACTATTTGAACCTTGAGTAATGCTCTGTAATTTTTGATAGAGGTCCCTATAGTAATGACTAGATACAAATCTCCTCATCATGAGAGCTTTTAAATCACCCCAAATTTCTACAGGCCTCTCATTATTTCTCTTTCTATTTGTCACTAATTGATCCCACCACATGATAGCATATTCAGTGAACTCAATTACTGCTAATTTGACCTTCTTTTCTTCCGAATAGTTATGACAATCAAAAATTAATTCTATCTGTATTTCTCACTCTAAATAGGCATCAGGGTTATTCTTACCTTGGAATAAAGGTATTTTCATTTTAATATTTCCAAGGATTCTATCTATCCCACCTTGGCCTCTATAATCTACTGCTCTATGTGGCCTTTCACGCCTATCTCCTCGACATCTCATTCTACCCATTTCAGCCCCATAGTTATAGACTTCATCATCCTTACTCCCTACTACAGTCTCATTCTCAAAATCAACCATAGGATTATGATTATGCCTACTCTGTCTTCTACCTTGAGTAATCCCGGGTTGTTGTTCTCCTAGTAAGGTAGTAAACATTGTATCACGTCTTTCTACCTTAACCCTCAATGCATTATTGCTCTCTCTCATCTCGTCAAACACCATGTTCATTTGATCAAGTTGTTGTTGCATGACCCTTAACAAAAAGAACTGGTTGCTTTCACCCTGGGTGTGGTGTCTTCGTGATTAGACTTCTTTTTTTTTTTTTTTTGGGTTAAAACTGAATAATAGTAATAACAAAATTAGGAGAGAAAAAAAATATTTGCCTCACGTGTTTGCACTCATG